>OY728157.1:1511439957-1512656957 GCA_963277665.1 Viscum album | reverse complement strand
GAACACACATAACATAAAATCAACAAATTGATAAGGAAGTTCATAAACAATATGGAAAGGTAATAAATAGAAACATATTCCATTAAAATAACTAGATAATGAAAAATAAATAAGGAATTGTAAGAAACTAAAAAAAAATTCCATTTAATCAATAGATGAAAGATGAAGTGTATCCACAAATATTCTGATGTAAAATCTCATGGATGAATAAAAAATGAAACTAATATGAGGGAAATTATTTCTTAATGGATGTAATGTATTAGGAATATGAATACCTATACTATCAACATACATCATCCAGATAGTTTAAAAACATGGATATGATCCCATTTAAATTTCAAAACTTATTTGTCTCTTGAGAACCTATCGATGCATAAATGAGCTATATAATTTCCTAGCCCCACCAATCATTACATGTTCAATTAATTCTTCACATAAAGTACTCTATTAAATTAATAAACAATATGCCTTTTCAAATATTTTTATTGAATAAAGAATACATATTTACCAATATTTCCCCAAATAATCAGATATCTTCAAATTAGACACCATATGTAAAGAGGTATATGTTTTAGGAAATAGTAATATCCATGATAAATGAAATGGATATTTAGTAGAAAATTAAATGTTAAATGATCATAGAAGATTGAATATTTAAATGGGAAAAAATGAATCATGGAAGTTAATGTGAATAATATCATGTAAATAATCAATAATAAACCATAAATAGAAATAATATGGATGATATCAATACAAAAAATCCCATGCGGAGTAAAAATAAAGGGTTGTTGTTGTTGATGAATAGAAATAGCATAATAATATCTTTTAAAAGCATTCTTAATTTTTTTTTTGTAAAACATTTTTAAAAAACATTTCCTTGAAAATCACTTTTCAAAATAATTTCTTAAGAATTATACCATTTAGACATACAAAGGAAGCTTCAAATAAATGACGACGGGAAAATATGTACATGTCGGGAGAGGTAAAAATAACATTATTTTTACACTGTTAAAGGTTAGAAAAATGATTTCTTTAGAAAGCGACAAGAATATTCCTTTGAAAACATTGTTAAAATGTAAAAGTGTAAAATTTTATTTATAAAATAATTAGAAAATAATTTTTGAGAACATTTTAATAAAAAATGGTTTTTAATAGATAAAATGTTTTCCCACTAAATAGACAAATAAAGCCAAGATTCGTTAAAAAAATTCTAAAACATTTTGAGTATAAAAGAGAGGAAAGTGGTACTAATACTTGAAAATGTTTATGAATAACTAGAGAAGAGTAAAATAAAATGTTTTATTAAAAAATAGTAATACAATTTACTCTAATGGAAATATAATTACAATATCATTATTGTTAATATTGATTAAAATAATATTTAATTATTCCAATGTGTCCTATACCACTTTGAGTCATTTTAAATCATATTCCTCTTTAAGGAATAACATTAAATGAAAGGTAAAAATACCATGTAGATAAAAGTATTAATTATATAATATAACAAAAGGTGTAGTATATACACTACAAAAAATATGTAAGCAGCGAACATGACATTTATCTCATGAATAAGAAAGTGAGATGAGAATCGCTTACATTGAGTTTTTGTTCAAGTAAACATCCTTTACCTTATGATATCTTATAATTATGTTAATTTTCAAATTTACTTAGAACCATTTTCATGTTTATCATTACTTTTATTTCACTTATTACTATGTTGTGTACACTTAATTAAACAATTATTTTTACATTGGGTGTTTTGACCAAATTCAATTTATGTGTCAAAAATGACTTTGGAAGGTCAACAACTGTCAAATGGGGACATTTTATAACTTATAAAAAATAATAATCATGAAATAATTATCATACTTATAGATAAATTTTACTTTTATAATCAATCATTATATGAATTTATGAAAAATGAATCAATATTACAATCATGGAGATGGTAGTCCATACATACGCATGAGTAACGTTCTTATTTTTCAATGATCATTGTGAAAGGAAGGCAAATAACACAATATATTACCAGAATGATTATTATATAATAAATACCATATTATGTAATCATATATACTTATATATATAATTATTAGGATGAAAAATGAATCACATCTTGTCACAAAGGTTGTAGTCCAGAAGTCCTTGAATAACATTATCACTTTTTAATTGTTTTAAAGGGTAATAAATAAAATGATATATATATATATATATAAAGAAATTTAATTATTTTATGAATATCATATAGATGTTTATTATGTCTCAAATTTTTAATTATAACAATCCTTTATACATTCCAGGGATCATGTAAACGAATCGCATCACCTGGAGGTGGCAGTAGTCCACACTTTTTCAAACGATGTTATCATATTCCCAAAAAATGAAGTGAATAAGGGTATATGTTATAAAAGAATTAATAAAGTATAAAGAATTTATAAATATCATATATAAAATATATAAATATATGCTCCATCATAATTTTCACCATGAGATGTGGTAAACAACAAATGAATAATCATCATTTCGTGAGGCAGTAGTTCCCTGTAGAGAGAAACAATATATTCATTACCAAATAGATGGTAGTGTGTAGAAATTTTGGTGAAACTCATAGAATAAAATCATAATAGTTCATTTGTTATACTTATGTTATTATATAGGTATCTAATAAGGTTTTATGGGTTGGATAATGGAAATAAAACTAAAGAGATTGAGGAATTTTATTACCACTTAATCGGGTAATGAAATTTGGTTTTCTCCAAATTGCATCCTTGGATTTCATCCTAGAAAAGAGGGGTATTGAATGTATAGGGGATGGTGTTTGGGAATATATTTTGGAATATAAATTCTAAAACTATGTTTTTTGATAGCTATGAGTGATGAAGAGAAGTGATGGCCTTTTATAAGTGAAGAAAATGACTAACTTGGTATTTTTGAAAACATGTTAGGTGTTTCCATGTTTTTAACAAAAAAAAGTCATACAAAACCAACCAAAATAAATAATTTAAGGTTCATGGATTATATATGTCTGTAAAATGTGTGTTTCATAAGTTTCTAGGTCATTAGTTACCCAAATTGAATGGTTTAGTCTTTTATTAAGTGTAATTTTTTCTTTTCTAATTTTAATTAATTTTAATTGCCTTAACTTAAATTTTTGGTCAAATAAAAATTTTTTCTTAGGAGACATTATATATTATTCTTATTCCAAATATAGAATCCATTTTTTACAAATTCCAATCATATTAGTGGCATAAATTAATTTAAATTCACCCAGCCTGCGAGATGACAATGAAGGTTTTTAAAGTAAAGACATCCAATATTTTTTTTATGTTTTTATAGTAATTTTCAAAGTGAAATTTATTCCAATGACATAAATATTATTAATTGATAGATAATTGATATTATTAAACTTTAAAACCAACTAAAAGTATTATTTATTCTTATAAATATATTATATGGAAAAACTAATTTGAACTAAAATTCACTATTTTAACAATTTGTTAAAAAATGAAATGTTTCATAAAAATATAAACAATTCACCCTAAATTAATTATTATGTTTCTATTTCTTAGATGAAGTTTATTTGGACATATTAAATAAAAAAAGAGTAAAAATTATGATTTTAAATGGGTTCTCCATTAAAATCTGGTAAAATTTCATTTTAAAAAATATATGATTTTATGTGTGAAATAGAGTTTGTTCTCATCTTACGCCTATCAAACACTGTTGATGAATATAAAAAATATTTGATTTAATATATAATATATATATTTCATTAAAATAATTAAATAATTTTAATTATTTATTTTTATTAAGATAAAATTCCTTCGGAAGATTAAAAATAATAATAATTCTTTTTATATCCAATTGGTTGTTATTTTAGTTTCACATTAATTGGTAACACATTAATTCATTTTATATTTATATAAACCATATATATTCATATGTTAGTTAATAATGTTCAAAAAATATAACATAATGGCATGGTTATATCATATTATATTAAATAATAATATTTTAATAATATATTTGTGTTCTATAAAACTCAGTCTTGCGTGTAATGAAAGTCATCGAAGAAGTATTCTATTATGTTTACCACATACTAACTCAGTGTTTCATAAATTGAACTATATAGAATCTATTTTATATAGTAAATATATTATTAATTATCTGGATGTTATATTAAGTTATGTTCTTGGTTTCACATGTCAAACATTCTATCAAATACAAGGTTTTTTATATTAGATTTTTGAGGCTTCATAAGAAATAAAGTTTTTATTTCTATTATCACATGTCAAAGGTGATATTTAGAAACCATGATTTCACAATCTAGAATAGATAATGAATTTGTTCAATATTCCTTTAGAAGTTAATTTTAATATTTAACCTTACCATGAAGGGATTTCAATGGGATTCGAAGAGACACAATCCCCAATGCTTGAAACACAACTTACCTACACTCAAGTGTTACAAGATAGTCATTATTGAATTTATAGGGGATTGGGGATGACCTTTTCATGTTATTAGAGACTTCCATAAATATTGGATTTTGATATAAGTTATTCTTAAGGATGGTAAATCTATAAATCCAAGTGGATTAACTCCTATAATCGATTTAGAAAAATCATCAATACAACATTGTTTATTATCTTCTATTAAAGGTATATGTGTTCATTGTGAAGGAAATATAGTAATAGAGACTTTAGAAAGGACACAATAGTTAGTACAATATGAAAATTCAAGAGTGCCTGCCTTGTTAAAGTAAATTCTATTTTTATATTTAAGATTCATAATAGTGTTTATGTCTCCAAAAATACCCATTTGTGGTTTATTATATCAGATAAAACCTCATGTTCATTCTAAAACTACCTTCTCTTGATGAATAAGTTGGAAGCATACAAAAAAGGGCCATAAGTGGTATGATGTTAGTTACAAAAATTCATTGAAATACACTGAGGTCTCTTGACGTAATTGAGTTTCTATATTATATCTTGCTTAAATATCCATAAATGACCCATATTAATGTAATGTAAAATTTTCGAGACAAAATTGTACCATAAATAGGCTTATTTTAAAGCATTATAGTTTTCAAAGAGCATTTTTTGTTCTATAATTCGAAATAACATTTTTATATGGGTCACAATGTATTTTTTATGGGCCCTAACCATATGATAATTCCTAATCCCTTCAAAATTCTAGTATTAGAGATTAATTATTTATGAGATTTCTCCTTGTTAGAGGACCTACTTGTTGTGAAATATTCATACTACATTTATTATTATTGATTTTTGTTCTCTTCTTCCTTTCTTTGGGAATTAAGGAAACCATTTGATCTTCATTGTTACTAAAGGGATCTTTTCTAGCTTGAATGTCATATGACTAAGTTATATCATCATTACTATCACCATCAATTGAAATATCTTCATTCTAATTGTGTCCATAGAGATGGTATTCCTCATCCTCATATACCAAAAAAACACATCTCATTAGAGGGAATTTATTATTGACTTACATAGGATGAGAAAAGTTATTCACGTGAGTCATTCTGGTATATTTATAGGGTGTAAAATGTAAAAAGGATCCTTCAGCTTAATCATGAACATACTACTTTACATCCTAACTATTTATTTTATCTGATTTGTCTACATAATTCATAACAGTATACAAAAACTACCAGTTTCATTAGACACAATTTTAGGTTTTTCTAGGGCCATTCTAGTGCACATGAGCCTTAGCCCAGTTGGCAAGGACTCTGTAAGTGTATCCAAATGACCAGGGATCAAATCCTAGCAGAGGCTGAATTTCCGGGTTACGGTAGAAGTAATGTAGCAGTTCTATAGCAGGTACTGTAGCAAGTAATATAGTGGGAACTGTGTAGTACTGTAGTAGGTACTGTAGCGGGAATTGTAGTAGGCACTGTTTGTCACTCTAGCAGTCAGGAATATGCCCCCGTTTGGGCCTTCGGGCCACTGATTTGGTCCCTAAGTCCTGTAAGGCCTTCGAGCCACCCAGGCATTCGGGTCAGTAAGGCCTTTATTCCACCTCAAGGCCTTCGGGCGACCTTAGTGCAGATGCAAACCCGACAACCTACAAGGAACAAGCTCTATTTCACGATGAAGATGCTGGGGAGGAGCAGTTCCAAGTAGCTAGTCTGGGTTGTATGTAATGTTTGAAGCCTATGGGTAATGATTTCCTCTAAGGCATATGGGCCATGTAATTCCTACACCTACGGGCCTTGTAAGGGTTACACCTCACCCCTTGAAAGGTGGATTATAAAAAAGTAATAAAAAATGAAGGCCTTTGGGCCATTGGATGGATAAGGCCATTCTAGAACTGAGAAATCCACTAGGGGATACCTGTGATATCTTTTCCATAAGGTAGAATATCCTACACATTTTTTACATTTTCATCCTCATACATAGAGTTCTCATAAAACATAAAGGTTTAATATGGTTGGATAACCACTGAATTCATTTAAATTCTATATTTATTTTCACATATCATCTTGGGCTCTACCACCTTGGTTCCTTGGTCATTGACCTATAATAGAGGGACCTCACTAGAGATATATTGAACCTGAAAATTATTTTTAGCCTTTTCTACATCAATAATGTATATTAGAGAAATAATATTATTATATATACCTTTTCTTGGACCATAAGAAATTTTTGGCCACCCTTTATGGTTTTAATAACCACAAATCATTTAAAATATTATTAATCATGTCTAATCACTTAAATGATGTTTAATTTTTTTTAAATATGTTTAATTATGATTATCTATGATCACAGATAAGTTTGACACATTCTGATAATATTTATGTTGTAAAACAGTCTAAATATAAATATTTTCTAAGTATGAGAAGATCAAACTAATACATAATTGAGTAACCGATGCCGACAGAATAAATATGACTCATCAATGCTGACAACACAATGGACTCACTGATACCGATAGACAGAATGTCTCACTATTAGTTCAAATGAGTCACTGAAAGTTAAATTATCTCACCAATAGAATTATTGACCTACTGATTCATGGTGCTACCGATACATGCTGTTACTGATGCATGTTGCTACTAACACATGGTGACACTGACGCAAGGACTCACTGATGTATGGAGAGACTGATAGAAGGAGATACTGATAGAATGACACTATGATACCAATATAAGGACTCACCAATGGAATGAGTCACCGACACATTATTACTCGATAAACAATACACTAACAAACTGTTTAAATACATTTTTAATTAATAGAATTTCTAACAGTCACATTTTGAGTGTTTTAATATGACTTATTAATTTAATGATTTTTGTTTACATATTTAATTATGATGTTATAAGTACAAGGTAAAACCCTTACATAAAACATACACATTATTGAGTTGTAGAATATAAGAAGAGGAAATCTCTAAAGCTAAAAACATATACAAAAACACATAAAAAGACACGTGTAGACACGGTAGCAGACCCACATGAGGAATATATAGAAAGGAATAACACATGTGGAACTCTTCACTTCTGGTTGTTATGAACCAGAGAACTATTTTCCATTAAATTTACAATATCTATATAGAATTCAATTGAACCTAATGAGAAGAACATATCATTTTTCTAGAAGAGAGAACATCGTGCTCCACGACACTCTATTTCAATGTATCCTTCTAGAAGAGGACTCCAAATTCAACTATGATACATCAAAGAGTCCAAAGCTGAACTACATAACCCACATAGCCTTCTAGACCATATTTAATATTTATTTCTATTTTATGTCCCATTTAATTACATTTTCGAGTAGTGTGCACATCTATCTGTAAATCACACCTTGTCTCCTGTGATGAACTAGAGGATATTAGATACCCTCACAAAACTATCTCTTTTCACTTGTGTATCCCACATAGAACTATGGTAGAGGTCACGTGTGACCTGGTTGTATTTTTTCCCCATGTAGTATAGTGATACAGGTTAGGTGACATGGACAGTTGTAAAATATTGTGTAAACCCTGATCCATGGTGTGAATCAAAACCATTATCTATATAAAATGCTTGGTGGAATGAGATCACAAAGTGGAGAGGAATAAGTCTCATCTTGAGTCTGAACCTATTTATTTATACCTTATGTATTTTCAAATTTAGTTCTCTCTATTTTTACCTATTTTTAGAAAACTAAATTACACTTTGATAGTTAGTCTTGGATTTTTTTCATAAATGTTTTGGATTATTACATTAGTTTCAAATATTGAATCAATATTTTATATTGTTATAACTAAGAAATAATCAATCTTCTAAAAAATTAGTTGAATAGTTAGACTATTATAAATTCACTACATTGATTAACTGGGCTGTTAATTTTTAAATTGGGGTAATATTTTAAATTAACATTTTAAGAGAAATTTTAATAGGATCTCAATTCACCCCCCTCTTGAGATTCCTAATATGACCAAAATCTGGTGTTAAAGGAAAGTTATTTAAAAGTTTTTTCAAATATTATCAAAAGTGATTTAGTTTTATTTTAAAGATATCAAAATGTAAGTTATTTCAATAAAATTATCTCTTTAAAAATATTTTATTAAGTATGGATAATAGATTGGAAGGTGATGCTACAAACAGACCCCCCAAAATTAATGATACAAGCTATTCCCAGTGAAATATTAAGATCAAAATGATTTTAAAAAGTATGGGATTTAATATTTGGAAAGATGTAGAAGATAAATATGAAATACCAAAGACTACTTAGAATACTTAGAGTGATGCCACAAAGGATGGTTATAATAGAAATTGAAAATATATGAACGTTCTGTTTTGTGCACTAGGAGATGAAGAATTTAATAGAATATATGCTTGTACATCTGCCTATGAAATTTGGGACACTTTATCTTTTTCACATGAAGGAACATATAATGTTAAAGAAATAAGACTTAACACTTGTACTATTAAGTATGATAATTTTAAGATGAATCCTAATGAAACTATTTGTAACATGTATCTCATTTTTAATGAAATTGTGAACACCATAATCTCTCTAAGAAGAGTTGTTACAGCTAAAGAGAAAATCATGAGAATACTCATATGATTACTAGATAGATGGAGGAGTACATTTGAATCAATAATTGAATCTTGTGACCCCAACACTTTTTTAGTGAAGGAGGTGATTGGAAATTTGATGAGGCATGAGGAAGAACTAAAGGAAAACAAAGAAGAGTTTGATGAACACAAAATAAAATTTTCTGAATTTAAATATATTGTATCCAAAGATAAGGAAAAAATCCATTTATAAAACTAAATGTTCAAGTGATGAACAATCATCAATAGACATTGATGAGGAGAGTACTCAGATAGCCAAAAGGTTTAGGAAATTATAAAGGAAGAATAAAATTTTCAAAAATCCTAGCTACAAAGGTAATTATGACAATAAGGGAACTTGAAAAAATTATTGGAAAATAGTTGATACCACAAATGAGATAATATGATATGAGTGAAAATGAAATGGACATGTAGAGGCTGACTGTCCCTAGCTAATTTACAAGATGTATGATGATAAGGACAGAAATTATTAAATGTCCATGAAGGAATATTTGAGTGATTCTAAGGACACATAAGTGAATCATAATCCTCTCATGATGAAAAGGATAATAAGGAAAATATTTGTTTTATGAAAAACACATATAAGGTAACACTAAACTCTCCTGAAAATAATGGTTATTATTCTGGAGATGAAAGTGATTATAAAAACATTATGAATGAGGAAATGCTTGAATATTATCAAATGCTATAAGAAACTTTACATGAAGTAAAATACAAATAAAAATATTTAATGAAACAATGTTAAATCTAAAATTCCTGTAGAAAAGGAAAAAATGCTGAACTTCTTCAGGAAAATAATGACCATAAATTATCAAATGAGAAATTGAAAAAGGATTTATAAAAGTGTACCAATGGTAAAGATATATTGGTTATAATTCCGTAAAAAAAGTTCCACCCAAATACACTAGTGGAATTGGCTACGAATCTGGTAAAATAAATTTGGTCAAAATCAATTTTGTACCTAAATCTGAAAAATGTAGTTTTATTCCTAGTTTTCAAAACATTTCTTCAAGTTCCTTACATGAAACATATTCTATTGTTTCGTGTTTTTCTGGATCAAATAAAGTATTTTTCTCAAATACTTTACATGATTCTTATAGGAAACTCATGAATAAAATGTGGGTCCCTAATGCTTTAATTAGTAATGTTACTGGACCCAAAAAAATCTATGTACAAAAATATTTTCTTGTATAATATTTTTTATAGGAAAGATATTTGACGAGATCTTGTAAAATCTTATGGTACATGGACATTGGATTTTTAAGACACATGAAATCATATTATTCACGCTTCAAGAACATGATAAAGTTTAATGATGGGCATGTCACCATTGGTGACAATGAAAAAGAAAAAATCATTTTCTTTGGCCAAATTGGTAACTCTAACTCAGTTTTAATTTCAAAAGTAATTTTTTTATGGATTAAAATAAAACTTACTTAATATATCTCATTTCTGTGATGATGTTTTTAATGTTAAATTTGAAAATTAATCTTGTAATGTTTTTAGTTATAAAAATGAGTTTTTATTTTATTCTTTTAGAAATGAAAATGTTTATGTTGTGGATTTAGATTTCTCTATTTGTAAAAATTTTTCTTGTTTGGGTGGTTTTCATAAATCATCTTGGATTTAGAATAGGATATTAGGTCACTAAAATATTGACTCACTTAGAAATATTACTAGAAAATGATTAGTCAAGGATTACCTAAACAGGAGTTTTCAAATGACAATGTATGTAATTATAATCAAAAGGGTAAACCACACAATATATCTTTCAAACCAAAGAACAATGTTTCAAGTTATAAACCTCTTGAGTTGGATCACATGGACTTGTTTGAAAATTATGGAGTTTCAAGTATAAATGGGAATACCTATGTCTGTGTTATTATAGATGACTACTCTAGATTTACATGGAACTTCTTCTTAGCTCATAGAAGTGAACCTAACTCTCATTTAATCAAGCATGTAGGGAATATAGAAATTCTTTGTGGTATTAGGATTTAAATTCAATAAAGTGACCATGGACGTGAGTTTTAGAACCACAAGTTTGAATCATTTTTCTCACACAATGTCTATAGTCATATATTCTCTGCTCGTAGGTCACACCAACATGATAGAGTTGCAGAAATAATAAATAGAACCCTACAACAAATTTATAGAACCTTGCTTAGTGAGTATGACCTACCTATATTCTTTTGAGTAGAATATGTCAATACAACATGTAATATAATCAAAAGAGTCCTTATTAGACCTATCCTTAAGATAACTTTTTATGAGTTGTAGAACAAAATAAACCCTATGGTTAACGACTTCATAGTTTTTGGATGAAAAGTATATATTCTTAACACTAAGGTTAATCTGGAAAAATATTCCTCCAATAGAAATGAATGAATTTTACTAGGTTATTAAATTTATAGTAATTATAATAGAGTCTTCAATAAGAGAACCATCGTTGTGGAAGAATCTGGTCATGTTAGGTTTTATGAGATAGATACACATGATTCAAAGTCCTCTCTAGAAAATATTGAGGATGATATTTCAAATATGGACATTATTACTAAATATTCTGACCATCCTATCAAAGAATCTGTTAAAACTTCCAGTTCCTAGAATTCTCTAGACTCTAGTCATGATAAACCTGAACCTGTAGAAGAACATTAAGTGAATAGCCCTTCATTTTATAGACCTATTAAAACTATAAAGAACCATCCTTTAGATGCTATATTTGGAGATTTTAGAAAAGGAACTTAGACTTGAGATTCTCTAACAAATTAAGTTAAACATCGATCCTTTTGGTCATAGATCAAACCTAAGAACATCATTGATGCTTTCAATGATGAATTTTGGGAGATGGCTATGCAAGAGGATTTAAACCAATTTGAATGAAACTAAGTCTAGAAACATGTAAATAGACCCAAATAAACCTTAAATATAGGCACTAAATGGGTGTTTGTGAATAAAGTTGATGAATCTGGAAATATAGTTAGAATCAAATTTATATTGGTTTCACAATGTTATAGTCAAAAGGAAGGTATTTACTATGAGGAACATTTTTCACGAGTTTCTAGACTTGAGGACATTAGAATACTACTTTCCAAAACATCACATCTAGATTTTAAACTTTATCAAATGGATGTCAAGAGTGCATTCGTAAATGGTTATATAATTGAATATGTTTTTGTTGAACAACCCCCTAGTTTTACAAATCCCCACTTTCCAAATCATGTTTTTAAATTACCTAAAGCTTTATATGGATTAAATAAATCTCCAAGGGCATGGTATGATAGGCTCAGGAATTTTCTTATTTATAAAAGTTTTAAAAAAAGGTGTTGCGGACCCTACGGTTTTTATAAAATGAATTTGGAAAGTTGTTTTGGTAGTAAAAATATATATAGATGATATTACTTTTATATCCTCTAAAAATTCTTTTTACTTTGATTTTTAAAAAATGATGCGAAGTGAATTTGAAATGAGTGTAATGGGTGAAATCCAATTCTCTATTGGATTTCAAATATTTCCAAAAAGGAAGGTATCATTTTAAATCAATGTAAATATACTATGTATCATTAAAAAAATATTTTTCTTTGAAAGAACTAAGAGTAGTGAAACTCCAATGAGTACCACTTGTAAGTTGGGCCTTAATAAAGATGCTAAATCTGTTGATCAAACAACTTATAGAAGAATGATTGGGAGTTCACTCTAATTAATATCTAGTAGGCCAGATATTATGTTTAGTGTGTGAATGTGTTCAAATTTTCAATAAAAACAAAATGAATAGTATTTAAATGCTATCAAAAGGATTTTTAAATACATCAAATATACAACCAATTTAGGACTATTGTATCCTAGAGGACAACGTTTTGATTTGGTGAGTTCTTGAGATGCTGACAATGGTGGCTGTAAGTTAGATAGAAAGAGAACCTCTGGAACATGTCACTTTTTGGGAAAGTCTCTAGTTTCATGGTGTAATAAGAAACAAAATTTTGTTTCATTATCTACTACTGAAGCTAAATACTTAGCTATTGGTAGTTGTTGTGCACAAATTTGTTGGATGAAGCAAACATTACTAGACTATAGATATAAATTCAGACATATACCTATATATTGTGATAACATAGGTGCTATTAATATTTCTAGTAATCCTATTTAATATTCAAGGAAAAAACACATTGATGTAAGACATTTCTTTTTGGGAGACCATCATCCAAGAGGTGATATATCTTCAGGATTCACTGTCACTAAACATGAGTTTTCTAAAAATTCCACTAAGTGATTGAACTCTGAAATAATGAACTACATCAGACATGAGTTAGGAATGATCAATCTATAGGAACTTATTTTGTTTTTCCTTGGATAATTTTAAGAGAAGTTGTCATGACGACCATGACAGTATGAAGCTATCTATGTCATGTCAACACCATTTTCATGCCGATATAGTTGTCATGCTAACACCAATGCTATTTTATACTAACATTAACTCTATGTCATGACCACAACAACTCTATGTCATTCCAGTACAATTTTCATGCCAACACCAATGCCATGTCATGTCGACACCATTAGTGTTATTCAAAATACATCATGCCGACATTGATGACGCTCTATTTCAATCTATTTTATGTTTTCTCCAAACCGACACTATTTCAGTGATTTTTTGAACTAGGATCCTGATTTCATGATTTTGTGATCTCAAATCCACGAAATGATATAAACGAAGTCGATAAACTCTACTACTTACCCTCAAAATTTAACCCTTACACTCTCCAGCTATTTCTCTCCACTTACCATCGACCTTTCACCTCCCGACCATCAAACTGAACTATTGGAATATCACGTGTGAAGTGAGCTCTTGAAGGAGGTTCATGCATCAAGGCTCATTCATATAAGAAATAAAAAGGGGAATCAAGAACATCCTTTTGACCTATGAATCTTTCTCTTGCGAATCGTGTAGTGACTCCAAAAAAGGAGGTTGTAGTAGAATGTATGTTGGATAGAAAGTCTTTACTGCTTAGGGTGCTATAAGTTCATTGATGGATTGATTTATTCTCAGTTAATGATAGGATCTATTACCCACTGTTAGTACATGAATTTTATATGAATGCTTAGTTTATTTTATAGAGTAGAGATATTTTCTAGATTAAGTCCATAGTGAAAGGAAAGAGAATTTATTACTCATCAACGTAGTGGGATGAGTGTCTTAAAGTCCCTCATTCTAGAGTTTTTGATGATTACCAGGGTACCAATCCACCTAAGAGTGATATTTTCTTCTCTGAGATAACTCTGATGTGGATTACTAACAATGGAGATCATAAGAGGCCCATTGCTATTAAATTAGATGGGGAGTTTATAATTATGTTAAAATTCATTCAACACCAAATTTTTCCTAAGAAAGGGTACTTTTCTTCATTAAAACATCAAGATAAATATTTGGTCTAATTGATGAATAAGGTAATTAATGTAAACCAATATATATATCATGGTTCATTACAGTGATATGATTAAGCCTTCATACAAGACAATTAATTGTTTTACCCTTAGATGATCTCAACCATGTTGAAAGAGAAGGGATGTGTTAGTGATGTTGATGGGATTGTTTTCGAGTACAGTGGGATTTTCCTAAAAAAAGAAATCTATAAAAGAATGAAAATTAATTGGAACCCATGAAAAAGAAAATGTATTGGTTATGAACATAAGATTTATGAGAAATTCAATCCAATGGACCATCCAACTAGGCCAAGAGATATGGATGATCCTAGTCTGAGACTAGATAAGGAAATTTCGTACTCATCAGATGAACAAGAAGAGCCTTCCACACAAGTCAGAGATCAAGGGTCACCTATTGATAATATAAGTGACCCTGACACCACTGAATATCATAAAGGTATTTCATATAGACATCCCAATACTCTATTGTCTTTTCCCTTTGCTGATCCCACACATGAAGACAAATGAGATGAGGAGATAGAAGTGTCCAACAATGGGGTGTATATATGTATATCTAGTGGATCTAAGGAAAAATCAGAAGAAGATAAAGAAGTGGAGAATGTGAAAGTAGTGGTGATAGTGGTGGAGAAGAGTAATAAGGTGAAGAAAATGCAAATAGAAATATATTTGAAGATCATGCCTCTAGAAATGATGATGATGATGATGACTGTAGTGGAGACGACAATGAAATTGATGGTGACCATCATGAGGATGATCAAGGTGGAGATGTAGTGATGGTTAATGGTTTGTTTTAGAAAGATGTTGTATAACCTTATATAGTTGTTGTTGAAGAAAGAAGAGTAGTTGAAACTCAAAGGGGAGTGGAAGCTCAAGTGATCCCTAGAACTTAATTAGTGTATGAAAGAAGGAGACCTCAAGTTGAATGTGAGAAATTAGTGAGGAGAGAATAGATTTAGGGGAGATTCAAGATAGAAGAACTCAAGTTGAAGAGGATCCTAAATCTAGAATAGTGATAGTTAACACACTCACTCTATTGGAACCCTCTGTGGTATCTGAATGGAAAAGGCAAGCTAGTTATGTTTTCCTTGATTGAGGTTATTCTGACTATAATCATGAGGAAAGTGTACCAGTTCCACAAATACCAGCATGTTCTTGTTGAGACACCTTAGGTAGTGGCATCTACCTCGGTCCCTACTTATTCTATTATTTCAGTTCATAGTGACTACGTCAGTAGATTAGATTTTGAGAAGTTAAAAGAAGAAATCTATTCAGTTGTGAGAGTATCGGTTCAATATCAAATGATCCATGGGATTCAACAAGATATAATGGAAAACACTTAGCTGAGTAATGAATTACACTCTCTCAAAGAATCAATAGAAGAGATGAAGAAGTCTATGCAAGATAATCTTATTCCAGTTCATACAGTTCGTTTGACTGAGCCTGATGCAGTTAAATTTTTAAAGAATATTATAACAAACATTCATCCAAACATATTCACAATGTCTGAAAAATTGTTTCAAACACCACCGATATATGAAAAGAAATGATAGGGCTTGTATCTATAATAAATAATCTGACCTATTTTCATAAAGGTTGTCTCGAGACATTTCTTAAAGATCTTAAGGACCACACCTCATCTCATATTGTTCCTTCTACGTCTTGTCACACATCTCATTCCTTGGAAATTGAGGTTGTTATAAATAGTATTAAGGAAGAGATTAAATCTCTATTTGGTGATTTTAGATTGGACGTCCTTGAAAAAATTGAGAAAATTTTTGACCATATTCATGATATGGCTTGGATCTATTCTAAGACAATTGATACTTTCAATGCTTAGATTGTTGATAAGGTGGATTATTATTTCACGAAGGTTATTACCAAGAATATTTTAACCATTATTTTTAAATATTTGACTAAGAATATTAATTTAACATCAGTGTCCAGAGCCTTCAAAGACAAAGCTCTGAAACTTAAATAATTCACACCTCTGGTTGACAAGGTAATGGAGAATAAATATGATTTTGAGAATTTTGTGAAGTATGGTGGGGAAATATTTGAGGATTTCATCATGTTGTTGAAGACATACCTTCATGTGAAGATTGAAACAATTTTACTACCTACTGTTGCACCTGTTGGACCTTCTGGATCAATGCCTCCACCTCAGATGACTGTTTCCCTAGCCTTCACTCAGATTCAGGCAGTTATCACAACGTAGGCTCAACATCTAGTTTTGTTACAAAAAAACATCATTACACCTACTATTCTAGAAGGAGTGATCCTAAATCCACTGAAGATATATCCATACCATCTTACCTCTCAACCTCCACCTTTTATTGTACCTTCGATGGACACCTCTGAGAAAGGGAAGGAAGCTCTTGGTCCTAAGAATCAGGGTGTATGCTTTTTTATAGGGATGATGTATTGTACTTTTATTGTCTTTTATTGACTATTGTAATACCTTATAGTGAACTATTTAATGTAATTCAGTGCTATTGACTTTAATATATTTGTGTTCTATATTTTATTCTCTGATATATCTTATTATTTTGATACATATTTCCTTCTTGATTGGAATCAAAAGGAGGAGAATAATTTTTGATACCCTTGAAATTTTTGTATAATATCAAATGGGGGAGAATAGTTTTGTATTATCTTCATTTATTATACCATTGATTCTACTCTTATGTACATTATTTTCCTTACATATAATTACATAATGGATGAAAATGCATTAGTCTTTGATTCCATTATTTTTGTTTCCTTTGATACCATTACTATTTATTTTACCTCTAAAACATATCTATATTTTGAGAAAATTCATCCGTAATGGGTGATGATAAGTAAAATTATTATATTACACATAAAATGATTATACTTTATAATTCTACTACTTGTGATCCTAAAAAAGTTGGAGACTGTTGGACCATAGGAAATTGTTGTCCACCCTCTCTGGTTTTAATAATAAAAAATCATTTCAAATATTATTAATCATGTCTAATCATTTTAATCATATTTATTTAAGTTTAAATATGGGTAATTATTATTATCTATGATCACATATATGTTTTTCACATTATAATAATATTTATGTTCTAAAATAGTCCAAACAGAAAAATTTCCTAAGTATGAGAAGCTGACACTCACTGAAAATTGATTCACCGATTCTTACAGAATAAGTCGAACTCACCCAAGCTGACTGCACAAACGACTCACCAATACCGACAATCAGAATTTCTCGTCGATAGTTCAAACAAGTCACCAATAGTTCATTTGTCACGCTGATATAAGGACCGACCTACTGACACATGGTTCTACCAACACACGGTTCTACCAATGCAAGGACACACCAACACAAAGATAGACCAAGAAAAGGAGTCACTGATTGAATGATAAAATGATATTGATAGAAGGAATCACCGATGGAATGAGTCACCAATGCATTATTCACTTACAAAAGAGTCACTAACAAAATTTTTATGTTTCATTTTATTTAATACTATTTCTGACAGTCACATTTTGAGTGTTTTAATGCAACTGATTAATTTAATGTTTTTTTGCGATATCTTTAATGAGGATGGAATAAGTATGAGGTACAACACCTACCTCAAACATGAACATTTAAGAACTGTAGAATATAAAGATGAAATCTTTGAATTTGAAAACATTAAAAAACACAGAAAAAGATAAGTGTAGACATAGTAGAAGACCCACACGAGAAACATACAGAAATGAAGATCACACGAGGAACTCTTCACTCCTACTTGTTGTGAACCAGAGAACTGATGTCCATAAATGTTCTAACATCTCTACAGTATTCAATTGAACCTATGGGGAAAACCATCTCATCTTCTAGGAAGACAGAAAATAGTTCTCCATGACACTCTATTTTAGTGTCTAATTCTATAAGTGGACTCCAACTTCAACTCCAATACATCAAAGAGTCTAGAGTTGAGCTGCATAAGACACATATCCTACTACAACCTATCTAATATTTATTTCTTTTTTTGTGTGACTTTTTATTATATTTTTGAGTAGTGTGTGAATCTCTCTATAAAACAAACATTTTATCATTCACTGAATAAGAGGATACTAGATATACTCACTAAACTATCTATTTACAAATTTTAATCCCACGTATAACTGTGGTTGATGTCCTTTATGACCTAGCTATATTTTTTCCAATGTAGAACTATGGTAGAGGCCCAGTGACCTAGAAAGTTGTAACATGTTGTGTAAACCCTAATA
The DNA here is from genome assembly GCA_963277665.1 of Viscum album. Classification (NCBI taxonomy): domain Eukaryota; kingdom Viridiplantae; phylum Streptophyta; class Magnoliopsida; order Santalales; family Viscaceae; genus Viscum; species Viscum album. The sequence continues at coordinate 1,512,638,185 of OY728157.1, read as the reverse complement.
CAAGTTTTGGATAATTTTTTTTATCTATATTGACTTCATGGTGGAAGGTGATCACCAAGTGGAGATTACTAAGTCTTGACTTGAGACTGAACCTCTTGTTTCATATCCATTGTGTTTTCAAATTTAGTTTTCACTCTTTTTTCCTCTATTTCAGAAAATTGAATTTATCTGTTATAGTTAGTCTTGGAAAGAATTTATAACTATTTTGTCCTATTATATTAGTTTCAAAAGTTTTATCAATATCTCATATTGTTAAAACTATAAAATAATCAATATTCTGAGAAATTAGTTGAATAGTCAGACTATTATTCACCAATTTTATTAATAGTCCTGTTTTGTTTTAAATTTGGGGAATATTTTAAATTAGCTTTTTATTAAAAAAAATTATTGGAACTCAATTCACCCCCTCTTGAGTGTCTTGTACCTACAAAAAGATTTCATATCAATCCCATAGGTTATTGGAATCTAGCAAGTATTCCCATAAAAATTAAGGGTGTTTGATTCCCCAGATAAATCCCATTATTAAATCCTTTCCTTATATCTCTATAAGACTCTATATTCACCCATTTATGTTATCTAGAAGGTATAAATTTATCTTTACCCTTTCTAATTTTATAGGAGTTCTCATCATTCCTCCTGACATTACATAATTTTAAAGATTTATCTTTATAACATTTAGAGAGAAAAATCACAAAGAAATTGAAATTTGTATAAAAATAGATTTTCGTTTATATTTAATCTCAATATGAATAATATCATTACAAGTTTAAATGATCATTTCTTCTAATATAGTATAATAAATGTAAAACTCAAAAAGGATCCTTTTATAATTCTTCAATCCGAGGATATTTTTCTATCTATCCATCCTAATGGGACATCCAAATAAAAAGGAGATATCCCATAAAATATTAGGATTCCAATATGAAAAATTCAACATGTAAATTAGAATAAAAATTTGAGAAATGTATTTATAACATTACAATCTTTAAAATTCCAATCCTATCTATGGATTCTATGAAAACCTAGCATTAAGGATACATATCCCATGCTGCAAGACCTTCATTCCACACGTATGAGGGGAAAACAAGGTATTAATATCGAAACCCGATGGATGTCATCTTACCATCCCCAAATCCTTATATCTCTATGATTATATAGGATAGGTAATTGAAATTCTATAGTCATTACCCCTTCAGAATCAGGATTCACTTGATGTGGGAGTACCTATAAAGGTTTATTATTTCATTAACTGCATCTTGATAAGATGAAACATGTGTCATCTTACACTTCTTAATAATCATTATAGGGGGTGGAATATCAATGTATGAAAACAATAAATTTTCACTAGATTTAACTATATCCACTAATGCAATACTTGTATTCAAATCTTCTTCCTTTCCTCGTACCACAATCCTTGTTTTTCCTATTATATAGAGATAAAAAAGATCCTTATGTATGACATGGTTGATATACTTTATATCATGATCTCAATGAACTATATTTTTTGAAAGATAATACTTCACAAAATATATTTGGTCTCTAGGTCAAGGGTTCTCCCAAATATATCATTTTAGTACAATATTCTTCTGATCTTGTAACACATCATTATATAAATATATATAATGCTGTTAGAATACAATAGAATATATTGGGACACTAATTATTAAATTAGAAGAAGTTTTGAAATAATTTCCTATGAAAGAAAAATAAATATTAAAAAAATCATGAAAAAATTATTAGGCATTGTTATCCCCCTATAAATTAAATTATTATGAGAGGTTGTCCACAACCCAATATAATTTATATAAAAAATGGATTTATAGGGGCTTTTCAACAACCCCCCTTAAATACTTCCATTAATATAACGTTTTTTATAGTGCATAAATTCATTTGGATCATTTTAAGGATCTAGATAGCAGGTCATATCATTCTTTATTAGTATGGAATATTATTGGTAAATCATTCTTGGGCCTAGAACTATTCATGATATTACTAGTTAAATAATGTTGAATTAGAAATGGTTGGTCACCACTCAATGATGTTAGAAGTCCTATATTGATCATAAGTGAAAAAAGTAATTTCTTTTTATCACTGATCATTTATTTTTATTAATTTCTCCAATATTATGTCACTAATTGATAGGAAAATAGGAAAATTTACATTTGGGTTCATCGGGACATTTGATATCCTATAGAATATTAGGTAAATTGACCATATGCCTATTTTACCATCAAAATTTATGTTGTGATTAATGTTTAGCATAGATTAAAATGATTATATATGTCCTTGACCCAACTAATGTGATTTAGTTTGAAGATAATGATTTATAAAATGAAGGTATTTATATGAAAAAAACCTTCTACATTGTTAAAAATAGTGAAACGGTTTTTCATGGGAAGACTGTTCCCTCAGTATGTGTGTGATAGAAATATTTAATTTTTCAAGATGAATACTAGGAATGAGAGGCTATATATAACATCAGAGACTCAAGTATCCTAGAGTTTGTGTCAAAATTATTAAATTGTTATAGATATAGGTGTTCTAATCATAAATTTATAACCAGTTTAGAGGTCATGGAGATCAAGATATATACCTGATACCCATTTTACATTGTGAATAAAATAAAAATAATAGTAATGGAAACCATTCAACATCCTTAAACTCAATCAAATAATTATTCTTCATATCCTAGGGAAATGAAAAAAATAATGTGGAGATCAAATACCTAGTAAGGGTTACATAAAGTATAATTTATCCATATTAAAAAAGGAAAAATCTATATGGAAAGGTAAATAACTAAAAAACCACACAATGTAAATATAAATATGAAAATAAAATGATTAAATGAATAATATCAATGAAAAATATCATTAGATAATAATAACTAGATTATAAATTAATGATTTTAATAATATTTTATGCCATGATCTCAGAAATCCTGACATCTATACCATCTGGACATTGTTCCATGATATTCTAATCAATTTAAAGGTATACACAAAAACCATTTTAATTTGGCCAAAATATTGGTATCATGAGACCTATTGACTCATTTAGGGGCTATATAATTCTGATCCCCACCCACCCATCACTGTATGTCCAATTTATTCCTTATATATTTAATGATAAATTATTTCCTGAAAAGTATTCCTTGTCAAAAAAATATCCATAATTCTTAATGAATATACTATATCAATATTTTCCTAATCAATAAAATAACTTTAAATATAAAACACTATATGTAGAAATGATATATTTTTTTAGGAAATATCTTATAATGATACAAAAAATATGTATATTTAGGTGAAATTTCATGTATAATGGTCTCATTAATGTGAATGTTTCATTATAAAGATAACAACAACATCATTAATAAGAGATAAAACATGACCACAGATTTGTTGTAAATATAGTTTTTGAAATAAAAGTATTCCCTTTTGAAAAATAAACAAAATGGAATTGAAATATCAAAATATTCTTAAATTTAATATTTTCCATTGATTGAAAATTTATAGAATAAGAAAAATATAATAAAACAATCATGGTGATGGGAAAGTTTGTTAATGTTGTATATCTAAAAAAACAACCATTTGGAATTTTTTTTAAAAGTTAATAAATAAATTATTTTTAAAACATTATAATGATTCATTTAATACCTCTTAAAAATTATAGTATATCTTAAAAGTTCCATAATGAATAATTTTACATATAGAAATTAATTTTATAATTTTTTTTTGAAAAATATGGACATGGAAGAAAAATATATCCAATTGAAAGTGAAATACAATAAGTTCATCTTTTAAACATTTATTTTACTAATTCAAGTTTAAAATAGCGTAAAATTTGGAATACAATATGGATAATCCATATATATATTGGATAATTAAATAGATGGATTTTATAAAGGATGGATTATAAAATTCCTTCAATGAAAATTAAGGCAATCCCAAAAAAATGTGATTATAAAATAAATCCTCACATATTAAGAAGATATTTAAATTAAGACCCCTTGAAAGAATAAAATGTAATTTAATAATCAATCATAATTAATAAATATTTATTTATCTTAAATAGATCAAAGTGCTAGTATATACACCAACTAAATATGAATAGGTCCATATTACCAAATATGTCTCAATAATGTGGAAATTGAGGTGAAATTTATGACACCTCATGCATTACATTTATTTAACTTTATTTAAAAACATTTATAATGTTTTTAAATATGTTATTAATTTATAACATAACCATATACTTTTTTATAGTATGTTATTTTTTATTATTATGACATTGTATTTCCCATTTGTTAATAATATTTCATTATTACTTCTGTTTTGTGTGTTAAATGCTTCATTTTCATGTACCTGTTTTTTGAGGATGTTCTGGTTATTGTGCATGTGATATATTTTCATCACACCCACAATTTTATTAAATTTTAAAATATAATATTTTTTTCACTAGAAACCATTTTTGAATCACTCTTCAATTTTTAACATGGAAAATGAATCTCACTGCTTCATGGGGATGGTTGGTCGTATGCACACAGAAGCGATGTTATCATTTACTTGATGGATGAGAGGGAAAGGAATTAGATGGTATATTAAATTTATATAATAAATATAATTTCATAATTATAACATATATATATATATATATATTCATTATTTCCATTATTATAACTATCCATGTGAGTTGGTGATGGAAAAAAGTTACATCGGTTCACGAGGTGTTAGTCCACCATACACATGAATGATAGTTTTGTTTCCCATTTGATGGATAAAGATATGGATAAAAATAATCAAATTTAAATAATAACATCAAATTTTATATTATATATTTGTGTTTATATATTGGAATTTTTAAACCATAATTTAATTTGGTAGAATAATAAGGAAAAAAAGAAATAGTTTTTTTGAAGATAATTATCTTTGCTTAGAAAATACTCAGTTAGGTATCTTATTAAGGATCATAGGGTTAATATTTTGGGAATAAAGAAACTTCTATAAAGTGTATATAGATTTTGTGGAAGTTTTTTATAGGGCTTAGCTAATCTAAATGGATTCAAATGTTTGTTGAAGTTAGGGGAGTCAGTTCTCTTTTATGATCGATGTGAGTGTACATATGTCATTTTCCAATGTCTTACAATAATTTAATGAAACGTTCAACGAAATATGGTTCCAAAATCAATCATATAAGAAAGTTAAATTGTTATGTAAAATTTAAAACCAACCAATGGGGTTTCCAAATCTTTTTTGGTTATTTCAACTCTTATCTTTATAGATTAACCCCGAGTAAACCTGTTTTGACGTTTACTATAGTAAGTTTTCATTACTATTTTTACTTTTTCTATGAAGAAAAAATAAGTTTAAATAATTCCATAATAATAATTATTATTATAAAAATATTTAATACATTTAATAAAATTCTATTCACTTAAGTGGTTGAATTTAATTTAAAAACAAACCCTCAAAACATGTTGATAATAGTTTTTCAAGAAAGGTATTTTTCATGCATAATAGGATCTTACACTAAATATATGAGTACTAAAAATAATCATATGTATTTAAATTTTTATATTTAGTTATATAGTATAAAATTTTAATTTAAATATTTTATTATTAAATAATTCTTTAATGAATGAAAAAGGAAATACTTTATGACTTACAAAAATATTTTTATGAAAAATATCACTTTTACCTCCAAATGATCATAGATTAATTTTTAACAAATTGATTGATAATAAATTATTAATTCTACATATAATAATAAAATATTATTTATAATGGTAGTAATATTTAAATAACACATGTATTACTCTTAATTATTCTTATTTCTAAGGAGCATTTCTAAAATTCATTCTTCTTTAGTTTTACCTGAAATGTTCAAAATCAATATTAATCTAATAAAATAATAATTTTTGTTCCCTGAAATATTAAATTTTTCCTTTTATTATATCCTTATTAAAAAATATTATCCACTTACTATAATTGAATATCAGGTGTTACATTCTTCCCCACTATAAAAATTTCTCCCTTAAAATTTTTATAGATATTACTTTATAAACAAATAAGGGTGATTCTTCTTAAAAAGATCCTATGTTTCCCATGTTGATTACTATATTTTATTATTTCTCTATTGTATCTTTTATAGTAGAGTCTCTAATTAATCAATTCATTCTCTCTAGTGTCAATAATCTTGATGTTCTCTTCATAGTAAGAAAAATTATGATCTAATTATATTTCTTCAGTAGTGAGAACATGCATCGAGTCAGACATGTACATCCTTAACAATGATATATGGAAAACACTATTTACTTTAAAGATACATGGTAGCAATTCCAAATGGTAATACATAGGTCCCATTATTTTTATAATTTCAAAAGGTCCAATGTAGTTTGGGTAAATTTCCCTTTCTTATTGAACAATATAACACCCTTTCATGGAGATATATTTAATAAAATGAGATATTCACCATTAAATTCAATGTTATTAATTTTTTATTTACATAATTCATTTTCCATTTTGATACGATTTAATATGAGTGTTAATAGTATTTATCTTTTCTTCTCCTTGAAATGTTTTTGAGAAACAAGGTTCTTTTCACAAACTTCATCCCAAAAGTTTGAGTATGAAATATCTTACGATATAATGCTATATATAACCCCTTTTGAATAATTTAATGGAAACTATTTTTAACATCCCACCCCTCCTCATTGTCTTGAGTATTTATAGAGGTTTTACTTATTGTAAGTGACATCCCTAAGAAACCAAAGGATAAAAATAAATTCCAATCATTACTGGAAAACATGGTTACACCCAAGGTTCTCAAAAAATAACAATGGGTATAGGTCAACCCTTTACCAAATCTCTTTTAAACCATGATAATATATTTCCTAGGAAAAATGTTGTGAGAAGGACCAATACCCATGGTTCTCAAAAATCTGTGGGTATAAGTCACCCATATACCCAGAGTTTTTGTAAACCATGGGAATATGTTTTGTGGAAAAACTTTTATTTTATAAAGGACCTATACCTACAGTTTTCCAAAACCTGTGTGTATAGGTTACCCCTATACCCAATATTTTTGTAAATTGTGGAAATAAATTTCATGAGAACTTTTTTTAGCGAGAAAACCTATACCCATATTTTCACCAAACTATATGTATAAATTGACCCATTAATTTTCTATAATAATAATAATAATGATAAATATTTTAATATAAATATTATATATATATATATATAATATAATAAAAAAAAACATGTTTTACGATAGTGGTAATGTCATTGAGTGTAGGAGGATGGTGTTGGGATTAAATCCCAGTGGATGTTTTTTTAATAAGGGCACATGGCCACCGTTTGACCAAACCATGCTTATAGGTTGGCCTATTATTTTTCCATTATAATAACAATAAATAATTTAATACAAATAAATTTATATATAAATATATATATATATTTTAATATAATAAAAAAGTGTTATAGAACAGTGGTATTGTAGTTGGACTACAGGTGGAAGGAGTTGGGATCAAATCTTTGTAGAGGATTTTTTTTAAATATGGACCTCAATCGTGGGTATAGGTCTATACACATAATTTGGACAAAACATGGGTATAGGTGGCTCCATGGAATTTTTTTTACTTCAATAGTTTATGAAATTTGGATATAGGTGCCCTATACCCACACTTTGGTCAAATCGTGAGTATAGGTCTATCTCAACGGCTCCCAGGGCCATGATTCCTAAAATAATGGGTATAGGCTATAACCAAGGTTTTATGGGCTATACCCATTATTCTAAAATATGATTTTAGGGTGTTTTCTATTATTTAAGGTCTTAAGAACATGTTGAGGATTATTTTACCCTTAAGTATAAAGAAACATTTTTATACTGAACAATAAAAATCTAATACTCATATATGATGCAAGTTTATATTTAATTCAATTCACAATAAAAAACAAGTTAAAAAATACTATCAAACCTATAAAGGAAATAATGAAAAAAAATGATAAGGAAAGAAAAATGACAAGAATAAAAGACACCCCATCAGGAAGACCCACACTACTACAAAACTAGAGTTATTTACTACTAGGTATTTAACAATATAAGCTAAAATCACTATTAAATACCCCTTTATTATCAACAGAAATAACTATTAATAGATTTTTTAATAGTGATTTTTTAGCATTGTTAAAGGGGGTTATTTAACTACCCTAAAAATAACTGTTAAAGGGGAACTTTTATGAGAATTTGTAAAAAAATCTAATAAAAGGAACCCATTATCCATGTTGTTAAAAATGTGATGATAGAAGAGGGCCTTTATCAGTGATAGTAAATTGGCATTGATAAAGGGGTTCTTTATGAGAACTTGTAAAAATGTGTTGATAAGGGTGGGGGTCTTTATCAGTGTTTTTTAGAAGCACATATAACTACCCCATTTTTTAGATATTTTTTACTATCACTGATAAATGGTATATTGGAAAAAATTATATTTCATTAAAAATAATATATTTATATATAAATATAATTATATTGACATAAATATCTTTTAGGTAAGGATAAATAGGAATTTAAAATTAATATATAATATATTTAGTGAAAATGGATTATAAAATATTTTAAAAATTTTTATTAATTAATAATTTTCTAATAATTATTTATAAATAGTAATTGAATTATAGTATGTTGATAAAAAATAAAAAAAATCAATGAAATATCTTAAATAAGTTGAAAACATAACTCAAACATTAAACGAATTTAAATTTATACCTAGGTGTCCCTTTGGTCTCTACCATATATGAAATTAAAGTTTACGATGATACCTACACTACAATAACTTGACAGAATCATATTCACATTTTTCTGAGTCCAAAAAAGCCAGAAAAGGCCTCCAAAATTGAGTTTTTAGTCTCTATACCCCAAATTTTTAACATTCTATTGGTTTTTAACCTCGTTTATGTAGGTGGTATTTCCCATTTTTGGTGGATTCTAAACATATTCCCTGGAATTACATTTATATTGAAATTATGGTTATGATGCTTTATCATTTTTCATATTGTACTGTTATTTATAATAAAATATATAAAAATATATACATATTTTTTATATATTCACACATAAATATTTAATATTATAAATAAAGATTTGAACATAGTTTTATATAAAATATATTTCTTAATATATAAACATTATGTAAATAAAATAAAATACCCATTTTATTTAAAATACAAATGTATAAATATTTATTTACCTATTAAATTAATGTATATAATATATATATATATTCTTGTGTATATTAACAAGAAAATATTTATTTATCTATATATTCCTATATATGAATATGAATATGAATATATAATATATGAAAATAAATATAAATATTAACAATTATATTTATAAATGAAAATGTATATATGTATGTAAGTATTTATAAACACACACATACACAAAAAAACATAATATATATATATATATATATATATTATAAATATATGTATACACATATATATAAATATATGGATAAAAAATTTAATAATATGTATATATATAGATATGTATATTAAAAATGGAAAATAAAACAATATTGGGGAGTGGAAAAGGCACATGCATATGAGCTGGAGTTCTCAAGTTTGAAACTCGTTTGAGGCAGGGAAACATACAGAAGGGTGGATTATCTAAAGAGATTATATGGGAAGGGAGGGTGGATCTCCTAGGATAGTTGGTAATGATAGATAATAAATGGTGTGGGAAGTGCTGATAAAATGTTGGGAAGTTTGGAATAAAAAAATTAACCCCATTTATCTCTGGGGCCTTTATCAGGGATTTTTAGTGCTAATAAAGGGGGCCTTTAACTACGCTAAAAAGCACTGATATAGGCCCCCTTTATCAAATATAACAAAGAAATATTAAATCCAAACCTTTAATATCTATCTCCTTTTTATCTCTTATATAGAACTAAAAAATACCTTTTACTATCACTGTTAAAGGGAATATTTTTACTAGTTCTACAAATAATCCTTCAACTAGCTCTAGGTGCAAACTCCACTGTCTCTACCCATGGTATCAATGTGATTCACTATCAAAGCCTAATACATTTCCCATTTTTATTTCTTAATAGATGAAATATAAAAACTAAAAAAAATTCCCAAGAAGGGGTGAATATAAACTCAGTATTATTTCACAAAAGACATTCCAACACTCACCACCAGGACAAACATTATTATCACTTTTTGCATAAAACTATTTAAAATATATTAAATACGTTATATCAAAACCAAATGAAGTTCCATGGAAAAAACTTTTATTTAAATCTATTTATCTTTTATAGTAATACATATTTCTATGTTTTGACACACACACACACCCAAACAAACACATTCATCCCAGTGAAATTTACATACCCAAAAGTTGTTTCTCAGCAATCCACCAAGTCATCACTAGGTGGCCAATATAAAAGATCCCTTATGTGATATTCCCTCACACAATGTCTTGCCAAAAAATAAACTCTTGAAAACCATTTATTATAAATTCTATTCAAAATTTTATTTCACATAAAATCATTTATTTCATGAAAAATTTCTTCATATATCTTACATAAATAAAAACAAGACCATAATTTTAAGACTATATTTTTAATATATAAATAAAGAGGTATTTCAAAAAGATATCCAATTTCCAAAATTCCCAAATTCATAACCAAATTGGGGTTTCCTTTAAGAATCACATATGTTTTATAAAATAATTTCATGAGAAATATTTAATCAAAATTATGACTTAATGTTCTAGAATACTGGATATTAGAGAGAGCCCACCTACCTCTCAATGGAAGGAGAAAATTAATAACCCTATGAAATTCTGGATATAGGATTACTAAACCATAAAATCAATTTATTCAATCATTTCTCATCAATATTCACATAAAAAACATTTATATATCCATAACAGACTAGATATATGGCTCAATGGAAGAGAATAATATTAGATCTAAGAATAATAAAGAAGAATGAGAGCTTGCAAATAACTATCGATCTCTAATGAATTTTAATTAAAATAAATTTTCCTCGATATTGAAATGAATCTCCAAAGGAATCTATAGAGTGATAGATATTTTATATCCGAGGAAATTAAAAAAATAATGAGGCTTTCAATACTTATTTCATATTAAAACAAAATAATATCAAGGTTCCAACTGTACAACACAAGGTTTTTCAAACCATGCACCAACCATGAACATGATACTATAAAATGAATGTTTTCACAAGATTTAGGCTATAAGGGTTGGAAAACCATGAAAAACCATGCATGTATACTATCTAAAAACCACACCCGACATAGTTGGCTCGCATAGTTATACATACTATGGGCCAACTATGCTATGTTGTTCATTTTATTTTTCATAGTTTCACTTGGGAACTAAAAAGTTTTGTCCAAATCATGTTCCAAATGTGCACCTTCTTAGTCACCCATAAAACATGTTTCATAGTTTCTAGGAGGTTTTTTATGGTTTCTACTAATAGTATGTAAAACATTTCCCTCTAGAAACACATCCAAAACATGAAAAACACACACCAAACAACCAAAAACTCATATCTAATAATTAATAGAATCAAAAAACATAAAATAGGGGTCATGTACATAAAAAACGGTTTCAAAATCTTCACACCCTTGGTATTTTAATCCCTGTAATTTAAAAAAATTGGTGTTGTTCTTGAATATTTTGGGCCATTAATCTGACATAAGTTGTTCAGACTCCCATGAAACCTCTTGAATCTGACCATGTAACTATAAAACCCATTCTAAATTGATTATTTTCCAAAAAAAATATTTTATCTTGTATATTGAAAATCCTTATCATCACATGAATAAATGTAGCATCTGGTTCAAGATCAATATAGTCCCCTTGAATCACATGGTCAAGATTAGTTTTGTACTTCTTTAAATAAGATACATAAAACATGCTATGCACATAAATAAACATTGTTAGTAAAGAAAACCAATAAACTATATCACCCTCTAACTCAAGTATCTTTGAAGGTTCAATGTATAGTGGAGAAAATTTTCTTTATTTACTAGAAAAAGATGTCCTAGCCTTGGATAGTTTCTCAATAAAAAATGTTCAACTATCTAAAATGATAACAGTCATTTATGATGATCAATATATTGTGTATTCTAACTCTAAGCTATAAACAACAACTCTATCATACTATAAATATTCTCCCCACCATTGAGTTTCCAAATTAAGGTAACACATTTAGATTCATATTTCTAGGCCTCATTCATTTTATAAACCAATTATGAAATAACATAAACTAAAATTAATACTGTAATATTACCTTATTCTACAAAATCTATATTCTTATTAGATACCATAAGATTCGATTTATATGAAGCCTCTTTATCCACCAAAGTATATGACTTCGTACTCAAGGGATCTACTACGTATTTTTCTACCCTTATTACGTATATCAAGTCGAAGTTATACATTTGAAGATATTCTATTAGAAATTGTTTCCTTAAGTCTAAAAATATTTATCATAAAATGTGTTTCAATATATATGATCTATAAAAACCATAAATTTATCACAAAAAAGATAGTGAAGCCATGTTTTTATGGAATTAACTACAACAACCAGTTCCAAGTCAAGTGTTTTGTAGTTCCTCTCATACACCCATAATCAATGTGATCCATAAGCAGCAACATGATCTCACTACACGAGGATGTAATCTAAACCTAATCTAAATGAATCATGTTAGACCACATATCCCTATCAAGAATATATAAATGTGTAGGTTGGTTGTGATGTTAGGAGAAACTTATGTTCTTGAAATAAATTATATCAAACATCGTTCCATTGGAATGAATTCATTTCCATGTAAAAGTTATCACAAGTGAGGAAAGAAGTGAAAAATTACCTAAAATGAATCTCTAGTATTCCAATAAGTTGAGGGAAATACACATTTCAATGAAAATCTTAAGTGGTTTCATATAGATAAAAAAGTATATCTTACCAAGATAAACCAAATATCCTTTCTCACAAATGACATGATTAGGGAAATTTACCTTTTGTATCCAGAAATAAATTTTAACATCTCAGAATAAACAAAGTTCTCCAACTTGATTCCCAAAACTACAACCATGGGTTTTTCATATCTTATTTTTTTCTATAATACACTATTGTATCTTCAATGAACAATTCCAAAAATTAATCAAGATAATTCTAAAGATCTGATTCATCAATGCCGAAAATATGAATAGTTAATTCGTAAGACCAATGTGAATAAACATATATTCATAATGTAAATACCTTATTATTATGGTTGTCATCAAAATTACCACCATTAAAACTCATAGTTTGTGATACCCCAAATAGAAGTAAATTTAAGAGAACCACTGGGGTACCCTAAAATGATCAAACAAATCATAAATGTGTGTTATAGGATATTGATTATTTATCATAGCTTGATTATGCTCAATATATTCCACATATATTCTAATATTTACAGTCACATTCTTTACCAAAAGAACCAATGCTCCCCAAGGGGTCATGATTGGCCAAATGAACCCTTTACGTTCCAAATATTCAAATTCATCTTTCAATTCCCTCAATTATATTGGTTCTATCCTATACGAATGAAGTAAAATAAGGTTATTCCCTGGTAGTAGATAAATCATAAACACCAATTATATTTTGGGTGTAAATATTGAGAAATGTTCTAGAAAAATATTAGGAATCTAGTCAATGATGGATATAAAATATTTATTTTTGATCACATATACAAATTATAAAGTTAATTTTGTCCACTAATAAAAGATGGTTCCAACCATCAACACCAAAGGCCCTTATTTTCATGAATCCACAGACCAATATTCTTTAAATATATTCTCATCATAAGATATGAAAATCACATGTTATGTATAATAGTTATTGTTTTATTTTATTGATGTCAACCAACCAATTTTGAAGATCAAATAATAAACATCCATCACCAGAACTGAGGAATCCCAAACCAAATAAATCCTATTGATAGTTATTGAAGACACTTACCATTTAAATACTCAACAAACCCATTTTACTAAATCTATTTAATATTTCAATACAAAAAGAAGAATTTCAAAAATTAAATACAATTGATGGAGAAAATGAGAAGAAATAAAATAATGGGATATACCCATGTCAAACCAAACTTGTATAAGGATATAATTGAAATAAATCATACATCACACTATCAAAGGACCAGATTTATCATCCATGATCACTTTATCATCACCGTAAATTTTTATAATTACTACCCCTTGATCTTTACATCCATATTGAGATTGCCTCTACTGAGCAGTTGTGATGATCCTTTAATAACCTTAACTCACTTGGTTTTATGGGTGAGAATTGTTCTGATGAGTTCACCACATTCGAGAATCAATTTTTTGAAAAACATGATATGAATTTTCATTACTAGACGTTGGAGTGTTGTGAAAATAACACTAGAGATGTACCATTTGGTACAGTTGTGACATTATCTAGGTGGTTCCATAAAATCTAACATGATATATTCAAAGGATCCACAATTAAAACATCCCTTCTTACTTTACAGTCAAGGAGAGAAGTTGAAAGATCCCATTGCATCACTCTGAGATATACCACCACTTTGGAAGTAGGTTTCCCTATTATGTTTTTTCCCAACATTAGATTTCCCACCTGTTACCATGTGAATAGACATTATCCCTATAACTATATTTACAGAGATATTCCTTTCTACCACATTTTCTCTATTTACCATCTTCGTATATTCTGTAATAAAATGTATATCAATCATTGAGTAACTTTTTGATCATATTCCTAACTCAGAAATGTGTTCCTTCAAGGACACACTTTCTGATACTTACTGTGAAAATTGAACTATATTCATAACATAGCCATATATTCTATCACCAAAATATTCTATTTAGTTAGGTTAAAAAAACCATTTTTCTATAGATATGAAAGGTGTGGGGATATAATTTATTATTGACTAATTCTTTAAAACCCCATTATAATTCCTTTTTTGAAATTTTTATTAAATAGATAAATCCCACAATTAGCATGAATGATCCTTAATCATGTAAATTTACAACTTTAATTTTAGATCATTTGGCGTTATAAATAAAATTTAAGATTTGATTTATCCTTTTTATCTACACATTTACTTTCCATGGATTATAATCCCCAATAAATAATGATGGATTATTATTTTAAAACTAAACTAAATAGTCCACTATTCAAGGTTCATCATTACAATTACCTTTGTATACTGCTTATAAATCCTAAAAACTTCTTTGAACTAACTATTTGTTCATATATGGATCATATAAAACCACATTCTCTACTAATGATTCTAGTTGATTCCTATATTGTCAACTCAGTACCGTTCTCTATTATAAAAAATCCATTTAGTCTCACTCACTAGAAATTGAAGACTTACGAATTCCAAATTACAATATCAACAATTACCCCAAATAACTTTTCAAAATTTAATTATTTGAAATAATTTTTACCTTTTTCCAAACAAAATCATACACATAATGAATAATGCACTTCTAGTGGGAAGTATTATTAATAATGAATGATATGACACACTCATTAGCTAAACTAATGATGATGAGGTTAAAAATCACATTAATGTTTCTTAAACCACTTTTATTCCTAAACCACCCATGTTTATTGATTTTTAGAATAAAAATATTAGTTAGGTATTTTTACACTACACATTTTATTTTTAATAGTGCTATCTCCTTACTACCAACACAACTCATGGACTTGTTAGTCCATAATGAATAGGTTCTAGGATCAAAACATTTATTTGATATATTTTTGAACACTCTACCACTACTAATTGTCTAGAGTCAGGAAAAATGTGTTACTATCCTTAGGTGACATCCCCAAGAAAGCCAATATTTGAAACTAAATTCTAAGGGGTTAGGGAAAAATTGGGGGATGATTTTTTCCTTTAAAGAAAAATTAATTTATCAACACTAATCTATAAACATCCAATCATCCTATATAAAGAATATGAAATGGTAATTCATGACACAATCATAACTAATAAGTTCAAAAACTCTATCAGAGTAACAACAAAGTTGAAGAAAAAATTGAATAAGGAAAACAAAATGGAAACACCCATTCAAACACATAAATGAAAAGTTACAATTCCATACTCATGAGTAGTATCTCATTGATCACTAATTAATCACAAGGAGACCAATATCCAGGTTCCCCAATGGACCAATGACCTTACTCAGCATCATGTCCAAAAATGAAGTCACACTAACCATGTGTTTTTAATTACATGATAAATTAAAATTCATATAAAATCAATTAATTCTCAAAACATTTCATCAAAAAAATTCCATGTATCAAAACAATACCATAATTTAAAACTATCATTTTAAATATATAAACAAATAATGTTTTAGGAAAGTTGTATAATTTATCAAATTCCAAAAACCGTTAAGTAAGTAGGATTCCTTTAATAATCACACATGGTTTTCACAATAAATTCAAGAAATCCATTTAATCAAAACTATGATCTAATTTTTTAATAGTTTAGATGAAAGAGAAGACACCCAACTCTCACTGGATAGTGGAAACAAATAATAACACTAATATCCTCTAGATATAGGCTCAAAATAACATCCCTTAAAAAGATTCAACAATAAATCATCAATATTCACATAAAAATGTATATATATCCATTTATATATAGATATATGGCTCTGGGGAATATAATAATTGAGGATATAGGAAAAAAAGGAAGAACAAGAAGTTACCGATGATTTCAAATCTCTAATACAATTTGATTCAATAGATGTTTTATATAGATCAAAATAAACCACCTTTGGAATCTGATGAGGGAGATTAATTCATGATCTTAGAATATTAGGTAATTAATGTGGCTTTCGGGACTTTACCCATAATAAAACCATAATTTTTGAGGTACTAACTGTATGTCACATGATTACATCCCACATTTTTTCAAATAGAGCACCAAAAACTCACATGCTACTAGACAAGCCATGTTTCCAAACAGTTGGGGCCATACAGTTTGGAAAACCTTTCACCAACCATGTGACTCTACTATCTCAAACCCACACCCCACATAATTGGCTCACATTTTTATAAAAACTATGATCCAACTGTGATTTTCCATTTATTTTCATTTTTATGGGTGCCCCAAGGCACTTGCATGGTTTGGATAAACCGTGAACCCACAATGCACCTTCCCAGTGACCAAAAAATTAACTTTCACTAGTTCTTGTAGGTTGTTCATGGTTCCTAATAACCATGAGGAAACCATTAATATCCAAAAACACTTCCAAAACATGAAAAAACCCATCATGAGCCACCCAAAACTCAACCTAAAAATTATTTAAACTCATGAAGCATACAAAACCGGTCAGGTACCTAAAACCAGGGGTTACACATAACATAAAACTATAGAATGATAAAGGTATAAGAGAATAAATTTTACTACCCTTTTCAACAAGGCCATCTTTAATTTTTAGAGCATACTTGGTTAAAACTCTATAATTAAGCATTCTTGACTTGGAGTAGTGATCATGATTATTAAACTCCTATGATGTTTTTTAGGAATGTTTGGGGGTGGAAAAAGAACATTAAAGGAGCAAGAATTGTCTACAAGGGAAATTTATTAGATTGATGATCTATTTGGTCATGTATGTGTCCCCAGGTAGGTGAAATCTTGCCTATTGAGAAACTGGTGGTTCTTGGTAGGACTGGACCCGATGACCATGTAAATTAACGGTGTCTATATTATCAGTGGGGCCCAGTTTTCACTCCAAGGGAGGGGTGAATGTTAAACACCAGAAAGATTAATAGTTAAAAGTATAAATTTTACTTCTCATTTAAAAGACTTTCACCTTTAATTTTAGGATCCTACTTGATTAGAACTCCAAATTTTAGTATTCTCTCCCGGTACCTAGGTAGAAGATTAGTGGAAATTACTTTGTGGAGATGTAGGGTAAAAAATTTGGATGTTGTTATCTAGGGTGGGGTGATTTTTAAACCCCATAAATATAAAGGGTTAAAAGGATAAATGTTACTACTCATTGCATTGTCAAGTGCGTCAAATTAGATGTTTAGTTTTACTAGAAGTTTTGTAGTATAGTAGTAACCCTAGGTCATCTTTTTATGGATCCTTAGATCATTAATTCAAAAATAAGGTTTTTATTATGAAACAAAAAGCGGAGTATGTTTTTATAAAACATGGGTTTTTATGCTTTAAAAATAGAAATAGAAATTATATTACTACTGAGAGAGACCAGTTGGAGAAATCATGATAAACCCAGTTAAGTGTTCCTTGATGCTCAATCTATCATCACTCACAAGGGAATGGAATGGATAATTGATTCCTAGATTTTATACATACTGAAAAAAAAATAATGGTATGTGATTTATTACTAGGTTATCCCCTAGGATTTCATCGATCAATTATATTGATTATCAGCGACCGCTCAAAATCAAAAAAACATGAATCAATGTAAAAACATAACTCAATCAAGGCATCACATCAACAATGTGATGAGATGGCCAGATTTGTTTCAATGACAATATATTCCAAAATACAATAACATGCATATTAATAAGTTGAAGCTCATGGATTTTATCAACTGACGTAATTCATTTTCACCCTCATGAAAGGTAAGGGGTGAGAAAAGAGGCAACCACACTCAAATCAACACAATATTTAGGTTATACATGGAATCATGTGGATTCTTGTTACTTTTATTTGTATTTGATCATACCATAGTAAACACAATGTTAGAATGTAGAAATAAATAACAATTGATAAATAACCTGAAAATCAATTACCTTTCAAAGATTACAAGTGTGGAGATCTGGATTAAAATAAGGAACACCCCCCAAATTGATCACTAAGAGGCTTATAAGTACATGAGGGAGAAGAGAACTAAAAATGATTATGATATCTCTAACATTAGACTAAATTTCACCCATGGTCTTGAAACATGATATAGTGAGGCTTAGGAGTAATTCTATGGACAAAAACATCACAATGTCCACAAAAGAAATCAATAGCTTATGGGACTAGGTGACTATTCAAGGAATAATTTTTACTCTTTCATTATATGGATGGTTGACTAACCAAAAAAATTGAAAAACACATTAAATTATATGGAGTGTCTGGATTCAAGTTATCTCTCTATGGGAGGTATATTCATCCCAATTGGATCTTCGAAGCCCGAGTTATGGACCAAATACAGAAGGGTGGTCCAATATGGCCCGCCCAAATTTTATTCACATTTTGGGCCTCTTTTGATCAAAATAATGGATGGATTAGGCTCTATGATCTTCAAGAGAAATGTATCCCAAATATTTTTGAATTCATAAACCCATTTTAATCCCAATTTAAGGAACATATTATCCATAGTACAAATTAATTTCCACATGCATTCTTGGGCTCTCGTGCAGTTTGGCCCATTTTGCTTTAATTCCACAACGGGCTCTCCAAATCACCTCCTTCTACAATGTAAACAACAAAACTAGTAAAATTCTCCTATTAAACAGTGATAAAAATTAATTCATTTAATCAAACATGAAGTGAAATTAATTATTATATTTTAAATATTCATTACAAAACCTATTTAAAACATCGGTGTAAGGGTGGAATTGAATAGTGAATCCCTATGAAATCACACCCCCATGCCTAAACATTTGCACTCTTGGGAAAAGTCACATATCCAAAAAAATGATGCATGTATAAATACCCTACACCATGAAGATTAAACATTTTAGGAAATTTTAATTCATTAATGTAATGTGATCAATGCACAAACCACACAAAGGAGTTCTTCCTACTGAAAATAGAAAATGATGTATCATAAATCATATCACATGGAAATTCAAATAGATTCTTGATAGAAAATTGAGCATGGAATTAAAAAATAAAACATTATACTAACTATCCATTTATGTGTTTGTGAAAACCATTCCATGCTATTCATTCCACTTTCTATCCAAGAAATATAGGTTATTTTAACATTTTTTAGCTTCAATGATTTTATCTAATGAACATGTCCTACATCCTTTCCAATCATATTTCAATACCCACTCACATAAGAATTCCCAGAAGTCAAACCATAATATCCCGATCTAGATATACCTATATGTTGTACATTTCATAACTCCCCTAATTTTTTTGTTTTGTTTTTAAAAAGTTTCATTTGGAACAAATATCACACTCATCTCACAACCATGGTTTGATCTCCTCATGATAGTAATTGTAATAGTTATAATAAGATCAAAGTTTGAGGAGGAGTGGTTATTGACCTACCTATGACACAACCCAATTTTTTTTTCTTTTTGTTTGTATTTTCTTAAGGGTGTATCTCTGAGAAAATTTTTGGTAAATTGGAATTATCACCTCAACCATTGAGACAAGAAATTACTGCTAAAACACTAGGGGGAAATATTATAGAAAAGAGGAACAATCGGATATCTAGTACAAACAAATAGGTCAATCCAGTACAGTAATGAAATAGATCATATAAGGAACGAATGTATAGAAATTTCATTTTAAGATGAATAATATTAAACTAAAAAATATTTACTTTCTATTAAGTAATAAATATTCTGTTGGGTACCGGGACTGCGCAGTGGAAGCCGGTGGGCTGGGATTTTAAAATTTTCTGCTTTACCGAAGTGACATAACCCTGTCAACTTTGGTGATCTTGTCCCGACTTGGTCTGATGATCTCAGAAGGTTCATAAGGAATACAAAAATTAAACTAAACATTTACCTTGTTCAGAATTGACGCGCAGGATTCCACTGATCGTTACTCAAAGACTCCGACATCGAAGCCCTCTAGATCTTCCACACACGCCTCGTGGATCTGCCTGCATGCCGTTCGTCAAGATCCGGGTGCTAGAGTGGATCTTCGATGCAAACTTCAGCGTAGAGATGATCACTGCAAAGGAGGAAGCTTCGATCTGGGATGGATGACCTTGAAGACCCTTCTTTGCTTAAGACACACACTCTCTAAATTCCAAGAGGAGAGAGATGCTCTCAAACTTGACACATGAATAGTAATTATGGGAGAGCATCTCTCTAACTTATATAGGGAGTGTTAAAACACAAGATATAGGTTCCCGGACCCCGTGTAATAGGTATCCACTATATAAGTGATATAAATAATTATTTAGGAATAAAAAAATTATGCCATAGATAATATTTACAATTTATCACTTACTTGTAATATATAAATATATTACGTGATAAATTTGAGTCTTTAACTCGACTCATTCCTCCTTTTAATATTAAAGAAACCTAGGATATTTAAATCTAGTATAATAATATTGATAAGTGTATTTACTATATAACTTGTAAATACATGTTATAAATAATTTCAATGAATTATTCTAAACTCTAATAATCAATGAATTTATTTATTCTTTGGTGATCAATAGAAATTGGATAGTGCTCGGACCCTTTTGTGGGGCCCTCAAAGTTCTAAATTCCTATTCCCAAAATAGAGCATATTCTCAAGGTGCTATTGTGTGTGACCCTCTAGGCCCTTATCTCAATAGCAGTGAATAAAATCACCAACCTAGAGCGAGGTCTAGCAACCCATTGAGGCCCCTGTAGAGATAAGGAAAAGTCAAAGCAATGAGTGCCTTCCTACAAACACAGTCCGTGTGATCTAATCTCTTCGTCATTAATATCTCAATAAAGAAGAATGCATACTAGTGTCATTATTATTTATTTGCTTTATTTTTTTTGTTGATTTATTCGGACGGTCTTACCTTTGACTACCATGGACATGGATTTAATGAAGGTGCAACCATTCTAATCAACCAGGCCCGCGATATCTCTTCCTAAACTCAGAAGTGACCAATCCTTTCTTGATCATTAAATCAATGCCATGCCATTAATGACGTAACCAATACAAACTAGCTCACCATGACTTTGTCGCCATGGATTTCAACTTATATCAAATGTTCGTAATTAAATGACATTCATTTATTATGATCTCAAGTCAGGAGACCATTACACATGTCTGTAGATAGGAACGACCAATGACACCAGAAACATATGGTGTTCCTATTAAGCTGGTACGTCCTCATGATCTCAATAGCTAGAGATCATCAAGTGCGAACTTTATGAGATGAAGTCTCAATGCTTATGGCCCCCAGAACCTGATGGTCACACATCATCTGTGTCCTTTTAGAATTATGTGACTGGACTATAGGAGGTTACATTAAGATTACTGTCATGGCATCTCAGGGTTCTCATTATAGCCTGGGACCTGCTATTACCTTTTGATGCGACAGTTAATCTAAGGACATTTCCATTAATAAAGTGGATGCAGAATTTTCTACACTATCATGGAAAGATAAACACATGTATAATAACAAACTTAATACATGTAACATTAATCAAAGTACAAAACAAGTTGGGTCTTGGGAACCCACTTTCAACACTGCCACTTGCACTAGAGCCAACTACTAACATGTTTCAATCCACTAGCTCTCACATGTGAATCATGCTTCTGATGAGAAATGGCTTTAGTCAGGGGTTCTGCCACGTTGTCCTATCTGGCTACTCTGTTAACTATCACATCACCTCTTAGAGTAAAATCTCTCAAGAGATGAAACTTCCAAAGAATATGCTTTGTCCTCTAGTGTGAACTAGGCTCCTTGGAAAGTACCACTGCAGCAGTATTATCACAATATACTAGAACAGGTTCTGCACTGCTAGGTACCACACCAATGTCTAAGATAAAGCTACGTATCCAGACTGCTTCCTTTCCTGCCACGGAAGCTGCAATATATTTGGACTCTGCTGTAGAATTAGCAACCATAGATTGCTTTAAGATTCTCCTACTCACTGCACCACCATTAAGGAAAAATATGTAGCCTGAATGCAATTTCATATCATCATGATCTTTCTGGAAACTAGCATCATTGTATCCCCTCACAACTAGTTCCTCATCTCCTCCATACACCAGGAACATATCCTTTGTACACCTCAAGTACTTAAGGATAGTTTTAACAGTTGTGCAGTGAAGCTCGTTTGGAATGGCTTGATATCTACCCACCATGCTTAAAGAAAAGTCAACATCAAACCTATTATATAGCATGGAATACATGATAGAACCCAGTACCGAAGCATAATGGATGCTACTCATTCTGTCAATCTCCTCCTGTGTTTGTGGAAACATTTTCTTGGAGAGATTTACACCATGTGACATAGGTAACAATATTCTATTGGATTGTTCCATATTGTACCTTTTGAGTACCTTGTCAAAATATGTACTTTGACTTAGGCCAAGCATCCTTTGAGATCTATCTCTATAGATCTTTATCCCTATAATGTAGGTTGATTCACCAAATTCTTTAATGGAGAATCATTCATTTAACCAAGTCTTAACTGACTGTAAGACTTGCACCTCATTTCCCATGATTAATATGTTGTCAACATACAAAACTAGGAAAACGATAGAATTCCCTTCAACCTTTTTATAGACACAAGGGTCGCTTTAATTTTTAACAAAACCAAAATATCTTATGGCCTCATCAAAGCAAACATTCCATGATCTTGATTCCTGCTTCAATCCATAAATGGATCTCTGCAACTTGTATACTTTATTGGAATTCTTTGACTTAACAAACCCTTCGGGTTGAGTCATATAGATGTCTTCAACCAACTTCCCATTTAGAAAAGCAGTTTTGATATCCATTTTCCAAATTTCTAAATCATGAAAGACTACTATTGTAAGCAATATTCTGATGGATTTAAGAATTTCCACTTGTGAGAAGGTTTCATCATAGTCAATGCCTTGACGTTGTCTGAAACCCTTTGTAACCAGTCTTTCTTTAAAGGTATTAACCTTACCATCCATGTCCAGCTTCTTCTTGAATACCCATTTGCATCCAATGGGATTTAAATCATCTGAAGGGTATACCAAAATCGAAACTTGATTTTGGTACATGGACTCCATCTCAAAATTCATGGCTTCTTGCCATGTAGTAGCTTCTTTTCCTTCTACTGCTTCCTTGTAGGTTAGTGGTTCATTATCCTCAAGGAACATTATGTCACCTGACTCGGGGACAAGAAAACCATAACGCTCCATTTCTCTAACCTCTCATGTAGACCCACACAGTATCTGTGTCTTAGGAACCGTTTCTTCTCCAACTTGCTCTTCTGAAGATTGTTCCTCTACAAGCTTTTGTGCATCTGGAGCATTAACTCCATCGAAGTCAATCTTGCTCCCACTATTTCCAATAGAAATTTGATCCATTTCTAGAAATGTGGCGTATCTTACCACAATGACTTTTCTATCTAAAGGGTTATATAGGTAGTATCCTCTAGGTTTTTTAGGATAACCTATAAAGATTCACTTAGTGCTTCTGGATGCTAATTTTTCACTTGGAAAAGTCTTGAAAATGCCTCGCACCCCCACGCACACATGTGGGTTAGATTGGGTTTTTTTCCATACCATAACAGATATGGAATCCCATCTGTAGCTTTAGTTGGTACTCGGTTAATGGTATATGCTGTTTTCTGCAAGGCGTATCCCCAAAAGGATAATGGAAGAGTTGTATGACTCATCATTGATATAACCATTTCAAGCAAGGTACTATTACTCCTTTCACTAACACCATTCCATTGTCTTGTATAAGGAGGAGTGAGTTGGGATACTATCCCACACTCCTTCAAGTGATCAATGAAAGATTGGTTAAGATATTATATGCCTCAGTCTGAGCGAAGTGATTTTATCTTCTTACCAATTATGTTTTCTACTTCATTTTGGTATTCCTTAAAGAAAAGAAAGGAATCTGACTTATACCACATTCAGTAGATATAGCCATACCTACTATAATCATCGTTAAAAGTAATGAAGTACAGAAAACCACCCCTTGCCTCAACTGGAAACGAACCACATACATCAGTATGTATTAATTCCAGCACTGCATTGGCTATTTCTCCCTTTCCTGAGAAAGGTACTTTGGTCATCTTTCATTGTAAACAAGCTTGACATACATCTAAGGGTTCTAACTGTACCGAGTCTAGATACCATTCTTGATGTAATCTTTGTAATCGCTTCTCGTTTACATGACCAAGACTGAAGTGCCATAGGCGGGTGTTATTTGAGTCATGTTGGTTGTTTTTTTCATTGATATACATTACTGAGTTTTCTAGTTCTAGTATATGTAAACCATTGTTAGGATGTGTCATACCATAACATATGTTATCCCTATAAAAGAGACAACTTTTATTTCCAAAATTGAAATAAAAACCCATAGTGTCTAAACATGACACAGAGATAATGTTTCTGGTAACAGATGGTACATAATTGAAATTGTTTAAAACAAGAAGCAAACCAGTTGGTAAAGTCAAGTGATAGTCTCCCACTTCCAAGGCCACCAGACATACACCATTTGCAGCTCGAAGATCCACTTGACCTTTTGCAATCTTCTTAAACCTACTTGGTTCCTGTATATGAATACAAATGTGTGATCCACATGCCGTATCCAATACCAAACTTGTAGATAAAGATAGATTGCATTCAATGAAAAAAATACCTGAAGCAGAAGCATCAGCTTTCTTCTTCTTCCCAGCTCTACAATTCGTCTTCCAGTGGCATTTCTTGCCACATCCAAAGCAGAAAGCTTCCTGCTCATTATTTTGCCTCTGAATCTTTGGCTTCTTGGCAGGATGATGCATTGGTGTCTTTGGCCTTGACTTGGCCTTAGAACCCTTTGACTTGCCCTTGTTTTTCTTGTTCACCATAAGGAAAAATGTATTAGTGTTTTTCATTTCCTTATCAGCTTGGAGAACTAAATACAAAAGACCCGGGAGAGACTTTGTCATATCATTCATATTATAATTGACAATGAAAGTTGAGAATCTTGACGGTAAAGAGGCAAGAATGAGATCTACTGCTAGTTCTTGGTTCAGTTTGAACCTAAGGTCTTCATGACTCTCAATATACCCAATCATCTTGAGTACATGAGGACCGACTTGGTGCCCTTCTGCTAGCCTGCACTTATAAAGAACACTTGAGATCTCATACCTTTCATACTTGTCCCTCTCCTCATATAGTTCTTGGAGATGTAAAACCATCTTGTAGGTGTCCTCTTCCTCATGTATTTTTTGAAATTGGCTGGACATGGATGAAAACATAATGCATTGTACATCAAGCGCATCATCTACATGCTTTCTCCATTTATCTTTTTCCGTCTTGTTTTCACCTTGAGGAGGCTCAACAGGAATTGGGGATTTCATCACATATAACTTTCTTTCTTGGTGTAGTACTATGCGCAAGAACTGGTACCAATCCTGGAAGTTATTGTCGGTCAGGATATTTTCTTTATCCAAGATCGATCGTAGTGATAAAGTACTTTTGGTGTTGGTGATTTCCATTTTGAATCTACATCAGATAAGCATTTAGCAGTTAGTACTTTGTCTTGATTACCTTTTGACATTTTATGATTAATAAATTATTATATCATTTAATGTCTCCCACTATTTAAATGAACCTTAACAACCCTCACTATGAGATTCTAAATACTCTAACTCTTTAGAATTCTAGTGGCAAGGATCCTCCAAACCTCCCTCGTAGTCTACAATATAGGGCTATGAAACTACATGGAGGGTTTCAAGGTAGGCGCTATGCTAGCCAACCACTTGTTCTTGTGGTTCCTTGTGTAGTTGAGTAAAGTCCCAGCTTTTGGAATCTGAACATGATTCCCTCAACCTCTTGCCTATAAAGTGATAGAAATTTAGCTAATTCTAATCCTTGACTAGTCACTTTAGTTAAGTCGACCCATTTCTCATATGGAAATGCCCTGGTAGTAAAAGGTACTCTCAACTAAGGCTGATGAGCACCCAAATAGTCAGGTTTGTTTAGATGTGAGAAATGGAAGGCATTTTAGGCATAATATATCTTTGAGGGATTTTTTTAATATTGATTGACGAATATAATCCTTTTCTATTTATTATGTTAAAACTGGGTTGTGGTGCTCACAACTGAACATTCAATAGAATATTATTCATCACAAATTTATACATTTTATCTTGTTTTCTATCCTATGTGATCATGCAATAATCATGCAAACACATAAAATAATAAACCTTGCATAAAGTAAATCATATATTTTGACTGGTCTTGAGCATTCTATAATGATCGCTCGATAACTGATCAATCATCACCTAGGGGCATCCATACCTGAGTCGATACATGACTCGGGCCGCTGCTTTCCCCAGTTCAATGCGCCCAACTCTTGTCTGGACTACCGCCTCAGCATGGCGGGGTCTGCCTCTCGGATCATCACTGTAAAATACAAATATACTCGCACGCAGGCGAGGGGGTCTGGGGTACAAAATACTACCAATGCAATGGACGCACATTCCCTTATACATATTTTAATTAAAAGACGATTCGCAGACCGTCAATTATCTAATTCAATATTACAATCATCACACACATTGAATAAATAATTTAACAAATAAATAAATGCCAGACATACACAGTTTGGTCAATAGCTCAAGACCAGTCGGGGTAAAAGCACAATAAAAATTAAATTGCTATAAATTTAAATTATGCGATGGTGTCTTAATAAATTAAATGAATTTGATTAAATTAAAATAATTTATTTTTATCGGTTCCATTGTTTAATTTAATTTTAATTCTAAAAAATAAATTAAACCATTAATTTAATTCTAAAATTAAATTAAATTAATATTTTTGGATTAAAAAAATTTAAACCCCTAAATTATCTCCAATTAATTTAATTTAAAAAACTAAATTAATTAAAACTAATTCAATGCAGGGTTACCTATAGCTGGAGAAGAGTCTGGTGGGACGGCGTACCACCGCGGGATGTCATCCTGGAACCGCGGCGTGACCGCGGCGTGACCGCGGCGTAACCGCGGCATGACCGTGGCGTGACCGGGCGTGACCGTGGTGTCCAACGACTCTCGTGGTGGATGCAACATCCGGTATAGTGCTTGGGGAGCGGGAGGAGACCAGAAAAGAGGTCGGCGAGCCACATGGCCGGCAGCCCGCTACTCCGGTGAGCCGGAAAAGCTGATGTCTGGTCTGGCACGAGCTCGGGTCGGCTGGACAGAACCAGTTTGGAGGAAGCCAGCGAAGGTCAGGGCGGACCGACGGAGCCGGTCCGTGCGGCCCAGAGGAGGAGGCCGACAAGCGTCCAGACGCCGGCTGGAGAATGTCCGGTGAGGTCACGGAGGCCAGCGCGGGGCTTGGAGGCTGTCGGGTAGGGAGATCTGGTGAAGAGGAGGTCGGCACCCAGCCGAAGGCAGCTCGGCTTGGGGTCGGGGCGGCCGGCGCGAACGGGGCAGAGGCGAGGAGGCCGATGCAAGGGCGGTCCGGCATAGGGGAGGCCGGCGCGGAGGGAGGCGCCTGGCCAGAAGCGGCTCAGCGTGGATCTAGTCTAGCGGAGGGGAGGGCTAGGGTTTTGACCTCCCTTCCCATGCGCGACGTGATGAGACCCCAAAGGGGTCTTCCTCACTTTTTTAAAAAAAAATCAAGAAGACCCCAAATTTGGGGTCTTGGTATTATTTTATTATTATCAAATATAATAAAATATTTATTATAAAATATTTTATTATAAAATATTTATAATAAAATATAAATTTGATTTTGAATCTCAATTTGTGATAAACATCAAATAAACAAAAAAAATGCAATGTCTATTCGATTAAAAATTTTAAATGATCGTAACTTGATCATTCGAAATCGAAATGACGCGCAATCAAATCCGAATGAACCGTTTTAACCCCCCGCAATTAAATTTAATGTTTTTTAATGTATTTGACTCAGAAAAACCTTAAAATCCCTCTGATACCACTGTTGGGTACCGGGACTGCATAGCGGAAGCCTGTGGGCCGGGATTTTAAAATTTTCTACTTCACCAGAGTGACATAACCCTGTCAACTCCAGTGATCTTGTCCTGGCTTGATCCGAGGATCTCGCAAGGTTTATAAGAAGCACAAAAATTGAACTGAAAATTTACCTTGTTCAGAATTGATGTGTATGACACCGACAATCATTGCTCGAAGACTCCGACATCGATGCCCTCTAGATCGTCCACACACGCCTCTCAAATCTACTCACCTGCCGTTCGTCAAGATCCGGGTGCTAGTGCGGATCTTCGACGCACACTTCTGCACAGTGATGATCACCATAAAGGAGGAAGCTTCGATCCGGGATGGATGATCTTGAAGATCTTTATTTTCTTGAGAGACTCTCACTCTATATTCCAAGAGGAGAGATATTCTCTCAAACTTGACACATGAATAGTAATTGTGGGAGAACATCTCTCTCACTTATATAGAGAGTGTTAATACCTGTGGTATAGGTTCCTGACCCCTGTGTTATAGACGTCTTCTATATAAGCGATATAAATAATTATTTATGACAAATAAAATTATGCCATAAATAATATTTACAATTTATCACTTACTGGTAATATATAAATATATTACGTGATAAATTTGAGTCTTTACCTCGACTCATTCCTCCTGCTAATATTAAACGAACCTAGGATATTTAAATCCAGTTGAATAATATTGATACGTGTATTTACTATATAACTTGTAAATACATGTTAAAAATTATTTCAATGAATTATTCTAACTCGAATAATCAATGAATTTATTTATTCTTTGGTGATCCATAAAACATGGATAGTGCTCAGACCCTTTGGCAGGGCCCGCCAAGTTCTAAATTCCAATTCCTAGAATAGGGAATATTCTCAAGGCACTATTGTGTGTGACCCTCTAGGACCTTATCTCAATAGCAGTGAATAAAATCACCGACCTAGAGTGGCGTCTAGCAACTCATCAAGGCCCCTATAGATATAAGACAAATTCAAATCAATGACTGCCTTCCTACGAACACGGTCCATATAATCTAATCTCTTCATCATCGATATCTCAATAAAGTAGAATGCATACTAGTGCCATCATCCTTTATTTGATTTATTTTGTTTGCTGATTTATCCAGATGGTCTTACCTTCGACTACTATGGCCATGGATTTAATGAAGGTGAAACCATAATAATCAACCAGGCCTGAGATATCTCTACCTAAACTCGGAAGTGACAAATCCTTTCTCGATCATTCAATCAATATCATTCCATTAATGACGTACCCAATAAAAAATACCTCACCATGACTTTGTCGCCAATGTTTTCTCCTTATATCAAATGTACGTAATTAAATGACATTCATTGATAATGATCTCAAATCAGGAGACCATGACATGTGTCCGTAGATAGGAACAACCAATGAAACCAGAAACATGTGGTGTTCCTATTAAGCGGGTCTTTCCACATGATCTCAATAGCTAGAGATCATCATGTGAAAACTTCACGAGATGAAGTCTCAATGCTTATGAACCCCAAGCACCTGATGGTCACACATCATCTATGTCCTTTCAGAATGATGTAACTGGACCATAGGACCTTACTTTAAGATTACTGTCATGGTATCTTAGGGTTCTCATTATATCCTTGGACCTGCTATAACCATTTGATGCGACCGGTAATCTAATGACATTGCCATTAATAAAGTGGATGCAGAAGTATCTACACTATCATGGCAAGATAAACACATGTATAATAAAAAACTGAATACATGTAACAGTAATCAAAGTAAAAAACAAGTTGGGTCTTGGGCACCAACTTTCAAAATTTTCACTATGTGGTTTGGTGCAAAAATGTGGGGAGATATTAGTGACATGGTTTTTCCAAAAAAAAACTCACATAAGGGGGATTAATCATCTAATGTTTTAAAATATATACAACTATGTATATCATTGACTGAAAACCAATTCACTAAAAATCACTCCTTGATGTTAAATTCATACAAATATCCATTCCATAATAGAGATATGTTTTCATGAAATGTTAAAATAAAATGGAATGAAAATTTTAAACATGAATTTTCAGTAAGTTCCATGATCTAGTGACCATAAGGGGGGAAGAAAAAATACCCTAAAGAATGAAAAAAGAGAAGAAAGAAGAAAGACAATGACAGTACTAACGAACTCAACAAGATGAAGAAAAGTGAAAATACCATAAAGAATGAGAAAAATAAAATAAATAATAATGACAGTGAAAATATTAATGAAATTTGGAATGTATCCACCCACACACCTAGAATGTGTAGCGTCCTCACTGTAATAATTGAGAATGTGAGAAGAAAAGATGAAACCTGGTGTGTTTTACTGGTATTTTTCTTCTAGAAGGTGGATTTCCTCCACCATATTATTTGGAAAATCCTCATTTAAGTGTTTAAGTCACTACCCATTGATGATAATACTTCTTTCACTCTACTCATGAAAAATTTATGTTGCACCAAAAGGGTAAACATTAATAACAGTATAAGGACGGAGCCATCATGAACGAAGATTACCTAGGTAAAGAATTATCCTAGTATTTTACACGAGGACCTTATCAAAAATACTGAAATTCTACTGATGAATCATGCTATCATGGATATAATTTTTCTTCTCTTTATAGATCTAGGAGTTCTCATATGCATCACGTAAAATTTCTTTAAAATCATGAATCTGTATCTTCATGTGCTCACCTGCATTTGAAAGATTCATATTACATTGTTTAACAGCCCAATATTCATTGTGTTCTTCTTCCACTAGTAGGTAAAAAGCCTTTCCAAACAAAATTATTAATGGTTACATTTCTATTGGGGTTTTAAAAGCTGTAAGCTACACCCAAAGTTCATCATCCAAGCGCAAAATCCAATCTTTCCAATTGGGTTATACCATTTTTTCCAAGATTATCTTAACTTCCTGATTTGATATTTATGCATGTCGATTAGTTTGGGGGGGATATGAAGTAGAGAATTTATGATCAAATTCATACTAATGAAGAAAATATTTCATGTTTCGATTTCAAAAATGTGAACCCTGATCACTAATAATGAATCTCAGCAAACCAAACCTACTAAAAATCTGGGACCTTAGAAAATAAAAAATAACTCGAGAGTCATCTGTCTAAGTAGAATTTGCTTTCACCCATTTTGAAATGTATTACACAACCAATAATATGTACACAAATACAAATTAATTGGATAAGGCCCCTTGAATTCAATGCCCCATGCATAAAAAATATCACATAATAATAGGGGTTGTTGAGGAATTTCATTCCTCTTGGAGATATTCTCTATGAATAGACAATGAATACATGACTTGAAAAATATATGGACAACCCTATAAAATATTGGGAAATAAATTCCTAAGATAAGGACCTTTATAGCTATTTGTTGAGATCCAAAGTGGTGCCCACAAGCCAAAGTGTGAAAGAAGACCAAAACAGAGGTCAACTCCTAATCCGGGACACACCAACTAACTACTTGGTCACCAAAAATTCTCCAAAAATATGGGTCATCCCAAATGTACCCCCAATAATCATGTTTAAGTCTCTAGGATTGGGAAGTGTTGAAATCCATGTAAACCCATGATGTTTCTAGAAAATTATCAATGTTCGCATACCATGTGGTAAGGTCCACAACATCATAATGGTTCTCATGAAGAAAGATTTATCCAATGGGGAGGGATGAGTCAACATGGTAGTCCCGTGGTGGAGAAATCCTAATAATGTGGTTAGCTACAACATTTTCCTCTCCCCTATTATATCTAATCTCAATTTCAAACTTTCATAGGAGGAGCATCCAATGAATGAGGCGAGGCATAACTTCAGGTTTCTTTAGGAGAAATTGAAGTGAAACATGGTCAGAAAACACAATGACTTCTAACCCAAGAAGAAATAAAAAAAATTCAGGGAAAACATAATATAAAGGAGTTCGTTTTCAGTGGTTTTGGGGTTTACCTAGGTAGTTTCATTGGTACATGAGGCATACGCATGGACATGAGGATTCTTCTTATCCCTTTGTGATAAAACTACCCCAACAACAAAGTTAGAGCCATCACACATAAGTTTGAAGGGGAGATACCACCTTGGTTGTTGGATGATGAGAGCTGATGTGAGAATCATTTTTAGTGAATTGAATGAATCCTCCAAATTTTTATCAAACACAAACTCAAAATCTTTTTGTAATAATCAGGATAATAGATGTGAAATATTACAAATGTATTTAATGAATCGACGGTAAAAACCAGCATGACCCAAGAAATATTACACCTCACGAAAAAATTTCGAATATTAAAGGGATGAAATTAATTCAATTTTAGATTTATCATCATGAATTCTATTATTTGAAATGAAATTTCCAAGAACTATCCCCTGATCAACCATGAAATGGAATTTGTCATAATTTAAAACAAGATCTTTTTCAATGCGGCAGTGGAAGAAAGAACCTAGGTATTCCAAACAATCATCAAAAGAAGAAACATATATATTGAAATCATCCAAAAATACTTCCATACAAATCTCAAAGTACTCTAAAAAAATACTCAACATACATTACAGAAAAGTACCAGGAGCATTACATAGACCGAAATGCATCCTTCTGTATTAAAATGTTCCAAATGGACAGTTTAATGTTTTCTTTTCTTGATCCTCGTGTGCTATATGGATTTCTAAATAACATAAATATCCATCAAATAAAAAATAATGGGACTTACTAGAAAATATTTATAACATTTGTTCAATTAATTTAATGGAAAGTGGTCCTTCTTCATGGCTTGATTAAGTCGACGGTAGTCAATACAGACTCGCCAACTGTTTTTCCCATGTCTTGGAACCAATTCATTCCTTTCACTTAACACAACTAGTATTCCTATTTTTTTTGGAAAAATTTGTATTGGACTAACCCATTTACTGTCAGATATAGGATAAATGATCCCCATAATAAGTAATTTACTAAATTTAGATTTTACCACTTCAAGGAGAGTGGGAATCAACCAGTATTGGGATTGTCTTATTTGATTGGCCTCATCATCCAAAAGTATATGGTGCATACAAATAGATGGGATAATCCCTGGAATATTATAACATTTCCATCCTATCTCCCTTTTACACTTTCTTAAAAGGTTTACCATTTTTGATTCCTGATGTGGATAGAGGTTATTAGAAACAATGATAGGAAATTGGCCAGTACCCTCTAGATTTGCATATTTTAAATTAGAAGAATGTATTTTAAGTTCCAACACTGGTGGTTTTTGTATTGAGGGAGGGGGTTTAGGGGTAGTGAGCTCCATGAAACTGTCTATCTACTCTTTTTTATTCTATAAGGAATGAAAATATATGGAAATGAGATTTCTAGAATCACCGATGGTCAAGGGTAACTCTGAATGAACACAATCATAAATCAACGAACGAAATTTACATTTTTCTAAACCCATAAAAAAAATAAAAACATGAATGAAAACTCAAATCATCTGAGGGATAAGAAGAGGAAAATGAGTTATATTATGGGTTTAGGAGAGAATTGTGGGTGTGGGTGTCATTTGAGAGAACTTGCATCGAATATACAAGAAGAGTGGAGTTCCCTTCAATGGGATGTTTCATAGCTTCAAGGATGTTCAAAAATACCTATTCTCCATCGAACTCCTTGGATAGCATAACATTGTGAATTTTGATGATTGTATTTTCTATTTTAAGGAATGACCTCCCAAGTATCAGAGGGGCATTTCCTTGGTTTCTAGTATCCTATATATCAAGAATGCAAGAGTTAGTAGGGAATATGAGATTCTTCACTTTTATGAGGAAATCCTTGACCACTATATATCGGCGTGTTGTGTTCTGGTTGGAAAGTTTAACTATGATGTATTTTGGTTTAAGCACACCAACCTGTAGAGAAGCATACATAGATTAAGGAATCATATTAATTGAAGAACCTAAATCTAGCATATCATCTGAAAAAATGTCTCCCCTATGGTAGAAGGGTATCGTGATGGTGCTCGAATCCTTAAATTTGTTTGGAATTGATGGTTGGATCAAAGAATAAACATTTCTTCCAAGTTTTAGTCTCTCATTAACCTTCTGTCATCCTTTATGGGTGAAAATTTCTTTATGGAATTTGGCATAATGGATAATTTTCTTGACTGAATTCAATAAAGGAATATTGACTTGAACTTTTTTAAATTTATACTTTATTTCATTATCAATCTCATTATCATAATTTTTCTTAGATTTAGTGAGTCTTTGGGAAAAGGAAGAGGAATGTATTATTCATGGGAATCCTCAATGATAATTTGTTTACCCTTTTGTCTTTTTTTTCATTACTTAAATCTTTTGAGGGTAGGGAAATAGAGTTTTTCAGTGAGGGAATTACTTGTTGTGTATAATCAGTAGAATAAGAAACTTATTTACAACTAAAAAGTGTAATTTTACATACAATTCCTTTTTCCTTCAGACTGACAACAGTTTGGGATTGTAATTTTCCAGAACCTTGCATCTTTTTCTAACCGATGGTGTTTTCCAGTTGTCCCTGTTGAGTTCGTAGGTCATGAATAGATGGTTGTGTAGTCTATAGAAACTATAGTTTCTAGGATTCCATTTTAACTACCAGGTCCTTGAGACATGGTTCATATTTATGAGGATGTGGAGGAGGATTGTTTCGGAAAGGTTAAGGATAAGAAGGTTTCATACCTTGTCCTTGTTGATAGACATTATACTTAGGGTAGATTGCATTTTCTCTTTGTTGGTACTGGGGTTGTGTTTTCCACCATTATTTATATTTTGCCTAAATTTTTCTTTCTTTAATGGAGGTGGTTTTTGGAATTAACCCCCCTAGGAACATAGCTGCACAAGACTCAAGTGAATCTTGATGTTGTGGGAACTTGTCAGAGAAATGAGTATTGTCAGAACAAATACCACAATGCAATGGAATTGAATAAGAGTTTTAGTTACCTTTTTCTTGAGATAATTACCTTATATGGGTATTCATATCATCAATTTCATTATCTAACTTTTTATCTAGGTATTAATTACCTACATCGTGAACTCCTGAGGTTGGTGCAGTAACTCGTGTATGAAATTTTTGTGCATTTTGAGCCATATTGGCAATTATGTCACAAGCAGTGGTAGGATTTTTATCAACAAGGGAACCACCATCTACAACATAAATTATTACATATTCCATGGGGATAAGTCCCTAATATAACTATTAAATTGTCATTTTTTCACTAATTTGGTGGTGGGTAAGCTTTAGACAAGTCTTTTGAATCTCTCTGAGTATTTATAAAGGGTCTCGCCTTGTGATTAACTAATGCCACAGATTTCAATCCTAATTGATGCAGTTCGGGAGGCAGGGAAGAACTTATAAAAAAATAATTTTTATGGTCATTCCAGCCCCCAATTCTGGTAGGAAAATAGTATATCCAATCTTTTTCTACATCATCAAGGGAGAAAGGGAAGGCCCTAAACTTAATTAATCCCTCAAGAATCATTATGGGGTTTCATGGTGGAGCACACTATATGAAACACCTTAAGGTATTTGTGAGTTTCATCACTGATAAGACAATGGAATTTAGAAATATGGTTGATAAGGCCTGATCTCATCTCAAAGTTGGCTGCTTCCTCAGGGTATTGGTTGTACGCCGGTTGGTACTCCAAATCTGGGGTGGTTAGTTCTTTTAATATTTGATTATTTATAACCATGATTTCTAGGATTTTATTTGGTTCAATTTTTGATTGATTTAATACTACTTAAGGTTCATCAAGGGGTTACTTAGTGTTACTTGACTGACCTACTCTAGAATCCCAAATTTGTGAGTGAATTGTCTTTTCAATTTAAGGGTCCAATCTAAGTAGTTTTTCTTTTTTGGATCAGGCCATACAAATAATTTGTGAAGTTTTTTTCTTCTTTTTTTTACTTTTTATGACAGAAGATGGATAAAATAAAAGAACATAATTATGCTTGAAGGAGAAAATAAAAGATTTTTTATACTATCGGATGAGAAAGTGAGAGAATAAGATAGATGGAGGAAGAACACAAAAAAAAACAAGAATAAGTCAAAAAACCCAAAACAAAAAACAATTAAATAGCGGTGGTATATTGAAAGGAGTACTAATTAAGATGTAAAATAAATTAATAAATGTAAATAAAGAATAAAAATGATCCTGGATCCTTGAAAATGGATCAGACTTTTGATCGCATTGTTGAGAACATCAAATTAGATGTTTAGTTTTGCTAGAATTTATACAGTATAGTAGTAACCCTAGGTCATCCTTCAATGGAGCCTTAGATCATTAATTTAAAAATATGTTTTTAGTTAAAAAACTAAAAGGGGAATGAGGTTTTATAAAACATGGGTTTTTTTGATTTAAAAATAAAAATTGAAATTATATTACTACTCAGAGAGACCAGTTTGAGAAATCATGATCAACCCGGGTAAGTTTCCCTTGATGATCAATACTACCTCGGTCTCGAGGGAAAGGGAAGGTTAATTGAATCCTTGATTTTTATAAATTCTGAAACCAGTAAAGGTATGTGAGTTATTACTAGGTTACGACATATGATTTTATTGATCAATGATATTTATTATCAGTGACCGTTGAAAATCAACAAACATGAATCGATGTAAAAATAGAACTAAATCAAGGCATCACATAAACAATGTGAAGTGATGACCAGATTTGTTTTGATGATAAAATATTATAAAATAAAATAACATTCATATTAATAGGTTCAAGATCTTGTGTTTTATCAACCAATACAATCCTTTTGCACACTCATGAAGGAGAAGGGGTGAGAAAAGAGGCAACCAAACTTAAATCATCATAAGATCCGGGTTATGAATGGAAGTTTGTGGATTCTTGTTCCTTTGATTTTTATTTGATAATACCATGAAAAACAAAAATTTAGAAGTTATATATGAAGAGAATTTGACATAAAAACTAGAAATCAATTTCCATACAAAGATTACAATGGTGGATCTAGGGATTACAATAAGGAACAACCCCCAAATTGATCCCTAAGAGGCTTAGAAGTACGCGAGGGAGAAGAGAACAAAAATACATGAATATATATATCTAAAATTAGAAACAAATTCACCCCTGGTCGTGAAACATGATATAATTAGGGGTAGTAGTGATTTTATGGAAAAAAACATCACACTTTCCACAAATGAAGTCAAGTGCCTAAGGGACTAGGTGACTGTTCAAGGAAGATTTTTTACTACATATTTATCTAGCTGGTTGACTGACCAAAAATCAAGAAAATGGCTTGAAATTATGTGGATAGTTGGAAATTCAAGTTATATGTCCATTTGTGGTGGAATAATCTCAATAGGATCTACGAGCCCCATGTTATGGCTCAAATACAGAAGGCTGGGCCAATCCGGCCCGCCCAAAATGTTTCACATTGTGGCCCTATTTTGAGCCCCCAAATGGACTAATTGGGCTCCATGATCTTCTAGATAAATGTATATGACATTATTTTTCATTCATAAACCCATTTTAATCGCAATTTAATGCATGTATTATCCAAATTATGTATTAATGTACACATGCATGCTTTGTCTCTTGTGCAGTTTGGCCCGTTTTGCTTGAATTCCATCCCAAGCTCTCTAAATCACCTCCTCCTATAATTTAAACACCAAAACAGGTAAAAATTCTCAATTAAAATTTGATAAAAATTAATTCATTTAATAAATCATGAATTAAAATATATTATTATATTTGGAACATTCATTTCAAACCCATTTTAAAATAGCATCATATGAGAGGAATTTAATACTAAATCGCTTTGCAATCAAATACCCATATAAACAAGTAACACCATTCTTTCTTAGTATCCTTCTTGATTAGGAATAGAATTTTATGGGTGGATGTGTTGGATTAGTGATCAGGATGGGTAATCATATGATAATTTTCCATTGGTGTATGTGAGTTATGAAAAGGAACACAAAAATAACAAGTGTTGGACTATAGGGACCACCATTAGTGTGATGATCCATTCATGTATGTGGGTGGTCCGAGGTAGGGGGACACATATGTGGGGAAACTAGTTTTCCCTAGTGTCTTAGGACTTAACAACCATGTTATTTTTTGGTGTATGTGTTATAATTGGCCCCCAATTTTTAATACTTCATTAACCACCATTTGAATAATTGAATGGATACTATTGTAATATGGAAACTATACTAAAATAAAATAATTATCCCACATACCTTGAAAGTGTTGTGATAAAATCTCAATATGTTTGAATATTCCTTTTGAATTATCCATAAGTTTGTGGATGGTAGGCAGTTCTCAAATTAAACTCCATATGAAGATCCTTATGAATAATTTTTAAGAATTTCGAAATGAATTAAGGATTAGGATTAGACACAATTTAATGGGCTACACCATGGAGTCTTAAAACTTCATTGATATAGTGTCTTTCTTGGTGATAAAGAGGGAAACCCTCTCTTATAAAAAGTAAATATATATATTTTCTTAGGAAATCAACAATAACCCTGATTGTATCATTATTTTATGGTGTATTTGGTAATCTATTAAAAACTTCCATAGTAATGTCATCTCATTTACACATGGGAAAAGGATGAAGTTAGATGACTCCTCTAGAATGTTGTCTCTAATCCTTAACCTATTAAAAAACCAAGAATCATGATACATAATCAGAAATTTTCCACTTCAATTTATCCACCCAAATTTATTCAAAAAATATTTAAGCATATTGATGCTACCAAGTTTTATAGAGAAAATCTAACTATGAGAATTATCCAACAATTCCCTTTTAAACTCAGGTATAGATGGAACACATACAATAATTCTAAATTTTACAATTCCATCTTTGTAAAAAATACATACAATTTCCACTCATTCCAAAAATTAATTTTATTTTGAGAAATCTCAACAAAAAATTGATAGTAGTGTACTGTTTTGACTAAATATGGTTTCCCAATAATTTAGAAAAGGAGTGATGTTTCACCCTCCTTAATAATTCCCATATCCATCTTCACTAAACCCATGAACACATGATCCCTATCAGTCCTTTATTTTTGATTAATCCATGATATTTATTTCTCAATTCATCCACTTCCTTATTTTCCTTCCCAGGGTGTTGTTTTAGTGACCAAACAGAATCCATGAGTACTTACAACCATCATCTTTGCCTCATATTGAGATCTTTTTTTGAAAAGATTTCTTTTACTCTCTTATTGAATGTTTATATCTCACATATCTAACCATACATTTAATGTATCCCAATCTTAAAATTGAATATTATGAATTAAAACTCAAGAAAATGAGATGGATAGTTCAATTCATGTCTGGATTCCTTAATTTATATTCAAAAAAATTATAATTCTGCCTAAGGACAGAACCAATTACTTTCTTTTATGCATCACTATATATAACAAATATATCACTTCCTGATGGTAGAGTCAAAATATTATAATTGGACAATATCCTCTTAATCACCTAAAAAGTTCTTTATGTACCTATTTATATAAAAAATTAACCCCTTTATAATTAATATTAGATAAATCATTATCTAATCCGAAAAAATTTGGAAAAATTGGATATACTAACCATCCAATCAAATGAATATATATAACTCATTTTGGTTCATTGGTGTAGGAAAATCCTTGACTACCTTTTTCTTTATTGAACTGACTAATATTCTATCCTTGGAGATAATATAGGCATGAAAAGAAACTTTTTGAATCCAAAATTCAAATTTTCTAAATTTCTAATATAACAATTTCCTTTTTGGAGTCTTACGAATGACCTACAAGTGATTATTGTCGACTTCA
Organism: Viscum album; assembly: GCA_963277665.1. Classification (NCBI taxonomy): domain Eukaryota; kingdom Viridiplantae; phylum Streptophyta; class Magnoliopsida; order Santalales; family Viscaceae; genus Viscum; species Viscum album. The sequence continues at coordinate 1,512,597,460 of OY728157.1, read as the reverse complement.
TATATATTAGAATACAACAAGATATCAATAATTAATACCACCAAGAAATTATCAAGATATTTATTAAATAAATAGTTTATTAGATCCATAAAAATCGATAGTATATTATTCAATACAAATGGAATTACTGTAAACTCATAATATCCATACCTCATTCGAATTCATGTCTTCAAAATATCATCCTGATTTACTCACAATTAATGATACCCATAACAAAGTTATATTTTAAAAAAATATTGATCTCTATTAAGTAGATCAAATCAGTTATCAATGCGAGGTAGATGATACTTTTTCTTTATCATAATAACATTTATTTCGATATAATCCTTTTTCACCCTCAAGGATCTATCTTTTTTATTTATAAATAGAATGGGGGCACCTCAAGGTGAAACACTAGTGTGTATAAAAACCTTATAACACAAATTATCTAATTGTTTATTTAATAATAATAATTCCATAGGATCTATTCTATATGGAGTTTTTAATATAGATCTTGCATCCATGATTAAATTAGCCAAGATATCAACTTTACACTTCTGTGGATATCCATGTAATTCCTCATGAAATACATCAATGTATTCTATTATAATAGGAACATTATCAATTTGAAGGTTATATTTTCACATGTAGTATGTGTCTTCTCATCTTCCTTGAGAATCTCATCTAGAATAGCTATTTGGGGTGGATCTATACATGACTCATATGATGAATTCCCTTAATAAAGATAAGTAATTCCATATCTTAATCAAAAATCATAATTTCATTCTCTTTGTAATAAATTTTTTGCATTATATTTTAAAATAAAATCGATACCAAGGTTTATATTAATATTAACCATAGGTATTATAATTTTTTTAAAAATTATAGATCTTTTATGTGTCGTAATAGGAACTACATGACACATCATTGTTAAATTTATATTTCCTCTGTGAGTTTTGACTAAAAACTCCATTCTTAAGGATTTATGGAAATATCAATCTTTTTTTTAAATATGGAAGATATAAAAGAGTGAAAGGATCTAGAATCAAATAAATCCTTAACTAAAATTTGGGGTATGATTAAAGTACCTTCTACGTCATCTTTGGGAAATTCAACCTCAAGTATAGTGATCATGCAATCCTAGCCTTCTCCCCATGGATTATTTTGTTGTAAATTCCCGAATTGTAAAGGATGTTAGTTTGAATAATTTCCCATTTCATTATAGTTTAGGACCTGAATAGTAGTGGTTACTTCATTTAACTTACATTCATTATCTAGTTGACCGTTATCTCTACACTTGTAACAAGATCTCATGCACTTATTGTATTTTTGAAGATGTTTAGATCCATAATTTTCACATGGTGGACCTTTCATAATTTTCTTGTTATTATTATTTGATGTGTTCCCTTTTTTATAGTGTTCATAAAAATTCTTATTCTCTTGATTCCCCTTGATTATATAAGATCTTGAAAACTTATTCTCTTTTTTCATGAACATAAAACTATTTCATCATACGATGAAAAAGATTGAGAAAATAGTTCCCTTAGGAGACTAATCTTAATCCAATGAAAGAAATGATCAATATGGAATTTCATATTATGTATGTATTCCATATAATAAATGGATAGACTTATAATTTTATCATCATACTCCATGAAAATTTCTTCTTCCGTTTTCTTTAATATGAGGAACTTTCTTTTCATTTGAGTTTACTTATCAAGATGGAAATATTTGATGAAGAATATTTCTTTAAAATATCTCCATTTCTTATTTTCTATATACTATTTCTCTCTAGAATTTTAGATTAATGAAATTTCAAGTATAATATTTTACTTTTTATCAAATCCTAAGACAAGAAATGTCTTTTCATGGGATATAATCCATTGATGAACTACCCCTTTATTTGTAGTTCAAATAGAATACATAGGATCCTATCACATGAAAAAAATCCAATATAGGTTATCATTTCATAGAACATCATGTTTCTTTATATGTTAATGGTTATTAGTTATAAAATAGGTCACCTACCCTAATATATCCATGATTTCATCATCTCCAACACAAAATGTATTGGCTTTATCAAAAGATAAATTTATATATTATCCATGAGTATTGACACCATTCTTTCTGCCATGTTTCCTTTTTAAGAAACCCATATACAAAGTTATCTCATTAAACTATGAATTTTAAATCATATCATATAATTATAAATCTAAAGTAACACTTAACATATACTGAAAATTCATGAATTGTTAATCTCTGAATCACAGACTTATTTCTTAGGGAATATATGAAAATGATCAATATATTTTCAAATCATTCATAGTGGTTTGTAATGAAAATGTGAATTATCCTAATAAAATCCCATGATAGTGTCAAACAAGCTTCTTAGTAAGGGAATATTCACCATGCATTAGAATGATGGATGAGATATAATTAACCAACACTTTTCATGGTTATCTCCCCTAGATGCATCTGTTTCAGAACCATTCCCACTTATAATGAAACAAATCAACCTAGGTTACCCTCAAACCTGGTACCAGACCCATTCCATCACATACCCGAAGGAAGTTCTCGATCCCCATGGGTTGGAAACAAGAACTAGGGCATCAAATAACAAGCTATAGGGAAATATTTCTCCCAAACTGAACAATGAAATGGAATTTATATACATTGAATAAGAAGGAAAAACATAAAGCTAATAAATATATGTGATAAATTTTTAAAAAAAGTGGAAAAAACATACCATAAAATTAACCAAAATATAAAAGAGACAAGTCCAAATATAGAGAACCAAAACCAAATAGCTACACTATACGATAATGTGGACGAACTACCACCATCTCAGCACCAGTAAACCGAATCAGCTATCACGAAAACTCACTACCTCATTATGGTGGCTTGCCTTTCCCTGCATTGGAATACATACATAGGTCTACACACCATCAAGAAGGTGCACACGATGTGAGATAACATTCTCAATAGGATCCCGCTTAGGTGTTTCATAAAAAGTCTTTGAATAATAATTAATGTATTCCCATTTCAAATAAAACATGGAATGATAAGAAGTAAATCAGTTTTATAGAAAATATGGTAAACATATAACTTTTTCATAGTTCAAAAAAACGAGTGGGTATAAAAATTTCAAAGAAAAATTTCCATATCATCTTTCACAAGCATAAACACGACAATAAAGGATAAAACAATATACAAGAAACACAAAATAGAAGAACATGTATCAACCTCAAGAATCACTATAGGTTAAACTAGAAGACTACTCATACCACAATAAATCAAGTGCACAATCTGGTTCCAATAATAGAGGCTTAGGAAGCATATGAATACCTCCTAAGTGAACCCTCTTAACAATGTAAATATTAGTTCCCTAGAACAACAGACCTAGAAGAAAATCCTATGATAAAACCACCAGATAAATAAATAAAATATGGATGATGGCCTCCAGAAAAACCGTCCACATAAGTACCCAATGTAACCCGTGTTCTCATTTTCAAAATTCCTTCCAATTCTTTGAAAACCATTTCATAAACATTCCACAAATCCATTTCAATTCTTTGAAAATACCCCTTTTATTTCCATTTATAAAAAACCAGGTAAAACCTATATCTCTTTAAAACTCCTTTCAACACATACCAACCCATCATACCAATTCTTCTTAAAAATCAGTTTATAAAAAAGAAATGATAAGGTTCATCAACATAGGATAGATACAAAACCACATACCTCAGAATTCAGGTCACATAATGCCACAACGAGATCCAAAAAAAAAACATAACACCATCAAATATGGACTTATAACCAATTCCACACATCTAAAAATTTATCCAACTGAGAAAGATGTTTTTAAAAGAATAGGAAACACCATATATCTCATGAATGAACACATTCCACACCACAACCAATAAATAAATTTCCTCTGGAATGAGATCACTCAACCGATCTAGAAGAAGACACAAAGATACACTAATTTAGACCATTGAATCCTATAAGACATCTCAAAAAAACCAACACAATAAATGAAATGAAGAAGCAGAAAGGTTACTCACATTAAAAGATGCACCACAACCAGAATTAAGATTGAACATCGAATGGATCAATCTAGAAGGAACCAAGTCTCCTTAAATCACTAGTGAGGAACCTTAAATCGAGAGAAAAGATTAACAAATTGGAAAAATGGGAAATAAAACGCAAATGCCACCTAAAAATCCCTAATCAAGAAATTACACGACATGTAATACCGCTACACATTTTTAAATCCATGATGTCCAAATACATCAAAAATCCCACCAACTTCGATGAAAATATCACCTTTAATTAACTCAACATGTGTAAAAAATTTAATTTCTTATAAAATTTTGTGGCATGAAACTTTCTCACGACAAAAACCATGCATCCATTACACATCATGTAACCCTATTAAACCACATGTAAATTTTCTACAGCCTATAGAAAATCTAGAAATAAACCTGTAAAACTCCAAAAAAAGGAACTTGGAAATAGTGAAAAAACCTGATTAAGGTAATAGGATATTAAAAACTCCCCACCATAAAGAATTTACATCTTCGAGATGTCATGTGGAAGATGCAATCTCTAGAAAAAAGATAACTTCCCTACTCCCTCAACAATAACTCACATTCCCAAAACACATGAGAATATAATATTTGTTTCCATGAAACTCTGACCAACAGAATAGAATTTACAAACAATATATTCAATTGAGAGTCAACGATCTAAACTGGTTTCTCCAAAACAGAAACATCTGGCTAGAACTCAATTTCTTCCCAACTCATAATGTGATCAGGATTGGGATGATACTTCCTAAGATAATATATATTTTAAACATATTGATTACCAACCATTTATACCATCAATTTTAACCAATAATAAACCTACCCGAGATTCTCAGTGACCTCAAATGGTTTGATATATCTCAGAGACAACTTTCCCTATTTTCCAAGATGATGGTGACCCAATCGAAGAGAAACATTCATGAAAACCTAGTCACCAATAGAAAACTAAGAAGGCGGTGTATCCAATCTGTATAGGATTTCTATTGACTTTGGGATATAACCTGAGGTTGATGTACATCCTTAATCATCATTGACGTCTCTTAGAAAAAACAATGTCCAACCAAAACAACTTCTCCCACCTCAACCTATCAAAGAGGTGACTGACATGAGTAACCAAAAAATGCCTCAAATGGTTCCATTATGATCGAAAAATGATACCTATTTTTATAAACATACTCAACCAGTCCCATATATATCTCCCATGATATATTGAAATCTATGACAAGGGAACAAATCATATCTTATAGGATCTTAATCACTCACTCTACTTGACCGTCTATCTTTGGATGGTAAGTTGTTCTCAGCATGAATTGAGTTCCCATATCCTCTTGGAGACTCCTCTAGAACATCGAGGTAAACAAAGGATCACTATCTGAAGCAACAACAGATGTACTCCCTTTTAACCTTACAATCGCCTGAAAATATTGATTTCACATATATTCAACCTTAGTGCTATCCTTGATCAGAATGAAACTAAAATAGTTTTTCAACGGATCAATAACTTTTAAAATAGCATTCCACCCTCATGGAGTCCATGGTAATCTAATAATAAAATCCATTAATACCTATTTACTTTTCCAAACCAGCACTAGAAGAGGATGATACAAACCAAAGGGTTTCCAGTGCTCTGATTTTGTCCGTTGATAGGTGTAACAACTCATATTTTCCCTGTTCTATTTTTAGAAAATTATTGAAAAAATTATGAGAGAAGGTGCTGAGATGACATGTGATTCTGAGGCCTGAAGTGTCTAGAATGTTCCATAGAAAAATTTTATATTTTTAAATAGTTTAAGTGATTACTCTTCCTGAAAATGTGTAATAAATCATTGTAAAGAACCGTAAATTTCAAGGAAATTTTTTTCTGAAATTCTTTGGGATTTTACGAGTACTCAGTTTCAGACGACACTTGATTCCGAGGCCCGGTGTTCCCAGAATCAATTTCTGAAGTTTATATTGGGTACGTTCAGTGAACGAACGAGCAGGTTTTTCTATATTTTGAACCGGTGCTCGGAATTGAAATCCGAGGGAACCGATGAAATCGCAGCACTGGTAATTGCTTAAGAGGACTTTCACTGTAGATGCATTTGCATGGGAGAAGGATTTAAAAATTGTGGGTTAAATAAGAAGAGAACAAAAATGTGGAACAAAATTTATTCTTTGACTATGGAGGTTTTATCCAACATGGGGGAGTTAAGGTGGGACCCACTAGCATCCTAACTACCCATGTGAGGATAAATGTGAGGTGTGGACCGCATGATCCCAAACCCTTCACATTCCTTAAACCCCCCCCATTAAAACCTTGTATTTAATTGGGTAACACCTCCCCTCCCCACTCTTCCAATTTATTTCATTCCAACACACATTAGTTTAATTAATTGAACCTCATTAATTAATTGAATTATGTATTTGAATTTGTAATTTTTAATGCATGGAAAAATAAAATAAAATAAATAGAAGCCTTATTTTATTTTTGGTTGGCTGGTTGTGTTGAGAATTGGAGGAGAAAGAGCTCAGTTTCTTTTGGAGAACTCTAGCTTTCTTTGAAGAAGTTCATCCTCCCACGAAGAACGTCGCCTCTTTGACGATGAACGTCGTCACCACAAGGAGAGATGACATGCCTTTTCTTCTTATCTCCGTAGCAAGTGTGAGAGGCCATCCCCTCCTAAGACTCACGCCAATGCCATCTTCGAACCCCCCCCCCCCCCCCCCGCAACACCATCTTCCGTGACGCTGGAAAACGGCATTGTTTATCGAGGTAGTGGTGTGTTTTGGTTTGAGAAATATTGTTTTTATCCTTCCATGTGGTCTTTCCTCTTAAACCACTTGTTATCAGACTAATGCGGAAGGGACCAGACCAAAATAACACGGTCCAATTCCTCCGTCGTTCTTGTGAATAAGTGGAGTCCTTCAACTGTTCTTGTGCGGTGAATCAAGTTATGTTTTTGGAGCTGATCGGAGGCCTGACAGCATCGTAAACGACCTCAGAGCATCGGGGAAATGTAGAAGAAGAAGTTTCATAGAAATCAGATCATCAGAACGGAGAACGGACGCCCTAGGAGGCGTGTTGGCCCGAGGCGTCATTTATGGAAAATTCTAGAATACACGACGTGTACTCCAGAAGCACAGGCCGTGTAGTAAAAGTGTATTGTGACTTCTGTTTCAGAAGTTAGAAAAGTAACACACGACATGTGACTCTATACACACGGCGTGTACTTTCCACATTGTTTGTCGGAGGAGGCTTTGATAGACATGGCGTGTCTTCAGGGAAAATACATGGACATAGACAGTAATACACAGCCAAGTAACACAGCGTGTATTCACTTTATATAAAGGAAGAAGTGGCTTCGCGAGGCTTAGCGTGTAATCTGAGAGATACATGGACATGGGCAGAACCACATGGCCAAGAGGCACGGCGTGTAATTCCTTCACCATGACAGAAACGACTTTGTGATGACTCGGTCTATAATCTGGGAGATACACGGACATGGGTGGAACCAGATGGACAAGAGGCATGGCGTGTACTTCCTTCACCATGGCAGAAGAGGCTTCGTGATGAATCAGCGTGTATTACTGAAATACATGGACACGAGGTGGAGTACACGAGCATGTACTCCACCACACGACCAGGCATGGCTAGCGCACTTGGACCTGACCCTAGAGGTTTGGACACAACGTGTAACCATACCACACACCGTGTACTTACTTATTTATATGACCAACCCCATGACATGGGCCGTTTACACGAAAAGTACCTGTTGTCTGATAACATGGAGTGTAATTTTTACCTACACGCTGTGTACTTTTAGGGAAATAACTTGGTCATCTTATTCTCTGTATCTTGGACCCATTCTTCTTGGTTTTTTCCCTATGACATGGCACAAAACATTGGGATACATCATCTATGGTCTTCGTGAGGGTTGATGTATCCACCCCTTTGACTCGAGGAGTGGACCCTCTCAGATCGAGTATACTGTGTGCGGGAACCCTAGAGCTGGCTACGACTGTGACGATGATGACGACCATACTTGGATCCTTCGTGGGTTCGGTAGCGATGAAGACAATACTTGGATCCTACATGGGTTCAGCAGTTATGACGACTATACATAGATCCTTCGTGTGTTTGGCAGCGATGGTTACTGTACCAGGATCCTATGTGGGTTCGGCAGTGAAGACTTCTGTACTTAGATCCTACGTGGGTTCGACATTGGAGATTATTCAGAGGTTACATCTTTCATCTCCACCCCTCTTCATGTGTAGTATACCTATGTGAGCTGAGTCTTGACTTTCAATCTTTATCTTCGATAATATTGTCTTGTTTTTCTGTGTGTACTGAGTTGTAATTTCCTGTGTGGACCGGGTTGTACTTGGGCTCGGGAGTTGGAGCCGAACTAGAATTGATGACATAGGTATATGTATGGGCATACACCTAAGTAGAGTTGGTTGATACTTATTGTTTTTATATTTCCTTTGTGGTTTACCCTTTGTAGATTATGGGAGACCTTCGAGGGTCTCGGGGTCCCTACTGAGTATCGTATACTCACCCCTACACAGGCTATTCCTGCACTACATTATGTTGGTTGTAGACGACGGACAACTCTTATCGTGGTGGAGGCTTGTGGAGTGGGACAGTATCTAGTGGTGGACTATCAGGAGGGACGTACGCGGAGCAGAAGGCCGGACCCGAGGAGCTGAGGAGACTATCTGTACCCACCCTTCAGGTGGCATAGCCATAGGACGACTCGGTGGTTGCTGATTTACTTTATTGTTGCTGTACTTTCTTTTTAGTTGAACTGTACTTTCAATTTGGTTTGTATTCTGGCCCATTTACTTTTCAGCACTTACTTTTGTACTCAGTTTACTTTGTGTTTACTTTAGCTTGCATTCTCTGTTGTGTTCTTTACTTATATGAAGGCAATTCCTTCCCTTTTATCAGGATTTACGCCTTTGGTTCTAGTTTCCAGCCCCTGGCCTATGGAAGGCGGGCTTGGGGTAGTCACGACACGGGCCCTGAGGACGGGTCGTGACAAATTAGTATCAGAGGAGTCGGTTCTACCGTAGAACTTAAGACTATGATAATTTCTTCTCTATGGAGAAATAATGTTTAGAGTATTGAGTGTGGTTATCAGTCCAGGGAGTCCAGTATTGGTGCAGCGGCTGACATATCCGTACACCAGGACCCTGACTTCTAATTTCTGACTCAGTGCCCGAAAACATTGATTGCGTGTGTGTTTCAAAAGTTTTATTTGTGATTACTTTGTTCCAACTGACCAAGTATACTGTATTAACTGTGGAACTCCTATTTTGTTTCAGGATGGGCCCACCAAGGTAGCCATCTAGGGTTCCCAGTTATGTTCGAGATGGCATCCCACCAGGCGATGAGGCCTCGATGCATGGCCCTATTACAACAGAGGCACCAACAATTCCTCTACCCGCTGATCCACCAATGCCACCAGCCCCAACAGCTGAGAGTGCACGCCGCCTGAGTATGCTGCATGAGTTTCAGTGACAGAGGCTTCCCAGGTTCCGTGGAGAGACAGACCCTCAGGTAGCCGAGGATTGGCTGGAGGCTATCGTATGAGTCTTCAGATTAGTAGGGACACCAGATGACCTCATGGTGATCCTTGCGGCAAGTCTCCCACATGCAGCAGCAGGTTGATGGTGGAGCCAGATGCTCCAGGTTCACGACGAGGCATCTCCAATTTGGATGGACTTCGAGTGCCTCTTTCTCTTGGAGTTCATTCCAGCCACCCTCCGTGTGGTGCGCATCTAGAAGTTACTACAACTACGGCAGGGCAGCACGACAGTAGCCCAGTACTCGGTGAGGTTTACCGACCTCTCGCGCTACTCCACAGACATGGTACGAGACCCATTCTTCTGGGCCCGGACCTTCGAGCAGGGACTGAGGCATGAGATCAGGGATTCGATGATCTCCCTCAGCATTATGACGTAGGCAAGAGTACTGAAGCGAGAACTACTCGTGGAGAGCCTCCTTGCTGAGCCTACCCCAGCAGCGAGTCCTACTGCAGGGCGACATGTAGCAGAGTCTTCTGCAGCTGGAAGTAGAAAAATATCAAAGAGGTCCAAGCGGACCAGGCCTTCATGTGGGAGACCTCAGGATACTGGTTTGGAGGTGTGGGGAACACGTTGCAGAGCCAGTCATATGAGAGGCAGGCGTGCTATGCATGCGGCGGGCATGACCACATGGCTCGTGACCGCCCAAACCTCTATGCAGAGGAGTAGCAGATGGTTGATGGACCACCCAAGTAGAGGAAGAGGTTCGACCGTGGAAGTCTATAGGGAGTAGGCGGACGAGGCAGAGGAGCTGGCCGAGAAGCGGGTGATGGGTGACGCTTTGAGGCTCTACCACCACCACCCCTAGGAGGTCCACACCGACCATAGGGAGCTGGGGCACAGAGGCATGCTCAGCTTCAGGCAGTGGAGGCTTATGACCACGACACACCTGAGATGATTCGAGGTACTATCTGTGTCTACTCCACCCTTTCTGTAGTTCATATAGACACATGAGTGAGTCATTATTTCATTTCCACTGCCCTTGTTTGGAGCTCGGAGATTCTGACAGAGCCGTTGGCTCGATCCTTACGGCTAGAGAATCTTACGGGAGCGGACTCGACAATTACAAACTGGTACCAACAGCATGAGCTTACTCTAGGAGGTGAGAGCTTCGGCTGGGATCTTCTTGTAGCAGTGTCGAGGCCTTACGACGTTATCTTGGGAATGTATTGGTTATCTACAGTCCATGCTTAGATCGACTGTATTATGCAAAAAGTGCGGTGTGTCCGCACATATGAGAGCAAGTTCACCTTCACCGGTGAGAAGGGAGCCTTTGCAGCATAGGATGGACTTATGCAGAGGAGAGGGAAGCCGATCACACATCGGTTGTCTAGTATCATTCTCATAGTGGTTGATGTGTGGAGTCTGATTTTTCCTATTGTGGTGGATCAGTATGCGAACATTTTTCCAGACGAAGTTCCAGGACTACCTCATCGTAGAGAGGTAGACTTCTACATTGACCTGTACCCAAGGAAAACCCTGATATATATTCCAGCATATCAGATGGTTCCCGCTGACCTTCGTGAGCTACGGGTACAGCTAGAGGACTTGTAGGGCAAGGGATTCATTCGACCCAGTGTTTCACCCTGGGATTCACCGATTTGTTCGCCAAAAAGAGGATGGGAGCTTGCGACTATGTGTCGACTACCATCTCCTTAAATAGGTGACTGTGAAGAACAAGTATCCACTTCCAAGGATTGATGACCTCTTTGATCAGCTCAAGGGAGCACGATGGTTTTCAAAGATAGACCTCAGGTCAGGCTATCATCAGCTCAGAGTTCAAGACGAGGATGTGAAGAAGACAGCCTTCAGGTGTCAATATGGACACTATGAGTTCTTGGTTATGCCTTTCAGTGTAACCAATGCTCCAACAGTGTTCATGAGTCTCATGAACATGATCTTCCAGCCTTACCTCGATCGATTTGTTGTAGTCTTCATTGACGACATATTAATTTACTCCACCACTGAGGAGGAGCACACTTAACACTTGCGGGTTGTACTAGACACACTCTGAGAGCACCAGCTTTATGGTAAGCTCTCAAAGTGTCAGTTCTAGATTCGAGAGGTCCACTTCTTAGGGCACGTTATCTCTGAGGTGGGTGTTGCGGTGGATCCTGTGAAGATCGGGGCAGTGCTTTCTTGGGAGCCACCCAGGAGTGTGACTGAGGTGTGGAGTTTCCTCGGTTTGGCTGGGTACTATCAGAGATTTGTTCCAAACTTCTCCAGAGTTGCAGCACCTCTTTCAGCTTTGACGAAGAAGGGGAAACCCTTCATGTGGTTAGATAGATGTCAGCAGAGCTTCCAGGAGCTGAGACAGATATTGACCAGTGCGCCCATCTTGAGGCTACCAGAGAAGGGCGTAGGGTACGTAGTTTACTGCGATGCATCAGGGACCAGAATTAGGTGTGTCTTGATGCATGAGCAGGTAGTGATTGCTTATGGTTTACGACAGTTGAGGCAGCACGATCAGAACTACGCTACCCATGACCTGGAGTTAGCAACAGTTGTCTTCGCCTTCAAGATGTGGCGGTACTATCTGATGGGTGAGTTCTTTACAGTCTACTCTAACCACCAGAGTCTCAGGTACATCTTCTTGCAGAAGGACATGAAATTGAGACAGTGGCGATGGATCAAATTCCTCCAGGACTATGACTTTGAGATAGTCTATACTCCTAGGAAGGGGAATGTAGTAGCTGATTCTCTCAGAAGGAGGTCGGGCAATCAGCTACTTGGAGAGGCGACAAATAAGTTAGCCACATTGAAGATATCCTTCATGGATAGAGATGGAGAATCCTTCCTACAGTTTCTCACAGTCACTCCTCCACTACTTCTGCGGGTCAGGGAGGCACAACGTGGGGACGTTGACAGTGAGAAGCGACATGCACAGATATCCACAGGACATGCACCTGATGGATTTTCTGTAGGAGGAGAGCATGTCATCCTTTTCAGTGGATGTACCATGGTACCAGTTGCATTACAGGAGGAGGTGCTGAGAGAGTTTCACACTTCCCCATTGGTTGTACATCCAGGATTAGTGAAGATGTACCAGGATCTCAGACAACATCACTGGTGGACGGGTATGAAGAAGGCTGTGACAGAGTTCGTTTCACGATGCCTCACCTACCAGCAGGTGAAGGCGTGGAACCAGGTACCAGCAGGCTTGGTACAACCCTTAGAGGTCTCGGAGTGTAAGTGGGGCAGGATATCCATGGATTTCGTGATGGGATTTCCACTTACTTCCAGAGGACACGACTCCATATGGGTAATCGTCGACTGACTCACCAAGTCGGCTGACTTTCTACCTATCAGAGAGCAGGGATCAGTGGAGAGCATGGGACGCCTCTATGTTTATGAGATCGTAAGGATTCATGGTGTGCCATCGTCTATCGTCTCCGATAGAGATGCTCGCTTTACTTCCTGGCGTTGGAAGGGGTTTCAGGAAGAATTTGGGACCCAGCTACGTCTGAGTACCTCCTTTCACCCTCAGACGGATGACCATATGGAGAGGACTATTCAGACACTCAAGGACATGCTCTGAGCATGTGTCCTTGACCTTGGTCACACCTGGGAGGATCACCTATCCTTGGTGGAGTTTGCGTACAACAACAACTACCACTCCACCATCGGGATGGCACCATACGAGGCATTGTACGACCGACCTTGCAGATTACCTATGTGATAGACTGACCCTGGGGAGTCATCACTCGTAGGACCAGAGATGGTTCAGGATATGAAATAGAAGGTGCAGATCATATAGAAGTTTATGAGGACTACTCAGAGCCGATATAAGTCCTATGCTGATAGGAGGTGGAGACCACTAGAGTTCGAGGATGGAAACCACATTTTTCTTACGGGTCTCACCTCGACATGGATTACATAGATTTTTCAGGGGTGTCAAGTTATCTCTACGCTTCATCGGACCATTCTAGGTTCTCAGCAAGATAGGTGAGGTGGATTATCACCTGGCTCTTCCACCTCATTTGCACCAGGTGCACGACGTCTTTCACGTATATTAATTGGGGAGATACGTGCATGACCAGACGCATATCATCGACCACGGAGAGCGGGACATCAATGACAGGGTGAAATTTGTGGAGGTCCTAGTGGAGATCGAGGATCAACAGGAGTGAGTCCTATGTGGACGGTTGATTCCTCTAGTTCACATCAGGTGGCTGCATGGGAACCTCCAAGAGAGCACATAAGAGCGAGAGGCTCAGATGCGTGCGCAGTACCCTCATTTGTTTCCCTAGTTTATGATGTAGCTTTAAGGGGATGTAAATCCCTGAGGTAGGAGTAATGTAAAGAAATGTGAATTTCATGGAATTTTTTTCTTAAATTCTTTGAGATTTTACGAGTATGCAGTTTCTGACAGCACTTGATTCTAAGGCCCGGTGTGCCCGGAATCAATTTCTGTAGTTTAGCTCAGGTATGTTCAGTGAACGAACAAGCAGGTTTTTCTATCTTTTGAACTGGTGCTCAGAATTGAAATCTGAGGGCACCGATAAAACTGCAGTGCCGGTAATTTTGTAAGAGGACTCTTATTGTAGATGCATTTTCACGAGAGAAGGAGTTAAAAATTGTGGTTTAAATAAGAAGAGAATAAAAATTTGGAACAATTTTTATTCTTTGACTATGGCGGTTTTATCCAACATGGGGGAGTTAGGGTGGGACCCACTAGCATCCTAACTACCCATGTGAGGATAAATGTTAGGTGGGGCCCACATAAGCCCCAACCCTTCACATTCCTTAAACCCTCCATTAAACCCTTGTATTTATTTGGGTAACTCCTCCCCTCCCCACTCTTCCAATTTAATTCATGCCAACAAACATTAGTTTAATTAATTGAACCTCATAAATTAATTGAATTAAGTATTTGAATTTTTAATTTTGAATGCATGGAAAAGTAAAATAAAATAAGAAGAATCCTGGTTTTATTTTTGGTTGGCTGGTTGTGTTGATAATTGGAAGAGAAAGAGCTCTAGTTTCTTTTGGATAACTCTATATTTATTTGAAGAACATCATCCTCCTGCGAAGAAAGTCACCTCTTCGAAGAAGAACGTCATCACCACAAGGAGAGATGATGTGCCTTTCCTTCTTCTCTCTGCAGCTAGTGTGAGACGCCATCCCCTCCTTGGACTCACGCCAACGACGTCTTCGAAACCTCACCCCCCAACACCATCTTCCACGATGTTGGCAAACAAAATCGTTTATCGAGGTAGGGGTGTGTTTTGGTTTGAGAAATATTGGTTTTTTATTTCCATGTTGTCGTTCCTCTTAAACCACCTGTTATCGGACTAATGCAGAAGGGACCAGACCAAACTAACATGGTCTGATTCCTCTGCCGTTCTTATGAATAAGTGGAGTCCTTCATCTATTCTTGTGCAGGGAATCAAGTTATGTTTTCAGAGCCGATCAGAGGCCCAAAAACATTGTAAATGGACTCAGAGCGTCGGGGCGACTTAGAAGTGGATGTTTTGTAGAAATCGGATCATCAGAACGAAGAACAGACGCCCCGGGAGGCATGATGGCCAGAGGCGTCATTTCTAGAAAATTCTAGAATACATGGCGTGTACTATAGAAGCACAAGCACTGTAGTAAAAGAATATTGTGGTTTCCGTTTCATATGTTAGAAAAGTAACACACGACATGTGACTCTATACACACAGCGTGTACTTTCCACACTGTTTGTCAGAGGAGCCTTCGATGGACATGGCGTGTATTTAGGAAAAATACATGGACACGGAAAGCAATACATGACCAATTAACATGGCGTGTATTCACTTCATAGAAAGGAAGAAGCAGCTTCACGAGGCTTGGCGTGTAATTTGGGAGATACACGGACATGGTTATAACCACACGACCAAGAGGCACGACGTGTACTTCCTTTACCACGGTAGAAACGGCTTCGCAATGACTCGACATGTAATCTGTGAGATACATGGACATGGGCAGAACCACACAGCCAAGATGCACGGAGTGTTCTTCCATCACCATGGCAGAAGCAGCTTCGTGATGACTTGGCGTGTATTCCGGGAATACACAGACATGGGGTGGAATACACGAGCATGTACTCCACCACACGGCCAGGCATGGCCATCGCACTTAGACCTGACCCTAGAGGTTTGGACATTGTGTTTAACCATACCAAACACCATGTAATTACTTATTTACACGACCATCCCCATGACACGAGCCGTTTACATGGGCAGTACCTGGTGTAAGATAACACGTCGTGTACTTTTTACCTGTACACCGTGCACTTTTAGGGAAATGACTTGGCCATCTTATTCCTTGTATCTTGGACACGTTCTGATTAGTTTTTCCCCTATGAATTGGGGCGGAACGTTGGGATACATCATCTCTGTTCTTCATGATAGTTGATGTATCCACCCCTTTGACTCGAGGAGCGGACCCTCCCGGAATCAAGTATGCTGTGTGCGGGAACCCTAGAGCTGGCTGCGGCTACAACGATGATGACGACTGTACTTGGATCCTCTGTGGGTTCAGAAATGATGACAACTATACTTGGATCCTCCGTGGGTTTGGCAGCGATGATGACTGTACATGGATCCTTCGTGGGTTCGACAGCGATGGTTACTATACCAGGATCCTATGTGGGTTCGGCAGTGACGACTTCTGTACTTGGATCCTACGTGGGTTCAGCAGGGGAGATGATTCAATGGTTACATCTATCATCTCCACCCCTCTTAGTGAGTAGTATACCTATGTGAGCTGAGTCTTGACTTTCAATCATTATCTTTGATAAGATTTTCTTGTTTTCCTGTGTGGATTGAGTTGTACTTTCCTGTGTGGACTGGGATGTACTTGGGATTGAGAGTTGGAGCCGAACTGGAATTGATGACTTAGGTATATATATTATAATATAACTAAGTAGAGTTGGTTGATACTTTGTTTTTGTATCTTTCTTTTGTGGTTTACCCTTTGTAGATTCTGGGAGACCTTCGGGGGTCTCAGGGTCCCTACTGAGTATCGTATACTCACCCCAGCATGGGCTATGCCCGCACTACGTTGTGTTGGTTGCAAATGACGAATAGTGCTGATCATGGTTGAGGCTTGTGGAGCCAGACAGTATCCGGTGGTGGACTATAGACCGGGACTTACGTGGAGTAGACGACCAGACCCGAGGAGCTGGGGAGACCATATGTACCCACCCTTCAGTTGGGATAGACGAAGGACGACTCAGTGGTTGCTGATTTACTTTACTGCTGTTGTAATTTCTTTTCAGTTGTACTGTACTTTCAGTTAGGTTTTTATTCTGGCCCATTTACTTTTCAGCACTTACTTTTTTACTCAGTTTACTTATTGTTTAATTCATCTTTCATTCTCTATTGTGTTCTTTACTTATATAAATGCAATTCCTTCCCTTTTATCAGGATTTACGCCTTTGGTGCTAGTCGTCAACCCCTGGCCTATGGAAGGCGGGCTTGGGGTAGTCATGGAATGAACCTCGATGATGGGTCATGACAATCTTAAACAGGTTCCCAGATCAAATATATGAGGGCACCTTAGTGTTCATAGTTGTGGTTTTACCCTAGTCGCAACTTAAGTTTAGTCGGTGCAGGTTTCGAGTGAGAAACCCCGAAAATAGAATAACTGTAAATAAAATTATTAAATAAAATTATTTTATTTTTAATGTCCTTATAACCTATAAATGGTGGCTCAGATTGAAAACATGAGACAATTGTTCAGCTCATTAGGGTGTTCTTTCTTTATGTGGAGCTTAACATCGATCGGTGCGGGCCAGCTATGAATGTTGGTTTTAGGGACATAACCATAAATAAAATAATTTAAATAAAAATTATTTTATTTTTGAATCCCCATAACTCACAAATAGTAACTAATATTGAAAATCAGATACCACCATTGAGTTCATAATGAGATATTCTTATTAAGAAGGAATTAACCTCTACCAGCGCGAGTCGAGGGAAAAGTTATTCTTCAGGATTATTAAAATAAATTTATTTGAAGAAAATAAAATAATCATGAGGAGTTTATTTTAATAAAATTCATGTTTCTCTACAATGTAATTACATTTTAACCAGAGTTTAACAGAAACGATGTTTCATAAATGAAACAGAATAACGACGCTTTGAATTAGAATAACAGAAACACTAAAATGCATTTCCTCTAATTAATGGACTAACTAAATATGAGATCAAGGGCATAGATCTAGGATTTTCATGAACCTTTGTAGTATTTCCATTGTAAAGTGATGAATGATGATAATGATGAATTTCCAACAACGACTAGTTGAGGATTGAAAAACAACGAACAACAACAGTGAAACTCTAATCTTCACCATCGAATGATCCAACCTTGAGGTAGACATACATTTTGATTTAAATTCAATTTCTCCATTTTTAAATCTCCAAGATGAATGTGAATCATTTGACAAATAGAATGACTCACGTATCGTGTATGATATTATGGGATGGGTTTAATTTTTGGATAATCTTTGGAAATTGGATCCATGTTGAATGCATGATTAGAATTGGTTCAGTTTAGCTATTCTTAAACTATAACATGGTAGTATCAAGGAAGACACAAACAAGGCCTGATCTGTGCACCTTGAGTGTTCATGTGAATTTATACCCCTGCTGTTCTATCAATTTCCCCGATCTTTGTCACCAAAATAACCCATGAAGGAATAAGGAACCCCTACAATGTTAGTGATACATAGTCTAGGAGAGGATTGCAATGATTTGAAAAGGAAGTGATGGCAGAGGTTCATGGATCAGTGGCTGCGGTGAAGGAGGAGACCTACAATAGGAGTTAATGGGTGGAACATGGGAGGTCACAGCTCAATGGTTGTGGCGGCGTGCGCCTGTGGTGTGTAGCGACGATGAAGGGGGCCTGTGGCATCTGCTGCGGGCGGTGGTAAGAGGTCTGCAATAGGAGGCTCGAGGCTGTGTGATCATACATGGCTCTGGCACCATGTTAAAAGGATGGAGGTTTGTAAACCATCTAGACCATGGTGGGAACTGTGTCTTGGGTGGAATAAGTCGGACCACCCATAGCCGACCGGGCTGGAGAAGGTGGGTAGGACCCACGACTCAGGGTGCCAGGTCAGAACTTGACTGGGTTAGACCCAGGTTGGGTTGGCGGACCCGAGAGGGGTCGGTGGAGCCTAGGACAGATTGGGAATTTCGGTCCAACTAGGTCGGATTGGACCTATACCCAACCAACCCCTTTTCACTAATACAAGCATAACTTCCAACCTGTATGTCTGATTGACAAGAAATTTACAGAGTTGGAACACTCACAATGAGGAAGTACTTTTGAAATAATCTAAGTGAGTTTTTGTGGAAGTTGAAATATGACTGAGTGCTTGAGGTGTAGATTCTACCTATGTCAAGCATGTTATGAGTGGGAATCCTGCAGATGGATGTGATGAGAAGGAAGTGGCGAGCGAACATCAGTAGAAAAGTAGACATTAGTGACATATGAACCTCAGTAGCCAAGAAGTCCTTAGTGACATGTAGACCTCAGTGTCCCAGAAGGCCTTAGTGATGTGTGGACCTTAGTGGACCAACAGAACTCAGTGAGGTGCGGAACTCAGTAGCCCATCAGACCTCAATGATGTGCGAACCTTAGTGGCCCAACAAACGTCAGTGATGTGAAAACCTCAGTGGCCCTGAAGACCTTAGTGACATACAGACCTCAATGGCCAAGAATACCTCAGTGATGTGTGGACCTTGGTGGCCTAGTAAACCAAAGTGACATGAGGACCTTAGTAGACCAATATACCTTAGTGACATGCAGACCTCAATGGCGCAACATACCTAAGTGACGTGTGGACCTCAGTGACCCAACAGAACTCAGTGACATGATGAACATAGTGGCCTAATATACCGCACTGAAAAGTGGACCATAGTGGCCCAACATACCCCTGTGAAAAGTGGATATCAATGTCCTAGGAGACCCCATTGACAAGAGGGATAAGTGCCTCAGCAGTACCAGATGTTCCGCATTTCAATGCAAGCAATGTAATTCGGGTAGTTCTCAGTGTGTTCACTTTGTGTGGGGCCCAAATAAGTGATACCTATTTTCAATGGTCTATAATGTCCTGATAGATATAGGAGTGAGTCCTCCAGGGACAATCATACCTTAAGAATAATCCTATGACAAAGGATGGGTTGTGATATTGAGGCTTCTTGTCTTAGTGAGACCGAACATCTCAAGGAATCTTTGTGACGTATCAGGACTACATGTTCTATTAGATACTTCTGGTAAACCTGATCTACATGGTTACTACTATATAGCTCGAGGAGTAGGATCTCATGGAATCGAGAGTTCTATGCATAGAACCATATGGATAGAAGTGGATGAGACATTACATCTTGGAATCCTTTATAAGTATACCTGGAAGTTCTTGTTATATGTGTTGTTGACATATACACGTTTTGAGATGACTGTACCTTCTTGGTGGTGTTTCTTTTATAGTATTTTTCTCTATGGTTTTCAGGGACCCATACTAATTATTTTTTTACTCACTCTTATATGGGCTTTTCTCATATGTTTCATGTCTTTTGAAAATGACCGATGATTTGCGGGAGTCCTAGATGAAGCAGGAAAAGGACCAGAACCAAGAGGTTCCTTTTGAGATCATATGAGCTAAGGTGTTTCCAGAAGCATCCTACAACAGCTTTAGTATCCTTGTTTGTGGGTTGGGATTTTCAGTTTTTACTCTTTTAGTTGGATTTTATTCTCTCTCAATTTTAATTTATTACTTTATGTTTTTTTTCATAAATTGTTTTTGGGTTGTAGTGGTATGCATGAATTTTATATACATAGTGTTTTCACTATCCTGGCATGTTTCTTGGATTTGGGTTCATGTGTAAAGGTTCTTAGTAAAATGACTCCAATTTGTGGGATATGCCTACTCGGCACTAGTCTTCATCTCTTGGCCTATCAGAGGTGGGCATGGGGTTTTCACGGCATGGGCCCTAGGGGAAGGGTCGTGAGAGAGTGTTTTCAGAGGAGGTAGGTTCTACCATGAGACCGAGAGTCAGTGAGATTGGTTTGGGGCAATAGTTTTATGTGTTTTGAGTTTGGCATTCAGGCCAGGAACTCTATTGTTAGTACGGTGGTTGACGTATCCATACATCAGGACTCTGAACACCTGTTTACTGACTCAGTGCATGAGAACACTGATTGCAAGGAAATAAATGTACATTCATCATATATTAATGTTTTGTGTTTCCATGTCATTCTTGAGTTATATCATCAGTTATACTCTTTTAACCATGATACATCTTGTTTTCCTCAGGCTGTGTTCACAATGTCAGCCAGCGAGGTTTCTACAGCAGGATCGAGAGTTTTTTCCGATGCTCAATGAGGCCTCCCGGATAAAAGGTAGTCATAGAGTAGTTTTTATTTAGGATGGTCAGTAGGTGACAGTTTCTACTGATTATCATTTAGTAGACCCACCTTCAATGGTTCATGTGGATTCATATTGCCAAACTGAGTCGTATATGGATTTTTGGGTGCTAGATGATGAGGTGCATGGGTCCAAATGTGTGTAATAGGCATCAGAGGCAGTGATTGCCCGGGATGTAGGGTCAGCAGAACCTATAGATAGTAGCTACGAAATGTAAGCCTCACAAACCAAGGTATCATCAGAAGGGGCGTTCTGGTTCTCAAAAGGTGTAACACCCCATGCTTCCATGATACACTTCTCAATCAATAATGCAATAGCTTGCATTGTACGCAAGTTCGAGATTCTAACACACCACGACCAATCAAAGTATCCGTTATGAGTAGTAATACCCACTTTTTGAAATTATATATATTTTATATTTAAAAATGGAATTCATTTTTGGATTCGGAATATTGAAATTTTCCTAAGTTGAATTTTTGGTATTTTTTTGAGAACTTCCAATTTTTTATAAATAGTGAAAAATACTTAATTTTTTTAATCAAAATAATTTATAGTGATAAATTATAATATTTAGTGGTTTTAAAGTATAATTAGAATATATTTTTAACATTTTATCCAATTGTGTTCATTATAATTAATTTCACTTTGAAATTAGACATAAACAATTGTCAATATTTTGATATATATTGTGTCTTAAAAACACGCTATTTGTTGTGACAACAGGAATTAATTATTAAATTAATTAATGTAACTTATATGTTTGGAATTTTTTAAAATAGACATCATTTTTTAATTCGGAATATCAATTATAGCTTAGGGTGAAATTTTGGCATTGTTCTGAAAAACATCAATTTTTGATGAATAGTGAGACCACTAAGTGGTAGTTAAAAAACTAATTTTTCGTTTAAATGAAACATTTTCAGTTCTGTGATTTGATTTTCAAAAATTTGCCATACATGGTTTTCATTAGGAAGTAAAATGTGGTTCAATGGGATTAAAATAATTTTTTTGGTGAATAGTAACTTTTATGTTTAATTAATCGTGATTAAAGGTAATTAGTGAATTTTAAGGTAAAAATGATATTATAAAAATATGAAAATACATTTACACTTGTCCTAGCCTTATTGTATGAGTCATGGACGACCAAGAAAATCCATGGGTCAACTTGGGGACCCCATGGACCCACTTGGGTAAAAAATGACATTAATAACTTTTTATTTAAAGTAAAAATAAAATTGTTACAAACATGTGTTCTTTTACTAAAACAATTATTACATGGGGTTATATAAGTTAAAGTTTCGACCATAAATATTCACTAGAAATATAAAAATATTTCCTACTTAATTATATTTTTTTTATAATTTTTAGACATGAAAAAAATTAAATTTTTATAACCCCATGATGATGTAGCGATTACCTCATTAATTAACAATTTAAATAAAATGTAAAGATAATGTAAAATATAAGACTTAAAGTTTTCAAAAACCTATTTTATGAGTATATTTAGAACCCTTATCACCTTATACTTGAAATATACAATTTTTGGACCTTTGAAATCCGAAAATTACTTCATAATATTGTAACATTTCATGACTTTCCAAGAGTGCCCCTCCTCTCCTCTTATAAAAGCCCCTCGCCTCTACCACCTTATTCACACCATCAAAGCCATTTGGCTCGGCCAACCTCTGCCGAAATAATATCCCAACTTTCATCTATTACTCCTAGAAGCCTCACTTTGGTCATAAGTCTTCCCAAGTAAGCCTTTGTCTCAAATAAAAAAGAGTTACCCGATTTTAAGGTAATGTCTTCTTTTATGTTATTTTGTTTTATTTTGATTCTCCCACACCTTAAACACTTTTTATTCCTTTATTTTGTAAAAAAAACAGTATCTTAAATATACTAGGATGTTTTTATGAGAATTAATTTATTTACACTTACACACACATTCTTCTAATGGTTAAAGAACATACTGTTTCTGTGGGTGGAGAAATACTGCCTCACGAAATGATGATTGTTAAATATTATTTTAACACCTCTAATGGTGGAAATTTTGATGACACTATTTTCATATATGATATATATATATATATAGATTATTTTTATGTTTTCCTTATGCTCTTGTATTTGTAATTTATTTCATACCTTTATGATTTCCATTATGGGCGAACACGATAATTTCATTTTAGGAAGTGCGGACAACCGCCCCCTCAAAGTGATTTGAATCGTTAATGCCATATATGGGACGTATAAAGTATAGAGTAAATAATATTATATATGATATTATACTGGAATTATAACCCACATTTATATCGTTATGATTTAATTCAATTAAATAAAAAATAGAAATTAAAGTAGCGTTAATGCGTACGTACGACTTACCATCTCCATGAACGGTGCATTTCATTTCTTACCTCTAAATGTTACGAAATATTATGAATGAATGTATATACTGTATATATATGATATATATGATATCTAAATAATGAATATAATTCTGTACATAATGGATATTTTACCACGTGAACAACTTGTAATTATAAGAAGTTTATTTTTGACTCAAGTACCAAAGATCGACAAAATGACCGTTATTAACATAAATAATTACATAATGTTCATAAAATGGTAATAAGTGATATAAAATGAACAATAAACGTGAAAAAGTTTCTTAAGAAATTATAAATTTACTCTAGTTTATTATTCAGGAGGTTAAAGAACGGTCGAGTCAAGACAGACACGAGATAAGGGAACTTCTTAACCCAATTTCCGTTCTTTGGGTTAATCTACTACTTTCAAGTTATGTCATGATATTATTGTGTCCTATCTTGTATTTTTACATTATTTATGTTTAATTATAGTGAATACACATAATAGATCCATTTTATTTAAAAAATGATCTTTGTAAGGGACTTCGTCTCAATCTCCATTCATTGAGGTATATTTTGTTTTATACTCAAATTTATTTTATACAGTGTATAAACCCCTTTGACTATTACATTTATTAAAAAGGAATATTTTTATAAGAATCGTTTTACTAAACAACAAAAAGGAAAGTTTTTATTGTCGTATGTATGCGGCGGCAACGACTTCTCAGCCACCGTGACCATTATTTGAGTTTCGGCTTCCTCTACAAGCCATAACTTTTTTTTAAATGAAAAATAAATACCAAGTTTTAATTTTATTTTATTTTGGTATTGAAAATGGTTTTGATAATGTTTTTATATATCAATGTGTTTTATATCTTGTGATTGAAATGTGTAAATGTTATGTTTCCTTTATGCATGTTTTTTTGTGATATGATTACGTTATGGTTTATGATATGTTTAAACTTGTTAATATGAGGAATGCATTGGACTTAATAAGTGACGGGTGGAGCCTGATATAGCTCCTCGATGCATCGGCAGGTCTCATGACACAAACTAGTGTCTTGGCACGAGGCCTTGAAAAAATATTATTTGTAGTCTTGGCATGAGGCCTTGGCTACGTGGTTATGATAGTCTGGAATTATGCATTCCATCATTGTGAAAGTGGTTATTGATATTGCATGTGATTTTTCGACCATTTGAATATCCATGTGAATAAGTAAATGGAATTATCTCATTTTACTTTTTCCATAGTATGTTGAAGTTCAAGTTTAAAAGGGTTTTGTTTTAGTTATACATTTCCTTAAATTTTTATGTTTATTTATGAAAGCTTCCGCTATATTGTTATCCTTACTGATCATCTGAGCTCACCCCTTTCCATGTTCTAATTTTTCCAGGATGTAAAGAAGTTTATTAAGAATGACCTTCAGGGATAGTATGAGGGTATATGAAGACAAGATATTGTTGTAGTTTTGTTTTACTTTATGATGTAATGTAAGACTTATGAATGTATCTAGTGTTTCCAAGGATACTAAACTAATCGGTCTTTCGAGACTTGATCTTTTGTGATCATGCCAATGTTACGCAATAATGCACCGACTCTGGGTAACTAGGGTCGGGGTGTTACAGTTGGTATCAAAGGAAGTTTAGTACTAACCTTGGAAGCTAGATTTCGATAAACTCTGATTAGAGAACATAGCCCTAAGATAGACTTTGAGGATTAGTATAGAAGAACTTCCTAGAATTTTGGTATTATAGAGATTTTATGAGTTTTCCGAGCAATACATCCCTGTCTGGATATGAGCAGGTAGAGGCAGCTCTGGCACAGATGTACCTAGGGGTAAAACCCGAAAACATTACTTTGAACTAGACTTGAACGGGAACCGGTGCATGACAACGGGCCTTACTGCCCTCTTGGTTACGACACTCCCGGGGGATATGCTCTGGATAATTCCCATTTTTTTAATAAAACATTATGAAGTGTTTATGAGTATATACTTCCTCAAAAAAACATTTTTATGATTATGGATTATATCCATAAATAGTTCAATTTATGTTAAGTGTTTTTCAGGTTTGTATTTCGACTCATAAACTTATATGGTTTATGACGTTGTTTATAAATGGCGCCTAGTGGAAGGAATGGAAACATTATCAATGCATGCACTCCATGTAGGGATTTCCCTCATGTTCAAGATAATTATTGTGGAGCTGGAGATACAACTGGTGCTGATCAACTTTTCACCATACTAGGGCAACTCACTCAGGTTATGAATAATAACATTACTCGTATGGAGCACCTTGATCCGCAACGTGGAGGATCAATGTTAGACCGCTTCATGGGGAAATGACTACCAACATTTAATGGGGGTACAAATCCATTAGTAGCTTAGCAATGGATAAACTCCTTAGGGAAAATATTCTACGCCATGGGGAGCAGCGAAAGGGAGAAGGTTTTCATGGTAGTTTACCACTTCACTATAGATGCCGATCAATGGTGGTCGCTGATTAAAAACAAAAAGGAAGATGAAGAAGTTTCAATAATGGAATGGAGGGAGTTTAAGGAAATTTTCTTAGAAAAATACTTTCCACATGACCATTGAGCAGATATGGAAAGGAAATTTCTGAGTTTGAGGCAGAAGGAGGATGGGAATGTCGCAAAGTATGAGGCTAACTTTACAAGGTTAGCAAGGAATGATCCATATTATATACGTAACCCAAGAAGTAATATTGATCATTTCTTTGATGGGTTAAAACCATTTCTCCGTCAAGCATTAGTATCACAATCTTTCTCAACATACGAAGATATAGTCTCGTGTGCTATCAAGACAGAAAAGGAATTCTCTAAATCTTATGAAAATAAAGTAAAGAAAGATAAGAAGAGAACAGTGGAACAAGAGATAGATAAAGGGAAAATGGGAAAGAAGGATTTTCCATTATGCGATAATTGTGGGAAGAGTCACCCCGGTACTTGCCTAAAAGGGATGGGAGTTTGTTACAAATGTGGAGAAAAAGGTTACCAGGATCGTGATTGAAAGGGAAAGAAAGAGGCTATCAATGTTGAATGCTATAATTGTAGAGAAATGGGGCATTATGCAAATGAATGTCCTAAGCATCAAGGAAACTTACCTCAGAAAATTCCAAGGGATCAAGGACAATCCTATGATGTTACTATAGTTGAAGTGGAATAATTAATGTATTGGTGCTTTTGGACTCAAGGATTATATTCTGGTTATAAGAATAATGTAATATATATAAGGATTGTACTACAGTACTTTTTGTTTTCATGGTTTTAATATGATTAAGGTAATCATATTTTTGTATGTGACAATAAGAGAAACTTTACTTTGTTTGAGTAATCTGATGATACAATTGATTTTTGAATTTAGAGACCTTTTAGAAAAAGTCTGGATAGAGGTATTTTGGATAACTATAAAGGTTGGAATGGATCAAGTTAAACATTTGGTAGTATTGTTTAAGGTTAAAAGATTTATAAAGATTATTTTTGGAATATTATTATATTATATTTTTAGGAAAAGGACAACCTGTAGGTCGGGGGATAACCCATCGCGTCGGAAAAAGATGCAGGAATCGATCCCGCAACCATAATGCGACATGCCTTTATTACCTACCACTAGCCTACAAGAAGTCCTTGGTTATTAAAAAATAGTTTTCTTAATCTAAATGGTATGTGTTAATATTTTTAACCTTGTACGATTAGGATAAATATAATATTTTTGAGTTCTATTATCTTTTTGACTGAAAGATGAGTTTGTGGTAGAAATTAGTTAAAGGTTGAAACTCTACTTGTCAAGCATAAATATATATATGCCTATCTCTTATTATATGAATAAATTAATTCTTAAACTTTAGTAAAGGGATATTAAGACAAAAAATGTGTTATCCTAATACCTTATGTCTTGTTGAACAAATAATATTTTAAATCAACATAGATTGAAGGCTTTGAGGCCCTCGATTTTACACATGTTTGTGATTGATGACCTCAATAACTCCCTACAAATATTTACATTTTTTCCTCCAATTATATGTCCATAATTTCCACCAATGTTCTCCTTATCGAGATCATAATTGGGTGGTGACTTTTTCATTTCCCTTTCCCTCTTGTTAAGGCTAAATTTTATTAACCTTATTTCCGATGTGGGTTTTCCACAAAGGTATTTTCTATTTTCAACCTTTTATATTCAAAGAAAAATTTCAAATTGCGAGGACGCAATTTATTGAAGGAGGGTAGAATGTAACACCCCAAGATTCCATGATATGCTTCTCAATCAATAATGCAATAGCTTGCATTGTACGCAAGTTTGAGATTCAAACACACCACGACCAATCAAAGTAGCTGTTATGAATAGTAATACCCACTTTTTTAAATTATATATATTTTATATTTCAAAATGGACTTCATTTTTGGATTCGGAATATCGAAATTATCCTATGTTGAATTTTTGGTATTTTTCTAAGAACTTCCAATTTTTTATGAATAGTGAAAAATACTTAAAAACAACTTTTCTAATCAAAATAATTTGTAGTGATAAATTATACTATTTAGTGATTTCAAATTATAATTAGAATATATTTTTACCATTATATCCAATGTTTTTCATTAGAATTAATTTCAATTTGAAATTGGACATAAACAATTGTCAATCTTTTGATATATATTGTTTCTTAAAAACATGCTATTTGTTGTGACATCAGGAATTAATTATAAAATTAATTACTCCAACTTATATGTTTGGAATTTTGTAAAATGGACATAATTTTTGAATTCTGAATATCAATTATATCTTAGGGTGAAATTTTTGCATTGTTATGAAAAACATCAATTTTTGATGAATAGTGAAACCACTAAGTGGTAGTTAAAAAACTAATTTTTTGTTTAAATGAAACATTACCACTTCTGTGATTTGATTTTCAAAAATATGACATACATGGTTGGCATTATGATGTAAAATGTGGTTCAATGGGATTAAAATAATTTTTTGGTGAATAGTAACTTTTAAGTTTAATTAATCGCGATTAAAGTTAATTAGTGAAATTTAAGGTAAAAATGATATTATAAAAATATGAAAATACCTTTACACTTGTCCTACCCTTATTAAATGAGTCATTACCGACCATGTAAATCCATGGGTCAACTTGGGGACCCCATGAAGCCACTTGGGTAAGAAAATGACATTAAGAACTTTTTATTTAAAGTAAAAATAAAATTGTCACAAAAATGTGTTCTTTTACTAAAACAATTATTACATGGGGTTATATAAGTTAACTTTTCAAAAATAAATATTCATTAGAAAGATAAAAATATTTAATACATAATGATATTTTTTTTATAATTTTTAGAAATTAAATAAATTACATTTTTATGACACCATGGTGATGCAATGATTACCTCATTAATTAATGATTTAAAAAAATGAAAATATAATGTAAACTCTAAGACTTAAACTTGTCAAAAACCTATTGGATGAGTAGATTTCGAACCCTTATCACCTTATCCTTGAAATATATAATTCTTGGACCATTGAAATCCAAAAATCACTTCATAATAATGTAACATTTCATGAATTTCCAAGAGTTCCCCTCCTCTCCTCTTATAAAAGGCCCCCACCTCTACCACCGTATTCACACCATAAAAGCCATTTGGCTCATCAAAACTCTGCCCAAATACTCTCCCAACTTCCCTATATCACTCCTAGAAGCCTCACTTTGGGCAGAAGTCTTCCCAAGGAAGAATTTGGCTCAAATCAAAAATAGTTACCAGATTTTAAGGTAATGTCTTCTCTTATGTTATTTTGTTTTATTTTGCTTCTCAAACCCCTTAAAATATTTTTATTCCTTTATTTTGTAACAACACCAGTATATTAAATATACTAGGATTTTTTTATGAGAAGGATTTTATTTACACTTACACCCACCTTCGTCTAATGGTTAAAGAACATACTGTTTCTGTGGGTGGTGAAATACTGCCTCACGAAACAATGATTGTTCAATAATATTTTAACCCCTCTAATGGTGGCCATTTTGATGACACTATTTTCATATATAATATATATATTATGTATATGTTTTCCTTATGCTTCTATATTTCTAATTTATGGAATACCTTTATGATTTCCATTATGGGTGAACGCGATAATTTCATTCTAGGAAGTGCGGACTACCGTCCCATCAAAGTGATTTGAATCGTTAATGCCATATGTGGGACATATAAAGGATGGAGTAAATGATATTATATATGATATTATACTGGAATTATAACACACCATTATATCATTATGATTTCATTCCATTAAATACGAAGTAGAAATGAAAGTAGCGTTCATGCGTACGTACGACTTACCGTCTCCATGAACGGTGCATTTCATTTCTTACCTCTAAATGTTACGTAATATTATGAATGAATGTATATACTAGATATAAATGATATATATGATATCTAAATAATGAATATAATTCTGGATATAATGGATATTTTACCACATGAACAACTTGTAATTATAAGAAGTTTATTTTTGACTCAAGTACCAAAGATCGACTAAACGACCGTTATTAACATAAATAATTACATAATGTTCATAACATGGTAATAAGTGATATAAAAGGAATAATAAACTTGAAAAAGGTTCTTAAGCAATTATAAATGTACTCTAGTTTATTATTCAGGAGGTTAAATAACGGTCGAGTCAAGACAGTCACGAGGTAAGGGAACTACTTAACCTAATTTCCGTTATTTTGGTTAATCTCCTAATTTCAAGTTATGTAATGATATTATTAGGTCCTATCTTGTATTTTTACTTTATTTATCTGTACTTATAGTGAATACACATAATAGATCTATTTTATTTAAAAAATGATCTTTGTAAGGGACTTCTTCTCAATCTCCATTCATTGAGGCATATTTTGTTTTATACTCAAATTTCTTTTATACGGTGTATAAACCCCTTTGACTATTACATTTATTAAGAAAAAACTTTTTATACGAAGTGTTTTACTAAAAAACAAAAAGGAATGTTTTTCTTGTAGTACGTATGCGGCGACGACGACTTCTCTGCCGCCGTGACAATTATTTGAGTTTCGAATTCCTCTACAAGCCATAACTTTTTTTTAAATGAAAAATAAATACCACATTTTAATTTTATTTTATTTTGGTATTGAAAATGGTTTTGATAATGTTTTTATTATATCAATGTGTTGTATATCTTGTGATTGAAATGTGGAAATGTTATGTTTCCTTTATGCATGTTTTTTTGTGATACAATTATGTTATGGTTTATGATATGTTTAAACCTGTTCATATGAGGAATGCATTGGACTTAATAAGTGACGGGTGGATCCCGCTATAGCTCCTGGATGCATCGGCAGATCTCATGAGACAAACTAGTGTCTTGGCAAAAGTCCTTGACAAAATATTTTTTGTAGTCTTGGCACGAGGCCTTGGCTACATGGTTATGATAGTCTGGAATTATGCATTCCATCATCGTGAAAGTGGTTATTGATATTGCATGTGATTATTCAATGAGAAAAATATCCATGTGAATAAGTAAATGGCATTATCTTATTTTACCTTTTCCATATTAGGTTCAAGTTCAAGTTTAAAAGGCTTTTGTTTTAGATATACATTTCCTTAAATGTTTATGTTTATTTATGAAAGCTTCTGCTATATTGTTATCCTTACTGAGCATCTGAGCTCACCCCTTTCAATGTTTTAATTTTTCCAGAATGTGAAGAAGTATATTTATAATGACCTTTAGGGATAGTATGAGGGGATATGAACACAAGATGTTGTTGTAGTTTTTTTTACATTATGATGTAATGTAAGACTTATGAATGTATCTAGTGTTTCCAAGGCTACTAAACTAATCGGTCTTTCGAGACTTGATCTTTTGTGATCATGCCAATGTTACACAATAATGCACCGACTCTGGGTAACTGTGGTCGGGGCGTTACAAAAGGGTATGCTTGTATTTTCATTTCGTAAAAGGGGGAATCTCATATGATATTTTCCAATCATTCATGTTGTATTCAAAGAAGCAGTTGATGAACTAACAAGGAAGAGGCATCATGAAGAGAAAATAGATCTGTTTAGAGATGGATGTGGAAGGAGATTTGGGGAAGCAATAGAGGGTGGTCAATATTTTGATGTGTTTTTACCACCACCTCAAGTTAGTCCATACTAGACTCATGGAGATGGAGGGTAGGAGAGGAGACAGTTGTAGGCTATTGAGGTTTATGACCCCAGGAATATAGGGATGATTCAAAGTATGATGTGTGTCTTTCTAAATTATATGTAGTATTTATAGACACTGGTACAAGTGATTTAATTTCATTCTAAAATTCTTGTTTTATTCTTAGAGGCTCTGATTAAACCATTGACAAGATTCTCATGTCTTAAGACTTCTACTGGAGGAGACCCAATGACCACACACTGGTGCCGATAGTGTGATCTGACTCTTGGAGGTGAGAGTTTAGTTTGGGATCTCTTGGTAGTGGCATTGAGGCCTTTCATTATCATTATCATTATGGATTAAATCCTCATTAAATATGTAGATTTATTTTTTTAGGGAAAGGATGTGGTTCTTCTGTGGTGGTGGAACTAGATTTACCTTTTATCGACAAAGGGAAAAATACTTACAACTCTTGATGGACTCAAGAAGAGGAGGGTGTAGCCGATTTCTATTTAGTTGGCTAGTCTAACACTTGGTGTAGTGGATGTTATGAGTCATCAAGGTTATTAGTTGTGGTAGTTTATAAGGAAGTATTCCATGAATATGTTACAGGTTTACCTCACTGTCAAGAGTTGGACATCTACATTAGTCTTTAATTCGGGGTGGCCCAATATTTACGTGAGTATACCGGATGGATCTCAAAGTGATTCATGATATGGCGTTGAAGATAAGGGACTTGTATAAGAAGGTCTTAGTAATACCTAGTGTTTCACACAAGGTAGCCTTAGGTGATCTTTGTTGATGACATATTAGTGTACTCTGTTTCCACGGGGGTGCATGCGAGACACTTAAGAATGGTCCTAGACCCACTTTGGGAGAACCAACAGACCTCAGTGATATGTGGACCTTAGTTTTCTAGCAGATCTCAGTGATATGCGAACTTCAGTGAACTAATAGACCTCAGTGACGTGCAGACCTTAGTTTTCCAGCTGACCTTAGTGATATGTGAACCTTAGTGGACCAATAAACCTCAATGACGTGTGTACCTCACTGAATCAGCAGACCACAGTGATGAGAGGACCTCAGTGGCCAAGAAGACCCCGATGGTAAGTGTGTCTTAGTGACCCAAGAGGCCTCGGTGACAAGTGGGATAAGAGACTCAATCATACGAGACGTTCAGTGTTGTGACTGTAAGAGTGTACATTGGGTAGTTATCAGTTTTTTCTCTTTGGTATGGGTCCAAAGAAGCGGGACCTATTTGATTAGGTCTCTGATGACTTGATAGCTCATGGAGCGAGGCCTCTTAGGATGAGCATGACATGAGAAGAATCTCGTGGAAAAGTAATAGATGTGATATCAAGACTTCTTGTCTCAATGAGACAATATGTTTCTCAGAAACGTTTTGACATATTTAGACCATATAGTCTCTTTGATAATTTAGGTATACTTGCATTACGTGGTTACTACCATATATATCTAGGAGTGGGATCTCTCGAAATCGATCATGCTATACACAAAACCATATGGATGGTAGTGGATGAGAAGTGTCATCATGGAATCCATTAAGATTATACCTAGATGTTCTTGTTATATGTCTTATTGACATATACATGTGTTGAGATGATTGCACCGTCTTTGTGGTGTTTTATCTATGGTCTTTTTCAATGTGTTTTTTCAAGCCCCCCTATTGAGTATTGTTTTACTCATCCCTACATGGGATTTTACATCACATGTTGTGTCTTTTAGAGATAACAGGAGCTTTGGTGGAGTCTTAGACGGAGCAGGACCAGGACCAAGCAGTGCCTTGTGAGATCACACGAACCAATGTGTTTCCACTGGCTTCCTACAGTAGCTTTAGTACCCTTGTTTGTTTGTTGGGATTTGCAGATTTCTTTAATTTAGTTGTCATTTATTATATCTCAGTGTTACTATAATGCTTTACATTCTGTCGTACTCTATTGTTGGGTTGTAGTTGTATGCATGCATTTTCTTTATATAGTGTTTTTACTCTTCAACTCTGTTGCTTGGAGTTGGGTGCATGTGTACAGGTTCTTAGAATAATTCATTCCATTTGTGGTATATGCCAACTCAGTTTTAGTCACCATCCTCTTATCTAATGGAGGAAGACTTCGGATTGTCACAACACGGGCCCAGTGTGACGGGTTGAGATAGGAAAGTGTAACAGTAGGACGCATAATCCGCAAATTTATGCTTTATACCCGACCAACAGAATCATTATATTATATCATAATACATATTTTTACTGTATAGATGAACATACCAAAAGAATATATGATAATTTAACAATAATAAACTCTTCATGGATATTTGTATAAAAACCCACTTCCTAAGGTGGTGCATACCATCTGAGGATTCAGACCCACCAGAAACAGTCTCCCTGCATTAAAGGATTTCTCAAATTTCACTAAACTCATCATCCTGATGTTGAATCCACACAATAGACTCCAATAGAGATGATAATAACTGAAAACTGATCAGAACAATAAATAAAACATCCTCTTAAGAATATAGGTGTAAATTAGTGAAAAAACCAATAAGGTTCCACTCGTCCATCATTTCTAGAACAAATTTTGATGGTACTTTCCTTTTAAGAGCATCTTCAATGACATTACCCTTTTCTAGGGTGTAGGAAATATCAAAGTCATACATCTAAAGGTAGTCTACCAAGATTATCTATATTAAATTAATGTCTTTATCAGAAATGATATAACACAAACTCTTTTGACTAGAAAATACTGTGAATCATTCAAATTAAATATTTCATATCCAACTTTTAAGGACCTAAATATATAAAAAAGATCTAAATCCTGAGTTGGGTAATTATTCTTATGAGGAAGAAGCTAAATATATCTGTAAGCTACCACATGGTCATCCTAAATAATCACAAATCCGAAAGAAGCACCATAAGCACAAAAAACACCACATACCCCTTACTTAGATCATGTAATATAATAATAGGATCCGATGTAA
Source organism: Viscum album (assembly GCA_963277665.1). Lineage (NCBI taxonomy): Eukaryota > Viridiplantae > Streptophyta > Magnoliopsida > Santalales > Viscaceae > Viscum > Viscum album. The sequence continues at coordinate 1,512,562,887 of OY728157.1, read as the reverse complement.
GAATTCATTTCAATTTGTTGAGAGAATAATGATACATCACATACCATGTGAATTTAACCACTTTCTTGGTAACATAAATCAAAGGTGACTCCATATTTGATATATCATTAATAAACTATTTGTAGTGTCCATAAAGATCATGGAATCTCTATATCATAAGAAGAGTATGTGGTTCCATAAAAAAGGAAACCTTCACCTTCTTAGGATCAACTGATAAGCCTTGTTCAGAAATCGCATGCCCTGAGAACTTCACTTCATGAGTCCATAAACTACATTTCGAAATCATTCTATACAAATGGTGAATTATCAATATTTCTAGAAGTAAACTGAGATGGTTATTGCACTAAAACTTATATTTAGAATAAACTAGAATATAATGTATGTGTACTACCAAATAGGTGTCAATATATTGAAGGAATATCAGATTAATCAATGACATAAAATTATAGGCTCATTAGTGAGACCAAATGGAGTCACAAGATATTTATAATGGCCATACTGAGGAATGTTTTCTTCGGTATATTAGACTCCAGAACATTGTGCTGATAATAAACCAATCAAAGATCAATCTTTTAAAACCAATTTTCTCCATTTTAACTCATCAAGTGAATCATCCACACAATTCAAAGGATACATGATATTAACTATTACCTAGTTGGATATTATAGAGTCCACACACAATTGAAGTGAACCATCTATGTTCATGGAAAAGAGCATAGGGGATACCCAAGGTGAAACATCACAAAGAAGTAAACCTTTATCCAACATGTTATCCAACTTAATATTGAGTGCTTTGAGCTCATTTGGTTCCATACAGTAAGAAAGTATCGATATTGGTTTCATACTTGATACCGGGTAAATCATAACCTATACCTATCTCTTTGGAGAAAGACTGGAGAATTACTCTATGAAAATGTCAGAAAGGTCCCAAACAATAATGGGAAGACCAATAATAGAAGAAAAATCATTAGGATCAATCTCAATACTAGAAAACAAACTCCTATGATCGGGGATGGAAATTCATGCAAGACCAGACCCTGCGTTCTACTCCCCCAAAAATAGAAAATATCTCCCATAGGAAACATGAAAGAAAACTTTCCAATGATAATAATAAACCTTAGCTCCATGAGTTAAAATCCAATCTATACTGAGGATGACATCAATCATATCCATATCAAGAATGATAACAACCAAGGCCAACTATTTATCATCTATTGTTAATGGATAAGAAGGACACTGAAACCCATGAAATTTATTCTTACCAAGAGGTATCACTAACTCCATAAAAAAGGTCATAATATCGGTTGGGAGTTTAAGAATATCAAGAAAATGTGCAGATATAAATAAGTGGGAGGGACCAGTATCAAATAAATAATTTTTTATAGAATATGTAATAAATATCGTACCTCTCAATGTTTATGTAACTACATAGACCATCAATAGAAACTAATCCAATGCATGAAATGGATTCACTCCTGATGCCTGTGTTTGGAGACCTTTAGTCCTTGAATCATTTGACTATATCATAATATCCTTTTAAGCTAATGATTCTTGATCATACCGAGGTGTAGTAATATCCTGACAGAAGCATTGTAAGTGACCAATGCATCCATAGCTGTTTCACATTTTCACATGCATTAGATATGAATGACTTGGGTGTATGACCTTTTCACACTAATATAATGTCATATAAACATTTATAGGAATAGAAGATGGTTCATAGGAGGCTCGTTGTTGAGACCCACCTCCACCACTCCTATGATGATCTTTCCACTTCTTATTTTTCCCATGCAGGACACTGAAGCTACAACTGGATAGAAGAGAATAGGTGGAAATCCAACCTTTCCTTCCATATTTATCACATCCATCATAGCTCTATATAACATCTTTTCATAGGTAAAAATCATTAAATTAAATACTTGTGATATGATATATGGCTGAAAACCCTACAGGTACTTCTAAGCCTTTATTTGCTAATTCATTACCATGTCTGGAGAAAAAATGGTGAATCCTAGATAACCTATTAGTGTACACTAAAACTAAATCACTCTATACTACAGAGAGAGGAACAAAAAATATTTTTACTACTTCAATGACTCATTAAAAAACTACTTGATGAATAGGGTTTTGAAACCCTTTCAATCCAGGCCCATATGTTTGTCTTCCTGGACTATTGAATCCCACCACCTCCTACCAGAACCCTCGAGCCCTAAGACTGCACACTTTACCTTGATATTATTAGGTTTCTCCAGGAATTCGAAGATTTGATCGATCCTACCCAATCAGTTCTCCACCTCTTAACGTTCATTCATTCCATTATAGTATGGGATCTTCTCATGAAATAATTCCTGCAATAATTCTCTCCCCTCAAACTCATATTTGAACATGAAAAACTATGTTATGAACTCATGGGACATTCTTATCCCCAAAATAAACAACCCATACTATATCCTCAATGAGATTATGATCTATTGGAATATTCCCTTGAGGATCATCAACTTCACCCTTCTAAGGAACTCAAGGAAGATGTCTTCGAGGTATACTATTTCACAACAAAACAGAAGGAACGATTAGAAAATAGAATAAATCATAGTTTAAACTAAACAAACGCATAAGAATAAATTGATATTTAAATCAAAATCCAACACTAGAGACACATATCATTAATTACCATGGAAAATTGAGTCTTTTCACAACAGAATATGCCTACGAACATATCACACATACCTATCAGGTCTCAACCATCCTATCTATAGTCAAAAAGATATAAAAATACAAGGACTCTTGGTGACATACCTCCCTAGGAAAACATTCTGTAATGAATGGTCCTAGGTTACCCTCAAACCTGGCACCTGGCATGTTCCATCACATACCCGAAATGCATTCTTGATCCCCATGGGCTAGTGAGAAGCACCCAGTCATCAAATAACAAACCATAGGTAATTTTTTATCCCAACCTAAAGTAACACATGGAATATATATAAATAGATAAAGAAGGAACAATATAAAGCTAATAATTATATTCTATTCAAATATGAGAAAATCAAAAACAAAAAAAATTCTAAAATTTCAAAAAACATTAAGAGACAAGTCCAACTAAAAAGGAAAAAAACCAAATAGCTACATCATAGGATAGTGTGGGAAAACACCCAATGTCTCACCCCAGCTACCCAACTCAACTGATATAAAACCTCACTACCTCCCTATAACACCTTTCATTTCCTTACATTAGAATACATTCATATGTCCACACGCCACCAAAGTGTTGCATAGGGTGTTAGATAAAAATATCAATAGGATCCCACCCAAGTGTTTAATAACAAGTATTTGTATAAAAATTATTTTTTGATCATTTCAAATAAAACAAGTCACGATAACCGATAAAGTAGTTTTAGAGAAAACAGGGTAAACATTTACATTTTTACATTTTTAAAACAAATTTTTCTATACCAATTTGAAATCACATTTTCCATATCATCTTTCAAAAGAATAAAAATTCATATCAAGGATTAATTAAAAAATACAAGCTACACAAAACTAAATCACATGTATCAAACCCAAGGATAACTATAGGGAAGAGTCGTATATTATTCGTACCAAAATCAATCAAGTACACAATTTGGTTCCAAGAACACAGGAATATGAAACAAGTGAATAACCCATGGTTAAACCCCTTAATAATTTCTATATCAGTCCCCTAGAATAAGGGGCCTTAGAAACAAATGAAATCCACATGAGAAAAAATCTAGATAAATCACAAAAATATAGATGATTCCCTTAATTAATACCTTCCACCTAAGTACCCAAGGTAAAATGTGTTATTTTTTATAGTTAATTCCAATGATTTTAATAAAATTTCAATAAAATTTCACAAATCCATTTCATTGATTTGAAAATACCCCTTTTATTTCCAATTATCAATAACAAGGGAAAAACATTTCATTAAAAATTATTTTCAACACACACAAAAATGATCATTTAAAATACTTTTATAAACAATTTTATAAAATAGAAAAAATAAGGTTCATGAATATGAGATAGATACAAAACCAGCTACCTCAAAACATAGGTCGTACCCGCTAGTAATGATATCCACTAATGACAAAAACTAAATGACGTTAATGAAGGACCTACAACCCTAACCAGTCACCTCAAAATTGATAAAATTGATAAATAGGGTCAAATTAGATGTGGAAACACCACAAAACTCAAGAATGAATTCCCACCACACCACAAAATACAAAGGAACGACCTTTAGAATGAGTTCACACAACCGATCTAGAAGAAGAAGTGAAGAAACCCTAATTTATACCAATAAATCTAATAATGAAACTCATGGTCAGTACCGTGATCAATGGAAATGAACAATAAAAAGACACACCCACCAAGAAAGATGAACCATAACCATAAAAAATATAGAATTATGAATAGATTGATAAAAAGGGAATGAAATCTCCCAAACTAATAGGAGAGGTAACCTCAATGAAGAGAAAAAAAGAACTGGAAGCAAAAAAGAGAACTCAAAACCATATGGTACCCTAAAAATCCATTATCAAGAAATAAAATTATGGCTACCACCATTAAACATCATTAATTACATGATTTCCAAATACTCTGAAAAACACATTTCCTAGGATCAAAATATGATCTTTAATTAACTCACAAAGCGTAAAAACTCCTAATGTCATGTAACCTTTGACGGTGTGAACCCTTATCATTCAATACACCCATAATCAATTACATGTCATGTAACATAGTTATAAAACATATAAATATATTATATCCTATATAAAATCCAAAAAATCATATAAAAACTCTACACCTGAAAGGGAACTCGAAAAGAGTGAAATATTTACTCAATCAAGGTAATTGGTTGTTACCTGTAATGTCCAAACAAGGATATATTTCTAGGGAAACAACATAATATATACCTTACCAAAACATTAGGATGTTGTACTATATTTATACATATCCTCAAGTCTAGTAATAGGATTATGTTAACTAATTTATGTTTTCCTAAATCTATTTCCTAGGGTTTCTACTAAACATTCTCTAATACCAGTTACAAAAACCAAGACTCCCATAAACCAAAGTGGATCTCAAATTTATTACATTTTAATAGATACAAGGTCCATCATCTAAAATAACCAAAAAATTTAGTAGTTATAGAGATCCATATACATACATTATACTCATTTTACATTTGGAATAAAATATAAATCATTGTAATGGAAAATCATCAGCATCCTTGAACTCAATAAAATAATTATAATTCATATAATGAAAAAAAAACAAAATAATGGTGGGATAAAATTCTTATTAAGGTTTAGGTAAAATGGAAGCTATTATGAATAAATGAGTAATAATCAACATGTTTTGGTAAATAACTGAAAACATATTCTATTTAATAAATAAATTGAGCACAAAATGAATCCTTTGATAATATTAGTGAAAACATATCATGGAAAATAATAACTGAATTCTAAATTAATTTGATGATTAATAATGGAGTTCAATATATTAGACATCATGATATCTATACCATAACTACCTCACATTGCGAAAATTTAATCGATGGGTAGGTATACACCATAAACCTATATAATTTGGCCAACATATCTGTCTCATTAGATATGTTGATCCATTAAGGGGATATATAAATTTGGGACCCACTCATCACTTCATTTATAATGAAATCCTAATATATTAAATGATCAATTTATTTTCAGAACAATACGACTTATCAAAAAATATCCTTATTTAATAAAGAATATATAATATCAATATTTCTCTAGTCAATCAAGTATTTTTCAACGTAAAAGACTATATATTGAAATGATAGATAGTTTAGGTAAAAATAATATTCATTATATAAATAATATGTATATTTAATAGAAAAGTAATTCCCAATTATTATAATAAATTGAATGTTTCATGAGAATGATAATGAGAAAAAAATTAATAAGTTATAAGATATGACCTTAGATTCATAAAAAATATCGGTTTTGAGAAAAAAATAATGTCCATCAAGAAAATAATGAAAATGGGAAAAAAATCCATATAAAATTTTATTTAAGAGTATTATTTATAAACCCATTAGAAAAATATTTAAGAAACTAATTATCATTTAAATGGCTATTGTTGTTGAAATTTCTCTTAACACCGAATATGTTAAAAAAACATTTATTTTTAATTTTTATAACGAAATTTAAAAACTATCCTTTAAAAAAATTATAAATATTCTTTTAATTAATTTTAAAAGTAATGGTTTACAAATAAGTTAATTAATAAAAAATATGAGTAATTAAAATTACCTTACTAGAATAATTTTAAAAAACATGTACATGAAGGAAAAATATATCCAAATAAAATAAAAATAAAAATAAAAAATGTTTTTATTTCAAGGAATTTATCAGCATTATTATATTTTAAAATGGAGGAAAATTTAGAATAAAATTTAAAATATATTTAAATATTGATATGTTATATAAATAGATGTATTTTTTAAGGATGGATTACAATATTCCTTCACTAAAAATTAAAGTAATCCCAAAAATGAGATTATGGAATAAATCCTCACCACTTTGGTAAAATTTAAATTGTAAACCCTTGAAAGAATAAAAATGAATTGAAATATTAATAATCATGAATAAATAGTTATTCATTTTAAATATATATAATATGAATTATAGACACCACATTAATTTGTATATATGTATAATATCAAATATGACTCAATAGAGTGGGAATCGAGAATGGATTCCCTAACCTCATTGTTCCATTTAGTTATAAGTGATTAAAACACCAATATAATGGTATCAAACAAGTTATTAATTTAAACTATAATCATATTCATATTTTTAATATCATACATGATCCTATTAAAAGATATTATCACTTTTTTGTTAAAATTGTTTCATTATTACCATTGTTTTGACTATTAACTGCTTCATTTTATCATGCATGTTTTGTTATATAAGTTTAAATTATTTTTAATAGAATATATTTTAACAATATATACAATGATATTAACATTATAAATGTCATATTTTTTAATTATATAACTTATTATAATAATTCTCTAAATTTTAACAATTAAAAAGAATCACATCACTTCATCGAGATGATAGTCCGTAGATACGCACGAGCGACATTATCATTTCCCTAATGAGTGAAATTTAAGCAATTAGATGATATATTTAAATTTTAGAATAAATATCATATCCAGGGTACCATATATATTCATTATTTCCATCAATATGACTATCCATGTGATTTTGAGAGGGAAAACAAATTACAGTCGTCTGTGTGGTGGTAGTCCAACGTACACAAGATTGATGGTTATGTTCCATTTTGATGGAAAAAGATATTGATAAAAATTATTAAATAAACAAATTTTGTATAATTTTTTTTATATTTTAGTTTTTATTATATAATTGAAGATTTTAAAATAATAAGTAAAAGAGAAAGAGCTTGGTGAAGACAATTACCATTGATTAGAAAAACCTCCTTTTGATCTCTTATTAAGGTCCATAGGGTAAGTACTATTGAAAGAAAAATATATATATATATATATATAATTTTTAAGGATTTTGGGGAGATATTTTGGATGTTTTTTTCTAGGTAATTTTATTAATAGATGTGGAGAGGTTAGGGGAGTAGGTGCCTTTTTATAATTTAAGTGAGATGCACATTTGTAATTTTTCAATGTTTACAATAATTTCTTGTCAATTTATTGAAAATTGGGGAAAATGGATAATATTATAAGGGTATTATGTTAATAATGAAATAAAATTATCCAATTAGGTTTCATCTAGTGTTTTGTTCATTTAATCCTCATCTTTATTGATTAACCCAATAAAGCTATTCTGACCGTAAACATAGTAACATTTTTTTTGGTTTTTATAATTAATTATTACCAAATAACAAGATGAAATTTTTACATAGTATTACATAGGTTTATATTAAAAATATTTAATCCATTTTATAAAATTCAATTCATTGTATAGGAAAGGCTTAATATAAAAATAAACCCATAAAACATGCCAAAAAGTTGTTTTTCAAGAAATGAATTTTTCATGAATTAGATGATATTACATTAACAATATATAATCTAAAAATTATTATATGGATTTAACTTAAAATATTTTGGTATAAAATATTTAAATTTAATTTGAAATAATCATCATTAAACTTTATTTTAATTAATTAAAATTTTAATAATTTATTACTTAAAAACTATTTTATGAAAAATAATCCTTTTTTTCTCAAAAGTTAATATATTTATTTTTTTCAAATTTCTAGTCAATATATTTTTTATTCTATATATTATATGATATTATTTTGAATAAATGGTTGAATATTAAAATTATCTACTTTTTTATTATTCATAAATTCTTATTTTTAAGGGAAATTTTCAAAATTTTATTCAAGGAATATTTTGATTTATGAAGTACTAAATCGAAACTCATCCAAAAAAATTATAATTTATTTCCTTCAAATATTAAAATTTGAATTGTATTACAACTTTATTGAAATATAATATTCACTTAGAATAATTTTTCATTGTAGTTATACTAAAATGAACATGAAATGGTTAATTTTTTCATAATAATCATATTGAATCTTCTCAAGGATTAGATGAAAAATAGTGTCGAGTTTATAGTGACCATCAATATATGAATAAATATTTTTATTTTAATTTGTATCTTATAAATTGTTAAATTATGTAATTTATATTTATAATGGATTTATAATTGAAATATAATGGTTTTAAATGAGGAAGGTGGATGAATAAAATAGGGAAAGGTGTAGTAGAGTGAACTGAATCTTGGTGGATAACCTCTAAGGATCTACTGGTACTTTGTGGCCATTGAAATTCTAGAGGATACCCATTATATTTTTGGTGTATTGTATAATTTTCTTTAAATAATGTTAAAATTTATTATTTTGACTTAAATATTATATTTAATGAAACCCATTAATCAATATTTTTGTTATACTAAGCCATGTATCCTTACTCTTATGCTCCCCTACTTATCTTTTTCCTCCAAAGTGGATCATTAACCTAAGAGGAAATGTTTCATCACTAATAATACAGAATGGTTTTATGTATGTGGATATATGATAATACTATCATATTTTATTCTATATTTCAGTTATCCTTTTCTGTAAATAAATATTCCAAAATATACTATTATTTATGGTTTTATATTTATCACCTTCTTTGATAATTATTTTTTCTGGTGGTAATGGAAGATTGTATTGGATGTTCTTAAGCTAACTAATCTATCATTATAGTTTCTAAACATAAATCCCTAGAATCCACTAAACATAGTTCATAAATACATTCATGATTTAGAATAACTTCTCCCTATAACATTTAAATTTAGGATCAGTTAATCAATCAGTGGGTGAACCATTATATCTTATGTGTCAATGAATTATGAATGTTATCAATAGAATGAGGCTAAGTGTGAATAAAAATGAAGTGTATATATATTATTTTGTTTTTTTAATTAAATTTTATCTATTTTTTGTATAGCTAATTTTTTCTCACATAACATGAGGTATATTTTGATATTTCATACACTAACACAGGATGAAATTTACAGACCATGGGTGTTGCAAATAATCTGGATGATTAATTATTGGAGGGGAATATAGGTGCTTGGTGGCACATATCCAATAGTAATATAAACACATGGGTGGATCCTTTTTACCATACAAGTACCTATAACAATAGGCCAATGGGCTTGTTGTATTGGTATTTAATGCTCACTAGACCAATAAGTAAAGTATTTAGTTCCCTATAATAAGAAGAAAGGGTATTTCTCTAATTTAATAAATATATTTCTCCCTTACCCATTGAAAAAAATATTTATTTATTTTTTATGATGTTAATGATGGTGGAAATCAATTTATACTAAAACAAATTATTCATAGATAACTCAAACCTTTTTTGTTGGGTACATTAAATTACATGAGGGTTTTTATTGAACATCATGTGAATACTATTCTGAATTATTTATAGGTTCTTCAAGATAGTAATGATAGATATATTATATCACAAAGTGGTTCCTAGGTACTCAATATATACATGTTCCAAATAAAATCTATATTTTACCCATTACTAATATGGATGTTCTCTGAGAATATTAGAAATAAGGAATTTCTAGTGATGAACTTGATTCTTATAGTGAATAAGTTCAATTTAAATAGATTTTGAGAAAGAATAAAATAGGTTTAGTTACATTCACTGTGGATTCTATACCATATAGAAACTAAAAATAAATAAAGTTTAGTTAATTTAATTATAGTCTTTACATTATCAAATAAGTATTATAATACTTTACATTATTTCAATTTTTTACTACCCCTTCATAATCATGTTCTTATCATAGTTAGGTAGGGGTTGCGTTGTTATTTTATGTTGGGTGTCTTGTTTACTTTCTCTATAAGGGTTCTATGGATTGGACATTTAATCATAAATCTATAACACATAAGGGTTCTTAGGAATATGTGATTAGAGTTATGATGTATTTTTTAGATGATCTGTAAGATGGTTCGTGTGAGGGTATCATGTGTTATTTTTTGGTCTTTCCTTTTTGATATTTCATTTTAGAACATTTACATTATCTTCTACGGTATTGTTTCATTATCGCGTGGTCTTTATAAGCATATGTTGTGTTTTATCATGTATGTTTGATGAATAATATTGGTTTGAAGATGTGTGTGTGTGTAGAGTTGTAATACATGTAGATTTTAGTTTATATTATTATACTAGAATGATTTATACCCATTAAGTGTACTTTCCTTTTTTCCTCAATAAACAAGTTTACATTATTTTTTGTTTATAAAATGTATGAATTGGTGATTTATGTTACAAATTTAATTATAATATCATGAAATGATTTCACTTATAAATATATATATAATATAAAAAATTTGTTTTAATGTTATAAAATACATTATTTAGGAATTTCTCCAATGTCTTAGGTTTTTTTTTGGAAAAAATACATGCATTAGAGAAGAAAGAGAAAACAACCAATAATAGTTGAGGCCAAAATTACCTCTTATAGAATACATGTCATGTTGAATTGATCTCACACTATGTTTTATTCTTTAGAAATCAGTTTTGAATGAAATTGATTATGTATACCATGTTCACAACTAGAACCCACTATGTACTCTTAAAACTAATAATTGACACACCAAGAATATGATTAGTTAATTTGAGATACTATTTATGGGGTGAAGAAATATAAAAGGGAATAGATAACATGATAACATATCATATAATTACTTACTATATATTTAACTATTTTTCCTATATATTTCATGATTATGTATTTGAAAAAAGTGATTTTGATAGGGGAGGAATGTGTTATCACTCTACCAAATTTCAATCCCACTATCTTATACACGTTTTCTTTCCTTTTATATTATTTTCCCTTTATTTCTAATTCTTACTCTCTATTCCTATTTTGTCTATAAGATTGGATGAGTTTTTTCCCATCCCATATACCCCTCCCATGATCATGAGTTCCTAATGGGAGTTATGTTAGGGTTGTAATAATTATGATATTATTAGAGTGGTAAATGATATGTTTTATAGAATTTTTTATTTAATGATTTTAATTTATAATGTATTTTATGATACTATTTATCAATTAAATAACCATATTATATAAAACATAGAATAAAATATTTAGGGAATACCAAAGGCTATAAAATAAGAGAAACCATGACTATTGGGTGTGCATTATTATCACTATTTTAGGGTTACTGAAGATATATTTTTGAATAATTAACTTCAAGACTAAAGAATAAATTAATTAATAACACATGAAATAATTATTAAATTAATAAAAGGTGAAATATTTGAATCCCTGTGATAAATTAACATCTTAATTAATTTGATATGATAAATAATTAATTTCTACAATATACGATTAATTAAAATTATATCCTTGACACATTATTTTTCATTTTTGGGTTTATTTTTTTCCATTCTCTTATTCTTTTTTATTTTCATCATAATTTTTCACCATAATAATTGATTAAAACATAAAAAACCTGATATTTTATTCCCCTTACCTATATATCATCCCCGATAATGTACTACTTTATATTAGAGTAAGGGAAACCAATTTGATGTTCCTTGTGATGAGTGAGGTGAAATATTGACATTGTTATCAGGGAACACAATTTTATGTTCTATGAATTCTAAGTGAAAGTTGGGTAATTTAGAAATTATTTAGTTTTACCTTTTCATTTTCATTTTATATCATAGATACCTCATCCTTATATCCAAAAAATTAATAAATTTTATGTATATTACACTAATGGGTTTTATTCAATACTTGGAGTTTATTCTTATCCCGGTGATCTAGGGATTTCATACTTATATCGAGAGGAATAACACCCATACTTTCATGAATAATTATTAAGTAATGATTATACATGCATATGTTAAAAATAATTTTCCATTTTGACGAGTTCATCCAAAAATTAAAATTAAAATGAAAATTATTATTAATGATGAAATCCTTCACCAAATGCCAGCTGTACCAATCCATAAGACTGAGAAAATTTGGTGATTTGGTAGGGAAAAAATTAATACAATAGAAATGGTCATTAAAAGTTCTATAAATTTCATTTATTAGTTCCAGAAAAGTGCAGAGAATGTGAGAGACATTAAAAGTCTAGGCCTTTTATTATCGTTGAAGAAGCACTGATAAAGGGGTAAGTTATCAGCGCTAAAAATCACTGATAAATTGGATCTATATCAGTGATTTTAAAAGCACTAATAAATGAACCATTTATTAGCACATTAGTCTGTCATTGCAAAAGGATCCCTTTATCAGCACTTCTAAAACACTAATAAAGGTCCATACTGCTGTATGCTATAACAACACACTATAGTACCAGAAACACACCAAAAACACATCGGATATAAAAAAAACATGTCCCAATACATAATTTAAAAGAAATCAAATTTAGAACACAAATACTAGAAAAAATGTATTATTGAAATTTAAAAATTTTTTTTATACAATTACATAAATTAAAATTATTACATACATTAAAAAAAAAAAAATCCTTTTTTCCAATTTTACCAAGATTTTCATTGAATTTCATTGTCAAACATCTAACACTTCATGAGTAGTTTTGAAAAAACCACCTCAACTCAAAAAAATAATCCACATGTATAAGAAAAAAATTATTATGATTAATAATACAGTAAAATATATGAAATATAAATATGAAATAATACATTAATTCTGTGGACAATGATTTTACTGTGAAAATATCAAGATTGCCTCTATGATTGATTAGTGGTGGGAACTTGAAAGAAAGTGATAAATGTCAACACTACAGGAGTGAAAGGTTTTATGAGAGAATAAGTCTATGGTTTTTTTCATATAAATATATAATAGATGGAAAGTGAACCCAAACATGAACAAAATAATCCACCTATATAAGAAAACAATTATTATGTTAGTAATAATGAAAATAAATAAATTGAAAATAAATATGAAACAATACATTTATTCTATAGACACTGATTTTACTATGTTTAAATCTAGATTACCTCGGTAATTGAGCAGAGGCATCATTGTTTCTCTCCCTACAAACACAGTAGAGGTAACTTGAATAAAAGTGATAAATTCACTATTATAGGGGTAAAAATACTTTAAGGATAAAGGATCATGAATGTCGGACAGAAAACACTAAACTTGAAAAATTGAATCCAAATATATAAGAAAACAATTATTATATAACTACTAGTCAAAGGAAATAAATTAAACATACATATGAAACAATATATTAATTATATCGATAATGATTTTATAGTGAAAACGTGGATATTACCTCTATAATTGAGCAGAGGAAGCATCGTTTCTCTTCCTGCAAAGGTAGTGGAGGTAACATGACAAAAAGTGATAAATGTACCACTGTATGGGTGAAAATATTTTAAGTGATAAAGAACATTAGTGTTTAATAGAGAACTCCCAAAACGAACAAACTAATGCACCTTTATAAGAAAAAAATTATTCTGTGAGTAATACTAAAAATAAATAAATTAAACATACATATGAAAATATATAGTAATTCTATGAAAAACTAGTTTTCTATTCAAACATCAAAATTACCTCTGTAATTGAGAAAAGGTGGCATCGTTACCCTTTATTACAAGGCATTAGAGGTAACATGAAAGAAAGTGACAAATGCACCACTGTTGGGGTGAAATATCTGTAAGGGAGAAATAGTATGAAATTTGAACATGACACCCCACAAATAAAAAAAAAGAATTCACCAGTATAAGAAAAAATTTATTATATGAGTAATACAAAAAAATAAATAAATTATACATTAATATTAAACAATAAATTAATTATTTTGAAAATGAGTTTATTATACAAACATCATGATTAACTCTTTGATTTAGTGGGGAAAACAACATTTCTCTTCTTGAAAAGGAATGACACATGGACAAAAATATTTTAAAATAAAAAAAATATACAAGGAATAATGATAATTAAATCAACGTTACTTTATAAATTTTTTTGTAAAATATAGAAAGTATATCATAACAATACCATAGAATATATCCAAAGGATTTCCATCAGTATAGTTTATTCTTCTAAGGGACTGGTAACACCGTCATGTGTAGAAGACATTTTCTGCTTGAGTATTAAAACATATAATTTAGCTTTTGTTAATGCAGTAGAGAAAATATAATATTATTGGAAAAAACATAATATATTAAGAAATAATTTGAACTTATCATTGAACTATATTTCTTTTTTATAGGTTTCAAATATTTGGTTCCTCTTTTGAGAATCCAAATCCCTTCTTTATGGTCCCTTATAACATAAAAGACATTATATATAGTGATACCAACATGAACTGATTATCTTTTTTCCCTTATATACTAAACTACACCTTCACAAATCCCATTTATCAACTTTCACTTAATTGATATTGTCAACACAATTTCAATGAAAAAGATTCACATGAAATTTTTTATAATACAACTCATATATCTATTCGATAATGCCAAAATATAACATATTTTCATAAATTTGATTTCTGTCCTTGGAAACATATATGTGCATCCCTTCAGCCTCAATTGTAACCCAACTATTTTGCATTATACAAAAGTCATCAAGTTCATTTTTATATAACAAATAACCATTGATTACAAACCTAGTGTAAGATATAACATTTTAATGCATTACTATGGCTAGCCATTGAAGTCGTTCGACAATTGAATTTGTATTTTCAGTTAACTCCTTATAAATTTTATCTCTGAACCATCCTATAAATTGTTGACTATGTGTATTTGATTTCCATCTTTAATCCCATGAAGTATTCAAATTTCTAGGAATTTATTTGTGGATTTCAATGTTTGGATCGACATATTCACTATTATGTTATATGTAAAGATGTACTGGATCATTCACTTTCAAGGTAATTATAAAAAAATTTCTTACATGAATCCCTTCACCCATAAGGAGTTTCCTATGATGAGACTTTGTGAGACCAATGATTTCAAAATTTGTTTGGTAATCAGTATAGAATAAAATAAATTTCCCGAAAATATATCATTACGTAATACAAACATCTAGCCAAATTTGATTATTCACATACCCTTTCAAAATCTTGATCTACCATTCAATGGGGTACATCCATTTATAATGGAAAAGAACACATATTTGAACCTCTCTGACCAAGTGAACCATCAACTGGAACATTATATCAAAGAATGCTGGTGGGAAGAACGTTTCAAAATCACATAATATGATTGAAATTTCATTATTCATGATGGTAAATGTTGTCGGGTGTACAACTTTACTATATATAGATTTGAAAAATAAGAAACTTTTTGTAAATATATGTCAGAAATTTTGAAGAACAATGCATTGAAAATAAGTAGGCATTAGATATTTAATACAAATATTATTTTCCTGTGATTTTAGTCCTTGTAACTTCAAATTAGTCATTCAGGTGACATTATTGATATTTGATGAATACCCCTGTGGAACTTTTATACTCATAAGGAGAAGTAAAAATTGATATTTTTTTCTATCTGTATAGAGATTAAGCTATTAGAGGAAGAAAACTATACCTTTTACCCTTCACTGGTGCTAACTCATCCCTTTTCCTCATTTAAATCATGTCCAAATAGCCTTGATGTCATCTTTTGTTTTCACGAGAAAATTTAGTGACATGACAATTAAACTATCAAATATAGTTTTTTCAACATGCATGACATCAATTTTTTTTGGAAATACAATAAATTCTTATATGGTAATTCCAAGAAATTTGATCTATTATTCCAACCTGGTTTTGTATGGTTTTTTGAAAATGTTTTACCAAAAACAGTGTCAATATTTTTTACTTTTTTGTACAGTTGATCACCTATTACTGGGGACAAGGATGTACCTTATTCGATATTCTAATCGAATGATGTTGTCCATGATTTGTATTTTTGTCATCAAGGTAAAAAAATTACCATTTCCTAAAAACACAATCTTAGAGGAATGCTTCAACCAAACTGATTATGTGCATCTTTCACAAAAGGCACACCCCAACATGACTTTAATGATATAACATGATAAATTTCCCTAAGTAGGAAGTTGTTTATCATTATATAAAACATTACACTCAATGTGAATTCTTCAATACTATAATCATCATACGTTTCAAAACCTGTATCTAAAAATAATTTTAGATCTTTGATCAATAGAGTCAAGTAGACATCGATGTCATTATAGGGTAGCTTTGGTCTATATATAAGCTTATACAACATAATGTTTTTTCACTTCTTACATAACCATTACAAAAAGTTATATTTTACCAACATAAAGGGTCATGGACTGTGAGTAATACATTATACACCACAAGGATTTATTCCATCTATAGATAACTCAAGATTAAGGTTTCTCAACTAATTTCCAAGTTTAGGAAACTCGTAATCGATTTTCTTCCAATAAGGAGAATCATCTAGATGAATTAGGTTCCCATCTTAACTTATTGTATATTCTAACCATGTCTTTTTTCTTAGAGTTTCCTGAAATCCATATAGTCATCTAAATCATAGAATAATAGGAATGCACCACACAGATTTTAATGGACTTGATTAATTTTTTGTGTATCGATCTACGCCACACTTAGGGAATTTTATGAGTTATTCATGGTCCTTGAAAAACAATATGCAATAATTTGGACAAGTAGGTATTTTTATAGATAATTCCCATTAAACATAACATTAATTTAGCATCATATGTTTGACATGGTAGTTTATTATCTTCTGGTAGCATATCTTTCATAATACCAAGTAGTTTTGGTGTCACTCCATTTTTTTCCAGCTTTCAAATTATATAACATCATTACAACAGAAAATGGTGTGTATTTATTACAACAAATATACAATAGTTTCTTGGAATATCTATTTAACTCCTCAAAAAACATTGGACAATCATGCGATTCATATTCAATTTCTATTTGCGTTACGTCCATGTGATCTCCATCATATTTTACAAAGGTATTCATATCAAATGATTCATAAACCGTTGTATCATCCCAATAGATGTCCACATTCTCTTTTTTTCCATGTTTATTCCAACATTTATAACTTAAAACTATTCCATGAGAAATAAAATGTTCGTACAACTCTTCCAGACTAATTTTTATTAAATAAAAACAATATAAACAGAGATATAGGATTTTAAAAGGGTTAGTTGCATACTCTTCTGCAAAATTGATAAACTCTTTAACTATATCTTCATATTCATCTATAAAACTATTAGGGTGAATACATTTTCAGTACATATCCATCATATTGGGTTTATATGAGATTAATTTATTTACAATATACAAAACAAATACATATAAGATATTCATTATCAAAAGTGAAAGTTATTGGAAATTCTAATAAGGTAAATATAGATAATTTCTACAAGAATATCTGAGTGCATAGATATTATAAATCTAATAATAAGGGTTGTTTGAATTTGAAAAAATAAAGGAAGATAAAGGCATATAAAACCTAATATTATCACTAACATTTATAGGTGTAAACCAGAATATGGATAGTTTAATGACTATATCAAAAATTACGCAAACAACACTAGGTCAGATCATCTTATGACCTCTAACACACCTCAAAGTCATTAAAGGATGGTTTAAAAGTTGGGTGTAAAACCCCATAAATGGGAGGTTCCCACCAAATAGAAATAATTTGTGCTAGAGGTCAAATTTTGTTTTGTCATGACCCTTAGGGTCAATGAACATCCAGACTGAAAATCATCATTACATGATATAAGCATACCTATTAGAAAAAAAATATGGAAATAAATGATACAATAGCTATATAGACACACATACATGCCATGCCAGTATAAAAACTCACACCCTTATAGTCTATAAAAAATATCCAATAGATAAAAACTTGATATTAAAATATAACATGAACTAAAAGAACCAAAATGATTCAAAAAGTGAATGATTTTTGTGATAAAACTCTATGTGCTTAACTGGGGATGACCCCTATGAATATTCTCCATAAGAAAACTATCAAACATAATTATAACACCCATTTGTTTTTATGAAATATTTTTCTTCAAATAATTTAAATTCTTTAGTAGATTGAATTTCATGAAATAATGAGTTTAAATTAACCGGGAGACACCCTTAGTATAAAATGAAAATTATAGCCTACCTGTTAGGTTTGCAGGAATAGGTAAAACAAAATTATGAAAATGTATTGTGAATTTGTTAGCTACTAATTATTTATAAAAAATATAAATCAATTAGAAATTTATATTTTTGTACTGATAAATTGAGTGAATTATTATTATTTAATGAAATTAATGAAATATATAATTTATATACTTAATAAAATATTTTTTATATTCATCCAATATATATTTTTATCATAGGGTATGGTTGAACCCTATTTGATGTATGAAATCCTATATTTTTCAAAGGGAATGTTTTAAAGGATTTTAATAGAGAAACCCTTTTAAATTGTTAATTTGACATATTAATAATTTTTATATGAAAATTTCACGACCCCCTCCCCACAAAGTGTACCCCTCCTGGGAATGTAATGTGAGAAGAGAGATAAGGGCCCCTGAGTCCCGCCTCCAGTAGGCCCCGGGTTGGCGACTAGCACCGAGGGTATAATAAACACACAGATGGGAGGCATTACCCTCTAAGAGAACACTTGTGGAAGAGAGAGATAGAACATACACCAACCAACTCCAACTCAAAACAAAAATATAAAAGAAAAACCAAGAACATATATGAGATGCCATGCAAAAGTACTACGACTGAAAGGGAAAACTACAAGTACCCAAAAGAAAGTAAAAAATGAAAGCGACCACAAGCGCGAACAACTCCTCCAACTACAAGATAGTAGTAACTAGCTTGATCTTCAACCTGCTTCAAGTGACCTGAAAAACAGTCTATATATACGTAGGGTGAGTATAACAGTATACTCAGTAGGATCCTACCCTAAGCCTCTCGTGCAATGTAAAGAAATAATGCTAAATCACAGTGAAGAACAAGTGAAACTAACACGTCACCTAAACATGTATACTATGTTCCCAACCTCACCATGGCTACTCTCACCAAGTAACGCATACAAGAATATAGCATATAGTAAAGAATATCAAGGGTAACCTGCTACTACTTACCCACTGGTCTGCCACTTTTCCCCAACGACCTACGTCCTGTGCATCTCTCTCCAAAGGCTTGCGCGTATACACTTAGGCTAAGATCCACAATCTACACCTCGTGCACCACAAAGGCTTTCCTGCAGACACATGTGAGAAGCACCACGCCGTCCTCACAACTAAAAGTAACAAGGTAGTTTCCGGGAGCCACCATAACTTGCATAACATGTATCATACGTCGGGTATTATACCTCAAGCCATTACATCCCATACTCCGACTAAGGATCCTCAAGCCATCATAGCCTATACATGTTACATCTACAGTAGTACATAGGATATTATATCCAGAATATATGTGTGTGAATAACCACAATGCATTACATCCTTCTACACACATATAAGGGGTAACTAACCGCTGTGCCTCAAGGCACAAGTATCTACCAAGAGAAGAGAGCGGGGTCAAAGGGGGTAG
The DNA here is from genome assembly GCA_963277665.1 of Viscum album. Taxonomy (NCBI): domain Eukaryota; kingdom Viridiplantae; phylum Streptophyta; class Magnoliopsida; order Santalales; family Viscaceae; genus Viscum; species Viscum album. Next base: position 1,512,542,724 of record OY728157.1, on the reverse strand, counting down.
TCAGCCGTTCTACCTCCCATCATAATGTTGGGGAAAACACCCCCCAGGGCTCAGAATCCCCAGGGTGTCAGTTTCCCTTACTACCAAGGTGGAGTAGCATATAGAAACACAAAAAGTACAGAATATATTATAACTCACAACCACACTATGGGCATAACCTAGTATTAGACACAACTGCAGCTAACGTCTCTCAGACTCCGTGCTGCCACTTCTAAGACTAGGTATCCTATAAGCACACAACCATTTAAAGGATTTATTAGATTACTTCATTCCAATTTTATCAATTACAATGTACATTAATCAATTCTTCAAACATTAATTAACAATGAGAAATTCCACATTAAATTCCATTAACGTCACAACAAAAACCCCCTATCCTTTCAAAAGTTCTCAGCCTCATTATTATGTTTCAGGGAACACCAACCCCATGGGTTAACATCATTTAATAAAACATTCATTACAGAATTAATTTCCCATATTCGCAGGCATTCTAGAATGGTATCCTATGCAACTAAACACAAGGGGGCTCAACACAATGAGTAGATGTACTACCCGTCGAGTCTTTGGCTCTTATTGAAAGAGTGTATACCCATTCTCCCTTGAGAGGCTAAACACAGAAATCTCTTGCCATACCCTACGTGTCTTCGCCTCCTTCAGAAGAAGGGTTAGCAAGACCAGATGCCTTGAGAAGTGGGGAAAATTAATGTAGATAAACAACCAAAGAATCAATAAGCATCCAACAATCACATCCATCCCATTCTATCATCACATGTGTCCTCTCTGACACCCGCATGCATAAACTGATGCATCTCGCCACTCTAGGCATCATCCGCTGCCACAACCACAAGGCCTCCCTGCCTCGACATATCATAACACCCCTCGAGGGTTACATCACAACACAAGAAACAGAAAAAAACATCACATCAAATCGGATCTTGGCCCTTTAACAAGGCATCCAACCTTCATACATAATGAGCACTGATGGCTCTAATGCACAAGGCACTCGACCTTATGAACAAGAGGGTAACTAAGAACCCTACCAGGCATTATCTTTTATCAACCAACCAGTTCTTTAATCCCTATTGAATTAATAGATTAAATTCATAGGTTCCAATTCAGGGAAACCTAATCAGTAAGCTATCACAAAATATTTAACATGCTTACTATGCCAATTTTATTAACATCAAATTAGAAAAAATACAACAACGGAAACAACCAAATTCATTTACATTCCCCTTTATCTTTAGTCAATTAATTATCAATTTATTAAGGATTTACGTTCTTTATCAATTTCCACCATGAATGAACAACTAATCAAAGAAAGAATAGATATCACTCTATCTAGAAAAACATGAGGAAAACCGTTACCATGGTACAAAGCAACAACATGTGATCAAACCAATTCTTTTAATCCAGTTAAAGTATTTAATTAGGTCAATTTCATTGTGATCCAAAGGGATAAATCATGATAACTCTACGATTGCACATAAACAATTAGAGAAGCCACAAATCCACTACCTCGAAGAGTTCTTGATGTTCTTTATCCACACAACGGGTCACGATCCTCCTCTTGCGACTACTGCATCCACCCGAGGATGCCACGGTACGTCCACACCAACCAAACCCCAAGAAAAACCCATTAGAAGCATGGATATTACATGCTATAAGATGGAAAAGAGAAACAAGGGAATATGATACTGAAGGAACGATGATAAAAACATACCTTATATCGATGATTAATCGATACAGCTTGGTTGCATAAAAATAGAGCGGAACCGATTCGAGGAGTGAAGTTTGATTGTGAAACTCCTATGAGAAGGATTGAAAGGTTGTAGTGTCCCATAGCTGAAAAGAAAGAGGAAGAAAAAGGGAGGATGATATCTTGTCCCATTTAAAGATTCAATGGGGTGACGGTTTAAGATATGCTTATTCCCCATTAAATGCGGATCAAATTAACCGACGCAGTTTGACCACGTAAAATCATCCCGAGCCATAGGAATAATTAATATAGGATTTATGGCCTTTGAATCATCAGTCTTAATTTAAGGGTTGCAACATCACAGACGGTTCGCTATTCCAACACCGTATGAAGGAGATATGTTGAATACAAGATATCGTAATAATAACAATATTTATTATTATTGGGTGTTTCATGGACCCAAGCCACAAACCATAATTTAATATCCCATATTAGACTTAAATCGATTGTATTAATGACAGGATCACATCTCCACTGACGAGAAGTCGATCGGACGTCGCATGCGGGAGTTATCTCGGGTTGAAGATTTAATAACAATATTAAATATATTAATTACGATCCTTTTGGGTACCCAATCCGAAAACCCCAAAATTCATCCAATATTGGACTCATAATTTCTTTCTCAAAGCCAGGGTTGCACTGCCACTGATGGTTCATGAAACTGAGGTCGCACGAATAAGTTACGGACAAAAAAGTGTTTAACCAACAAAAATAATAATTTAATTTTTATTATATTATTATTTTTTAATTGATTTATTTCAAAATAAATCTATGTCACGCCCAAATCTATCAATTTGGCGTGCCTCACCCCATTCCACCTTGATTGATTTCCTTTTTTTAACTTATTTATTTTATTGCTTTAAATTTTAAATATTTATTTCCTTTAAACTCTTTCTCTCTCCAATCTCATTCCAATCTTCCACAATTCCCTCATGCTCCAAAAAGTGGTTCCTCCCCTTGATTGCCTTTCCATTTTTTTCTTTTATTATTTCTCATCTTTTGATATCTCACATTTTCTCTTCAATTTAACTCTTCCACAATTCCCACACTCCACCAAAAGTGGCGCCTCCCTTGATTGACTCCTCTTTTAACAAATTTATTTTATATTAACATTATTGGCATTAATATCATAATGAATATTAAATGTTCAAACACTCACACAAATCTATATTTCTCACTTCAACTTTATTATTAATAAAATTAATAGTAACACCCATCATTATGAAAACACCATATTTTATGGAAACAACAACATTATGGAAATATCTAAATTTATGGAAACTACCAACATTATGGAAACATACAAATTAATGGAAACTCTCTATATTATGAAAATTCTCCATTTATTATACACCAAAATCCACCATTACCATTATTATTTAATAGTAATAAATCCTCTTTGAATTTTATCATTAATAATTATTATTATTATTGACGCTCATTATTATTATTATTATTATCTATTAAATGAATATTATTATAACTATTTTAATATTCCAAAATACAAGTTTGATTCTGTCGTAAGGGGTTTCACCCCATGCATTTCATTCCTTTATAATTTATTACATGTGCCTCATTTATTATAATTTATTCCTCTATAATTTATTCCATGCAGCTCCCCTCATTGAATTAAATACATTTAATTTTATTTCTTTTATTTCACAATGAATAAATTAAAACCATTTAATCTAATTAACACCAAATATGTTCACGCCACCCTTATCAATTATTATTATCAAAACAATTTATTATTATAACACGCGTCGTGATTGACCACATTAAATTTTTACAAAGAAATGGACCAGAGAGGTTCGGGCCATTACATCAGATACCTCTCAAAACATTATCGTCCCCGAGAATAAAAAAAACTCACAAAAAGGGAAAGGTCTGAACAACCACCCCGCAAGATACCTCTCAGGGCTCTCATAATAATAGGAATTCGACCACTATCATAATTATATGGGTCAGGTAATTCCTTCCCCCATGTCGAGATATTATCTGCTTTAGGCGGCACTGACTTGCCTGCACGGGTTTAATCACATCCACATTAATGCATCCCGATTAGGGATTAGGTCTTCCCACCCCCATAATTTAGGATTTCTCTAACACACACTACCTCCAACACCACACAAAATAAGAAAAATGCTACCCTAACACAAGGATTGGGGAATTCCTTCTCCCATGTCAAGAAGAAATGTTGACAGTTCTTCCATTTCTCTCCAGGAATCGCCAAATTCACGCATCGCATCACTACGTGACTTTCGGCTCAGCGCATCAAAAACAACATTCCCTTCTCCAGGTGTATATGATATTTCGAAGTCGTATTCTTGTAAGAACTCCATACACTGATGTTATCATAAGTTCATGTCACGTTGGGAGAGAATATACCTCAAACTCTTATGATCCGTGAAAACATCAAAGAGCTCACCAAAAAAAAAACCACTTGTTATCCATCCGCGCCAAGGAAAATTACCTTCTTCCTAAATCAATTCATGATATCCTGAACCGAATACAACCAATCCATGTAGAGGATTACATCATAAGGTTGTATTCGAAAACATAGTAATTCTCCCCAAGAGCGGTGTTGCCCCAACACTAGCTCACAGTCTCTTCATACTTCAAACAATTCAGCTCGACCTCCCACAGGTGTAGTCAACGCCAAGGGCAATGGATGCCTCTCTACCTCAAGTCCCAAAACATGGAAAAGGGTAGGTGATATGAAGGAGTGTGTTTCTCCTAAATCAATCAAGGAATACACCAAGGTATAAAAAAATCAAAGGGTACCTCAAACGATGTCTGGCTCGCCTGGAGCTGGCAATGTTAGAGCATGAAGCTGACCACGACCTCCGCCACGACCTCTCTGACCCTGATGACGACCACCACCACGGCCACACTCTGCTCTATAAGGATAGGGAGCATCATGGGGCTGTCCTCTACCTGCCACATCTACTCTCTGCTGATCTAAATCTTTTGAAACTTGCTGCTGCTGCCTCGGCTAGAACATCCTCAATAGAGAAACCTGGAGCGGAGCGCCTGGTGCACGATGACAAATCTGAAAGGTCGGGCACTCCCACTATTAATGACCATGACCACCACAATGAAAAATAGGGCCTGATCCCATGGTAGAGGCCTGAGAGTTGCTTCCTCCAATGAAACGAGATGTGAAGGGCTGGGACCTACCCACGACTGAACGAAAACTCTTCTGCCCTAAAAGCTGGGAACACCGGACCATAGTTTTTCTTTGTGAGGGATCATGACGATCCCCCTCTCATGATGACCCGATCCTGGGAAAAGTCCCCTCGACAACCTCTACCCTTTCCAGCACCTCAAGATATGTCTTCATCATAAATGGGGTGACCTGACGCTGGATCTCTGGGCACAAAGCCTCCTCAAAATGCCTCGCCCTAGCCTCCTCATCTGGTAATAGGTCCGAAGCATATCGTAAGAGGTTCCTGAAATGGATTCCAAACTCTCTAACACTGGAGCTCCCCTGTTGAAGGGAATGAAGCTTCTAACGACTAGACGCCTTTGCAGTCGAGGAGTGAAACTCAACTCTAAACTTGTCTCAAAACACCTCCCATGAGATCATTGACTCCTCACGATCCTCGAGGAATAAGAACCACCACTGCCTCGCTGCTCCACGCAAAATTGTCACAACCAAGGACACCCAGTGCTCCTTCCGAGCACGAATCGAACTAAATCCTATTTCATCCTCCTCCATCCAGTCCTCCGTGACTGCATCTAAAATGGATCCCTCATACTTCTGTAGACTTTAGTGCTAAAACTCTAGGAGTGTCTTCATTCAAGTGTCTTCATCGTCAAACTCTACCCTGCAGCGATCTACTGGAACAGCCTGCTAGACATCTTCTGCGCAAACTTGACGAGGACGTCGACTTGGGTCTATACCTGCAAAAAAACAAACACTTAGAGCTCATAAACCTGGAATATGGAAGACTCAGCATTAATTAATTATTTTTTTTTCTTTTATTCAATTTAGGTTAACCTATCCCAAGTTCTACCCATTCAAACACAGGCATAAAGAAGAATGATGCATGATCCTTTTCTAGGTCTCTACCCTACAACTAGTATCACCTTATTTAGTAGCCATTGTTAAAGGTCCGTAAGTCACATCATAGGGGGCCCTAAAATCCTATGTCTCAACCGGTATCCAGTGTTTACCTCACCTGTTAAACATGAATGACACTATTTCCCTACCAACCCATGAAACCTCACGTGTGCCTAACTCCAAACTCCATCCTATCCCTCAACCAAAACTATGATACCTCTTTGTCACGACCCCCTCCCCACAAAGTGTACCCCTCCTGGGCCGGCAATGTGAGAAGAGAGATAAAGATCCCCGAGTCCCACCTCCAATAGGCCCCTGGTTGGCAACTATCACCGAGGGTATAATAAACACACAGATGGGAGGAATTACCCTCTATGAGAACACATGCGGAAGAGAGAGATATAACATACACCAACCAACTCCAACTCAAAACTGAAATATAAAATAAAACCCAAGTACATATATGAAATTCCATGAAAAAGTACTAAAACTGAAAGGGAAAACTACAATTACCCAAAAGAAAGTAAAAACGTCAGCGACCACAAGCCCGAACAGCTCCTCCAACCACAAGCTAGTAGTAACCAGCTTGATCTCCAACCTGCTCCAAGTGACCTAAAAAAAATTTTATATATACATAGGGTGAGTATAGCAGTATACTCAGTAGGATCCTCGCCTAATCCTCTCATGCAATGTAAATAAATCATGGTAAAGCACAGTGAACAACAAGTGAAACTAACTTGTCACCTAAACAGGTATACTATGTTCCCAACCTCACCATGGCTACTCTCACCAAGCAACGCATACAAGAATATAGCATATAGTAAAGAATATCAAGGCTACCCCACCACTACTTCCCCACTAGTTTTCCACTTTTCCCAAACTAACTACGTCCTGTGCATCTCTGTCTAAAGGCTTGCCCATATACACTTGGGCTAAGCTCCACAATCTGCACCTCATGCACCACCAAGGCTTTCTCGCAGACACCTGGGCAAAGCACTACACCGTCCTCACAACCAAAAGTAACCAGGTAGTTTCTGGGAGCCACCACATCTCGCATAACGTGTATCATACGTTGGGTATTATACCTAAAGCTATTACAACCCATACTCCGAGTAAGGATCCCCAAGACATCACAGCCTATACACGTTACACCAATAGTAGTCCATAGGATACTATATCCAGAATATATGTGTGTGAATAACCACAAGCCATTACATCCATCTACACACATATATGGGGTAACTAACCGTTGTTCCTCATGTCACAAGTATCTACCAAGAGAAGAGAGCGGGGTCAAATGGGGTAGTCAGCCATTCACCCTCCCATCAGAATGTTGGGGAAACACCCCCAGGGCTCAGAATCCCTGGGGTGTCAGTTGCCCTTACTGCCAGGGTGGAGCAGCGTATAGAAACTCAAAAAGTACAGAATATATTATAACTCACAACCACACTATGGAAATAACCTAGTCTTAGACACAACTGTAGCTAACGTCTCTCAGACTCCGAGATTCCACTTCTAAGACTAGGTATCCTATAAGCACACAACCATTTAAAAGATTTATTAGATTACTTCATTCCCTTTTTTTCAATTACACTGTACATTAATTAATTATTCAAACATTAATTAACCATGATAAATTCCACATTAAATTCCATTAACGTCACAAAAAAAATACACTATCCCTTCAAAAGTTCTCAGCCTCATTATTATGTTTCAGGGAACACCAACCCCATGGGTTAACATCATTTAATCACACATTCATTACAGAATTAATTTCCCATATTCCTAGGCATTATTGAATGGCATCCTATGCTACTAAACCCAAGGGGGATCAATAAGGTGAGTAGATGTACTACCCGTCGAGTCTTTTCCACCTATAGAAAGAGCGTAGACCCATTATCCCTTGAGAGGCTGAACACGGAAAGCACGTGGCATACCCCGCATGTCTTCGCCTCCTTCAGAAGAAGGGTTAGCAAGAGCAACTGCCTTGAGAAGTGGGGAAAAGTAAAGCAGATTAACAACCAAAGAATCAAAAAGCATCCAACAATCACATCAATCCCATTCCATCATCACTTGTATCCTCCCTGGCACCCACGTGCATAAACCGATGCATCTCGCCACTCTAGGCGTTATCTGATGCCACAACCACAAGGCCTCCCTACCTCCACATATCACAACACCCCTCCAGGTTTACATCACAACACAAGCAGCAGAAAAACAAACATCACATCAAATGGGATCTTGGCCCTTTAACAAGGCATCCGGCCTTCATACATAATGAGCACTCATGGCTCTAAATCATAAGGCACTCGGCCTTACGAACAAGAGGGTAACTAAGAACCCTACCAGGCATTATCATTGATCAACCAACCAGTTCTTTAATCCCTCTTGAATTAATAGATTCAATTCATAGGTTTTAATTTAGGGAAACCTAATCAGTAAGCTATCACAAAAGATTTATCATTCTTACTATGCCAACTTTTTTTACATAAAATTAGAACAACTACAACAAGGAAAACAACCAAATTCATTTACACACCTCTTTATCTTTGGTCAATTAATTATCAATTAATTAAGGCTTTAAGTTCTTTATCAATTTCCACCATGAATGAACAACTAATCAAAGAAAGAATAGATATCACTCTATCTAGAAAAACATGAGGAAAACCATTATACCAATACAAAGCAACAACATGAGATCAAACCAATTCTTTTAATCAGGTTAAAGTATTTAATTAGGTCAATTTAATTGTGATCCAAAGGTATAAATCATGCTAACACTAAAATTGTACATAAACAATTAGAGAAGCCATGAATCCCCTACCTCGAAGAGTTCTTGACATTCTTTATCCACACAACGGGTCACGATCCTCCTCTCACGACTACTGCATCCACCCGAGGATGCCACAGTACGTCCTCACCAGCCAAACCCCATAAAAACCCCATTAGAAGCATGGAGATTACATGCTATAATATGGAAAGGAGAAAAAGGGGAATATGATCCCAAAGGAATGATGATAAAAACATACCTTATATCAAAGATTAATTGATACAACTTGGTAGCATCAAAACAGAGCGGAACCGATCCGAGGAGTGAAGTTTGATTGTGAAACTTTTACGGGAAGGATTGAAAGGTTCTATCATTTCATAGCCGAGAACAAAGAGGAAGAACAAGGGAGGATGATATCTTGTCCAATTTAAATATTCAATGGGGTGACAGTTTAAGATATGCTTATTCCCCATTAAATGCAGATCACATTAACCGACAGAGTTTGACCAATTAAAATCATCCCGAGCCATAGGAATAATTAATATAAGATTGATGGTCTTTGAATCATCAGTCTTAATTTAAGGGTTGTAACGTCACAGACGATTCTCCATTCCAACACCGTATGAAGGAGATATGTTGAATACAAGATCTCGTAATAATAACAATATTTATTATTATTGGTTGTTTCGTGGACTCGAGCCACAAACCATAATTTAATATCACACATTAGACTTAAATCGACCGTATTAATGATAGGATCACATCGCCACTGATGAGAAGTCGATCGGACGTCACACATGGGAGTTATATCGGGTTGAAGATTTAATAACAATATTAAATCTATTAATTACGATCCTTTCTGGTACCCGATCAGAAAACCCAAAAAAGGCATCCAATATTGGACTCATTATTTCCGTCTCAAAGCCAGGGTTGCACTGCAACTGACGGTTCGCGAAATTGAGGTCGCATGAATAAGTTACGGACAAAAAAAGTTTTTACCAACAAAAATAATAATATGATTATTATATTATTATTATTATTTTAATTGATTTATTTAAAAAAACTATTTCATGCCCAAATCTATCAATTTGGTGCGCCTCATCCTATTCCACCTTAATTGATTTTCTTTTTTTTAACTTAATTATTTTATTGCTTTAAATTTCAAATATTTATTTCCATTAAACTCTTTCTCTCTCCAATCTCTTTCCAATCTTCCACAATTACCTCATGCTCCTAAAAGAGGCTCCTCCCCTTGATTTCCTTTCCATATTTTTTCTTTTATTATTTCTCATCTTTTGATATCTCACATTCTCTCTCTAATCTAACTCTTCCACAATTCCCTCACTCCACCAAAAGTGGTGCCTCCCTTGATTGACTCATATTTTAACTTATTTATTTTATTTTAACATTATTGGCATTAATATCATAATGAATATTAAATGTTAAAACACTCACCGAAAAATATATTTCTCACTTCAACTTTATTATTAATACAATTAATAATAACACCCATCATGATGGAAACACCTTATTTTATGGAAACAATAACTTTATGGAAATATCTAAATTTATGGAAACTACCAACATTAGGGAAACATACAAATTAATGGAAACTCTCTATATTATGAAAACTATCCATTTATTATACACCAAAATCCACCATTACCATTATTATTTAATAGTAATAAATACGGTTTCAATTTTATCATTAATAATAACAATTATTATTGACGATTATTATTATTATTATTATTATTATTATTTTCTTTTAAATGAATATTATTATAACTATTTTAATATTCCAAAATACAAGTTGGATTCAGACGTAAGGGGTTGCTCCCCATGCATTTCATTCCTTTATAATTTATTAGATGCACCTCATTTATTATAATTTATTCCATTATAATTTATTCCATGAGGCTCCCCTCATTAAATTAAATACATTTAATTTTATTTATTTTATTTCACAATGAATAAATTAAAACCATTTAATCTAATTAACACCAAATATGTTCATTCCACCCTTATCAATTATTATTATCAAAATAATTTATTATTATAACACACGTCGTGCTTGACCAAATCAAATTTTTAAAAAGTAATGGACCAGAGAGGTTTGGGACATTACAGAAAAATTAAACATTTTCTTTGTAAATGGGTTATAAATATTTACTCTTAATGAATTTTGAATATTTTCTGATAACGTTCATGTTTTGATGAATAGTAAAACTATAGTAAATTCTGATTGAAAACAAATTTTTTCATCAAAATAATTTATATATTTAAATTATAATATTGAATTGTCTTAAAGTATAAATATAATCTCTTTATGCAATTAAATATAATTCATTTCATTAGCATTCACTTTACATTGAATTAAGATGTAAAAACATTTCAATCTTTTGCAAAGTTTTAGATTTTATAACCCATTCTCTCTTTCCGACCATAAGAATAATTTTAAAATTAATTACAACAAGTAATATGTCATGAATTGTTAAAAATAGACTCCATATTTGGAATTAATAGGTCCAAATTATGTAAATATATTTATTTTGTTTTTTGGAATTATGAATAATAACTTCGGTAATTTTTATTAATACTGTAAAAGTGAAAAAAAGTTATTAAGGATAAGAATAAATTTATAAAACTACCCTAACACTTATCCTAATCTTATTTTATGAGATATGTATAACTAATACAACCATTGGGATGAAAACTTGGCCTTTGGATTCAACTTGGGTGTGATTATGACACTTATAACGTTTAATTTAAAACAAAGAAATATATGTTACAAACAAATATTTTCTTACTAAAAAATTTATATATTGGGATGTATATGTGATAACTTCAAATATATATGTTTTTTAGAAATATAAAAAATTTCCTACATCACGGTACTGTATTTATGATTTTACACATTAAATAATTATATTTAATTATGACATAATGAAGATGAAGTGTTTTCTTTATTAATGAAGGAATAAAATAATTGATATTATAACTATTAAAATAAATATTATTTGAAATTATTTATGTCATTAAAGATATTTTTGGGTGGATATAACATGATATAAGGCTGTGAAATGTGGTTTTTTTAAAGTTATCTCTCTATTTATATTGTATTTAAATTCCAAAAAAATTAATAGTGTAAAAATTGACATAATTAATTTTTTATAAAAATTTTAAATTATTAAATTATTTAAAAACCCTAAAAATATTTAAAAATCAGAAAGTGACTATGATAAGGTCTAAATTTTCATTAAATGTCCAATTATTATAAATTTACCCAATATAAGTAAAATTTATATCCTCTTAATACTTAAAATGTTGTTACCATAATTAAAATCAAAAAAATAATTAGAGGTAATCCAAAAAGATATGGTTCAAAATAAAATGAATACATGTATAAAAATTATTGTATGACAGTATATTGAACTATCCTCATCTTATCTTAGACATAATTCTATTTGTAATCATTTGAAATAAAAAAAATAATTTATATTAATTTAATATTTTAATAATTTCCAACGGTGCCCCTCACCTCAATTATAAAAGAGAACCTCATCCCTCACCTCTTCAATTAAATTTGAGCCTTCAATATTAGCCATACCCTACCCTTTTCACTTATCAACTTCTGTATTTACATTCTATATGTTCGTTTCTTATTTAAATTCCAACTCTAGTCCTCTAAGAAGATATTTAGAGGAAACGCGTTGAGGAAGAGGTAATCTATTCTAACGATTCTTTCAAAAATATTTCTTCTACTACTTAATATTAATTACTTGATTTATTATAAATTAATAACATTAGTACAAATCATATAATAATATTTTATTATAAATATGTAAAAAAACATATTCCACCTTCTATCCATCCTACAAAAAATAGAATCACCATGCATGTGTATGTACCACTTACCATCTCCACATCATGATGTAATCTATTTTTCACCACCACCTTAGTTAGATGTGTATAATTATGTAAATAATAAATATATATGATTATTATAACATGTTACTAATTATAAAATATTATACCACATACACTTCAATACCATTCAACAATTATGGGAATGATATCGTCGCTCATGCGTATGTAAAACGTACCATCTCCATGATGTGATGTGATTAATTCTACATGATCATCATTAAATAATGATTATATAAATTTATATAATGAATAAATATGGTATATATTATGTTAATATCATTTTAAAATGATATAATTATGATTTAATAAGGAAAACTAGAACTTATTCGACAAAAAATGCATAAGGACATAAAGTAGTTAATATCTGAATAATGAGTAACAGTGAATTGTTACTAACAAAAATATGTTAATATGATCATAAATGATATAATAAAAATTATTATGGTGATTAAATAATTCCAAGACATTATTTAAATCCTTATACACGAGTTTTAGATACATAAAAATGATATTTAACCAAAGGTACTTGATAATTTCACAATCTCATTATTGTATGAGATTGTTTATATGTAAGTATTTACTAGTGTATATTTATCATCCACATCCATGTTTCCAAAATATGTAATATTATTCTTATATAATTTTTTATATCAATTTTACCCATTGGATATTTTTTAAATGGTATGGAAAGAATCTTTTTCTGTTTTCGGTATGAGGTGCCTTTTGAATTTTCCAGCAAATGTACGAGGAGAATATTTTTTTAACTTATATATAATTAATGGATTTTCACACTTTAATGACTCCATATTTAAATTAAGTTTCCCTTACAATGTTTCAAGGTTATTTTCAAAAAAATATTCTCTTTTAAAATTGTGTTGTGTTTTGATAAAAGAAATTATTTTTGAAAAAGATATGATATTTTCCTAAAGAATTAATTTCAGGTGTTATATCAATACTATTTTCCATATAAAATAAAATTAATTACCTAATGATATGTTTCTATAATGATTATTACTATGATTTTATTGCTTTTATGATGGAAGTCTATTTATAAAATCCACAGTTTCTTATATATTATGTTATGATGGAATGATGTTTAAGAAACACATTTTATTCGATGGGTTATGTTATGATGAATGATTTGTGTTTTTGTGGAATGCATAAGAATGATTTCATTATGATATAGGTAGGACCTATATCTACCTAAAATTCATTGGGTAATTATTTATATCTTATGAGATAAACATGACAATAATGACATGTAAAATCAGTCCAGTAATGCAGGGTCAGAGCAGTAAATAAAACTAATTCAGTAATGGACATTATCAGCTATGATGGTCTTGGAAATGAGCCTTCAACAATATGAAATTATTCTATATTATAATGTTTATGCCAAAAATATAACGTCTTATTTTATGAAATTTTTTATTTCCGTCATTTATTATTATGAACTTTCAGGATTTATCTCATTCCATGATATCACAATCTATTATATACAGGATAAGATTTTCAAATGTTGTGTTCTTTTGTATTATGTATATGAAAAGATTTATATCTCCCATGTTTTCCCCCACTGATCATTTGACCTCACCCATTCATATTCTTCTTTTCCCATGGTCGTGAAGAAGGGTATTAAGATAGTTTTTTCAAAAAAGGTGTCCAGTTATGATGAAATAAGTGGGATACAATGAAGATGTCTTATGATCCAACTATTTATGTCACCCAGTTTCTACATACACAATAAATATACGGTCCTTTTTTGGATTTTTTATATTTTTTAATGAATATTATTTGACAACAAATTAATACCAATGTATGTAATGTCTGGGTGTTATAGTTGGTATCAGAGGAAAAGTATTGTTATCCTTTAGAAAATAGTATAATAAAACATTAGGAAGAACCCTAAGGATATTTTTAAGTATAGTTACAATATTAGTGTTTTATAAATTACCATTAATAACGTATGATAAATCCTAAAGTGTCCTAAATTGAACACTTATTATTGATTATGTGGTTTTCCCATTATAATTATTGTTTCTCACACTATGCTTATTGGTTTTCATCAATGGATGGAACCTGAAGGAACTATGTTAATGATAAATGTGATGGTAATGCATTGATTTCCTTATGAAGAAACCAAATGTTATGTAATGTGGAATGAAAAATCTTGTCGCTATGATCACACAACTTTCAAAAGCTATGAATCATGTAGGTCTTTTAAATGACCAAAGGAGGGACCAAAATTTCTATTGATTCCTTCATGAGGCAGTGTCCACATTCTTTCAATGGGTCTTCTGATATATTGGTGGATAAATTATGGATTGGTACCACTGAAAATATAATTTCAATTATCTTGTTTTCATAACATGATAAATCCATCTTAGTTTTCTAAAATTTGTAAGGATAAGTTGATCAACGATGGACCCTTACCAAGAATATGAGGCAATGAGATGAAATTGAATCCATGGAATGGGATGAGTTCAAGATTATATTTTTCAATATGTACATTCCTTTTATTCTTAGAAAAATGATGGATAAGGAGTTCCTTGATCTTAAGAAAAAGGATGACAAATTCATTGGTACCTATGAAGAAAATTTTACAAGACCTTCAAGGTACGCTTCCGGAATTATTATCCAACCTGAGAGTAAAACTGACTGATTCTATAGTGTCTTAAAACCAATTCTCTTAAGGGTATTAGCCATAAGGGAATTCAATAGCAATAAAAAAAATCTTTTGATGTGATCTCAAGGAGGATATGGATATTGAAGTAACTCATAAGTCATATGAGTTTGATAATAAAGTAAAAATGGAATTCAATGGGAAATATAAATACCACACTGAAAATAAGATGAGTTTTCCATTATTCTCAAAGTGTGTAAAGAAACATGGAGGAAATTTTTAGGAAGGGATTAGTAAATGTTTTATGTTTGGAAATGAAGGTCATTGGGAAGTTTAATGTAGAATTGGTGGGAAAAATATGTCTATTGATGTGAATAAATAAAAGGCTACACAGAATTCACCTCCTACACATCAATGTTACAAGTGTAAGGAAATCAGGCATTATTCCAATCAATTCCCTAATCCAAGGGTTATTTATGATGATCAATGTCAGCAAAATATTAAGGCTAAAGACAAATACAACTCACATGAAATCACTATTAGTGATGTGGAGTACAATATTGATGTGGTGAAAGGTACAATTACTATCCACTCAAAAGTATAAAATATTTTATTTGATTCTGAATCCACTCACTATTTTATTTCTAAAAAATTTTCTAACGTTATTTTCATATTACATCAACAATTAGTTATTGATTTAGTAGTGAGAACTCCAATTGGAACAACAGTCACATCAAAAGTTTACAATTCTTATGTTGTTGAATTTTGTGGGAAATTTCTTCCTCAAATATTTTAATCCATCTTATAGTGGAATTTTATGTTATTCTTGGCATGGTTTGGATTTCTCTATATAAATCTAATATCAATTTTGAAGGAAGGTAAGTAAAATTTCATATTTTTGATCAATATATGATAATATATCAATAAAAGGATCATTATAACCTTGTAATAGAAAAATCTTCCCTATTATGGGTCTTCATTCCTATAAATGAAGTTTATATATCTCAAATGGTTGGGGAGAAAGTCATAATTAAGAATACACCCATTATATGGGATTTTGATGATGAATTTTTGGAATAATTGTCAGGTCATCTACCAAATCATGAAGTTTAGTTTTCATAAGAAGCCATATTGGGTTCTATGCCTATTTCAAAGGAACCTTATAGAATAGACCCAATTGAGTTTTAGGAATTGAAGAAGCAAATCCAAGAGAATCTAGATAAAAGATTCATACGCCTGAGTTTTTCACCATGGGTAGCACCATTTATTTTTTTCAAGAATAAAGATATATTAGTGAGAATTTTCATTGATTATCTAGATCTTAATAAGATCACTATCAAGAAAAAATATCCTCTACCCAGTATTGATGACTTATTCGATGAATTATATGGAGCTCATTACTTTTTTGTGATTAATATTTATTCATGATATCATCAATGAAGGGTTTAGAAGTAGGATACACCAAATACTACATTACATACAATGTATGGACACTGTGAATTTATATTTATGACTTTTGGTCTTACAAAGGACCCCACTCTCTTCATGGATCTAATGAATAATGTCTTTAGATACTATCTAGATCAGTTTTTTGTTGTATTTATGGATGATATTCTTTTCTATTGGATGTGAAAATAAGAACATGAAGACCACTTGAGAATTTTACTGAAAACATTGAGAAAGGATACTCTTTATGAAAAAATTTCATAGTGTGAATTTTGGCTTCAAAAAGTTTCATTTTTTGGTCACATAATATAAAAACAGGGGATATGTCTAGATCCCTAAAAAATAGAAGTTGTTGAATGTTGGATGAGACAAAAAATGGTAACTGAGATCTGAAGTTCTTATGTTTTGGCTAGAAATTATCGATGTTTTGTGAATGATATTTCATGATTATCTAATCCACTCACCAAGTTGACTTAGAAAGGAATTATGTTTGTATGGATGGAGGAATATGGATAGAATTTAAAAGACCTCAAAACAAGGTTAGTCAGTGCACCAATGCTCACACTTTATTGTAGTGGAGAAAGGATTGTGATATACGGTGATACATCGAAAAAGAGGATGTGTTATGTTCTTATAAAAAATGATATAGTGATAGCTTATGCCTCACAGTAATTGAATAACAAGGAGAAAAATTACTAAACTAATGATTTGGAGTTAGTTGGTGTAGTCTTTGCGTTAAAGATATAGAGGCATTGCCTATATGTTGAGAGATATGATATTTATACAAATCATAAAATTTTAAAGTATCTGTTCATATAAACTGAGTAGGATATGCACCAAATAAGATGGTTTTAGTTGATTACAGATTATGACTACTCAATACATTTCCACCAGGGGAATTTGAACATGGTGGAAGATACTGTGAGTCGACAAGAACATGCTAGCCTATCCATGATGATGATTAAAAAAGATCCAATATTTATGGATTTATGAAGGATGGATCATAAAATTTTAATGGAAGGATAGAAATATTATCTTTATCAAATGAATGTTCAACTATATATTCAAATGACTATTAAGGAGGTGAGGAAGGAATATGTAGAGATACAAAAGAAGGTGAGAAATGTTCCTGAATTAAACCTTGATTGTGAATGAATAATAAGTTGTAGTAACCATATTGGTATTCCTCCCATACTAGAATTAAAGAATGAGAAATTGGATGAGGCTCATAGTTCATCATTCTTTATTCACCCTTGATTCACAAAGATGTATATGGACCTAAAAGAGTATTTCTGGTGGGATGGCTTGAAAAGATATTTTTCTAAATATGTCTCTTGATTCTTGGTTTTTTAGAAATTTAATACTAATATATAGAAGTATAATTGGATGTTCCATCTATTACTCATACCAAAATGTAAATGGGAAAACATCACTATGAACTCTGTCATTGGACTTCGCAAAACATCTGAAGGAAATAATGCAATCAGTGTTATAGTTGATCGCCTTAAGAGGTTAACAAACTTCATTTCTATTAGAGAGGATTTATCTCTTGATCATATTTCTAGGTTATATTTAACGTAATTCGTAAGATTTCATGGAGTACCACTATCGATTATATCTGATCAGGATCCAAGGTTTACATCGAAGTTCTTGTGAAAACTTCTGTAGGATCAAGATATATAGTTATGTTTCATCACTACTTATCATCCTCGTAAATAAAATCATTCTTAGAGGAAAATTCAAACTCTGGAATACATATTGAGAACTTTTTCTATGGATTTCATAGGTGGTGGGGATCGACACCTACCTTTGGTGGAATTTTACTTCAAAAATTTCTTTCACTCCAGTATTCATATGGCTCTTTATGATGCCCTCTACAAAAAGAATATCTATAATCAAATTTGTTGGGATGAAGTTGGGGAATGAAATTTGTTAGGACGTGAACATATTGATAATATAGTAGATAACATTATATCAATTCAACAAAACAAAAGTGTATCTCAGATATGCCTAAAGGTTATGCTAACAACCAAAGAAAAGACATAGTGATTGAAGTGGGTGAAAAGGTGTTTCTAATAATATCTCCATGTAAGAGAGTAATTATATTTGGAATGAAGGGAAAGTTAATCCCTAGATGTAGGTTCCTTTTGAAATTCTGGATCGTTTTCTATAGGCAGCTTATTGATTGTCACTTCTACAGAATCTCTCTAGAATTGATTATGTGTTTCATGTATCCCTCCTATGAAATTATAAACATTATCTTTCATATGTACTAAACTTATAAGTCATATCACTAGAGAAAGAACCTTCTTATAATTAACAACCAATAGAGATTCTGTATTTTAGAAAAAGTGTTCTATGAAACAAGACCACTCGTTTGGTTAATTTTTTATAAAGGAACCAAAAAATTGAGTAAGCTATGTGGGAACTTGAGGATATTATGAGGGATAGGTATCATCATCTGTTTGTTTCCAAGTGATGAATTTCGTGGGAAAAATTTAGTTTAATGGGGTAGAATGTAACACCTAGAAGTTATGATGACAAATATCATTTAAATAATTTTAAATATTTAGTAGCATGAATTGCATGCAATCATAATTTTAAATGAACCACAAGATGCATTTGGTATAAAATTATTGTTATATCCTACCCATTAGGTTATAGGTAATAAGTATAACTACCTTTTGAATATTTATTGTGAATTCATTTGTTGCCAATTATTTATTAAAAATATAAAACAATTAGATATATATATATTTTTGTATTAATAAATTTAGTGATTTACAATTAGTAAATGAAATTTATGAAATATATTTGTTATATACTTAATAAATTATTTTTGATATTCTTCTAATAGATATTTTTGTCATAGGGTATGGGTGAACCCTATTTAATGTATAAAAACCTATATTTTTTAAGGGATGTTTTTATCTTATTTAAATGGAGAACCCCTTTTAAATTATGATTTTAACACATTAGTAATTTTTATATGACAATATAAAAATTTTATTTGGATTCGGGATAGAAAAATTTGCATTTAATGGATTTTAATATTTTTCTGATAACTTGAAGGTTTTAATGAATAGTAAAAATACATTAAATTCTAATTGAAATCAAATTTTTTTCATAGAAATAATTTAAATTGATAAATAATAATATTGAATGGTTTTAATGAATAAATAGAATATGTTTTTATCATCCAATATTATGTATTTCGTTATCATTAATTTTACATTGAATTTAGATGCCAAAATATTCCAATATTTTGGAATGTTATAGCTTTTAAAACATGTTCTCTATTTCCAACAACGACAATAATTTAAAATTAATTAATGAAAATTCTATGTTTTTAATTTTAAAAAATGGATTCTGTACTTTGAATTAGTAGGTACAAATTATGTAAATATATTTATATTATTTTTTGGGAATTATGAATAGAAACTTGGGTAATTTTTATTAATACGATAAAAGGGTAAAATAGGTAATTAAGGGTAAGGATACTATTATAAAACTACCCTAACAATTTTCGTAATCTTATTATATTATATATGGACAACCAATACAACCCTTGGGATAAAAATTTTGCTTTTGGATGCCACTTGGGAGTGATTATGACACTTATAACTTTTAATTTAAAGTAAAGGAAATTATGTTATAAATATATATCTTTTTTACTAAAACAATTTTTATATGGGGTCATATAAGTTATATATTTGAATATGAATATTAATTAGAAATATAAAAAGTTTTAATACATCTTGGTACTTTATTTATAATTTTTAGACATGAAATAGTTAAATTTAATTATGAGACAATGATGATTAAGTGATTGTTTTATTAATGAAGTCAAAAAATGATCTTAAAAATATTAAAATAAATTTTATATGACATGGTTTATGTCATACAATATTTTAATAGGTGAATATGACATTTTATAAGTCTATTAAATGGTTTGATTCGATGTTATCTCTCTGTTTATATCTTATTTAAATTCAATGAAATGAATAGTGTAAAAATTGATATAATTGATGTTTAATTAAAATAGTTAATTATTAAATTCATTGAAAAGACAAAAATATTTTAAAATCCCAAAGTGTCTTTAATAAAGTCTACATATTCATTATGTGTCCAATTATGGGAAATTTACCCCATATATATAAAATTTATAATCTATTAATACTTAATATGTTGTTACCACAATTAAAATTAAAATAGAATAATTAAGCGTAAATCGAAATGATAATATTTAAAATAAAATCAATAAACATCGAAAAATTATTGAATAAGAGTATTTAGAAATATAATCATATTTTATTAGACCTATTTCAAATTGGCAACATTTTTATTAAAAAATTAATTTATAATATTTTGATATTTTAAGAATTTCTAAGGGTTCCCCACAGCTCAATTATAAAAGGGAACCTCCTCTCTTGTCTCTTCACATTAATTTGAGGCATCAAGCTTAGAAATACCCTAAAATTTTACATTCTTGAATTTCCTATTTATATTACATAGGATCTGTTCTTATTTAAAAAACAAATCTAGTGCTCTAAGAAAAGATTTAAAGGAAGGATATCAAGGAATAGGTAATCTCTTCTATCGATTCTTCCAAACATCTTTCTTCTTCTACTTCCTATTAATTATCTGTCTCATTATAAAGTATTAAATAAGTATAACTAATATAATTATATTTTATTGTAATTATAAAACAACCATAAATCTTCTTCTAACCAACCTATGAAAAATGAAATCACCACGCGTGCATATGTACGGCTTACCGTCTCCACGCTGTGGTGTAATCTGTTTTTCCCCATGATATAACTTGGATGGGTATAATGAAAGAAATAATAACTATATATAATTATTATAAAATGATAATAATTCTTAAATATTATACAACATCCACTTCAATACCATTCAACAATTATGGGAATGATATCGTCACTTGTGCGTACATACGACGTACCGTCTCCACGATGCGTTGCGATTAATTCTATATGATATTTATTAAAAAATTATTGTGTAAATGTATGGAATGAATAAAAAAAGTATATACTATATTAATATCATTTTTAGTTACATAATTATGACTTAAGAAGGGTAACCAGAACTTATTAGAAAAAACATGCATAAGAACATAAAGCAGGTAATACCCAAATAACGAGTAACAAGGAAATGTTACTGACAAATTGGTAAAAATATGATTATATATGATACAATAAAAATAAAAATGATGATGAAATAATTAAATGAAATTATTTAAATCATTATAAAAGAGTTTCAGAAACATACGAAGGATACCAGACCTAAGGTATGATATAATCTCGTAACCTCATTTTTGTCTGAGATTATTTATACATAAGTATTTACTGGGGTATATTTATCATCCATGTACATATTTTTCAAAAATTTAAAATTATTCTTATGTAATTGTATAAGTTAATTTTAGCAATTTTTAACTCTTTATTAAATGGTATTAAAGGAATCTTTTATCATTTTCGGTACGAGGTACTTTTTGACTTTTTCAACAAAAGTATGAGTATAATGTTTTTTCACTAATACGACATGAATAGATTTTTATGATTTCATGATGCCTTATTTCTATGAAGTTTCCCTTACATGTTATATATATTATATTAAATGAAATTTTTTTCTTTTTATATTGTGTTGAGTTTTTATAAAGGAAAATGTTTTCAATGAAGAAATGATATTTTCTTTAAGAATTAATTTCATGTGTTATATAAAGACTATTTTCCATCTAAGATGACATTCATTAAATAGTGTTATGTTTTTAACCCTGTTATTAATATGATTTTATTGTGTTAATGATGGAATGATATTTATGAAATCCATTTTTTTTATATTGATTATGTTATGATGGAATGATGTTTAATAAATGAATTTTATTCCTTGGGTTATGCTATAATGAATGATTTGTGTTTTTTTGGAACACGTAAGAATGATTTCATTATAAGATGGATGGGAAATATATATACCTCTATTTCATTGTGTAAATATTTATATCTCATGATATATACATGAATGGAACAATAAGTAAATCAGTTTCTATAATACAGGGTTGGAACGACAAGTAAACTCAATTATGTAACAGCCTTTTCTACAATGATGGTCTTGGAAAAGTGCCTTGACTAAAATGAAATGATTATATATGATTATGTTTATATCACAAAATCTCATCTCTTATGTTATGTCTTTTGGGATTATATTAATGATTTTTATGAACTTTATTGATTTATCCCAGGACATGATATCACGATATTTCATGTGCAGTATAAGATTTTCAAATGCTACTTTCTTTTTTCTTATGAATATGATAGGATTGATATCTCCCTGGTTTACCCTTACTAAACATCTGAGATCACCCTTTCATATGTTCATTTTCCCGAGGTCATGAAAAATGGTATTATGTAAGATATGTAAAAAAAGGGGGCTAGTTATGACGAAATAATTAGGAGACAATGAAGATGTCTTATGAACTAGGTGTTTATGTTTCCTAGTTTCTAAAGACACCATACCTATATAATTATTTTGTGGCTTTGTTATATTTTTTAATGAATATTCTTCAACTTTTAAGTAATATCA
Organism: Viscum album; assembly: GCA_963277665.1. Classification (NCBI taxonomy): domain Eukaryota; kingdom Viridiplantae; phylum Streptophyta; class Magnoliopsida; order Santalales; family Viscaceae; genus Viscum; species Viscum album. Next base: position 1,512,519,530 of record OY728157.1, on the reverse strand, counting down.
ATGTATGTAATGTATTGGGAATTATAATAGTGAATTCCAAGAGGAAGTACATCCTATGATACATAAAACCAATAGACGAATAAATTATTTAATAAGAAGATATAAAAAATAATAGAAAAATAATAATGATTAAATCATTGTTTTAGTGTCAGATATAAACTAATTGATTAACCATTAGTAGTAAATACAAACAATAAACCAAAAATAATTTCCTAAACAATGAATCAAGAACAAATCATAAACAAAAGATCACAAAAAATGGATCATAAACAAATCATAGAAGAAGAAATCTAAAAAGAAACAAAAAATACACAATGAAAATCGGAAGGCCTACCTCACTAGGGTGAAGAAAATCTAAGACCCTCTTCAAATGTTTGACGAGATGTTTGGAGGTAGTCGAGTGGTGTGATTCAACCTTCGATTCACTGAGGAGGAGCACCAGAAGTGGCTAACTTTAGTGCAAAGCTTCTAGATCGTGATAGGTTCACAAATGGTTAGGGTTTTTAAAATAGACCTAGACAGTTTTATCAGCTTTTTGTTTAACACTGATAAATCCTCATCTTCATCAGTTTGAAAAAGCGATAATAAGGATTATTTTATCAAAACTTATTACAGAAGTATTATTAAAGTCTTTATAATTATAATTATAAATTATAAATTGTAAATATTTATAAATATTTAATAAATATATTTAAATATAAATATTGAAATTATTTTTCTTTTTAAATATATATATTATAATTTTATAATTATTTATTTATAATTATTAAAATATTTTCAAAAATATTATTAATATAATTATATATATTTAAATAAATGTATATATATATATTTAATAAATAAATATAAATATAAATATTGTAAATATATTCATTATTTATGTAAATTTATTATAACTTTAATAATATTTAAAATATACATAATTATTTATTTATAATTATATAAATACATTTAAAAAAATTATTTATACAATTATAATTAGAAATATATAATTGTATAAATATAGTGAATGTATATTTATAAATATTTTTATTTATAAATATTTTCTTACAAATAAAATTTTAAAATTATTAATCAATATCTAATTTCATGTGCATGCATATATGTAAAAAATGAGTAAAGTTGAATAAATTAGGAATATATAGGTACACATTACCAATATTGAAAAAATGGATAAGTTCTATATATCTGCATATTGTATATAAAATTAATTAATTATACGTATATGTGAAATCAATATAACAACCAATTGACCTATATCAAATTGAAAAATCAAACGAAATTCAATTATATGTAGGTTGAGTACTATGCAATTAGTCAATATTTCTAATTCATAACAATTTTAAATTATATACAATTATTTAATAAATATACGACAATTTAATGTAAATCACATAAATAATTTTAAATATATAATCATATTTACATATATTATATATATCTATATTTATAATATTTACAATTTAATAGTATTAATTATCAAAATTAACTAATTAATAAAATGTTCAATATTTAATAATTTATAATCAATCAATTAATTTTTTCAATAATTATTTAATTAATAAAATTTGTAATATTTTTTTAATAAACACATTATTTATTTTTTAATTTACTTAATTATTTCAATTTATCAGTGCTAAAAATGTATTGATGGAAGAAATATTTATCATCTCTAAACAGAAAGTGCTAATAAATTGTAACCTTTATCAGCACTAAAAAAAGAATTAATAATGGATACCATTTATCAGTGCTGAAATTAAAGCATTGATAATGGTTTTCTTTATCAGCACAAAAAAAGCAATGATAAAAGGTTAAATTTATCAACCCTTTATTTTGTGCTGATCAATATTCTATTTATTAGTGTTTTCTTCTAGTGTGGATAAATAATAGTGCTTGTAAGGGTTAGTTTTGTTGTAATTTATTAGTGGTAATGGATAAAATAGAAAAGTATATTAATTTTGAAATGAAATGTAAAAACATGGATTCAAATAAGGAAAATTTTATGGTTTTATTTCAAATATAAATAAATTAAAATGTTTATAAAATGAATTTTCATTTGTTCTATTTGAAAATGAAGATATATCATGTCATGTTAACATTGAAACTAATTATCCTTTTATATACCCTACTGATATTTTACATCATATAGTTGAATTTTTGGATTATCTTCGTGATTTTTTTTATATTTTTAAAGAGAAAAAATTATCCCCCATGAATCCTACAAATAAATGATTGTAATGTTTATATTTTCTTTGAAAATGAATTGAATTCGTGGACCTATACATGTTTTATAAAGTCACAAAAACCAAAATATATATCATGTTATGAACCTCCTCATTGTTAGTTATATTAGTTGTGGATTTTATGAAATTTTCTATCTTAGAAAAATATTCTATATTATAATGAAATATAAATGGGATTAATTCCCATGTTTATCTTGTATTTTAAAATTCAAAGAACATGTGTTTTCTACTATCAAAATCCTTGTAGTAAAATAAGAAGTACTAAATCACATGGAGTTTTGCAATTCTAATATGGACACTTGTTGATAGTCTGTAATTTTTAATCTTACAAATTAAGATAAACATGGTGGTTTGTTTGAATATTTTCCTGAATAACTATAACAAATTGGGTGGAATGTTATTAGATCCCTGTAGGTAACATTAGTAGTGACCTCTTGTAAGAGTTCACATTAATGAAAGCATATATTGGCATGTTATATCCATTATAATCCTGTACAATTCAATCTCAAATATGATTTCATCACTATGGAAGAAAGTAATAAGGTATATCAATGATCATATATTAACAATGGATACATATTTAGCTCAAAACATAATTTTTTAGGGTTTTTATATGAAATAGGTTATCCATATTGAGTTCTAGAATTTAATCTTTCTTCTTTTTGGGACCAATATAATTTTATTTACATATTTATTTAAAAGTTTCATTAAGATCATGTTAGAAATATGAATTTAAGTAAAACATTTTATGTCTATATATCATATTAATGATTCCTTTCCCCATAAATTTAGTTGGAATAGAGTTATTTTCTGAAGATTCCATAAGTAGCTAGAAATTCTGTAATTATTGAAAAAGGGGTGTTTTTTGATGTCCAATCCACTAAGTACCTAAGTCTTAATGAAAATTTCTCTTGAAAACATGAGTAGTTTTTTTCTCTTTGATGAATCATATTATTAAGATGTTTGTAATTTACGTTTCAATAATCCTATAAATCTCATTAGAAATTTTTTTGATGGGATGTCACAACCCCCTCCCTACAAATATGTCTCTCATTGACTGGAAATGAAGAAAGGGAGATAATGAACCCCGAGTCCCACCTCCAGTAGGTCCTGGGTGGCAACCAGTACCAAGGGTATACAATCTCCCAAAAAAGGAGGCATTTCCATTTTTTAGAAAACAAGATTGGTAGAAAAGATGTTTCATCCGAAAATAACTCTACGAAAAATATATATAAAGGAAAACCAAATCAATCCCAAATAAATATTTAAAATATAATAGTTTCAAATAAAATAAAAACTCCATGTAAATACCAACAACAAGGCTATGTAGTGACACAACAACTGTCCCAACGTCTGATCTAGTATGGTCCACCTTGGTCTACATAATCCTCCAAGAAACCATAAAACAATTATATATATATAGGGTGAGCATACAAGTATACTCCGAAGTAAAAAACCAAAGTCACTCATACAGAAGTGAGAGAATCATATTAATGCTTTCATGAGAAAAAAGTGGAGCCAAATAATAGATTATAGGGTATACTAGCCATCCCAACCTCACGAAGGCACACTCACCAAGAAACACTAGTAATGTTAAGTAATATAGTAATCACATCTATGATAGGGTAAACCACACCACTTTTTAACTGATTATCCAATCTCACGCCCTAACAAAAAACACCCCCACACTCCCACTTCTTCTGAAATAACCACGTCATAAACCACTCACACACACCTAGGCGTCATAACTAGTCCCATCACCCGAGAAAATGAAGCTCATCACATCCCACCTACACACGCATGAGCCTCATAGATAGTCTCATCACCAAGGAAAATGAATCATATCACATACCACTTGCACAAACTTGGGCCTCACAACACATCCAATCCCAAAACAAAACCAGAGAAAGAAGAACTCATATTCTCTTGAATACACTTGGGAATACACACACATATCCTCTCAAATACCCATGGGAAAACAAAAATTTCCCTCAAAAAACTGAGCCTCATAGACCAAAACCTGCTCGAAGAATCTTGGGCTATCACTACATTGAAGAGGGAGTAAGGAAGAGTGGGTGTCCAACTATCTATCCTCCCACTGGCTTGTTTAGGAAATATACTCTCCCCTTGAAGATGGGACTATTTGTCACATAGTGCTCAACTAGGGTGGGGTTTTTATAGAAATCAAAATAAAAAATATATGTATATATAGATATATTAACAAAAAATACTACCCAACCTATGGGTTCTCAAACAAATGACCAAATCACAAAACTATCAACTTCACCGCTACCTCTAATGCACAACCACATATAACAACATGTTTCAAAATGTGAAGATCCTGCTAAACTAATATGTCTTTAAACTTGTTCAATGTCTAACATCAATTCATGTTATCATATTTATTACTTCCATTCTACTATCCAAACCGTCCCAACCAAATCCATACTTTATTTCGAAATTTATTTATTTAACCCATTATTTTCTAGAAAACTACCTACCAAAGTACACAACAATCCACATACAAAAAGTCACAAAGTAGATAGCTTCATATTACTTTCCCCTTAACACCACTCATGGTATGACATATATTGATCCTAAGATATGGGGTGAAGCTTTATCCATGTCACTCAGGGAGAAACCTTGGGTGAACTACCCATACCAACAATTTCGATCATCATTCTTCAAATTTATTTCACCCAATCCATCATGTCAACAGAGAAAACCCACCAACACAAATACACACCCCCAATAAATAACCACACAACCCATTCCTAGCCCGGATAAGCAACAATTCCTATCCATTCCAAAATAAAATAATCTCTCAACCTGAGATTCAATTTCACCACCTGAAAACCCCACCTCATAAAGCTATTCCCACAACTGCGACACTATAGAAACCACCCAAGGCACAATTTGAATATTTCATAAGGTATCCTTTATTTAATTATACTTGTTAATTCTAGGGTTATCACAGGGCATATATAATCATGGGGAATCCATTTATTTAACCAAATATACATCGTTAATCAATTTCATATATACATTAATTCAATATAAGACCAAAAATAAGAATTCCCAAGCCATAAAAGGTTCTTAAACAAGGACCACCAACAACAAGTATATTTAGAATACTGTTAGACCATATAGATCAATATATAAAAAGAGGAATAATGAACAGATATAACATGAATCAATTTTTCCCAACCCCTATTTATGATTCAAATCTTATTGAATTATCTTTGTTAATCCTAATTTATCTATGTTCTCATGAAACATTGATACACCCACCCCACATGATTCACATATAAATGAGAGATGAATGAAACCTACTTCAAATAATATATATTCATAATACCCTTATTGCACCAAAATAGGGGGTGGGCAGGTAGTAGGATAAGCCACTAGATAAAACAAGATCCAAATAATATCCTATGAAGACATGAATCCTCAGGGTAGAAAGGTTCGGGGCATCTTATACAATGATAAAGGGGAAGCACACAAAAAAGATAGATATCATCTTTAGAAAGGTCAGATACTGAAGCTATGGGAGAAATAGTTTTCAAAATCCATTAAAGGAAGATATTGACCAAGACCATGTGGTTTGAAAGTTAGAGGAATATGTAAGTTGTTAGAAGATAGATATTAATAAAAAAGGATCCAAAACCATTTAATGTGTTTTTAAACACATTTTATGCAAAATACAATGTTAAAGGGGAGAAACTAGAAAAACTAGAAGAAATATGGAACTTCAAAAAACTATAGGAAATAATGTACTGTTAGATGAGTAACTAGTGTGAGTAACCAGTGTGAGTCACCAGTGTGAGGCACCAATGTGAGCAGCCATCCCAAGTTTCCATTCTGACTCACCAATCCAAACTCACCAGTGTAACCCACCGTTGTAACTAGCCACTACAACACACTATTATGAATCACCTTCATGAATCATTGTCATGAGCTACTAGTGTGACTCAATGTTCTAACACACCAGTCTGACTCTCCATTATGACTCATTGGTCACCATTTTTAATGATTATTGTGAGTCACCATTACAACTCATCATCGCGACCTACCATAGGAAAACTGTAATTTTTTTAAAAAATTGAAAAAGTCTCCTTGAACTCCAAGAACACTTCAACCACAAGATTTCCAAAATGAAATGGACATGAGAGGTCTGATACATTACATAAGATATCACTCTATCTATTCTCAAACCTGAGAATCCAAAACCTAGCCTAGAATAAAGAGGGTCCCAAACAACCACCCCAAAAAATATCTCTCAAGGATCCCACTACAGTTGAAACACCACTAACAACCAAACACATCAATGTTCAATGATAAACCACCCTACATTGTTAGAAATATACAAGGGAAACCTACTCATATAAGAACACATCCTTTGACATCTGAAAACCAAACACCAAAATTCACACCACACTTGAACAACAACCATGCTATCTTGACCACAAGAATCACTGAATTCTGTTTTCCATTTCAAGATATTATCCACTCTATGTGTAAATGACTCACCTGCACGGTTTTAATTTCATCACCATTAATGAATCTCTATTGGGAATTTGGTCCTCCCCTTTTCACACATGAGGACTTTATCACACATTATGGAACATGGAAACAAATCATCTTATAATAGGATAGGTTCAAATGTTACATCACATGGAATAAGAGAATAAAAAAATCATAAAAACTCTAGGTACTATGCATGAATCTATGTTTATCAATCCCAAGAACTCTCCTCTTGTCCACCATGCCTCTATAACACACAAACCAAAGCAATGGACTACCCATGAAGCACCTTCTCATGATGATCTTGGATATCTACTCACCACTCCATGCACGTCATGTGGTCTTCAATATCCAACTCCACCCTACCAATGAAATAGAAGTAATCATGAAGATAACGACAATGTTGAGTGATGTGAAATATTTTATTGACACTCTCCATCCACGGTGGTAGTACCAACTAGTATTCTACCTTTCCAATACTTCCCAAAACCTCAAAGGTTTTGTTGATCCAAGGAGAAAGAATACTCCATCTACCAATCCCCTGCTTCCCAAATGAAGGGGAAACTTTCATGAACACATGGTCCCCAACCTAGAACTCTAAGGCCCCCTAATATGATTGAAATACGAATAATTTCAGTCCTTCACTACTTTCATCCTATTGTGAACAAAGTTAAAGTTCCTATCATGCTCTGCACTACCTCAAGACCAAGAACAGTTGTATCTACAACCTCTATCTAGAACAAGAGTAAACGAAACTACCTTCCATACAAGTCTTCGAATGGATGCATTCTAAAATAAGGGCGATAGATTTTATTAAATGAAAACTCGGACAAGGTCATGTTTCATACCCAAGAACCAACGAAGTCCAAGATGAATGCCCAAAACATATCCTACAGCATCTGGATAGTCCATTCTGTCTGCCCTTCTGTGTGAGGGTGAAAGAAAGTTATGAAGTCTAACTGAGTGAAAAAAGAATGATTCAATCCCCTAAATACACATGAGGTAAAATTAAAATCCTAATCCAATACAATGGATCCCATAACTCTATTTAGTCTTACCACATCATCTACATAACTCAAGGAAAAGGTATCCAGTATTTCAAACTCCTTGATCACTAAGAAGTGAGTTGATTTTTTCAAATGATCCAATATTACCCATCTATCACCATTTCCTCCTTGATACCTGGGTAAATATATGACTAAATCATTTTATATGTTGTCCCACATCAACTTGAGAACATATATGGTCTGAAACAAACCACTGGGAATAGGTGCTCAGCCTTCACTTGCTGGAACACTAACCTCATCACCACAAACTCTACCATTGTTGGCTTTATCCCAGGACACCAAAAATACATCCTGAAGCCACATAAAATCATGTAGATTCATGGGTGTATCACTAAAAGTGAGTTATGAAACTCATAGAGGTCTCCCTTGTGCACTTCCACTGGAAGAAACATACATACATGGAACACCATCCGATCCGGACCATCCTTCGACAATCCCTCTAAAGAATAATTGTGGTCAACATGATTGTACATTACTTTTTTTACTTTGAGTCTTCCCACTGAGTCTCCTATATTTAGTTTTATAGATAAGACAATACTATCATTGGAAGAAACAATATTTTCCACATTATCTTCCTAGATATCAGTAAAAGGCTTTCAACTCCTCCATTGACTTCTAAGAGTCTGTATATTCCTGAACAAACTCCTTCTATGACTTCCTTCTCAAAGATTCACCAACAGAATTCCCATTTCACGAGGTGTAGAAGATATCAAAATCATATCCCTAATGAAACTACATCCACCTCCATTGTCACTGATTCAGATCACAATGGGAAAATATTTACTTCAAACTCTTGTGATCCATGACTACCAAATATTTATCCCTAATGAGTTAATTCTATGAAAACTTAAATGTAAAAATGACATTTTCTAGATCTGGATCATGGCTTCCATAGTTATTCTCATGGGGGCATAACTTCTTATACCCATAAGAGATCACTCCCCACTACTGCATCTCTATGCAATCCTAAACCAGATGGAAAGCATTGAAGAACACCTCAAACATTAATCCTTCCTTCAAAAAATGGAGCAATGAATCACTATAAAACTTCCCACTCAAATAACCAAACAATGTATAGAACTGCTCACTCCACATAAATTCATTGTCTTTGCTGGTCGGAGCTATCGATGGAGCTTAAAATCAAGAGAAATTAAGTAAAAACCTCTATTAATATCCCACCACACCAATAAAACTACGAACATATACCACATTATTTTTTTCTTCCCAATAAACAAATGCTTCAACCTTTGATGGGTCTACTGATACACCCTAATGAGACACTACATGCCCAAAAGAATGAACCTTCTGTACCCACATCTTTCACTCAGAATACTTTCTTTAGAGTTGTTGGCATAAAAGATCCCATAAGTCAATTTTGATATTCTCAGCATACTCCTCCTATGACTTTGAAAATATAAATATGTCATCGATGAATACGATGACAAACCATGTTAGGAACACATGAAAGAAGGTGTTCATAAGAACCATGACCATGGATAGTTCATTCATAACACTGGACAAGAAGACCATGATATTGAAGCGCTCATACCTAAATACGAATTTAGTCTTTAGGATATCACCCAAACATACCCTCAACTGGTGATGTCTTTATTTGAGATCGAACTTAGAAAAAAAATTGTCCCCTCTTAGCTGGTCAAAAAAATTGTCTATCCTCAGAAGAGGGTAACAGTTATTGACCGTCAGATGATTCAACCTCTGTAATATGTGAACAACTTCATACCACTATCCTCCTTCTTTGTGAACAACACTGGTTCTCCCCATGGAGACACACTGAGCCAGATAAAACCCTTCTTCATCAGATCAACTATTTGAATCCCTAATTCCTACAACATAGAAGGTGTCATCTGATAAGGATCCATCGAAATCGAGGATGCATCAGGTTGTAGGTCTTTTCTGAACTCAACATCACATCAAGGGGGTAGCATCACGACCTACTTGGTAAAACCTCCAGAAACTCCCCATAAACTATGGGAACCTACACAGTCCCAACATCTTCTGATTCTACTGATAGCTTAGCCTATATGGAAATAAGAGGCTCGATACCCCGAATGCCCACCTGAAAAATCTTCTTTTAAATGAAAAATTCAAGCTATATATCCACATTTGAATACATAAATCTCATCCGGAAGTATTTGATAATGACATGCATTGAATACAATCAATAAATGTCAATAATGAAATCATATGGTTGCATCTGTAGAAATAAAACCTCCCTATGGGACTGATGTTGCCCTATCATCAGTCTACATACATAATAACACATCAAATAAGATTTTATGACCTTCAAATGGAATACTCAACACAAGGGGCACATGAATCCTTTCTATGTTTATCCCCAGATCATGGGATATAGAAGGTGAAAAAGGAGTGAGAAGATCCCAAATCAAACAAAGCATAATAAAGTGAACTAAACTAGATGATCATACCTTTAACAATCTATTTCCTCGATATAACTTCTTCCTCTATGGAATGTAACTAACCATGACCAGCTATTATTCCCCTATGTTGATGATCACTTCCACAACCATGTCTGGGATGAGTTTCCTGGGGAACACCCTGAGGTCAACCTCTACCTTCTCAATCAAACCTTAGTGAAGAAAGAGCATGATGTCAAAACTACTAAAATGGCATAGCTGGAAACTTCTACTAAAGATGGGGTAGGACTTGTCCACCTCAACCACACTAGGGTTGAACGACTACTAGGAAATGGTTTTGATAATTCCCACATACTCCACAAAAGAAACTCTTCATCCCCAAGTTCATGGAAAAGGAAGACGGACCAGATGGTCGAAATGGAAATTCCTATAGTTGAATCCATACCTGTTGAACCCCCAAATTCCCCAACGCTTATGACCTACCATTGAAAAATATTCTTATAAATGGTACATGTTGGATCCCTCTTATAGTAGACCTCATCATGAGTGCATGCACTCAATTATCTTGACTATATTCCGAACCTCCAAGAACTTCAATAATAGAAAGGGAGTATCTACGTACTGGATAAAAGAAAAAAGTGCCTCATCTAGGAATCTCGAATAATAATCCTCTTCAAGAAAGAGATTTGAGGAAAAATGAATGAGATACTTGAACATAATCCCCATCTATCAAAATTAAATAGTCTTATTCCATAGGGAGAGTAAATCCTACCTCTTCTCAGCCTTCATAGTTGATGAAATGAATTCTGCTCATAAGAAATTCTCAAAATTGACTGACAGAACTTCATCCACTTTCCTATCACCCATGTACATTTTACACTATTGATGCGAAACTCCCTGCATCTAAATCAAAGATAAATGAACCATGTACTCCATCGAAGCCCAGATCAAATTGAAGGTGATATCTAGCTCCTAAATCCATCTCTTTATTTCCTTATCTGAATCACTACCGTTGTACTTTCCCAAGGCCACCCTGCTATAAAGAACCTAATGTTCTATGACACTATTCCTCCTCCTACACTGGATCAAACCTTATCCAATCAATTGGATCATATTGTTGAGCCTCAACTAAATTATCCACACACGAACGATGATAGGGTACCATAGATCAAAATGTATACAAGGAAATCCTATGACTTAGTAGTGTGTAATTTTATATAATATACATTTTAACTAATTTAAATCATTTATTTACCCATTTAAAATTCCCAAAAAATAACCCAATTCACGTTGGAAGAAAAGTCATTATGATGCATGTACCTTTTCTATGACATCAACCCTATAAATGGTGTATGCTCACATTGTTTTTCAGCAGGCTCAGAGTCCTTGCATCAGACCATGGTGAGCCATAGAATCTAGTGTCCAAGCTGAATATCCCTAGCCTATGATAAGAATGAACATCACCTAACATGGTTTCCCTACCAACCCATTCAACCATCACTGTTCCTAACTACAAACTCCATCCTATCTCTCAACCACCAGCCTCTGATTACATTCTATCATGACCCCTTCCTCCAAAGATTCCCCTCATGGACTGGAAATGAAGAAAGGAAGATAATGACCCCCTGATTCCTACATCCAGTAGGACCTGGGGTTGAAACCCATACCAAGGGTATACAATATCACAAAAATGGGAGGCATTTTCCTTTTTAAGTAAACAATATTGGGAAAGAAGATGTTTCATCCCAAAATAACACCAAGAAAAATATATATAAAGGAAAAACAAATCCATCCCACATGCATGTTTAAAATAGAATAGTTACAAATAAAATAAATACTCTATGTAAATACCAAAAAATTAGTCTAAGAAGAAACAAAGAAACTATCCAACTATCCAAGCTATTAAGGTCTATCACTATCCATGTAAACCACCAAGAAACCTAAAAACAGTTTTATATTCGTAGGGGGAGCATTCATGTATACTAAGTAGGAAAATCCAATGTATCTCACCCAAAAGTTAACGAAACATACTAATAATCCTATAAAAAACAATGGAACCAAACAACACCTAACAAGGTATACTAGCTATTCCAAACTTAGTAAGGAACACTCTCCATGTAATGCACGTAATGTATAGTAATATAGTAATAATGTGGATGATAGGGTACCCTGCACCACTTTACCACAAATTAGGCACTCTCACACCCTAACATAAAATGTCCTCGCACTCCCACCTCTTCTGAAATACCCATGTCCCAACCCACCCGCACACACCAAGGCCTCATAGCTAGTCCAGTCACCTAGAAAAATGAATATTATCACATCCTGCCTGCACACACATGGGCCTCAAACCACATCATATCCTAAAAACAACTAGGAAATCACAACACATTTCATCCTTAACATACCTATTATGACACGCACATCTCATTCATAAGACTCATGGGAAAGAACAACTCACCCGAACACACATGGTCCTCACATGCCACAACCTACCTGAAGAATCGTTGTTTATCACCACCTGGAAGAGGGATAAAGGAAAATTAGGTGGCCTACCATCCATCCTACCACAAGGATGATTATGAAAGAAACCCACCCATGTGATGAAGGGGGGTGTCTGGGAATGAGTTCCCAGCTAGGGTGGGGGGGCATATAGAAATAAGAAAGGGGAAAAATGTATATATCGATATATTACCAAAAAATCCTATCCAAACTTTGGGTTATGAAACAAACCACCAGTTAACAAAACTGCCAACATCACTGCTACCACTAATGCATAACCACACATAACAAAAAAATTCTTAAGGTGAAGAGCCTAATAAACTAATGAGGATTCACACTTATTCCATGTTCTATAGGCATTCATGTTTATAACGACCCATACATTACATACATGGGTAATAATTAAAAATTGAAGCATACTTATTACAACATATAACAAAACCATGAAAGGACCATATAGGTATAGTGTGTCTAGAAACTGGGAAACATAAACAACTGGGTCATAAAGCATCTATATTGTCTCCCATTTATTTCATCATATCTATAGTCCCTTTTTGGAATATCTTACTTAATAACCTTCTTCCTGACCTGGGGAAAGAAAACATAAAAAAGGGTGAGCTCAAATTCTCAGAAAGGGTAAACAAAAGAAATATCAATCACATCAAATTTATAGGAACATAACATTTTGGAAATCTTACCCTGCAAAAGAGATCATAATTTCATAACATGGGATAAATCATAGTAGTGAAATGTAATCCCAATAATAATAACATACAACATGAAACTTTGTGGCATACACACATAATCATGGAGAATAATTTCTTATTAGTCAAGACTCATATCCAAGACTATCTTAGTGGACAAAGTCCTTTTCTGAACTGAGTTCACTCCTCGTTTCCATCCTGTTTCACTGAACGAGTTTAACCTACCGTTCCAGCCATGTCTATCTCATGAGATATAAAATCATTACCCAATGCATTGGAGGGAGATATAGGTCCCACCCATCTCATAATTATACCGTTCTTATGTGTTCCACAAAATCATAAACCATACATCATAGCATAACCCATGTAATAAAAATGGAAATCTTAAACATCATGACATCATAGAAAAATTCATATAAGATAAAGTAATTCATAAAAATATTTCTATCACAACATAATCAAATCAATGTAATAATAGCGATAGAAATAGAACCCTATATTATCTTAGATGGAAAATAATTTTGATAAAACCCTTGAACTCCATTCTTGAGGAAAATATCCTGTCTACTTCAAAAACACTTTTCCTTTCTTAACATGTCATTAAATTCTAAAATAAAAGAAGTTGATTAAAAATAAACTTGAAAACTTGTAAAGTAAGCTTCTTGTAAATAATGTTTTAAAAATCCATTCTTTTCGTATAAGTTAAAAAAAACATTCTTCTTGTACTTTTTTCGGAAAAGTCAAAAAGTACCTCGTACGAAAAATGACAAAAGATTCATTTCATATCTTTTACTAAAAACTCACCGAAGGGTAAAATTGGATTTAAAAAATTGTAGGTGGATGGATATAATATTACATATTGAGGAAGCATGGATGTGGATGATAAAATACACCCCAGTAAATTCCAAAGTATAAACAATCTCGGATAAAAATGAGATTGTGATATTTCCCTTACCTAAAGTCCGATATGCTTTGTAAGTGTCCGAACCTCCTGTATAATGATTTAAATAATGACATTGACTTATTAAAGAATCATATTCATTGTTATGATACCATATATGGTCATATTTCTTAGCTTCTTATTAGTAATATTTCATTACTACTTGTTATTCGGGTGTTTATTACTTTTTGTTCTTATGCGTGTTTTGTCGAATAAATTTTTATTAATCTTTATAGGATATAGATATATAATTTAAATAATGTTATTAGTGTAATATATATCATATTCATTCATTCAATTCATTTATATAATAATTATTCAGTGAAGTTCATATAGAACGAGTCGCATCACATTGTGGAGACGGTAGGCCGTACGTACGCACGAGCGATGATATCATTCCCATGATCGTGGAATTGTATTGAAGTGTTTGTATACTATTTCAGAATAAATTTCACTTTAAAATAATCATATATAGTTATTCTTTACACCATTATACCCATCCAAGTAAGGTGGTGGTGGAAAACAGATTACACCACGATGTGGAGACGGTATTCCGTACGTTCGCACGCGTGGTGATTTTGTTTTCCGTAGGATTGATAAGAAGTGAAATAAGGTTATTTCATATTTATAATAACATATCAATATATGAGGGATACTTATGTTATCACCTCATAATGAAACAACTAAAGAAGAGGGAGTAGAAGAAGAATGGAACTTGAAGAAAATGGTAGAAGGTATTACCTCTTTCTAGAAGTGCCTCCTTTAAACTATATCTTAAGGCACTAGAGATGGTATTTTGATAAGACCAGTACCTCTAGTAGGTTTATAAGGAAGTGGGGAAGTGAAATGAGCAGGGGTTGGCTGAGCTTTAAGGTTCAAATTGGTGTGAGGAAGAGAGGGAGGAGGTGCCCTTTTATAAGGGAGGAGAGGGGCACCTTTGGAAACTGTGGAAATATTATTTTATTATAAACTTTTCTTCAGTTTCAAAAGGTCCAAAAATCATTAAAGATGAATATATGATGACTCATAGTAGAAATAAAATCATCCAATCATAATTGGACATGTTTTGGAAAATATTTTAATCATCATAATCTTATTTATTTAAATCATTTATTAATGAGGTAAATACTTCATCATTATTGTGTCATAAATAATTCAATTTATTTGGTGTCTAAAAATTATAAAAAAATATAATTATGTAGGAAATCGTTTTATATTTCCAATGAATATTTATAGTCGAAAATATAATTTATATATCCCCTTATAAAAATTAATCACTAAAAGATTTTTGTAAATTTCAATTTTGTCTTTACATTAAATTAACTAATCCAAATTGTCATTGTCACTACCAAGTGGATCAATGGGGTCCCCAAATCGACCCAAGGATGCCAATGGTCAGACAATACTCATCCAATAAGGTTAGGAAAAGTGTCAAGGTAATTTTGAATTATTATAATATTCTTTTATCCTTAAATTACCCTATTTACCTTTAACCGTAGTAAATAAAAATTACCGTAGTTACTATTCATAATATAAAAAAAATAAAATTAACCTATTAACATAATTAGGACCCACTGATTCCAAATATGGAATCCATTTTTCAAAATTAAAAACACAGAAGTTGCAGTAATTAATTTAAATTTAATCCCATTGTTAAGCAAACATGTTTTAAAAGTTAAACCATTGCCAAAGATTAAAATGTTTTTACCTATGAATTCAATGTAAAATTAATGATAATGACATAAATTATATTAAATTGTAAAAATATATTCTATTTATAGTTTAAAAACATTCAATATTATAATTTAACCATATAAAGTATTGCGATGAAAAAAGTTGTTTTTAATTAAAATATAGCGTGTTTTTAATATTTATTAAAATATGAAAGTTATCAGAATAATATGAAAAATTTATCCAACGTAAATTTTTATATATTGATTCTAAAGAAGAATTTTATTTTGTCAAATTAAACATATAAACTTTTCCAAAACTAGATTTAATGTGGGTGCACCATCAAAAGGCAGTAAAACTGCATTTTTTGAAAAATACTTCTTTTATCCAAAAAATTGGTTTTGTTTTCATACCTCATTATATAAAATGTATAAGAGGAATTAAAATGTTATAAAATTCAAAATTCTATCAATACTATTCATGAAAGCTAGTATTATAATATATCATTGTTTAGTGAAACTCGGTATTGCGTACGATGCAAGCTATCGACGAAGGCCGCAGTTGCATGTAAAGCAAGCCAATCTATTGTTGTGTGAAGTGAAAGATTTATTTGATGAATTATAAAAACAAAATATTTCTCAAAAATGTATCGGGTGTTACATTCTACCCCCCTTAAAATGGATTTCACCCTCAAAAGTTTTCACTTCGTAACAAACAGATGAGGATACCTCTCCCTCATCATACCCTCAAGTTCCCATGTAGCTTCTTCTAATTGGTGGTTCCTCCATAAAACAATCACCAAGCGAGTGGTCTTGTTCTGTAGGAATTTTTCACTATGATCCAGAATATCTATTTACTGTTCTTCCTAAGAAATATCTTGTTCCAACAGAACAACTTCTGAGCTGAGTACATGTGAAGGATCAGGTATGTACTTTCTCAGGAGAGATACATGGAACACATTGTGAACTTGAGAGAGATTCGGTGGAAGTGCCAATCGGTAAGCTACCTTCCCAACACGATCCAGAATTTCAAAAGGACCGATATATTTAGGGCTCAACTTTCCCTTCTTTCCAAATCTCATTACTCTTTTCCAAGGAGATATTTGTAAGAACACTTTATCAACCACTTCAAACTCTAGTTCTTTTCTTCGGTTGTCGGCATAACTTTTTTGTCGACTCTGAGCTGCTCTTATGTGTTGTTGAATAGATCTGACCTTTTCTGCCATTTCATCAACAAGATCAGGTACTAATAGCATTCTTTCACCAACTTCATCCCAGCAAGTTGGATTCCTTCATTTCTTTCCATAGAGAGATTCATAAGGAGCCATCTGAATACTGGAGTGAAAACTATTATTATAAGAAAATTCCACCAAAGGCAGGTGTTGATCCCAACCACCTTTGAAATCCATAGAGCAAGCTCTCAACATATCTTCTAGAGTTTGAATTTTCCTCTCAGACTGACTGTCTTTCTGAGGATGATAAGCAGTGCTGAAACTCAACTCTGTATCTAGAGTATACTGAAGACTTCACCAGAACTTTGAGGTAAACCTCGGATCCCGATCAAATATAATAGAAAGTGGTACTCCATGCAATCTTACCACTTCCTTTACATATATCCTGTCAATATGATCTATAGAGAAATCCTCTCTAATAGAAATGAAGTGTGCAGACTTTGTAAGACGATCAACTATGACCCAGATAGCATTATTGCCATTGGATATTTTAGGAAGTCCAGTGAAAAAGTCCATAGTGGAGTTTTTCCATTTCCATTCAGGTATGGGTAATGGTTGTAACATCCCCTTAGACTTCTGTCTATCATATTTAACTTGCTGACAAAGCAAGAATCGAGAGACATATTCTACAACATCTCTCTTTATTCCATCCCACCAGAAGTACTATTTCAGGTCCCTATACATCTTTGTGCTTCCAGGATGAATAAAGAATGAAGAACTATGAGCCTCATCCAATAGCTCCTTCTTTAATTCGTGGATGGTTGATTCCTAAACTTTATTTTCCCATCACAATCAAGGTTGAATTCAGGAACATTTCTCACCTTCTTTTGTAACTCGACATCTTCTTTCTGCGCCTCTTTAATCTTCACATGTATAGATGGTTGAACATTCATTTGAGAAAGATACAATTTTCCCATTTCATTATAATTAAAAGATCCATCCATTATAAATCCATAAATATTGGATCTTTTGTGATCCTCATCATATATAATCTAGCATGGTCTTGTTGACTTAATGCATCTGCCACCTTGTTTGCTTTCCCAGGGTGGTAATGAATTGAGCAGTCGTAATCCTTAATCAGATCCAACCATCTTCTTTGGCGTATATTCAGCTCATTTTGTGTGAAAATATACTTTAATCTTTTATGATCAGTATAAATGTCAAACTTTTCTCCATAAAGATAATGCCTCCAAATATTTAATGAAATTATTATCATAGGTAACTTCAAATCATGAGTTGGGTAATTTTGCTAATGGATTTTAAACTATCGTGAGGCATAAGCTATCACCATATCATTTTTCATGAGAACACATCCCAGTCCCTTCTTGGATGCATCACTATAGATCACAAAACATTCTCCACTGCAAGGTAGTGTGAGCACAAGTGCACTAGCTAACCTTCTTTTTAGCTATTTGAAATTTTCTTCACATTCCTCCGTCCAAACAAACTTAACTCCGTTTTGAATTAACTTGGTGAGTGGGTTAGATAACCTTGAAAAATATTTCACAAAACATCGGTAATATCAAGCCAATCCAAGAAAACTTCATATCTCAGTTACTGTTGTTGGTCTCGACCATCTTTCGATAACCTCTGTTTTTGCTGGATCCACAAATATCCCCTATTTTGAGATTACGTGACCCAAAAATGCAACTTTTTGAAGCCAAAATTCACACTTGGTAAATTTTGCATAAAGCTTATCCTTTCTTAAGGTCCTTAATAAAATTATCAAGTGATATTCATGTTCTTCCTTGCTCTTTGAATAGACAAGAATATCATCTATAAATACTACCACAAACTGATCAAGATAGTCTCTAAAGACTCTATTCATCAGATTTATGAAGATAGCAGGGGCATTAGTAAGACCAAATGGCATCACTATAAATTCATAGTGTCCATACCTTGTACGGAAAGACATATTTGGTATATCCTCCCTTTTGACCCTTAATTGATGATACCCTGAACGAAGATCAATCTTGGAAAAGTATTGAGCTCTACGTAGTTGGTCAAATAGGCCATAAATGCATGGGAGAGGATATTTGTTCTTGATAGAGATCTTGTTAAGTTCTCTATAATCATTGCAGAGTCTCATTGATCCATCTTTCTTCTTAACAACCAGAACAGGTGCTCCCCAAGGTGACGCACTAGGGCATATGAATCCTTTATCAGGATTCTCTTGGAGTTTCTTCTTCAATTCCTGCAACTCAATTGGGGCCATTCTATAAGGTGTCTTTGAAATAGGCAAAGCACCCGGTACGAGTTCTATTGAAAACTCAACTTCACGATTTGGTGGAAGACCTGGCAATTCCTCCAGAAATAAATCGTCAAACTCCCGTACAATGGGCATATTCTTAATTGTGAGTTTCTCACCAACCATTTGAGATAAATAACCTTCATTTAGTGGGATCAAGACCCATAAGATGGAAGAAATTTCCACTAGAAGGTTATGTTCATCCTTGCATCGATAGACGATCATAGATTGATCTGGAATATGAAATATGAATTCCCTTCTTTGGCAATTTATATGAGCTCCATATAAAGAAATCCAATTCATGCCAAGAATCACATCAAATTCCACTATAGGAAGGATCACAGGATTTGCAGGAAGCACTTTCCCACAAAATTCAATCGGAGAAGAATTATAAACTTTTGATGAGACCGTTGTGCCAATAGGAGTTGTCACATCCAACTCAACATCTAATTGTTGAGGTAATACGGTGATACCCTTAGAAAATTCTTCAGAAATAAAAGAGTGGGTGGATCCAGAATCAAATAAAACATTTTCTACTTTAGAGTGGATGGTAAGTGTACCTCTCACCACTTCGTTGTCGTACTCCACATCGCCAATAGTAATTGCATGTGACTTTCCTTTGTCTTTGGCCTTAAGAGTTTTTTGACGTCGATCATCATCATCAACCATTGGATTTGGCATTGATTGGCATAATTCCCTATTTCCTTGCTCTTGAAACATTGAAGTGTAGTAGGTTCATTCTTTGTATCCCTTCCTTTGTTTGCATCATTAGAAATCTTCTTCCCATTATTTCAACAATCAATTTCCCGATGACATTCTTTTCCACACTTATAACATTTGCTTGTCCCATTAAGAAAATTTCCTCCATGTTTCATTACACACTTTGAGAATAAGAGAGAACTCATCTTCTTTTCAGTGTGGTCTCTAGATTTTCCTTTGAATTCCATTTTCCTCTTCTTATCAAACCCATGTGACTGATGGGTTACACCAATCTCCATCTCAACCTTGAGATCACATCGAACAATTTCCTCATAGCTATTGAAGTCCCATATGGATAACTCCCTTCAGAGACTTGGTTTTAAGCCACTAAATAATCGATCGATCTTACTCTCAGGTTGGATAAAAATTTCAGAAGCGTACCTTGCAAGTCTGGTAAAATTTGCTTCATAGGTACCAACGGATTCATAATCCTTTTTCTTTAGTTCAAGATACTCCTTCCCCATCTTTTTTTGAAGAATACGAGAGAAATACTTATTGAAAAATAAGTTCTTGAACTCGTCCCATTACATGGACTCAATTTCATCCCTTTTCCTCATATTCTTAATAAGATTCCACCATTGATCAGCATCACCTTCCAAACGATATACTGATAAGATGAATTTATCATGTTCAGAACATTGAAGAACTGAAAATATCTTTTCAGTGGTACTAATCTATTGTTCAGCCACTAATGGATCAGAAGACCAGCTGAATGAAGATGGATGCTGCCTCATGAAGGATTCGACAGAATGTTTCTACTTCCATTGATCATTTGGATGTCCAGCATGGTTTATAGATTGAGAAAGTTGTGTGATCATGGCTACCAGATTTTTCATTACAGCATCCATAACGTTTGGTTACTCAGTGGGACAATCATTGCATTGCCCGTCGCATTCCTCATTAACACAGTTTCTTCGGGTTCCATCCATTGACTAAAACCAAGAAGAATAGTGTGATCAAAACTAATTATAACAGGAAAACCACATAATCAAGAATTAAATTTCACACTTAAGGTCTTATCATAGGTTTTTCATGGACATTTTTAAAACACTAAGATTATGTTCTATGCTTAGACATATCCTTAGGTTTCTTACTAAGTCTTTCACATCCTAGTTTCCAAACATTGACTGTACCTTTCCTCTGATACCAACTATAATGAGCCATACATTACATACATGGTTAATACTTCAAAATTGAAGCATACTAATTACAAAATATACCAAAACCATGAAATAACCGTATAGGTATATTGTCTTTAGAAACTGAGAAACATAAACAATTGGTTCATAAAGCATCTACACTATCTCCCATTTATTTCATCATATCTATAGTCCCTTTTTGGCATATCTTACTTAATAACCGTCTTCTTGACCTGGGGAAAGAAAACATACAAAAGGGTGAGCTCAAATTCTCAAAAACGGTAAACAAAAGAAATATCAATCACATCAAATTTATAAGAACATAAAATTTTGGAAATATTACCCTGCAAAAGAGATCATAATTTCATAACATGGGATAAATCATGGTAGTGAAATGTAATCCCAATAATCATAACATAAAACATGAAACTCTGTGGTATACACACATAATCATAGAGAATCATTTCTTATTAGTCAAGACTCATAACCAAGACTATCTTAGTGGCCAAAGTCCATTTCTGAACCGAGTTCACTCCTCGTTTCAGTCCTGTTTCACTGAACAAGTTTAACCTGCCGTTCCAACCATGTCTATCTCATGAGATATAAAATCTTTACCCAATGCATTGTAGGTAGATATATGTCCCACCCATCTCATAATTATACTATTATTATGTGTTCCACAAAATCATAAACCATACATCATATCATAACCCATGTAATAAAAATGGGAATCTTAAACATCACGACATCATAAAACAATTCATATAAGATAAAGTAATTCATAAAAATATTTTCATAACAACATAATCAAATAAATGTAATAATAGGGATAGAAACAGAACCCTATATTATATTATATGGAAAATAATTTTGATAATACACTTGAACTCCATTCTTGACGAAAATATCCTTTCTACTTCAAAAACACTTTTCCTTTCTTAACATGTCATAAAATTATAAACTAAAATAAGTTGATTAAAAATAAACATGAAAAATTGTAAAGGTATATTCTTGGAAATAATGTTTTAAAAATCCATTCATGCCGTATAAGTTTAAAAAAAACATTCTTCTCGTACTTTTGTCAGAAAAGACAAAAAGTACCTCGAATGAAAAATGACAAAAGATTCCTTTCATATCTTTTACTAAAAACTCACCAAAGGGTAAAATTGGATTTAAAAAATTTTATGTGGATGGAAATAATATTACATATTGAGGAAACATGGATGTGAATGATAAAATACACCCTAATAAATTCCAAAGTATAAACAATCTTGGATAAAAATGAGATTGTGATATTTCCCTTACCTCAGGTCCGATAAGCTTTGTACGTGTCTGGACCTCCTATATAATTATTTAAATAATATCATTGACTTTTTACAGAATCATATTCATTTTTATGATACCATATATGGTCATATTCTTATCTTTTTAATAGTAATATTTCATTACTACTTGTTATTCCGGTGTTTATTACTTTTTGTTCTTATGCGTGTTTTGTCAAATAAATTCTTATTACTCTTTACATGATATAGGTACATCATTTAAAAAATGGTATTAGTGTAATATATATCATATTATTTCATTAAATTCATTTATATAATCATTATTCAATGAAGATCATATTGAACGAGTCGCATAACATCGTGGAGACGGTAAGCCGTACGTACGCACGAGCGATGATATCGTTCCCATGATCGTGGAATTGTATTGAAGTGTATGTATACTATTTCAAAATCAATATCAATTTACAATAATCATATATCATTTTTCTTTACACCATTATACCCATCCAAGTAAGGTTGTGGTGGAAAACAGATTACACCACGGCGTGGAGACGGTATTCCGTACGTACGCACGCGCTATGATTTCGTTTTCCGTAGGATGGATAAGAGGTGAAATAGGGTTGTTTCATATTTATAATAACATATCAGTATATGAGGGATACTGATGTTATTACCTCATAATGAAACAACTAAAGAATAGGGAGTAGAAGAAGAACAGAACTTGAAGAAAATGGTAGAATGTATTACCTCTTTCTCGAAGTGCCTCCTTTAAACTTTTTCTTAAGGCACTAGAGTTGGTATTTTGATAAGAAAAGTACCTATAGTAGGTTTATAAGGAAGTGGGGAAGTGAAATGGACAGGGTTTGGCTGATCTTGAAGGCTCAAATTGGTGCGAGGAAGAGAGGGAGGAGGTGCTCTTTTATAAGGGAGGAGAGGGGCGCCTTTGGAATGTGTGGAAATATTATTTTATTATAAACTTATCTTCGGTTTCAAAAGGTCCAAAAATCATTAAAGATGAAGATAATATGACTAATAGTAGAAATAAAATCATCCAATCAGAATTGGACATGTTTTGGAAAATATTTTAATCATTATAATCTTATTTATTTAAATCATTTATTAATGAGGTAAATACTTTATCATTATTGTGTCATAAATAATTTAATATATTTGGTGTCAAAAAATTATAAAAAAATATCATTATGTATGAAATCTATTTATATTTCCAATGAATATTTATAGTCGAAAATATAATTTGTATAACCCCTTATAAAAAGTAATTACTAAAAGACTTTTGTTAATGTCAATTTTGTCTTTACATTAAATTAATTAATCCAAATTGTCATTGTCATTCCCAAGTGGCTCAAATGGGGTCCCAAAATCGACCCAAGGATGTACATGGTAGGCCAATACTCATCCAATAAGGTTAGGATAAGTTTCACGGTAATTTTCAATTATTATAATATTCTTTTAACCTTGAATTTCCCTATTTTCCTTTAACCGTAGTAAATAAAAATTACCGTAATTACTATTCATAATATCAAAAAAATAAAAGTAACCTATTAACATAATTTGGACCCAGTGATTAAAAATAAGGAATCAATTTTTCAAAATTCAAAACAAAGAAGTTGCAGTAATTAATTTCAAATTAATACCGTTGTTAAGCAAATAGGTTTTAAAAGTTAAAACATTACCAAAGATTGAAAAATTTTTACCTATGAATTCAATGTAAAATTAATGATAATGACATGCATTATATTAAATGGTAAAAATATATTCTATTTATACATTAAAAACATTCAATTTTAGAATTTAACCATATAATGTATTGCGATGAAAAAAGTTGTTTTTAATTAAAATAAAGCGTGTTTTTACTATTCATTAAAATATAAAAGTTATGAGAATAATATGAAAAATTTATCCAAAGTAAATTTTTATATCATTATTTTAAATAAGAATTTTATTTTGTCAAATTGAACTTATAAACTTATCAAAAACTAGATTTAATGTGGGTGCGCCATCAAAAGGCGGTAAAACTGCATTTTTTGAAAAATACTTTTTTTATCCAAAAAACTGATTTTTTTTCATACCTCATTCTAGAAAATATATAAGATAAATTAAAATGTTATAAAATTCAAAATTCTGTTAATACTATTCATAATGGCTAGTATTATAATATATCTTTGTTTAGTGAAACTCGGTATTGCGTACGACACAAGCTATCGAGGAAGGCCGCGATTGCGTGTAAAGCAAGCCAAGATAGTGTTGTGTGTAGTGAAAGATTCCTTTGATGATTTATAAAAACAAAATATTTCTCATAAAAGTCTCGGGTGTTACATTGTTTTCATATTTATTACTTCTATTCCACTGGTGAAGCTGACCCAACCTGTTCCATACATTATTTAGAAATTCATTTACTCATCCTATCACTATCCAAGAAACTACCAACTATATCACAAAATAATCCACACAAAACAAGTCACATAGAATACTGATTCACATTACTCTACATTTAATACCCATTCAGGGAATAACATACACTGTTCTTGAGACACGATGTGAATATTTATGCATACTACTCATGGAGAAACCCTGGGCGAACTACCCACACCAACCACTTCCATCATCATTATTAAAATTCATTCTCAAAATACATCAAATCAATTGAGAAAACCCCAAACTCATAGATAGACTAAAACACACATAACCACATAACACAATCATAGCTCTACTGTACAACACATTTCATCCATTCCTAAATCAAACAATCTCTCACCTGAGATACCATTTCACCACCCAAACCACCCCACATCAGACATCTGTGACCATAAGTATGACACCATAAAAAAACACAAGGCACAATATCCATATTTAAGAAGGAAATACATATTTAATTCCACATTATAATTAAAGGGTTATCATATAATAGGTTTTATCTTGTGGAATCTGTTTATTTAATTGAATATACATGGTAAATGAATTTCATACATATAGTCAGTCAACAAAAGACCAAAAACATCTTTCATAAGATGTAATAGGTGATAAAAGAAACACCACCAATTAATGTGATGTTTAGTAGGAAATTAGCCCATACATATCAATATATCCAAAGGGTAATAACGAACAAAAATAACATGAATAACTTTTCCCCATCCCCTATTTATTTATTTAAAGATTATGAAATTTCCTTTATTAATCTGAATTCAACTATGTTCTCAAGAAACATTTATTCACCCACCCCAAATGATGCACACAAAAAAGTGGGATGAATAAATCCTTGAATAAAATATGATCATCACTTTCTTATTTGGCCAAAATAGGGGTGCACATACAGTAGGAAAAGACTCCATGGAAAACATGACCCTAAGACTATCAAAAAAATACACGACTCCTCAAGTTATAATGATTTGAGGGATCTCATACCAAGATAATGGGGAATAACAGAAGAAATACATACCATGGCTTTAAAAATGAAAGATCATAAATCTATGAGAGAAAGAGATTTTAAAATATATTAAAGGTAGATCTTGATCAAGACCACATATTTTGGATATTAAATGAAGATTCATGTTTTTAGAAGATTGACATGATTCCAAATGTATCAAAAACCACTAAATTTGGTTTTAAACTCATTTTACGTAAAATAAAATGTCAAAGTGGTGAAACTGGAAAAACAAGAATAAATAGGGAATTTTTAAAAACTGTTGGAAATGAGTTATCATTAGATGAGTCAACGCTGTTAGTCACCATTGTGAGTAACCGGTTTGAGTAACTAGTGTGAGTCACTGTTTGGTGAGCTAACAATGCAAATCTCCACCGTGAGTCACTAATTAGAGTCACCAGTGTGAGCTACCGTTCAAAGTTACTATTTTGACTCACTAGGACTAAATCACCACTACGACTCACCACTGTGACTCACCATTGGTACCCACTATTGCGACTCACCATCACAAAATACTAGTATTACTAACCATGCTAGCTCACCGGTCTAACTCGCCGTCGAGAACTACTGGTGTGAGTCACCATTGCGACTCATTGTTGTGACCTACCATTGAAAAACATGAAATTTGTAAAGCTCTTGAAATAATTAGTCTGGACCTCCAAAAACACATCAACCACCACATGTTCAAAATGTAAAGGATTAAATAGTTCTATACCATTACATTAAACAAACCGAAAAATAGAGGTCATAGTTGATTTCACCAGAAAAAATCTACAGGATTTAAAGAGGGGTTACCATTTTTGTTAATCAATATTTGAAGATATTTTATATGTAATTAATTCATGGTATTATCCTTTAACATATCCAAATAAAAAAGGAATGACCAGATAGGTGAATGGAAAGGTCTTAATATTAGACCTGATAAACCTAATGATGTTGTTTTTAATTGAGTAACGTGTCCTTTTCAGAAGATAAACTGATATTATCTATAATTAATGGAGTTCCATGAAACTTCTTGAAGGTGGTAGAAGATATCATCAATATCATCAATAGATTTGTAGTATTACTTAAAAAATAAGGTTGTCACCACCATAAAGGAATTGACTGGGAACATGGAGGTTCCTGAAAGCTTTAATGGGGTTCATTATTTTAATATCCATAACTCTATAGATTCATTTTGTTGATATAATATTCTATGATTGAAAAGATATAGAAAAAAGTGAATCACATTTTTTGACACCTCATGAGTACTTGATGTTGATTTTAGGATTTCCATTGAGTAATAGTTTGTTATTTCAGATAAGGGATAAAATTATTTTGATAAATCTATCAAATATTATATACATCAAAAGGACATTATAAATAAAATAAAAAATGGAGGTGAAACATATATTAGATATGTAATGTTTTTGATAAATGTTTCTTAAAAAAATCACTTTACCATATATTTACACCTTTATAAGTAGTGTATAGTTTTTATTGTACCTTTATCTTAGGTATAAATCATATTTAATTTGTAGAGAAAATGATATTAGAAGGAAATAAATGTCTCAGGGCATGAATCATTCTATTTTTTTAAATGTATTACAACTACAATTGGCCTAAAATCCTAGATGTGTGTTTAATGATAAATTGTTATAATGATTTTGATAAACTAAGATCTTTATTAGATGGTGTTAATTCAGTCATGAATAATTACCTCACATAATTTAGAATATCTTCATTCATTAGGTCCCAAAATAAAAAAAGGCATGTTCATAATACTATTTGAACCATAACCTATAAAAATATTGATAAAGAAACATTTATCTTTCTTTTTTCATCAATGGATGTTGTATTATGGTCTTTATTCTTCTTTTCATCAATAAATTTTATATTTAATTTAACAAGTACTGGATTTAATATGTTAAGACTTCTATTAATGAAACTTATAGTAAAAAAATACACATATCTTAATATATATGTTCTTTATTATTAAATATTTCCACATTAGAAATAATAGATGATATATGTTTCCTTAAGTTCCTTTTCTTTATAAATGATGTGGAATAGTTTTGAGTTTCTATAAACATACTTAAGTAAATTCAAATATAATTTCTTATTGAGAATTCAATTTTGGTTTTTAATAAGACACCAATCTTAGCTTGATTTTTAATTTCCTATTTAGAAATTATATTATATGTAGAAACCCTATCCTCATCCTCGAATAATCCAATTTTTTCACTATTTACATTATTATTATGGTTGGATAATATCATCCTGCTCCATGATCTTAGATAATTTTCAAGAAGCCAAAACATTAAGCTAAATTTTTGGAAAAGGCTTCCATCAACACTCTGAGACAATTCATGTTTAAAAATATATTTTCATAATAATAATAATAAGAACAAAAAAGATGATAAAAAAACAACAAAAACAACAATAATAGTAATTCTAAACAATTTAACGATATATGAAATATAATTAAAATAGACACACACACACATACACCTAGGGAAGCTCAAACTCAAGTCCCACTCCCACAACCATAGCATAATAAACACTAGTTAACCCCCCAAAGGAATTTATAAACCACAAAAGGATTCCCATATAGAAAATATATATAATTAATTAGAAATAAAAATAATAAGAATTGTAGATATGGAACACATGATGTGTAAAAAATATACATAGGTAGACTAATAACCGTACCTTTAACCCCACATTAGGAGTCAATTTAGTGTATCACTTGAAACATTCCATTAATAGTCACCATGTAATCATTATATCTACTCAAGGTATCCCAATTTATATATATATTTATTAAATTACAAAAAATTTAGTGCCACTATAAAACAACCATTGGTCCACACATCATGTAGTTTGAAATTTCATGCATGTGGGTAGTCGTGGTTTCTGTCTTAAAAATATTTGGTTTATTTAATTATTACCATACTTATGTTCATTTGATAATAACACACCATTTTGTTTATATTTCTCCCATGTTTATTTATTTTTCTTATTTTATTTAATTTTCCTTTTCTTTTTCCTTTTTCTTTTTAATATGTTTATGAGAGTTTGGAATATACATTCTTTTGGTGGGAAGTTCCCATAAAAAATAAACAATAGAGGATTATGCACTATATTGGGATCATATTTATCTTATAAAGTTTATTTTTTTGGAAACTTTCTAATACATCTAACATGGGTATTCATAATTTCATTATAGAGATACTACCACCAGTTCATTCCCCTACATCTTCTATGGAAGCACCAACAGGTGAAACTCCACTATGAACACCTCCATGAATTGTTGTAACATCATAACCATTATTAAAAAAACTTATAGGTTATGTTTATAGATCCAACTATAGAACCACATCACTAATAAACACTTCTATAATTCTGAGATCCAATCCAGATCTTTTCTATCTAGATACAATATGTTTATTATTTAGTTTAAGTGTCGTGTCCTCGATTTGAGCATTCCATAGTTCCTCAATTTTAGGGATGAGATAGATGAAATTTTCTCTCAAATATATTGTCTTATCATTTCATGTTAAATAATAAAACATATCAAGACACCTTTTTAGTGTTTATAGACACCCGTGTATTTGATGGGTTATCATACCAAGTGGAGATGTGAAAATATGAGCTAGCCACCCACTTCAGGCTATGAGGTTGTACCGTTACACTCACCATGAGTGAGTTTGACCATTGGTGTGGATTTTAATCCTATCTCACCATATATCCAACATATTTACCATCACCATTCCTGAGAAATCAGTGTTGATATTTGTGTTCAATACACTCATTATGAATAATGTTCAGTATGCTCATGAATCATAGAAAAGATGATAGTCTCAACAACTTAGCGCCTCATCCAATAATGCTTCAGTACAATTATTTTTCCCAACCAAAGGTATTATGGTATAATTATCCTATAGTAAATATAAATATCTTCATATATATTCTATCGCAACTACTAGATCTTCTATATTTTAGTATATTTACATGTTCATTAGTCATCAGGGTAACCTGATTGGTGTATTTTATGTCACCAGTTCAAAACATCACTTAGTATATTTGGGGGACTTTTTACCTCATGAGCATTTAACTCAGAATATTGACTTTCTTATAATTATTTATATCAGGTTAGTCTAGAAATATGAGAAAACATATGTTTTTATTTTATATAACCCTATAGCTGTTATAATGGAAATTAAACATGATGCCCAAATGTTGATTCTAATATAATACCTCTAAAATACCGGTAGATAGGAGAACATACACAACTATATACCTCTTATTACATTTTTATATCATCCAAACATACCTCTACCACATGTAACCCTTGTAATACCCCTCAACCACATTCATGATTGACCAAAAAATTGGTTTTATTTTATCTCCTCGGAATAATGTCTCATCTTGAGAAGATAGACTAATTATTATATAACATGGATGATTTATTTAAAAGATATATGATTAAAATACACATGATAGTTAAATATATTACAATTTAAATGGAAAAATATATTTTTCTTTTATCATCTACTCCATTGGATTCACCAATATTAGCCTCACCAAACAATACTTTTTTGTAGGATGTGTTATATAGGTAGAAATACCATGCTAACCAATGTTTGTTTTAAAACATTTTTATTTATTATATATATCTATAAATATTTTAATGTGATTCCTAGATTTTATATATATTAATTTTCATTCCCATAAACTATTAATTAATTTTTAAGAATTTTTTTTACACATACCTTTTGACTATATGCATGTGACGAAATCTATTACAAACTATTCACATATTAAGAGCCATCTGTCATCTAAGGGAGTATATTTTTGAATTTAATATTCACTTATTATTTTATTAAATCATTTCAATACTCCCCTGGTGGTGTTTCGGGTTGCATATTATGACACCCACCTTTTAATGTATGCCCCTTTTTAGATAGGACATACCTTTTTTGAATATTCATTGAAGTGTTTTGAGGTAGGTTAAGGGTGTTAAGGAGGCCCCAAGTGAAATGAGGTCAATATTATTTGTATGTTGTAGACTAAAATTCTATACTAGATTCACTAGATAGCTTATGGTATCCACTTGTCAGTTGGTGGAGTCTGTAGAATCTGTATTAATGTTGATAATTTCACCTGCTAGATTGTGGAGGCCACCAGCTCATCGGTGGAACTGTTGGGAGCCCAATAAACCAGCTGAGTTGTATGTATTTTTCTTAAAAAAAATTAAATTTCACAATTTCCATCATTCTCCTTAGCCCACCTCATCCATTATCACCCATGTATATCTCATCTGGTGATTTTGGTTTCTCCTATATTTTACTTTCTTACAGTGGATTTATCCTACATTCCTAACTCAATTACTTCCTTCTAATTATAGAGAAATTCTATTCCCTCTTTTTAACAAAAACCAATTAGGTCACAGATATATTTATCCGATATATATGTTTTTAACATAGTCAAACCAGGTAATTGATGATCATTGCTAGAATTGGAACTTATACTAAAGGAATTGGAATTTTCACACCATTTAGACCAAAACTATTGTAAAATGGATCTCCTTAGGTATGTGAGATATTATCCAACCTTTTGCGTATGGTTTATACTCAATATTAAACATATATTTTGAATATATTCATAATATATATATCTAGTATTCTGTTTGGGAAAATTGGATGCATCTTTGAGTCATTGAATTTTTATTTCACCTAATGAATGAATCCCTTTCCATTAGATCATAATTATATGTTTTATAAACATGATAGTTTAGTGTTCATGTTTATCCCTATGAGAATTATGTTTGATCTTTTTCCACATGATATGTGTGTGACTCCATATGAGAACCAATGATTTATGTTTCTCACATGTGGAATTATTATGGTATTGTGTCTATGTTACATTAAGTGATATTGATATTTCATATGGTTTCTATGTATTAAATAGGTTGTTCCTATGTATTATATAGACGAGGGTGTAGGTTAATCCATATGAACTATCCCATGAGGGGAGATATTACATATATTTGGTAAATATGAAATGGGTTATACCATCATGGGGGATGTGTCAGACACGATTCTGGACTATCCCATTGAGGGGGATGTGTTGAGTGGCTGGTTGACGTTTCTTCTAACATGGAACCAAATCAGGTAGGTTTAGACCATAAGGACAAACAAATACATGTTATACATGTATTATGTAATTATTATCTATATATTCTCTAATAATGACATGAACTAATATAT
The DNA here is from genome assembly GCA_963277665.1 of Viscum album. NCBI lineage: Eukaryota > Viridiplantae > Streptophyta > Magnoliopsida > Santalales > Viscaceae > Viscum > Viscum album. The sequence goes on along the minus strand of OY728157.1, from coordinate 1,512,487,130 downwards.
ATTATTATATTATGTTAAGGAATATAGGCGGTGTCTTACACAATCATGTACTCATACCCTAATTATGAATCTCAGTGGACCAGTAGATTTCATGTCCAAGAATTAGATGAAGGGAAAGGTCCATATAGTAAGAAATTGAGTAGGTTTATTAAGATAATATAGGAAATTTACTATATACTTCAGCTAGTTGTACACTATAGTTTTTTTAGTTTTTTTCATACCTTGATCTAACACTAGTGGGGATCCTTTCTTATGTCTGGGTGGTGTGTTCAGAATTCCATAATATCACCACATGGTTTTGTACTTCATTTTTATAATACTAATGTGATTATTTATTGATTCATTATTTTTTGACTTTATTATTATTAGTTCCATTATATAATCATTTTTTACATGATATTGTGGTAATAATCTCCATAGGATGCCCCTTGATCCCTCATTGTTAGTCTACAACCTCTGACATGCAGGGAAGATTTCACGAGGTTTTGTGGAATTTCATATTCGACCTTGTGGGATGGGTTTGGGTGTTACAAAATTTTATTAGAGGTCCAAGTTCACTAAATTTTTTCTTCTCTTTTATTTTATTTGGGATAGGATGTATATGAGATAGAATTATTTGTATTTAGGATGGGTAACATTGACACCACCTGGAAAACATTGTATAGTGGCCTTCTAATTTTCCATACAGTATTAAATTATACTCTTATTGTTCCTTGTTATATTTGATTTAAATTCACCTTGGTTTATGACCATGATGTTGGTATAATAATTTAAGAGATTTTGTGTGTCTCCATACATAATTTTCAGGAACAAAATATCACACACCATAAAACTCATTCTTGTATTATATAGATCCCAAATAATTAAATTCATTTTGAAATTATGTTTTTTGTTTTTTGATCATGATTTTTTAAATACTAATATTTGAGCCTGTGTAATCTATGATTGAGTGTATATATATGGATTTGACTAATGTGAAAGTACCAGAGGATTGGATTAATTAATGAGCAGTTATTAGGTGGCAATTCCTTATTCTTGGGGGTATCCTCTTTGGTTTAACCATACTGTAAAATAGTGTAAATGCCTATGATCGGTTGTGGGTATTCCTGTTTTATCTAGTAGGTTTATCTGAGGTTTGCGAATTTTAGGAAATTAAACCTCATATATTTCTTTCTCATCCTGTTGAAACACCTACTATATTGGATGATGCAGTTGAGCATGCACTTGTGGTTGCTTCAGAAGGTTATAATATTGAACTGATCTAGTCAGAACTCTACCAGATAGTACCTATTTTGGGAAGAGTATCATGCATGGGTGGACTAATGATGGTGGACTACACTCATGATGTCCAAATACATAATCCACTGGACTTCTAGGGAAATGGAGTCCCCTATAGGATTGAAAATGAAATATTGATTGATTTTTTGATCAGCTAGAGACTCCAGAAGATGAAAAGGAAATGTTTCTGACTTTTATGCATCAAGGTGATCCTAGATGGTGGTTATAAATTATGCTTCAGGATAATAGATGTGAATGGATGACATGGTAGAACTTCAAGGATGTATTCAAGGATGTATTATTTGAATAATTCTTTCTAGATGCACTGAAGATGGAACATGATTAGGAGTTCATTTATCTCGAGTAAGGAATTATTAAAGTGTCCACCAATTTAATGTAGTCTAAATTCTTTATTTTTTATAATAATAAAAGAAAGTTAGAGGAAGAAAGTTGGGGTAATGTTTGGTAGTCAATGTAGAGAAGTGGTTATTTGATTTCATCTATGAGTTATGGTTATGATATGTGATATAATTGTTTGTGGAAGGGAAATTATCTCAAGGTATATCACGTTTCTCTCAAAAAATTTCACTAGTGTGGTACTAGTGGTCATATAAAACATTTATATTCCAGGTATTAATGAATGAACCTAGTAATTTTGGGATATGGTTTGGGTAAAAGACCTCAAAAGTATGTGTAAAACCCAAAAGAATCATTGAATCAAGTGATTTACTAGATTATATGGTGTCATGGAATGGTTAATATAAGGTCTTATACAGTTTGTCGAGCTTTAACTAATGGTGGATATGGTCCTTCAATAGTTTGAAAAATCGTCTTGATTTCTTTTACATTCATTGTTTTTTGTTTGATAGAGACACTTCCCATTCATCCATATAAACCTGATTTATCACCGGGCTAGAATTACTAGTTATGTTCTCTTGTAATATTCTATTTATCGATACAACCTTAAAAAGGAATGTGGATTTTATTTATCTCTATACAAAATGTCTAATGGTTATAGCTTAATTTGAACATATGTGGAGCTTGAAAATTATTGAGATGAAATATTTCGATGTGATCCTTAGAAGGGAATAATTGAATAGATTCCTTGAACACATTGATTGTTATTGGAGATAAGTGACTTTGATGTCATTAAAGTTATATAAGTTTATGTTGACCAATGTGTGAGACATTGAGGAAGGAAGAGTAAAACATGATCCTTATTTGAGATAATTATTTTATGTTCAGGTTGTTGGCTTGATCATTATAATGGATTGGATGGTATCTCCATCCTTCATCCCTCCTGTAGTAGACCGATACCAATTAGTGTTTCTAGAGGTCATCTTAAGGTTACCTCCACATAGTGGAGGTGTGTTTGATATTTAGTTCATTCATGATGAACTAACAATATCAATTCCACTATGATTTATGGAACTATAAGAGTTAAAGGAGATCAATGGTTTGATTGAAGATCTTGAAACAAAATGATTAGTCAGATTGATCACTTCCCCTTGGGGTTCTATCATGTTTTTCTCTATGATGTAGGATAATTGTTTTGGGATTTCTATGGACTACAAGAAGTTTAATAATAACACAATGAAAAACATATACCTATTTCATATAATTGGTTAAATTATTGATCAATGTAGGTTATCCCAATGATTTTCAATCATTGATATGTGTTTTAGCTACTATAATCTTTGAGTCAGGGAAGAAATCATAGCAAATTCAGTGTTTAGTAGTAGGTATTGAATGAATGAGTATCTTTTCATTACCTTTGGAATGATTAATGTCTTAAAAATGTTCATGGCTCTCATAAACATGATATTACACCTATAGTTGGGATATTTCATTATGTTGTTCATTGATGACATCCTGAAGTATTCCAATATGATATTATTACAAGACAAATACATGTAGATCATATTGAGTACACTTAAATAACAATATCTATACACCAATTTTCAAAGTTTCACTTTTGGATATAGGATTTCTGCTTTCTTGGGAATGCGGTTTCTCAAGAAGGAATATTTTTTATCCATATAAGGAATATGTAGTTATGTATTGGGAATAACTGAGGAATATATTTTATATTTTGAGTTTCCCCATGTTTGATATGTACTATATGAGGTTCATTCATGAATTTTACCATCATTAATTTTCCATGAAAAGTATTTTAAATAAGGGATTCTTTATTGAATGTATATACTAGTGTGAATAATAATTACTAGAGATAAGAAAGTGGTCAAAAGAAACTCATATTTTGATTCATCCGGATCGTGAAGTCGGGTATGCAGTGTATTGTGATGTATATAGTATTGGATTGGGATGTGTTCTAATAAAGGGTGATATAATAGTTACTTAAGGGTCTCATCAGCTATGAACCCATGAGTGGAACTACCATTATCATGAATTAGAATTGGAAATAATGGCCCATGTGTTGGAATTTTTGTGAAACTACCTATTCAGAGAGATATTTATCATATAAAAAAATTACAAAAGGATTCTTTATATTTTATCTTAGAATGACCTAATCCTTCATAAATGGTGTGGGGTAAAATACATTAAGTTTTTTGAAAATATATGGAGTGTTATCCTAATAATGATAACATAGAAATAAATGTTCATAGTAGAAATATTTAGGAATTTGGTGGGTGGAATTTTGAATTTTATGGAAACTCAATGTTTTTTTAGAAAAAAAGAAAGAGTGACAAGCTGAGGATCCCATGGAAGTGGTTTTTTCACCCTTAATGAACACATCCTAATGGGTGGAATAGGTGAAGGCTATCCAAAATCTTCATTCCGTGTGTGTCCTGATGTGTAAGAGTTTGGTGGAAAATAAATCTATTTCGTGTTAGGATTTAAATAGATGTGGTGTCCTTATGGTTCAGGTCAGAGTAATGGTTCCTTATTCCATGAGAATGGAGTTGATGATAACCTCTCATGCTTTGTATTAAGAAGTGTGCCCAAGATCAATGAAAATGTATCATGATATAAAATGGAAATTCTAGTGACACAAAATGAAAAGTAACATTGCATGATTTCTCTCTCATTGTCTATGTATTTAGAGGATCAAGTATGATAAAGTACATGTAAGGATTATCTATCCACATCCAGTACTATTTTTTAATTGGTTTGAGATGACGATGGAAATAGTGAGAGGGTTACCCTAGACCTTGAGAGGTTGAGATACTTTTTTGGGGTTTAGTTGATTAGTTCTCCAAGGTATTATAATTTTTCTAGATCTAAGTAAAAAATTGTAAATATGAATTAAACAATATTTATGTTCTTGATATCACATGGCTACTTGGAGTGCCTTTGAGCTTGGTATATAATAAAAACACACAATGCACATCGTAATTTTTTTTGGGGTTGTAGACGAATATTGGGATATATTTGAAGTTATGTATTAACTTTCAAACATAGACTAATCGGAAGTAAGATAAAATGATTCATATAGTAGAGAAAATTATTTTTTTGTGTGCTCTATATTTTGAAGAACTTGGGATGATCACTTTTTTATAGAGTTTTCCTTTATTTGATTCAGATGGCTCAAATTGAGGTTATGAATTAACAACCATGTCATTCACCACTATGTTGGTATGAATTATGTGAACCTTTAATTATTGGGACTAGTATGGTAAAAAGGACCATAAAATGGGTTTGGATAATTTATAAGTGTCTTTATAAAAGTCATAATATATATAAAATCCATTCTAACTAGATGATATAATAGTTGGAGTTTTTTGTGAGTGATAGAGTTTTCCAATGGGTTCTCCATCAGTTACGAAATAGGTGGTTGGGAATGAAAGGGAAGTTGGAACTATGGTATTTTGGACCATTGGAAATCGTTGAACATATAGAGATGGGTACCTATCTATTAAATCATACTTTATGAATTCAAGTTATAAATAATTTATTCTATGTGTCTCATATTTTGAGTTATGATATTGGTCCTGAGTATAACAATAATTAGAAGGATATTGGGATAAAAGTGAATAATTGTTTAGAGTGGCCTATTCAAATTACTAAACAAAGGAGAAAGTTTCTATAAGGGAAGGTTTTTACTCTTTTTTGGGAGGCTGGTAATGAAATGGAGATAGGATGGTGGGATTATTGTAACTTGAAAAGCTACAGAATCTCCACTATCTTTCCAGTGGATTCTATAAAAAATGAAGCAATCTAGAACATCCTACTAGCCACCTAATGGTGAGAAACCAACTATCCAGTGATGTTTTTTGGTAGAACACATTCTTCCCATCAGTAACAGTCTAGATTATGGAGGCCACCGTCTCATTAGTGGAATTATTCAAATCCCAATAGAAAAATTATGTTTTATGGTGTATTTTAAAACACAAACTTCACATTTGTTGTCATTGTTTTAGTCTACCCTTGACCAGAAACACTATAGGAGATATCTTATAGAGATATTGGGTTCTCTACTTTCCTTAAATCTAATATCACTGACACTTATAATATGGTTTGATTCAATATTTATTACATGGTGAGTTCCTTCATAATATAAATCACCAAATATCTATTCTAATTGACTAAAACCAATTAGATACTAGTTTTATTCATTTGAGATACTGGTTTTGACATGGTATAATAAAATAATTATTGATTTTGGATAGAATAATCACCTTAATTCATGTATTCAGCACTTGATAACCATTTAGAACAAGATGGTTATCGAAATAATATATCCTTTGGAATGTGGGTGAATCTAGGATTTTCTGTTTCTCTATTTGACTCATATTTGAACCTTGTAATCAAATTATTATAATAGAAACAGTAGGTGGTACTTTTCTATAGTGAATTTTTATACAATTTCCTGACATGATATTTTGGTGTCCCTGCATGACCTCATGAGAACTATGATTTATGTTTTAAGACCAGAGGTGCGTGTGTGTTTCCCATTGATACCTAATGATTTATGTTTCTAATATGTGGAATATTTATAGTTTCATTTATACTTTATATGACTTGATATAGATATTTCATCAAGTATCTATAGAGTTCTTTCATTGTTCCTCTATCTTATACAAATGAAAATATAGGTTGAACCGTATGGATTATCCCTCGACAGAATATGTGTGATTCATATGGTAGATATGAATTTGGTTAAACAATGAAATGTATGTTTCAAACTTATTTGTTGGAAATCCCATCATGGGAGTTGTTTTATGGTGCATCCCGATATTTTATGATTTTTTTTAAAATAATTCAATCTTTTCTATATTTTTCAATTCATGCAACCTTGAATATAACTTCAATTACATGAAAGCACCAAATTTGGATTATTTTACATGAAACACTAAGTTAATAATATTAAAAAATAAACAGAAAGACAACCTTTAATTACACACAACACTGGATTAGCCTATGTTACATGAAACACAATGTTTACCTTGAGTTATATCAAATACAGAGTTTAAATAAAAAATGACATATATTTATCTAATATGATAATTATCACCAATCCATTACAATATTGGTCAGGAACAATATTAAGTAAACTATAAAAATATAGTTTACATATGTATTTAAGAGTAATTATTTAGTGATCAATTAATTAAAAATGAAAATAAAACCCATTTCAAAATATAGTAAATAATTTTATAAAAAAATATTTTTATGCAATAAAACATGTTTTACCACAAGAAATTAATTAATAAAATTATTAAATTAGTTTAATAAAATTAATATATAATATAGTAAATTATATATTAAAAATTGATTATAGGATTTTTCTAGAGAAGTGATAATAATAAATTCAACTATATGTATAAAAATTGGAGTATTTCAAAAAGGTTATTTTACAGCATTTTAGTGGAACACTTATTCCGAGACAACCTTTTCACATTATCATAAAATTTATTTAAAAAATTAAATTTCATTTTGGAAATATAAATATAAAAATTATCTTAGGTTGAATTTTTTTTAATTTTATGAGATGTTTCATTTTTTGATGAATTGTGAAAAATATTGAGTTTTATTTAAAAATTTCATGTTTATTTGAATTATGTAAAGAGTTAAATTATATTTTAAATTAGTTTAAAAGTATAAATAGTTTAATTTTATATAAATTAATACAATTTACATCGTTGGAATCACTGTTATATTCAAGTTGGATATAAAATTATTATAAAATTTTTAACATTTTCAAATTACAAACCCACTTTCTCATCATATCTGTGTGATTTATTTTAAATAACGTTATCATATTTATGAGAGTTGAATTTGGAAAAATATATTAATTATTTTTAAATATGATAAATTTAATTTTTAATAAGTACAACTTAATTTTTGACCATAATGATTAGTGGAAGAATCTAAAATTCCAAACAGCAATTAAAAAACAAGTTTTTTGAGTACCTTAATATAGAATATAAGTTGTAAAAATGACCAAATTTTGTACAAAACCCATTTTCGAGAAATATTTAAGCCTTTATGAAATTATTCTATAATATTATTCTTTATAGGACACTTTAACTTGAAATTTACCTATATAATAATTTATGTAAAGAAAAAGACCAAAAACTGTACATTTGTTCCTTTTAATTTCTATAATAATTTATAATGGGGAATGAAATAAACATGACCGGTGATAAATATTATATTAGTGTAAATTTTATTTTTATCATAAAAATTTAATTTAATGTTTTAAAATTGATATAATTACATTAAATTTTTAAGAAACGTCAATACATGAATTATTTTGTTAATAATTAAATATATGAAATGATAGTAAAAACATTAAATGTAAAGTAAATTGAATGAATTATTGAGTTAAATTATTATTATTTTTATTAATATATTATATTATAAAGTTTTAAACAATATTTATTCTATTTACATTATTTTCTTGATATGTTTTTAAAATTTAAATTAAGTGAATAATGTCAAAATTCACATTAATGTCATTTTATAATAAATTCTATTTTTTAAATTTATTCAAAACTATTAAAAATGTTATATTATATCAAGTTATTTGTAAATATAAATAATCATAAACTATTTTCCATTAATGTACCAATTTTTATATTATAATTACAATATTGACCATAAAAAAGTAAAACTATGTTATCATGACCAAGGATAAAGCAATTTTTTTTGTGAGTTACTTGAGCTTCTGTTAAAATTAATTTAAAAAACATATGAGATATTTATTTTATATATTTGGGATAATATTTCATAAATAGTTTTAAAAAAATTATATAATATATCCCACTTTAATTTCATTTGGATGAATAAATTACCCAGGTTAGAAAATTAGTTACCTTAATAAAAAACCAAAATGGAAAAAATAAGGAAACATAGAAGTTAAGGAATTTTTTTCAAAAAATGTATTTATTATTTTTCCATTGGGGGTATTTATTGATGAAATCGACCATACCCTTCATTATTATAAATTTTTTTATCCATATTAGGTAAGAGATAACTCCCAATAGTGAAAGTCATTGAGTATTTACTATAATGCCCCTCCTCTTCAACTATAAATTGGTACTCATTCTCCCCATTATTCACACATCTTAATCCATTTGGATAGATATAAAAATAAAAAAATCACATCCCAAATTCCCTCAAATAATCTTTCATGCATTATTTTTTCTACAAGGAAATCCTTTTAAGGTTTAATAAAAACTTATGTAGGATACATGAAGAAGATACAATGTTATTCTAAAAGAGTTTTTATTTTATTTCCTTTTCCATATCTTTAAATTATTTTTATAAATTTATTATATAATAACCTTAGTATCATCTATATACTGAAGTATTTTTATTATAAGTTAATTATCTAAAACTAAACACACTTTAATAAAATGTGATACAATATCATTTTCTGCGTGTATGATGGACTACCGCCTCACAGACCAATGTCGTTCAGTTTTCAATTATAACATTTCCAGGTTGGGAATAGTAATGGAAATACTGTTTATATTATATATATGTGATATTTTTATGTTATTAGGAATCAATAACTTTTATATCATGAAAACCTTCATGCCTTCCATTTTTTGGGAATTGAAAACTTCTTTCGGGTGTAAGGCGGACTATCATCTCGTGAAGTGATGTGACTCGTTCATGAAATACATGAAATATATTAAGTATGTGTTTAATAAAATAATGTGATATATATGAAATAATAATTACACTATAATGATATTATTTACATATATATAAATTATTTTTCATTCTTTCAACATGATAACCAAATGGAAACAACATTCATGCTTACGTATGGATTACCCTCTCCATGAACTGTGTATTTAATTTCATATTACCAAATTTATGGAATACTATAAATACATATATATATATATATGTAGATATATAATATATATATATATATGATATTAATTACATGGTTAACATTATATATATTATTAATCCATTATCTCTATAAGAGGAAAAATGACAATTCAAAATATGTTTGAAAAACAAAGTAGTTAATACATAAACCATAACATTAAAATTTAATTGTAAAAAAATGGGTAATAAAAGGAATAAGAATAAAATGTATGATATGATATATATGAATATGGATAAGTTATAGATTTATAATAAACTTTTATTTATTATACATGATGTTTGAATGTCTATTATGAGAGTCAATACTTAAGGCAAGCGATTTTCATCACAATTTTTTTTATTTTTTGAGATAGAAGATATATTCACAACATCATTATTTTATGATGTGTATATACTTACCATGAATATATTTTAGGGTGATTAGAAAAAAATTTATTAGTATTTACATATCCATTTTAGGATCGATTGTTCATGGGTTTTATGATTCAAATGTTACAAAATCAGTAATGAAATTTTGCCTCAATGTCCCTTCATTCAGAAAAATGTTATGTTATGCACCTATATTCGTTTACGAGGTTTATATAATGACCATTTTAAATGTTATATAAGGATTATTATTTTTTTATTTTATATTAATCTAAATTTAATTATATTTTTTGATAGGTATTATGATTCAATGTTACTATAGTTATAAGAGTTTATTTCAAAAAAATCATCTTTTATTAGGAAAGTTTATGATTATTCTTCTATTGATTAAATATTTTGATACATTTATAAACAATTATCTTTATTTTTATCATATATAGTTATTAATTATATTTACATGTAATGGTACAATTTTTACATTATTTGTTACTTAATATATTTTAGAAAATATTTTTATAATAATCCAAAATTATTTCTCTCTTCTGATGAAAAGAAGTTTTATTAAAAAAACCCTTGTTTTATAAAAATTTATTAAAAAGTAATATAGAATTATATTTTAATTTAACATTCATATAAATATATTTTAAAAATTTATATCTCTTTAAATCCATGTTAAATTTTTTTCAAAACATCATTTTTATGTCTTCAAAAAAAATTCAATTAAAAATGTTTTGAAAATGTTTTTTGTTATAAAATGTTTTAAAATGATTTTAAAATGTTAATTTTTATGTATTAAAGGTTATTTTAAAATAAAAAGGTTTTTAAGATGTTTTATTCTTTATAGAGTGTTTTAAATTATTTTCAAGCCATCACTTCTAAGGTTTTAAGGTTATTTTCATAGAAAAATGTTATTAAAAACTATTACATTGTGATGATAATTTTTCAAATAAAAAATTGATATTTTCCTCAATAAATGTTTAAATGAATTTTAAGAGATCTATTTATAAGAATCCATTGTTATTTTCAATGTTATTGTTTTTGAAAATGTTTTCTTAATGTGATCTTCAATGAATGTTTATATTCCATAAGAAATATTCCAAGTGATCTTTCCAAATACTTCTCCATCAAAGATGAAATAATTTTTATAGTTTATGGTTTTCTTGGGATATAATCCAAGGACATAATTATTATTATTTCTTTTAACAATATTTGTTTAAGATGATAAGTTCATTGTGAAACTCGTTTCTCTTCAATTGGTTATAAAATAATAAAATGTTTATGAAATCCACTTCTTTTCACAGGGAATGCTATAATGAAATGATTGTAAATCCTTTATATTTTCAATAGGTTATTATATGATTAAGTTTTTATGATACCCACTTCATATTAAGTTTTACATTTTTGTCAATGTTCATGATATTGTGGAAATCATATGTATTATTTCATTTTGTGAAGGGTGGGACCTATATATCCCTCCAATTCTTTGGGTAAAGATTTATATACAATGAGATAGACCATATTGGAATAGAGAGTGATCTCAGTTTAGTAATACATGGATGGAATAGGGAGTGAAACCAATCCAATAATAGAATTTTTATATTATTATTGTCTTAAAAGTGATACTTGAGTAACATTGAAATGATATTCTATGATTATGTGCATGATAAAAATTGCATCTCTTATGTCTATGTTATGATGTCATGGATAATGTTCTTTAATTATCTTATGATTCATATTTTATGAATTTCATATCATTATTCCAGGATTCATTATTACAATGTATGTTATGTAGGGTATGTTCTTCAAATTTTATGATTATTTACTCATACCCTTATGTTCATGTTATTCTTACCTTAATACTTTATTTAGCCTTACTATGCATTTAAGCTCACCCTTTATTATTTTTCCTTTATTTGGGTTACAAAGAAGGTTTTTAAGTAGTAATAATAAATGTGAATATTTTTAAAGGAAAAAAGGAACATATTTCACCAAGTTAGATGGTTTTTCAATGTTTTCAAAGAGATTAAACTATTATGGTCCCCTGGAAGAACTTCTGTAATGTACTGAATATTCATCTAAAATGATATGATATCCATATTTGATAGACTTGGATCCTTATATATGGGATTAAAGGAAATTTTTCGTGAAAATTTGAAAACTAGGATTAGAAAGTTTTAGTTGGATCCATAGGGGTATTTTTAAGGAAATTTTTAGGGATGTCTCAAAGGATAATTTTAAAGATGAGTCAATGAATAAGAAAATGTTCTAGAATTTTGGTAAAGGGAATATAAAGTGGTTTCTTAGAAATTCATCCGTGTCTAGATACTAAAAGTGAATGCAGATCTGGAAAAGATATACCTATGCATAATAACCCTCAAAACACCTCATTAAAATTGAATCGATCGGGAACTGGTGTATATAAATGAGCCTTTTTTACACCTAGTTTGACAATCCTAGGGGATATGCTTTGTAAATTCATAAAATTCTTATGAACCATCATAATTGATTTAAATAGATAATGACAATTAATAACCTATGATAAACCTAATCTATCACATATTCAATAATAATGTGCCATGATTAAGGCATCCTAATTTGTTTTTCTGATTATTTTGTTTCCCATTATGATTACCATTTCTCCCACTATGATTTCTAGTCTTAGAAAATGGAGGGAACCAGAAGGAACTAGACTAACAATGAATTTAATGAATGATTTTCTGATGATATGAAAAATGGAATGATGAATGGAGTAAAGTAATTTGTGATTATGCCTAATCATGAGAATAACTAACAATGTGTACCATACCCAACCCTCATACTTACTATATAAGAGAAGGAAATATAAAACTGAGGGTTTAGGTGATGGTAACCATAAAGGAAAGATGATATAGTTTCCTATATGTTAATAATCTGGAAAGAAACACCCATGTGAAAGTTATAGTGGGACATGAATATGTTTTTACTATGTAAAATAAGGACACAAAGAAAGTAACATCAAGTAAAACAATTAAGAGTTTTGTGAATGGAATTGATGAGAGTATTGGTATACAAATGATATAATTTCTGATTGAATATTTCAAATTTTGAAATCATTAGATTCATGAAAATCAATGTCTTAAAGAGAAAGATAATGAAGGGAATTTGTATTGTGGTATGAGTAGTTGTTATACTACTGATGATGAATAGAATAAAAATTAATTATAATAAAAAATATGTAATATGGAATAATATGGTGATTCCTTGTGAATGGCTTAAGAATGAGATGGAATGATCAAATTAGTAATTTAATTAAAGTTAAGGATTACGTGTTATGAATAATGAAATATAAAAATATTTCTTCCACATTTTATTCATTATGGATTTAGAAGAATATGTTAAATAGTACAAGTGAACTTGAAAATTTTGTTTAATGGAAAAATTATATTTTATGGATAAAACATAATTAACAGAAGGCAACCAAAAATATATTTTTGAGGATGATAAAATGAAGTTTATTTTGGATATATATATGATTGATATTGATAAACAAATTTGGATAGTTTTAATGACCTCAAAACTGATTATTTTAAAAAAAATTAGTTTATGCTATTATTGATGAAGTTTAAAGCATTTTTGGATTTAATGAATATATCCAATAATCTAGGTTATATGTATGAAATGATTAATAATGTATGTTTTAAATAATCTTTAGTATGTGAAAATAAATAGGTACATTATGATATTTGGAGGATTAATTTTAATTATATTTTGATAAATTTTGTAACCTTATTTATAAAATAAGAATGTTGTAAGGGTTACAAGCGTAACAATTTATGGAATGGATTTAGTTAAACTTCAATGGATATTTTAGATATTAAAATTTTAATTTACCATGTGATGATTTATCTATATTGGTTAACATATTCTAACCATTTTTTTTGATAAATAAGGATAAATGGAATTAATAATCATTATATTATGGATCTTATGAACCATTACTGCTTTATGAATAACAAATTCACCTTTATTTCTTATAATAAGAGATGAAGTTGAAATTTATCAATGAATAATAAAAGTGTGAAACTGTTCTTATGAATTTTAATGAAATCATGTAAATGTATTTCAATATGATATTATATAGTAAAATATTTTTTCTACTCTAAGAAGAGGATATTTATAAAAATAACCTAATAGCTTTGTTTTTGTTGAACTGATGGTCTTATAAATCGTAACAGATTTATGGTTTTTAGAACCTTCACTTTCAATTGATAAACCACATTCTATATCACTATAGATACTTATTTGAGTATTTTTACCTTTTATTTCCATTTTTTGACGTTCCTCCACGGTTTAACCATTTGGAAACCTAGTATGAGTTATTCTATATAACTTGTGCATATCCCAATTTATTTTTCATGATGATTCTTTATTAAATGATTTTACGATGACTGTTACATTAAAAGAATTTTAAAATTTTAAACATTTTTTGACCAAGATGAGTTTAGAGGAAAATTTTCATTTTAAGGGTGGTAGATTGTGACACCACGGTATTTTTTGAAATATATTGTTTTGAATTAATTTAATATTTTTGATAATTTACAATTCATACAACCATAAATATAGCATGTGTTAATGAAATCACTAAGTATAGTTGATTAAAATTTAACATCAGGTTAATAATTCTTCACATGGAACACTATGTTACGCTTTCACAATAGATAACACTGTATTAGCATAAGTTACATGCAACACAATTTTTATCTTGAATTATAGGCAATAATGAGTTTAAAGGAAACATGAAATATTATTCTATAATCTGATAATTGTAACCTATCCAATGTAATAACGGTTATGAATATGATTAACTAAATAATGAAAATATGTCTTACACATGTATATAATATGAATAATTTTATGTCTAAATAACTAGAAATGAAAATAAAACAGTTTTGAAAAGATATGAAATCATTTTCCATAAGAAACCTATTAAGCAGTAATTTTTTTTCACAATAAATAAATTAAACAAATTTTTGTTAATTATTTTAATGAAATGAATATATGAAATATTAAATCATCTACTTAAAATTCATTTGAGGAGTTTTCTAGATACAAGATAACAATGCATCTAATTTTACGCATACAAATATGTATTTTTCGAATTGGTAATTCTACCTTTTATAATGGAACACTTAATTTAAAATAAAATTTTCAATTTTTTATAAAAATTATTTTAAAAAATAGGCATAAATTTTTAACTAATAGGGAAAAAATTCTAAGGGTGAATTTTTTGTATTTTTTTGAGAATTTTCATTTTTGATGAATGGTGAAAATACTGTGTTTGAAAATAAATTTCCATTTTTATTCTTACTATTTTTGTAGATAAATTAAATATTAAATTCTTTGTAATGTATAAATTATTCTAATATATTAAAATTAATATAATTTAGGTTATTTTAATAAATTTAATATTTAAATTGGATATAATACATTATAATTTTCTAAACATTTTAACTTTAAAACCAACGTTCTCATCATGTATGAGGGGTTAATATTAAAATAAATAATTTAATTTTTTTGAGATAAATTTGGTAAAAATGATTCCATCTTTTTAATAATAATAATTTATAATTTAAAATAAGTCCAATATAATTTTTGACTGTCATTATTATTGAAAAAAGTTAAAATTAATTATAATGTTTAAAGAAAAATTAGTTTAACTTAGAATATAAGGTGTAAGAATGAACAATTTCTTTTTGGAAACCCCTTTTCTAGACATAATTAAACCCTTAGGAACTTTGGATAAAAATTTGTGATTAATTGTAAACATCTACATGAAATTAACCAACATAATAAGTTAATGAAGAAAAAGATAAAAAATGTATTATCCTTCCTTTTTTAATTTCAATGAAACATTTTAATAAAGAAAATAATACATAGTTTTGGTTTTAAATATTATTTTATTATAAATTTTTTTAATTATAATAATTAAATTGAAATATTTTTATATTTGATAATTATATTAAATGATTAAGAAACTCAAAAACAAGAATTATTTGGTTAATAATTCAATATATCAAATGATACGAATAACATTAAAAGTGAAGTAAATTCAATGAATTGTTATAATAGATTATTTTGTTAGATTAATATATCATGATACATATCTGTGAACATCATTCAATCAATTTCCCTTATTGTGTGTAAATTTATTAATTTAAACTAATTGAATAATGTGGAATTTTACATTAATGTTATAATAAATTCTATTTTATTAATTGATTTAAAATTAATAAAAATAATAATTTTTTTAAATATAAATGTAAATGTTAATCATTATAAAATAGGTTCCATTAATGGTATAATTGTTTGTTTATATTGAATATAATAACCATTAGATAGTAAAAAAATTATTAGCGCGATTAGGGTTAAAGGAGTATTTTTGCGATTCACTCGCACTTATGCTAAAATCAATTTAAATGAATATGTGATTTTTTATTTTATAAATCATATAAAATATTTTAGAATAATTTGGTTTATATTTTATAATATTTCCTAGTTTAATATAGTCATAAGGAATAAATTACCTAGTTTAGAAAATTAATAAACTTTATAAAAAACCAAAAAATAAAAAGTAAGAAAACAAAAAAGTTAAGGAATAAATTTTAAAAAATATATATTTTTGGGGTGGTGGTATGTATTGAATAAATAGTTCCTATAATCTATTAGTATCAAATTTTTGAGACACATATTTTATGTCATACCTCCAAATAGTGAAAATTGTTGAGTACTTACAAGAATGTAACTCCGCCTCAACTAAAAAAGGGAACTCACTACATTAGCTTATGAAAACCTCTAAATACATATAGATTGACCAAAACCTTCCAAAATAACTTCAAAACTTCTATAAAATGATCCTATAGGACTTATTTTTGGAAAAAATAGTTTCTTTAGAGGTTTGGTTGCAAACCTAGGGAGGATACCTAAAGAAGAGGTAACACTCTAATAAATGAGTTATTATTTTATTTCATTATCCATCGCCATCAATTATATATATATAGACATATTATGTAATAAAATTAATATAATATATATAAAATGGTTATTTTTTACTAATATTATGGCGTAAAAATTAAAATAATTCCATAAAATTTTATAAAAATTATTATTCATGTGTATGGCAGACTACCACCTAACTAACTGATGTCATTCTTTTTTTCCATTTCCTCCTTTAAAGGTTGGGAATAATAATGGAAATATTATATATATATTATATATATTATATGTACGATTTAATAATGGTTTTATAATTTTTATTTCACACATACCTTCATTCTTTTTCATTTTGTGGGAATACAATAAAATCATTCATGTGTACGATGAACTGCCACCTCACGAAGTGATGTTACTAGTTCATGCTATACATGGGGTGTATTAAAGTTGTGTTTAATAAAAATATGTTACATATATGAAATAATATTTATAATATAAATATTATATATATATATATTACTTTTCTTTCATTCAATATGATATGGAAATTGAAACAGTGTTCATGCGTACATACAACCTATCATCTCCATAAATGGTGTATTCCATTTTCTATCACAAAATATTTTGTGATAGTTTAAATGCATATAAAAATAATATATATGATATTAATAGCATGCTTTATATTCTAAATATGATTAAAACATGATCAAATAAGAGGATAAAAAATGACAAGTCAAAACATGTACGAAAAACAAAGCTGTTATTACCTGAAATGTAATTGTAAAATTGAATTGTTAATAAATGGGTAGTATAAGGACATAAAAAATAATATATGATATGATATAAATATATATAAATATTTTTATATTTTATATGTATAATGAAATTATATTAATTATACAAGCATATTTTCTGAGGGAGATGAGAGTCAGTACTTACAATAAGGGATTTCCCTCTCACATTTTCCTTTTTTTGAGAAACCTGCCACATTCACCACCTACTTATTCTATTTAGTGTATATACATTCAATGAATTTATTTTATGATTATTCTATAGTATTAAATTTGAATTTAAATATCCATTTTATGATATCTCTTCCATGGGGTTTGTGGTTCTGTTTTTTCCAAATCGGTAAGGGAATTTTTTTTCAATTTACCCTCTTTGAGACACATGTTATGTTATCCACCTATATTATTTTACGAGGTATATATACTACCATTTTAATATTTATATCATGAATAATTTTTTTAATATTTCATATTTTATGTAATTTTATTCTTACATGGGGGTTATTATTCAACAGTTTTAAAGTTCAAAGAGATTATTGTAATAATCTCATCATTTATTTTGATTGTTTATGATTATCCTTCCATAGGTGAAATATTATGTTACATATCTCAAAAATTATCTTGAATTTTATTATCCTATTTTCATTATTGAAAAACTAAAATAATGGTAAAAATTTTCAATTCCTTGGTACTTTATATAATTAAGAAAATGATTTTAAGAAAATTCATTTTTATTTCTCTCCTCGATCATAAATATGTTTTATTAAATAACCTTTTTTTTGTAAAAAAGTCAATTTTATTGAATTACATTTTAATATAATATTCAAGGAAAAGGATTTTTAGATGTTTTGTGTATTAAAAATTGATTTAAAATATTTTCAAAAAATTATTTATATGTTTTTAAAGTAATTTTTGGATAAAAATGTTTTGAAAAGGTTATATGTTTGAAAAGGTGTTTTAAATTATTTTTAGTGATTCGTTTTTATGTTTTCAATGTTATTTTTTTGATAAAAATGTTTTAATTTTTTTCTATTTAAAAATGTTTATTAAATGATTTCCAATTTTTCCAATCTAAATTTTCAAGGATATTTTCAAGGAAAATTTTATACAAGGTTTCACATTTTAAAAATAATTGTTCAATGTCGAAAGGTTATTTTCCTCAATAAATTTTCTAATATAATTTTAATAGAATTATTTATATTTTTTCAATGCTATTTTCCATGTAAATTATTTTGAATTTTTTTTATTAAATTTAATTTTTAATGGAAGTTTATTTTTCCATAATAAGTGTTCTAATTAATAATAGAAAAAACTTCCCCGCCTAGGATGAACTCCTTTAATATAGTCTATGATTTATTGGGGATATGATCCAAGAAAACCAATCTTATTCTTTCTATTAATGTTTTATGTTTATGAGGTTTTTTTTTGTGAAATCGGTTTATCTTCCACATGTTATACAATGATAAAATTCTTATGAAAGAAATTTATTTTCTTGAGTTATGATATGATGAAATGTTAAAAAACCAAAATCTCTTCCAAATGTTATGATATGACGAAATATTTTTGTTACCAATTTAATTTTATGGATTTTTATATGATGAATGTTTAAAATATTGCGGAACAAATATATATGATTTCATTTTGTGGTGGGTGAGGCCTATAAATCCCTTATAAGAATTGTGTAAATATTTTTATATCATGAGATAGATAGAACTGGAAAGGGGACTAAACTTAGTTTAGTAATACACGGATGTGAAGATAAGTGAACTTAGTTCAGTAATATAAGGATATAACATGATGTAAACTCGGTTCATTAATACCGGGCTATAAGGGGAAGTGAGCTTGTTTCAGTAAGACATGACTAGAATGTTATGTGAATCTGGTTCAGTAATACAAGGCTATAACAGAGAGTGAACCCAGTTCAGTAAAGGTATTTGTATATTACAATGTTCTTGGAAGTGAGCCTTTAAAAGTATGGAGAAGGGAAATCGGTTCAGTAATACAAGGCTAGGACAAGAAGTGAACCCGATTCAGTAATACAATTCTGAAACATAGAGTGAAGCTGGTTAACTACATGATTTTTCCATTATAATGTTATTGATTGAGATCCTTGAGTAACATGAAAATGATTCTCAATTCTTATGTGTATACTATTATTACATTGATTTTCTCTCATGGCTCATTTTCCTTTATTATCTTATGAGTAATGTCTTGTGAAATTCCAATATTAATTCCATGAGCCTTTATTATGAGCTTTGATATATTGTGTTTGATTATAAAATGTTACGATCATGTTATCAAAACCTTATGTTCATGTTATTCTTTGGTACCTCCTTTAGTTCCCCTTACAGATCATCTCAGCTCACCATTCCCTATGTTTTCTTTCCCTAGGTTATGAAAAAATGTTTTAAGTAGTATATATGAATGGGAACATATTTTTGGGGAAAATTGAATATCTTTCACCAATTTAGAAGTTATTATTGAAGTTTCCAAATACATAAAACTACTATAATCCATAATAATTTACTCTTTAAATGTTCTAAATATTCATCCAAAATGATGTAATATCCATGCATGAGAAGCATTTGTCTCTATAAGTTAATTGTATGTTTATAATTATTTTTAGTATGGTTTTGAAGACTGTAGGTTCAGTTCCTAAAGACCAAAAATACATGTTATGCTTGTTTGATATACTTATTTTATCTATGATCGGTTTACTTTTAAAAAATTGACCTTTATATATTACTGACATAGGTTAATGATCATTGGTGGTTTCTTATTAGGTCATGTACTCATAACATAACTGAACGTCTTGGCATGCCTATATATTTTATAACTAGGGATCTTGTAAAGGTAAGTATCCCTATTGTGAATTGATGAGAATGACTACTGGGAGGATGCATGTGTTGTAGTATTCACCTCTACTAGATGTAATCTACTTATTTTGTCAGTTTTTTACCTTATATCCTTATCCAATACCTATAACGACCTTTTAATTTATTTGGTTTGTGTGTATATCATTACATATAACTACTTTAAGATTTATTACTTATTTTGTATGATACTAATTTTTTGATTTAATAATTATTATTTATTAATTTTATAGTTATTTATTCCATTAAATACTCTAATGTTTTCTTGATACTAATGGAATATCCTCCACACAATATTTATTTGTCCCACACCTCTATTCAATAACCACTTACATTTAAGAATGTCTAAATGAGGTCATGTGTAATTTTGGATCCATCCTGGTGGTTAAGGTTTGGGTTTTACACATATCCCTTTTTCCTACTATATCTTATACTTGGGGTATAATGATTAATATTAAGTGTGATGGTGGATACCCATTTCATCATACATGGTTATTTGGGTAATTTCTTATCATAACTAACAATTTTTTGAGTGTCATATGATTTATAGTTTTTATAATCATTCTAAAATTTCATTAAATGAAATGAAATTATGTGAATTAGATTGTTAATAGAATTTCTTGGGAAAGTGAATCCTCTCTACTGGTTAATTACATTGATATGTTTTTGTATCATCATTCAAATTTTTATGTTAAATGTTTATATAATTAAATAAAAATTTCATTTAATTATTTTAATATAAAAAATTTACATTTCAAAATCCTTTTAATGTCATTATCTAAAAAATACTTTTGGGTTTTCGGAGCTGTACAAGTGGTTAACACATAGTGTTATTTTCATACCATTATTTTCTATCAAAATTCTATTTTTAATTTTCAAAATTTTCATATTAAAATGAAATCAATTTTTTTGAATATCACATATAGAAAACATTGATATAGAAACAATTCAGCCACAATTGATAATGAAATCCACTTTTTATAACATTCAATTATTTAACATGTTTTTGTTTTCTATATAAGTCTCAACCCACCATTTGGATTCAAATTGACCTTAATTTTATTTTTCAAAATGCATTAGAGAGTAGAAATTGGATAAAGGAGTAATTTTTCAATGAATAAATGAGATCTCTTACTAAGATAACATAATATTAATTATTAAATTTAGAAGGAAATTACTTTATCATAGATTCATAGTTTACTTTGGGATTACTGAATAATGAATAATGTGTATTGGATTTTAAGAAAATTAAAATAATTTCATTGTGTCTTTAATTTTAATATTTAATTTTTCTCATACATCAACATTTTCGATCCCTCATATTCTTCTATTTAGATTTTTCTTGATGTAAAAAACTATTAAGTGTAGGATAGTATTATTCATCCAATTCATGTATAAGATATTGATTAATTCCCATGAGAAAATAGTCAAATACTTTAGATATATTCTTTGGTTCCTTCTACTAATTGATTTCATTATTTTAGGAAATAGTTAAGATTTTCCATGACATTTCATCGGTTGGAAAATAATTAGAGAAAAATAGATTAAATCACAACAAATAATTGATTATTTCATAGCATGTAATTTTAGAAACACACGAATCAACTAGTAGGAGTACAAACCTGACTACCGTATTTTGAAATAAATAATATTTTAAATGGAAGGTAGATCATGTACCATATTTTGGAATTTTTTGTTGGGAGAAATTTCTATAACATACCTTGTTTACTAATACCACAAATTCTTTACTTCACCAACCATTAATTTACATGAAAATTCCATGTTTAGTTAAGGTTCTAGATCACCTAATGGATAGAGAAATAAAAAAAATGAATGATTGATTTTAATAAAAATATGTTAATGACATACCCACCATATAACATATTTTATCTATAAATTCAACGATTGGTCATCTGAAAAAAAGGATTTTCGAGAGGGGGGGTATGTTCTGCCACTGTATCACCCCCTATATCAAGTAAGTAACCCTTTATTTTTGATTTATAATTATGTAAAGAGTTCAGGTTGTGTTTTGGAGGTTTTGAGTGAATTTTTGAATTTTTTGCGTCTTTTATAAAGGTACATAGTTTAAGAGTGGGTTATGGAAACTGTGCATCTTCTACATGAAACAGTGCACAGTAAGACATGGGATAATGGTTAGTTTCACAATTTGGCCAAACCGGGTGGAATCCAAATAGAAACTATAAACAGTTGGACATAGATAATTTTCATGGTTGGAACACATTTTGTCTAACCATGTAGGCCAATAGTGGAAGGTTCTCCTTGAGGCATAGTCTGAAATAAGGTTAGCACACTTATTGCCTAACAGTGTGACTCACCATGCAATGTATAAAAACTAGATCCAAAAAAATGTATCTTGGTCGAGATTATCTCTACACCCCTCAATTTTTCCCCATTTAATCCCTATATCAATATTTCTTCCTCCCAAATGTTATGGAGTCTTCCCCCATCGATCCAATGTAGATCTGAAGGTTTTTCATTGTGAATTGAAGCCCAATTCCCCTGGTAATTATATTTTTGTAGTATTTTTTCATATTTTTTTCTTTGATCTACTTTCCTCACTCTCTTGGTTTGTTAGATCTAGTATGATACAGATAGATGTAACGTTTTTGATTCTAATCATGGTTATAATTTTCCTTGTTGATGTTAGGTAATGAGATATAATGTGGGGTTTTTGAGATTCAACATGGGTTTGTTGGTGTTTTCATGCTGCTTTTTTTCCTCCATAATTCTTGAGGTAGGCGGCTTCACTCGCAACTCCTCTTATTATAAAATGAAGGTTTAGTATCAAATTGATTGAATTTCATGAAATTGATTGTGAAATTATTGTCAAAATTCATGGTAGAAACCTTCTTTAGTGATGGTTTTTGGATTTGTAGATTTATGGAAATTGGGTGTGCCATGTTCATGGTTTTCGTGATTATGAAATGATGATTTTAAAATATAGATTTTTTTGATTTATGGAAATGGTTTGTATGAAATGTTTTTAAAAAATAATTATATTATTTAAATTCATTACAATGGTTTATTTGAAATCTAATTGGAATACATGGGTTATGTGAGTTGATGATTTCGACATGACCCGTAAAATGGGGAATTTACCGTTAGGGTACAAAGAGATGTGACCCTTGATAAGGGGAATGTGTAATTGGGGGAAAAGATTTTAGAAACATTATGATGACTTCTTGGATGAATTTGAAACCACTCATGAGTATTTAGATGTTATTGAAGGATACATGTGTGGGTGTGGTTTTTAATTATGAAATGGGAATGCCAAAAAGGTTTGTGAGAAGGATTAAAGTATTATTTTTTGGGTTTCCACAGAAACTATTTTGGTATGAAACTATATGGATTTTTTTTCCAACTTTTAAAATAAAATTTTTTATATAAATTTATTTATATCAAATTTTTAACATGTTCTATCCTAGTTGTGTGAGTTGAGAATTCATTTGGGGAAAGACTACATAATTTTATTACTCACCCATGATTTGGAACATTGGTTCTTTATCATATATTTTATATTAAGATATACTCAAAGTTAAAGTATCACACTTATTTAATAGTGCTTAGTGATACTTGGTCTGTATTTTTGAGTTGGAGCATGGAGTATGTCTAGAGTTATGGAGCTATGTCTTTAGAATCTTTGGGTTTTGTTGGAGTTGTATTCCATTGTGTTACTATGATGTAGTTTGGTTTTGATATCAATGTTATTACTTTTAGTAGTTTTATATTGTTATCACATGTCATGTAGTATTATTTTTTATGGTGTGGTTGGTTAGGTTGATTTAATAATCAGAGGGAAAATTGTCCCAAAATTATATTGAATCCACTATCATTTATTTCCAGCCTTTGGCACATTGGGGATTTCTCTTAAGGACAAGAATCAATTCTTCCTCAAGTCAAGCCAATGATATGGGGTGGGATTTAAAAGTGGTATTATATTTTTCATTCCTTTACTTGAAATTCATATTTTTCTTGGTCGGTCTTTGACTTGGTGATAATTTCCTCAGTCAAAGAGTATAAATTCATTCTGATAAATTCATTATTATAGGTTGGAATAAAAAACAAGGATTATCGAGACTTGATATGTAGATCATAAGAAGATGAACTTAACCTTTTTTATGATGAACTTAATGTTACCAAATATTTCGTTACATTAGTTTTTTGGAGACCCTTAAAAGAATTGGAACCTCACCATCATGGGTTTAGCCAATGAGATGTGCATGAAAATCATTTTATAAATGGATCCCTACTATGAGTGAATATTTCATTAATTAGTGATATATGAATTGTTAAAAAAGTGTTGATGTTTAAAAATTGTTAAATTTGTTTTCAAATGTGATATTTTGAAAATTCATGAAATGGATAATATTGAAATTGTATAATTTTCCAAATCGTGGTGGAATTTTTAAAAATGGTTAAATGTAGAAAGTTTTTTATTTTGGATAGAAATTTTCTGATATATGATTTAGTATAATTTGAATTATTAATCCTTCAGTTTCTAGAGAGTGAGACTTATTCCATTTTTTCTGTATAGAAAATGTCACATGGTAGGAATTGTAGAATCTAACTTGAGTAAGATACTGAGAATGTGGTTGCACCTAATCCATAGTTGAACCAACATCAGGTTTAGAGTACAGTTCAAGATTTGTTAGGTAGTGGATAGGGGGAACATGAGGGATAAACTGCGGCAATAGGATCATTCCATCTAATTCTAGAAGCAAGATCCACCCATCTTTCAGGGTGATTCGGAACTAGATAAGGAAAAGGTGTCACTAAATAGGATGAATCGAATATTAGATATAATTAACACACTTGAAGAGTTAGAAATCAATATGTTGATATATATTCTAGAAAATAATTCATTCCAAAACATGGAAATAGAAGTTCAGGGTAAATTAAACCAAGTTCTGAAGTAGGAGGATTTTGAAGAATTTTTCAACAAACAATTCTATCCTCTTATGTTCAGGATTTCCAGAATGACAAACTTCTTCATCTTGAAACAAGATAGCCCCATAGTCATAGATTACTTGACTAAATTTATGAATTTAGTCTTCTTAGCACCAAAATTTACTTCTAGTGAATTCTTTAATAAAATCATTTTTTTAATTAGGTATGAGTTAAGATATTCTATAACATATTTATATGAATTATATAAAACAATATAAAGAAATGGTTAATTGAGTGATGGTGTTTGGAACACCCAAAGAGGGGAGGCATGAATCAGGGTGTCAATGTTTTCTCCTTAAGTGACAGATCTTTTTACCACAATAGTAGGGACTTGTTAATCCTATCTGAATGTAATGTGTAGTAATTAAAACATTCACAATTATAAAATCAACACAACAATTTTACTTAGTTCACCACTAAGTTCTATTCTAAGGAGAATACATCGACAATGTGTCGGTCATACCAAAATCCAATATTCTTCATTATATGTGGAATACAATAGTTTAGACAGACTCTCCCTAAGCCAGAAACACTGACTTTACAATATTTTATGGATAACACACTGTGTTCCTTATAACCCTTCCGTCAACTCCCTCATTCTCATTTCTTTTAGCGAAGTCTAACTCAGTTTATCGACATAAAGGTCATTTCAAAATATTTTCACTGAAGACTTTATATATTTATATAGTGATAATATTATTTCATCGAAGTCCTACATTGATGCACTTGAGATCACTAAATTAACAAACCAGATATCCAAACCATGAAATCCACTCAACTCAGTAATTGCACACAATACCTGTTCATGCTTTCAAGATTTGGGGATTCCACAAAAGTTGGTTTTCACACAACCCTTCTCTTTTATTCAACCCTTATATATCACATGGACACATGTAATAGAAAATTCTACTTGATATAAACAAGGAATGATTTGTGTATAAATTCCTTATAACATGCAACTCACCACCTGTGTGAAACTCTAGGCTTACACGCGGCTCTATTCTTATGTGCGACTCTGTTTTTGTCCAAAACTCACTACTTGTGCAATTTAGAGATTGTATTTTCTAAAACTATTGAACATACAAAAATTATTGGGTTAGCCAAATATTTGTATACATTAAGGAACCTATGTAAAATTTCTTGAAACTTTTACCCTAGCGTGCAAGTATCATCCTCACAGGTCTCTTTTCGCATAAACTTACGCAAACTCACATTTTTTGCAAATTAATTACTTTCACATACTTATTTAATTTTATATTTTTTGATGAAAAGATCATGAAATGTTCCTTGTTCTGAACTTTACAATAATTCATAACACTTGCACGTAACTTCCTTTTCCCAAATAACTTTTCTATATTCTCCAATTTTTGGACCAAAAATTTGGTAAACACAAGAAAACGATGCCACTTTCAATATTGTTATCATATTGAAATATAAGATCTATTTCCTTGTAAACAACCTAATATTCCATGTGCGTATTGATAACAAGAAAAAACATACTCTATTTACAACAAAGAACAACCTTGGTTCCAACAAAAGGAACATATCATGATCTATAGGTGGAATGAACATGTTAATACCTACATAAAACAATAGGAACTATAGTGTTGGGAGAATAAAGAAGAGAAACTACTATTTTTGAGGTATGAGTATGAATCAGAATAGATGTTTGGATCAAAAAATCTTCCTCTAAGACCTAAGAGAAAAGATAGATTTTTTTAATGTGGTTTTTACAACTAAATGATACAGGAATGTACAGAACCACCTAGAGCATGCCATAATAGTAATATTATGGGACATATTCAATGCAATTATCCCAGTGCGCTGAGGTCAAAAGTTTGGGACACTTATCATGTGTCAAAAACGACATATGATTTGATGGAACAAGGTAATCAGAACAATAATCATTAGTAGGACAAAGAAATCCATATTAGTTCTTGGAATACCATGACTCCTCATCGAGGAAAATATCTACAGGGAAATAAACATAAAAGTAACATGAAAGAAAAATTATATGGAGCGAATAAAGATATTTTGGATGATCAATCTAGACCATAAAATACCATTTTTATGATTGTTTTGAATTCAACTCTTATGTGAGATTTTTTTAATAAGGTTTCATACCATTAATTTATTGCTTCTCGTTCTATTTATTTGTTGAGTTTGTATTTTTATATCATTACTTCTATGTAAAAACTTCAAATAATTATTATTCAATGAGACGGTCAAGAATTTATGTGTACACAATTTTATGTAACTATTGATGAGGCCAAAAAGATATGGGATTTCTCAATGATTGAGATATATGCCTAGGATATAAGCATGTGTATGGATTGGTTGACAACATTCAAGGATCACATCAATTTTTATATACAATAGTTCAGTTTTATGACTAATTATGGAAATGAATATCTCTTTAGAGGATATAAAAATTTAAATATATTGTAATGAGCTTTTTGGAACTTGAATTTAGAATGATCTCATACAAATTAACAGTTTTGAATTTGGTATCAATGGAATAGATCTAGAATAGAATATTTTCGATGGTTTTTTCATTAGTTTATGAATTTTTTCTCAAAAATTTCTTAAGGGTTACGCCCACAAGAGAAATGAAGTTCATAATTGATCTCCTTCCAAGGACCATTCCAATTTCCCTTCCATATAATTAGATAGAACTAACAAAATTATGGGAACTAAAAGTGTAGTTGGAATAGTTAGAATGAAAAAGGTTTATTTGGAAGAGCACATCCCTGTTGTAAGCAATAGTCTTTTTTTTCAAAAAACTGTATGAAACACTTCAGTTTTCTATAGATTATCTTAATATTAAAATAGTTATGATAAATAATCAATATAAAAATCCATGTATTTATGGCATATTTAATCAATTAATAGGATATCTAAGGTTCTCTAATATTGACTTGTGATAATAATATCACTAATTGTGGGTTCCAAAGGAGGATATTCCAAAGACAACATTCAAACATAGGTATGGCCATAATGAATATGTGTTAATTCCCTTTAGTATTACAAATTCGTGATATGTTTTTATAGAATTAATGGATCAAGTATTTCAATGATATCTAGATTCTATTGTAGTGTTGTTTGTGATTGAAATTTGATTTGTATTCAAGGATAAGGGCTAATCAAGGGAAACACATGGAGACAGTGTTGGGAATCTTGTGGGATCATGATTTGTATGAGAAGTTATAAGATTGTAATTTTTTGATACAATATGTATTTTTCCTTAGTAATGTATTCTTTAAAATAGGTGTTTTTATCCAAAAAAGAAAGAGGTTTTATCTCTTTGCAACTTCCAAATAATGACTTCGAGATACTGTGTTTATTTCATCTATCTAGTTATTACTGATGCTTTGTTTGTGATTTTTTCATGAATTTTGTCACCTATGAATGATTTTTCAAGGAATAATATTAAATTGAAATGGAATGATGAATTTGAGGAGTCTTTTGAAGAGCTTGAAGTTCACCTTACATCATTTCCAATCTATATTTTTCTGGAATTATGATTGGGGTACATGGTGTATTGTGATGCTTTGGGATATAGGTTGGGATGCGATCTCATGAAGTGATACCATGATATTGCTTATGGGTCAAGGATGTTAAATATTGATTGGAATTACTAGCCAAAATCCAATTTCAAGTTAGCTATTTTAGTCTATGATTTGACGAATCGGCACCATTACCTCATTGGTGAGAAATTTATAGTGTTTACTGATCATAAGAGCTTCGAATATATTTTCTCACAAAGGGATTTGAATCTAATACAAATAAGAATGTTTTAGTCTCTTAAAATTATTCATAATGACCTAATGTACACATCAGGTAAAGGAAATTTGGTGATAGATCATATGTTTATGAGGATATCTTATATGCTTGAACAACATTTATTTTGAGCAGAAGGTAAATTTATCTCCTTAATACATAAACCATTTTGAGATAAATGAATAGATTGGTGAGGTAGTGTATCAGCTATCTTTTCCACCATGGTTCATTAATGTGCATAAATTTGTTTCATGTACCTCAGTTGAAAAACTACCAGCTTGGTCATGGACATGTTATTTGATGGGATCACAATGATCTAGATCTGGATTCATCATTGGTTCATGTGTTAGTTCGGAATGTGGATAGAAAATAGAAAGTCATTAATGGGAAAAGCATCAATCTAGTGATTTTTTTGAAATGTGGTAAGACTCTGGAAGAGGAATGGTAATTTTGGAAATAAATGGTCAAGAAATATCCCAAACAATTTCAGGACAATAGTGGTTTTATACTTTTTGGGAATGGAAATTCAAATAGATAGGAGAATTTATCATAATTTTTTTCATGTAAGTATCCCATTATCAATTATTTTAAAGTATGTAAAGTGTTTTGGTTATGATTAAGAGAATTTGGAAGAATTTTGGAATGTTTTGGTTCTCTTTAAAAGGTGAAAATTTTGAAAATGTTTAGTGGAAACAATGAAATTCCTATAGGAAACTATGCACAGTGTGACATCTGCAAATGGGAAGGATCATCATTAAAGAAAAAGGTCTATCCAAAACTTATAGAATACTAGGGAAAACCCTGAAAATTAGAATAGAGATATTTTTCATTGTTGGTGCATGTTTTTTATAACAGTGTACGCTAACCATGCAATATTCTCCTTGAGGTAGAGGTTGGCACACATTTAGCCCCCATTTTTCAAAACCATATGACTAACTGTGCACAGTTTAAAAAATACATCATAAAAAGATGATATAGGTCAATATTAACTCTAAACAACTCTTTATTACTAAATTTTACCAATATCTTGTGATTTATTCCTCCCAATTGATGTGGAGTCTTCCCCCATCAATACAGATCTGATATGATGTCTTTTGTTGGTGTGTTGAATCCTGATTCCCATGGTAAGTCTTCATTTGGGGTATTTTTTCATAGTTTTTATTATATATTTTTTCTACCCTCTCTTGGTTACTTAGATCTACTCTTATGCATATATATATAAGGTTGTTGATTCCAATCAGGGTTAGATTTGGTCTTGTTGTTGTTAGGTAGAGAGATATATAGAAGGATTTTAGAGTTTCGTCTCAGTTTTTTTGTAGTTTTTGTTATGTTTTTATTTTATCCATAATTCCTAAGGTAGGTGGATTCAATATCAACCCCTGTTATTAATACACAAAGTATTAGCTTCAAATTGATTTAATTTAATGAAATTTATTATTGAATTGGTGTTCAATTAATGGTAGAAACATTATTTATAATGTTTTGTATATTTGTGCATTTTTGGAAATTGGTTTTGGAATGTTCTTGGTTTTCTTGATTTTAAAATGATGATTTTAAAACATGGTTTTTGTTTCATTTTTGAAAATGGGTTTCTTAAATGATTTTAATAAATTAACAGTTTTATTGAAATGGCATGGAATGGTTGATTCAAAATGGTTTTGGCATATATGGGTAGTGTAATTTCATGTTTTTGACGTGACCCTGAAAAAGGGTATTGTACGATTAGAGTACAAAGAGACATGACCCTAGAATATGGGAATAAAGATATTAGAATACTTGTGAAGACTTAATGAATGGATAATAATCTTCTCATTTTTATGTAACTGTCAATAAAGCATGCATGTGTGGGTGTGTTTGTGAATCATGGAATGGGTATGCCAAAAAGGTATATAAAATGGTTTAGAGTATTTCTTTTTTTATTCAATAGAGAATATTTTGGTATTTTACTATTTGGATTTATTACAGATTTTTGAGCCGTTAAATATTGTTTTATATAAAAAAATTTATATAAATGTAATAACAAGTTCTATCCTAGTGGTATGAGTATAAAATTATATTTGGGAAAGCCTATTATGTTTCATTACTCACCTCAGCTTTGTTACTGTGGTGATTTTGTAGATATTTTTAATCTATAGAAAGAAAAAGATAATGTATCAAATTCTTGAGTGGTACTTTGGGATACTTGGGATGTATTGTGGTGTTAGATCATGGATCATTTCTAGAGTTATGGAGCCATGTATTTGGAGTCTTGATTTTTTTGGGTGTTTTCGTCCATGGTGGTACTCTGTTGTAGTTTGGTTTTGATATCAATGGTATTACCTTGAGTTGTTTTACATTGTTATCATGTATCATGTAGTATTATTTTTATAGCATATTTGGTTGGGTTCTTTTATTTATCAAAAGTAAAATTATCCCCCAAATGTATTGAATCCCCCAAAATTTATTTCTAGCCTTTGGCTCCTTGGGGATGTTGCTTAAGGACATGTAGAAATTCTACCTCAAGTCAAGAGAATTAGGATGATAGGGATGTTACAATCACTATAATGAATTCAATTCCTGCTAACATATGGGTTATTTACTTCCTTTTTATCTTGATTTTATAATTAATTTTTCTTCCCTTCCTATAATAGATTTCTATTCATGGGAGGGGATTCTTTTTTCCTTTACCCCTGCACCCATTCCCTGGTCATGAGAGGATAAAATGAATTATATAGGGGTTTTAATAAGAAAGATTATTACAATGAAACAAATTAATTATTTTATGAGTTATTTTTCATATTATGTTTTTTATAATCTCATTGATGTTATAATTTCAAAATTAATTTATTATATAATATTGGTCCCAGAATAATATAATTAGGTTAATTAAAATGGGATACAATGAGATGACCCATGAACATTATGCAAGAAAATTGTCACCATTTTAGAGTTTTGATAATGATATGTTTTTAAATAACTATTTAATATCCAAGGAATCAATTATTAAATTATATATCCATTAATTTTATAACCAAAAATCAATTATATAATTTAGTATTCCTGATATAATAACATCTAAGTAATTAATTATTCTAAATTGATATTTTTTTAAATATATGCATATTTTAAATTAAAACCATGAAACATGATTTTTCATTATTTTTTTATATTTTTCCATTTTCATATGTTTCATTTTTTATTTTGATCTTAATTAATTACTTTAATATTTATTTGACACATTGTTAACTCATCATTGAAATTTTTTGATCTTTTCTAACATTATGTTGCATCATATTTGAGTTAGTAAAACTAATTTTATATGCCATGAGATGGTTAAGGTTATTTATGTCTTTTTCAAGTAGGATATATAGTAATCTAAATTAATTCTATAGGATGGAATATATATCCTCAAATATTACATTTTCCTTTAGTGTTTCTGACCACCTCATGTGATAAAACATTACACAAAAGGCCTTGTGGAATTACGATCAAGGTAAATATGTGATCAAAGTCATGTTGTTAGACATATAAATTAGATAGTATGTTTCAAAGAGGGTAGTAATACATCAATTATTAAACACCAACTACCCTAAGTCTATGAGGTAAATAATGAAACTTTCCATTATAACCTCCCTTTCCAATGGATAAGGGTAAGCCTAAATCTATAAGGGTTAACTAATATTGATTTTAGGTCCATATGGATGTGTTGAATTATAAGAGTGAACTTCAAATTTTCCATTTAATCATGTGGTAGGATATTAATTGACATGGGTGACATCTCATTCTTATTATTTAAGGTAAAGTATAATATTTTAATGGATAACATTTCTTCTCATCAATCCAAGAAGAATAATATAATGTGTGACCCTTAACTAAGTCTTTTTTTTGAATACCCACATATCAAGATGACAAAAACAATAGAAACCCTCACATAAAATATATAAATTGTATAATAAAATTATTTAACAACATATTATTCTCACCATTCCAAATATAGAGCTTCAACACATTATTATAGTTGTCTTATCCACTTGTGGATTTTAAATACTAACATTATTTTGATAATATTTAGATAAAATATCATATCCCCATAAGGATTGATTTATAAGAACATAAAATTTTACCTCTCATAAGTCCATATACATTCCTAGATATACCTCTAGCTGATGCTTCATTGGGATTATTATCATCCCATGAGTGTTTTTATAGTGGTGTTAGGGAATATGAAAATGGTAGTGTCATGATTTGGGTAACGATGACTATGTGATTATTATTTTGGTAGGTGATGCAACCTCAGATGATGATTCAAAAATTAAGTAAGGCTGGAATAGTTTTCAAGGAGCAGCTTTAGGCTTCCAACTACATGTGAGCATCATGATTTTAATTATTGGACAAGATTCGGGAATTCAAATGTTCATTTGTTTTTTTGGGTTGATGATTGGTAATTTGGTTTATTAATCCATCTTAAATCCTAGATTATATGGTTCCCATTAAAATGTAAATTTGTTTTATTTAAAAGAGAAAAAGGATTTGGAGGGGGATATAGATAATAATTGTTATGAAATATGTAAATCTCAATAAAATTATTCTATATAAAACCATTCGTTAATTTTAGACACTTGTTCTTCTACTTTGGGTCCTCTATATTTGATTTATATTATTTATATACACAGATACACTCTAAACAACCTCTAAATTATCATAGAGGATAGTGGGAACCTACCTCACTTTCAAATATTGATTCAAATGGTTCACTAACTGAATGACTGGAAATTTAATTTTTAGTTATCAAAAACACTTTTAAGGGGAAAGTTAGAAACCACATGGTTCACCTAGAAAAACACTAAAAATAAAAATACTTATTAAAGAATAAATTAAGCCTATGGGAAAAAATATCCCTATATAATTTCTAGGATATAGGGGTCTTCTATATTGCTGGATTAACCTTTATAAGGTATTCAATGTAACACAATAGTTTTTCTAATGTTTGAATGTACTCTTATTTTTCGATCTTCCCTACATCAAGTCCTATTATCAGTCTAAGATCTTCCTTTTCTACCCATACACACTGATCGTGATTATTGTCCATGTGTATCAATATTACCATCATCCTATCAATATCCTTTGGTGTGGCATTAATCATGATAACCTCATCTAAAATTCCCCCCCCCCGAATGCAGGAGTAGTTCTAGAGTCTTCTTAGAAACTATTCCTGTCTCCTATGGTTAGCTAATACTAACACCCTTATAGGAAACTGAACCTTGATATGCTACCTCATTTTGAATATAAATATTAAAATCATTGCGATCACCATACATCATCTTGTATTTATACCTTTTAGTAGATCTTGTCTCCATTGGTAGGGGTAATTAGGAATAGTTATTTTATCTTTTCTTATTGCATCTCTGACCCTACATCCTATTTATGTTGAGAATCCCACTACCATGAAGATCATCAGCATTGTCTCATCAGAAATGACAGGAAGACTCACCTCTAAAATCATCTATGAGGGCTCCCTACTCATCAATAGAGTTATCTACCTGAGTAGCTTCATACTCTGGGTCCATCCCATCACTCTCCAATCCTTAAATGTGATTAACAAGCTTAATATCCAGAAATTCACTTCTCAAACATGATCTAATAAAATATCAACCCCCTATAGACTACTCCTGAAACTTTCCACTTGATTGAACACCCTCCCTTTCCGTATTAGTCACCACTGCATGTCCTTTTAGAGTCTCATTCTCCTAGGATCCCTATATTCTACTAATTCTATACCATGAAATCATATAATATTCATGGGATGCAACCTTGGGATCCATTGAAACTGCCTTAGAATCCATTTTCTTCCCACTTCATGGTTGATACCACTATGAGGTCACCCATCCCAACTATGGGAGCCCCCAATCGAATTGGAGGACATGTAATACAAAATAGTAGTATCACTTAGTAAAGTATTTCTGAATGGTCCATCCCCTGTATCCAAAACAACCTCTTTTGAAAGATTTAATTTTTTTTATTAAATATATGCATGAATAATTGCACACTTTAGGTATCTAAATAGTCTTCTATAGATATAAATTTTTTTTGGATCGGTAGATAAAGTATGATTCTCTTTCTATTTTGTGATCACCTTTGCTGGACCACACAAAATAGGGTGATCAACAATATGTCCTGAAATAAAATTCCCAACCAGATCGCCACCCTCCTAGTTTTTTGTTCAAAAAACCTCCAAATAGGTACCTATATCCATTGACACCCGAAATGAATATGTTCATTATAACTTGTTGTAGATCCCAACCCCAATACTTTTTCACTTATCCCTAAACCCACAGCCATCATCTAATTAACATTTGAGATCCCCCATAAACACACTGCTGATGATTGCCCCAATTTCTTGTACAAAGGATTGAAATTAAACCATGAGTCAAACACATTGGGCTTCTCATAACATAATTATCTCCAAAAACAACCCAAATAAACTCAACTGAAAATATTAAAACATACACTTCCAGGAATATTTTTGGAGAAATACGATGAAAAAATAATCTATTCTAACTATCTGAGAAAATATAATGACCAATAAGTTTTCTTAAAATTTTAATAATCAAATGATTTTGAAAAGGATGAAAGTGTTATGGGAATTTCACCCAAATAACCACAATTAATGCATCACATTTCATATAGATATTTTAGGTCCACCAAAAAATCTAGAACTGAAATCCATTATAGATATAAGGAGAAATAGACTAGTCTAGTACCAAATCAATATCGGATGTGATCCTTTTCCATGATGTGTCAATTTTTTTGTGACGCACTTTAGCTTGATTTTTCAAACCCAAATATCCAATAATATATATCTAATGAATATATGATGGATGGTGATGCTTGAATCATGAAATCAGTGTCAGATTCAGTAGACAAGAGGTGTATGTGAACTCCAAGGATGAGATAGAAATCTATGGGTAGCCTTCAAACAAATCTGGGACTTTAGGGATAAGTGGTATTAGAGGAAAATAATTTAATATGTCAAGGATAGAAAAGGGGAGTAATGAGTGGGTCCGAGCTTACACAAGGGATAATGTAGGACTCATCCCCATTGAGGGTAATGTGTCTGGCACAACTATCATTTCTCTCTCAATCATGGGGTGCTTCTATCATTATTTTTTCCTCCATCCAATGGAGGTAGAATTATAAAAATATAATATAGTAAATTTTTTAGAGACAATATATATAAATGAGAAAAAAATATTTATTTAGAACTATTTCTAAAAAATAGAAGTTAAAGATCATATAGAATGGTCTCCATGACTAGTCCATGATACTTTGAGTCTAATTCTAATAATATATCAAGAATTCATCATGCATTTTATGATATAGACCATGATCAATATGTAACAATGTTGAATGAGAATTGAGTAGGGTTAAATATTGGTTTGTAGAATAAAAGAAGATGGAATTGTAAAGTAAAGAAATCAATCAATTTAAAATACCAAAATTACCGTTTTTAAAAAGATTTATTTTGACCACCATCAAACTCTCAATTCCGCCAACTGATGTTTTAGTTTTGCACAAAAAATTTAGGGGACTAATATAGAAACTCTATAGATTAATCTTTCCATACTTTAGTTGTTACCTATACAACAAAACTTTTATAGGACTTTAACCATAGTTCTAGTGTGTGCCTTCTCCTTCATACAAAATATTACCTCCTTTTTTCCATTTAATCTTATATATGACTTTATCTAAATCATTTTTTTGGTAAAAATACATGTAATCTAATATTAAAAAATACTACAAAAAATAAAATATTAACTTAAAAAATTAAATTCCAAACTCCACACTATAAATATGTTCATAATCTAGAAATATCATAAAAAATTATTGTAAATAAATATTCCCACTGAGCTTCCATTTCTTTTTACTCTGATGTAAAATTATAATTTTTTCCCTTTATTCCAAAATACATAAATTAAAGATATAACCTTCTATCATTGAACCTTCTCTATTTGATCTATTATAAAAATAGGTGGTTATATGATTGAAACATACTCTTCTATATCATCCTCACCATAACAAATAATATAAAATGGATCTATCTCATATTTCTAGAGTAAATATTTGTGGAATAAATTTTTCAGCACCCTAAATTTCAGAAGATGAGTTGATCGATACATTTTATCCATAATACACTCTAAAATATAAAAATTTCCCTTGAACTTTGTTGTAATCTTTCATTCCATTCCAAAATTACATTGTCTTAATCATGGAGGTACTCATAGGAACTCATTATTAAACACACAAAACTCCAATGTTTAATTTATCAAATATACATGAGATTAAAATTTAATCAATGATATAAAATGTAATTTCATGATGGATTAAACCCATATAGTAATCTCTTTAACCAAGAAATATCTTAGTGGTATTGACCCTCCCACTTTCAAATAACATATGGATAAGTTCCATGGTCCCTCCAAGCAAGGATTCAATTTTATCCATTTGATTGGATTCATGATATTTTTTCTAAATATATGTTATACCATGTTTATATGATATTCCCATGTTCCATTAAAATAAATAATGTTCAAATCCAACATATCCTAAAAAATATGGACCATGAGCTCTAACTTCTGATAATTTTTTGATTAAAAATAATATTAAATTTCACACGAGTTGTCATCATTCGATGAATATCCATAAGAAAACTATATTTATAGATATATTATATACCATTAAAATTATATATTCATATTCACATCATGTAATTTGAACTTATGAGAGGAACATACTTTTTTCAATTCATATTCTATACATTTATCTAAAATCAGTAGGAAATGAGATACCTTCATTAGTCTATTTTCAAAAATAAAAAATATGTCTCAAGATATATATTATCTTAAAAGACCCATTATAAATTTATTCATGACCTTATCATATTTATATATGATAATTGAATGTGATTTCAATATATTAATAGGTATATAGTGCTTTACATTTAACTACCAATGTTTTATATAATGATAATTTAACCCCATTACATCCCTCTTAATCAACGAAACCTAAAATTATTATCAAAATTATTGTTAAATATTAGAAAAGTTGGATAAAATACTAATTAAGAATCATTAAAATATATTATAATAAATTTTTGTATATGTTTCATGACTAATTGTCACCCTTTCATACATAAGAAATAATATTTATCATGAGGTTATCCAGAGATGTGATATCTACTACCAATATTCTCTTAAATCACCATAAAACCATCATATAATATTTGAATAAAATTTACCATCTATATTGTTAAGGATTTAATATTTAATTGGTCAAACACCACTTTTCTGTGATTTTATTCTATATCCTAGTGTAACATAGAGATGAGACATATATGTTTGGATTTTCTAATGATTTTCATACGTTATTTAACTATGGTTTACTATTAAGTGTATAAATTGATACATTCCCTATCCCCATAGAATTTTTATTTGGAAATAAAAAAATAATTATACATTAACCACATCATCTATATATGAGTTAGAACTCATTGTGAATATTTATAATTCAAAATATTTTGGTTGTTATTAATCCGAAATATCTCATTAAATATGTATTGGATCTAACATTTAATTGCATAGAAAATGTCTAATATCTAAGGATCAAGTTTTAGGTAATTAATCTGGTGCATCCCAAACATCCAATAATGATTTCCCATATATTTATCCCCTTATACCTGCACACATCCCAATCAAACTCATGATATTTCATAATAGACTATATACTTATAACTTAATTTATGTAAGACCAATATCTTCAAAGTTATAACTATATTTTTCAACATTTATAATATTTCCTCACATCTACCATCCAAATGAAATTTTCCTACATTATTATTAAAATAATTAATTAATTCTACCAATATAGTAAGATCTCAAATTAAGACAAGGTAATAGCCTAAAATATTAAGGAATATAATGAAATAGTGTGTAATTTGGGTATTCTCTGAGACATAACCATATCAACCTTTTTTATGCCTAACTAAAAATTTTAATACCATATAGAATAAAAATTTGTTTCTTAATATAGATGTGAACCACTAAGAGATTAACATAATTTTAATTCTTTGAAAATGTTTCTAGTACAATTTAAATTATGTCTAATGTTCATCCCACAATCATAAGTACACATAAATATTATGAAAATAGTCCAATATAAATTAATCTAGATAAGAGTAGAAAATAGTTTTTTTATAGTCTCTAAACACTATCATGGAGTTATTTATCCTAAAAACACCATAAAATCATATATGCTTAAAAAATCCCAATGTATATCTTTAGAATGTCCTATAATCATAACATAAATTGATTATAACCAAATTTTATATAAATATTATAAAACAACTAAAATCCTATTAACTATTTGAATAAATCATCAATTAAAATAAGTAGATAATTCTAATTAATAACCAAATTTAATATTTGATAATTCATATATAACATCAAACTCATAAATATATTCTTTGTGAATAATACTAAATCACCTAAACGTGATATGCTTTATTAAGTATTTGTGTGAGGATCTATTTTCAAGTTATAGTATTTTAACATAAATAGATAAGAAAATTTTTCAAGTATGATGTAGAAATGGATGTGGTTTAAAAATAGAACCATAAACCAGGACAAATTACAATGACATTTTATAGAAGTGTGGATGCTAGAGGATGATTTCCGAAGCATGCACAATACATCAGATGAATTAGTTGAGTAAATAGTATTCTATGTTCTATTAGTAATAACCATGATAAATCCATGGTTTCCCAAAACTATAATATAGTGAGAGATATATAATAATAGTCTCGGTTTATCTAGAAATAGGTGTGTTGGGTCACTTATTCATGTGATTATACTAGATTGATTAAGAATTGTTTATTCTGTTACTTTAGAGTGATTGTAAGGTCTATGTTCAATTCATCTCTGATGTAATTAACCTATCTCTAGGAAATTGTTACACTATATAGTGTTTGTATTCTCTTATTATTATCTTGTATTTAAGATTCCTATTTATCATAGAGTATGACTTGTTCTAAAATATACAAATATATATGTTTTGTGTGTAAGTTTTTACTTCTATTTTTCCTAGTTATATTTTGGTTTTTCTATTTGAGTGATCAAAATAAATTCAGGTAGTGCATGTCTTAGTTGTGAGGATTCTATTTTTTTGGATACACTAATGTATGAAATTTTATATTTCAAAAAAATTGAATCTATTTCCACCATTATGGTTTAGAGTTTTTCTTATTCTAGATCACTGGTTGAGGTGTAATAAGAAGTATAAGATCATGTAATTATTTTATTTTGTTATGTCAAACAAATAATTCTTTAAAAATGAGTTCAATTTCCATAATTGATTTTCATTTTAGTTTTATTTTCCTATTTTATAGGATTTATTTTATAATAGTGTAAGATTTAGATAAAAATGTTAATCTAAATTGATTTTTGATTCTAGAGGATATATGTTTAAAATTAAATGTTCTAGACAGATATAGAGATTATATTAAGATGGATTAATACATAAGGAATATCAAAGGAATACTGAGAAAGGCTCAACCATAAGGTGTTAAGTGTGATCTAGATGATGTTATTCGAAAATGTGGCCTTCTACAGCTGTGAGATAAATTAATATTTTATATTTTATATATTATCTTGAATATATATTCGAATAATTTCATAATGAACAAGTATTTTTTTTTGATTCACAGATATTTTAGTATAAATATGTTCGAAGGAATGTCATTTTTTGATAATTGGAATGAATTCAATAGGATCTAGAGTATACTAGATACTGTTGCATGGGATTTCTATTAAAGTATTGTGGTAATTGATACTTTTTTAAACACTTATAGAATCATGGAATGTGTTTATTATTATTGATAGAATCTCTAATGTTAAAGAAGATGTTGTATTCAAGGAGATCCATGATATTTTCTGAAATGAATCAATCCTAAAGAATAGAGAATTAGGTAAAACTGAAATAAATTTTAGTGTGAAAGGAAATCAGTATTAAACATGAAGAATTCAAAATAATTAGAGATAAAATAAATGAGAAAATGGGTATTATTAATTGACTAGACTTGTTGGATCTATAATATGTCACTACAGAAATAAGGGAAACATGTAAAAAAGATAATTAGAATTGATTAATTAACTCTGTTATTCATTATTTAATTTCATTTACAAAACCGTTACACAAAGCGAAGGATAAAAAATTTATTTTATGTGTCACATGTTTATAGAGTGATTTATTCTTAATGTTAAGGCTTTATTTAAATCATCTAAAATGAAAGGATTTGTGAGGTGTTAGGTGTTGAGAATCTTTGGGAAGGTTTATCATCTTGATAAGGAAGTACTCAATATTTTTGAAAAAGTTATGTTAAATATTAGTTCAGGAATATAAGTTTTCTACATCTATAAGGTATTAAACACATCCATATTTTATAGAATAACATTACATTGTTTTTTTATTTTGATGATGTGTGATTCTATACTATCTTTATAGATGGTTTCTAGAAGATCACACATCGTTTCATAGTGGTGGACCATGATGTTAATGAAGAAATATTATACATGTTTAATAATTTAGAAAGTGACATTCATGCTAAATAATAAACTTACAGAGTAGTGAAGCTATGACATGACCTTCTTGGGAATATTTTTGAGAATGTTTATTGAACCTTGCACATTAAGGTATTTTTTAATATTGATCATGTGAAGAAATGAATATGAAATTTTTTATCATTGGGAATAAATAGAAGGTGTCCTATTAATCTTGAGATAAGGAACTATATAATCATAATATTTAATTATTTCATTTATTCCTTTAGAGACTAATACTATTTTAATATCACAGGGGTGAGTTATTCAAAATTTCCTTCATGGATGATGACACATATTTGGTGTGGGTTTTTTCTATTGATAATATTTATAACATTTTTAGATGATTCATCAAATAGAGGTCCATGAAAGAATCTAATACTAAAATATAGTTTAAATGAATTTAATATGATAATAGTAGTGAGTATGGTGGAAAAGAGTTATAAAAATTCTATTGGATAAGTAGAATTAGGATAGAGAAGAAAATTTATAGAAAATCTAAGGAAAATGGTGTGGTGAAAGTGTAAAGACCCGTAAATTTCAAGGATTTTTTTTCTTAATTTTCTTTGGAATTTCACAAGAACGCAGTTTCTGACAGCACCTGATTCTGGGGCCCGGTGTGCCCGAAATCTTTTTCCGAAGTTTGGCTTGGGTACATTCAGTGAACAAACGAGCGGGTTTTTCTAACTTTTGAACCGGTGCTCGGAATCAAATTCCGAAGGCACTGATGGAATCTCAGCGCCGATATTTTCTTAGAAACGCCTCTTCCGGAGTTGCATTTGCTCGGGTGTGGTTTTTAAATTTTTGGGGTTAAGTTAAGAAATAAAATAAAGTGGTGCGACAACTTTATTTTTATTTCACTTAAAGCCACTTAAAAGCCACTTAAAGCCACTTGAGCTATGTTGAAGCGGATAGGGTGAAATCCAAAATATCCTACCCTCTTGGAAGGATATTTGTGAGGTGGGGCCCGCATGAGCCCCACCATTTCTTTTTCTCTAAGTAACGCACCCACGAAAACTCCTCATTAATGAAAGTCAACTGGGGTGTTTTCTAAAACTCTTAAACGCTACTATTAAATAGACAGTTAAGTCATTACCATTAATTCACCGAATTAATGGTTTGTTTCTTTACATGTTTTCAAACTGTTGTCATAATAATAAAATAAGACCAACACCTTTTCTTTTTGTTGATGGGTTGATTGTTGAGAGGATTTGGAGAAACTGTACCTTCATCATACTTCGTGAAGAACGCGAAGAATGCAAAGAACGTGAAGAACGCCGAACCCTCAGAGATCAACGACGTGACGCCGTGTTCTGTGATGCCGACGATTCTCCTTCCACGATGCTTCTTCCACGACGTTCTTCCCCGCAACAATCTCCAATCATCAACTGCTTGAGGTAGGATATTAAGGATCTTTTAAATTTCCTTTGTGGATTTTATCCTTAACATGGATTTAATTCGTGAAATTAAATCCATGTGTTTTCTTTAACCCTCGGAGATCGTCGACGCGACGCCCTTCTGCGACGACGTGACGCCCTTCTGCGACGCGACAATCCTCTTCTTCCGCGACGATCAATTCCGCGATGAACTCTCGTCCGACGACAACTACGAGGTAGGGGTTTTTTAGAATAATATTTACTCCCATGGTTGTATATTCTAAAACAAAGAACCTGGATCAAAGTTCAATTTTAATTCATTAAAATTGTTCCTTGTTATTTTTTTCATGTGTTGATTGTTATTCCCAATTGTTATCACCTAACGCGGAGGGTGCGGGCCAAACAAACACGGCCCGACAACCCTCCACAGTTTTTCATTGATGCACGGATTGGCGGGCAATGAAAAACGGGCCCGCAAGTTAATTTTGAAGGCTTTGAAGTGAAGAACGAGTTCCGGGACAAGCACTGGCGAAGACCACGTGCAAATCGGACCACCGGAGCGCGGCCGGTGGTCCGCGGAACCCCCCGCCTATGCGCCACACCGGAGGCTGGAGGCAGAGGTGCCCGACGCGCCACCGGGAAGACCCGCTACTGCTTCAGCCGCGGCGACGCTGGCCGGTCCCGCGGTTGCGCAGGTCCGCGGAGGATGGACGAGACTTAAGCCGCGTCCGGGTGTCACGGAGCGGCCCCCGCGCGGGGGGGCTGCGGCTGCCTTGCACGGCGCCTGGCCGGGTCGGACCTGGACACGGGTCGGATTGACCCGGTTCGGGCTGACCCAGGGGGGTTTGGGCCGGGTCAGTCCGGGTCCAGACCCCCCGTTTTCGGACCTTTTCGGTCTTTTTCTCATAACATGAGCTACGGGCCTCCGAACGACGCGCCGTCAGTGGCGATGCGATCCTTGGATCGAGATGGTCGTTTCAGTATACTACACCCAAGGTTTCGGAATACTTTGGGTTTGGCCGGGTTGGTTCGTACACGAAACCAATCGGGCCCCTCGGAGTGGAAATGCTCATATCTTGAGCTTCGGACGTCCGATTGACGTGCCATCGAATTTGTTGAATTCCTCTAAGTAATACAGAGATTTTGGCTTAATCTTCCCAAGGTTTGGATGTAGGTGGAGTACGTTCGGGTTGGTTTTGCCTTAAAAACCAACCGGGCCCCTGGAACGAAAAAGCCAATAACTCCCAGACCGGGCGTCCGATTGACGCGGCGTCTACGACGTTGAGTTCCTGTTGACGATACAGAACTTTTGGATACATCAACTCTAGACTATGTGTCAGTTGATGTATCAGCCTCTCGGCTCGTGGAGCAGACCCTCCCGAGAAAGCTTGCTGTGTGCGGGAACCCTAGAGCTGG
The DNA here is from genome assembly GCA_963277665.1 of Viscum album. Taxonomy (NCBI): domain Eukaryota; kingdom Viridiplantae; phylum Streptophyta; class Magnoliopsida; order Santalales; family Viscaceae; genus Viscum; species Viscum album. Next base: position 1,512,442,374 of record OY728157.1, on the reverse strand, counting down.
CTGCGACTACGATGACGATGACAGTATAGAGATCCTCAGTGGATTCGACAAAGACTATGTAGAGATCCTCAGTGGATTCGACGGCGAAGACAACAACACTTAGTGATCCTTTGTGGGTCAGTACTACTGATCCTGTGTGGGTCCGATCCTGTGTGGGTCAGCGCTCAGCGATCCTGTGTGGGCCAGCGCCTACAGATCCTGTGTGGGTCTAATCCTGTGTGGGTCTTTGCGGGGGTTAGTTACCTATCGATCCTTTGTGGGTCAGATCCTTTGTGGGTCATTTCGAGGGTTAGTTACCTATCGATCTTTTGTGGGTCAGATCCCTTGTGGGTTATTGCGGGGGTTAGTACCTATCGATCATTTGTGGGTCCGTAGGCTTAGATGAATCAGTGGAAATATCTGGTCATCTTTATCATCATACAAAGAAGTATTACTGTGTGAGCTGAATCCTTTTTTGCTTTCCTTTGTGGATTGTGTTGTGCTATCCTATGTGGGTATACGTTTTTCTTTCCTGTGTGGACTGGGTTGAACTTGGGTTTGGATGTTGGAGCCGAATGAGAATTCATGACTTAGGTATATATATGGGCATATACCAAAGCCGTGTCGGATGTTACATCGTGATTGTATCTTTCCTTCTTGGTTTAACCTTTGTGGATTCTAGGAGACCTTTGGGGGTCTCGGGGTCCCTACTGAGTAGCTTATACTCACCCCTACACTGGTTATGCCCACAATACGTTGTGTTGGTTGCAGACGACGGACAACACTGATTCTGGTTGAGGCTTGCGGAGCAGGATGATACCTGCAGGTGGACCACTGGGCAGAACGTACTCGGAGTGGACGGCTGGACCCGAGGAGCAGTGGAGGCTATCTATACCCACCCTTTAGGTGGGATTTATAGTGGATAGATTGACGTTGCGGCTTTACATTTCAGTTGATGTGTTTCCCTTCCAGTTGTACTTTACATTCAGTTTGGGTTTGTATTCTGGCCCACTTATTTTTCCGCACTTACTATTGTACCAGTTTCTACTTAGTGTTTACTTCTGCCTGCTTTCTCTGTGGTGTTTGTTGTTTACATAACAAAGGCAATGCCTTCCTTTTTACCGTGATTTATGCCTTGGTGCTAGTCGCCAACCCCTGGCCTATGGAAGGCGGGCTTGGGGTAGTCACGGCACGGGCCCCGAGGACGGGTCGTGACAAATTGGTATCAGAGGAGTTCGGTTCTACCAAAAACTCTGATATTTTTTCTATGTGAAGAAATAGTGTTTAGCGTATTGGGTGTGGTTATCAGTCCAGGGAGTCCAGTGATGGTGTGGCGGCCGACGTATCCGTACACCAGGACCCTGACTTCTGATTTCCGACTTAATGCACAAAAACATTGATTGCGTGTGTGTTTCATGTTTTCTTTGTGATTACTTTGTGTCAGCTCACCAGGTATACTGCTCTGACCATTGCGCATCTGTTTCCTTTTCAGGACGGCCCCACGATGGCAGCCAGCTAGGGTTCCGAGAGTTGAGCGTGACGACAACCCACCGAGCGATGAGGCCTCGTCGCAGGGCCCTTTGATAGCTGAGGCACCGACGGTACCTTTACCCTCCGAGCCACTGATGCTTCCAGCACCAGCCGCTGACGATGCACGTCGCCTCAGTGAAATTCATGAGTTACAATGCCAGCGACCGCCCAGGTTCCGTGGGGAGATGGACCCACAGGCAGCCGAGGACTGGCTGGAGGCAGTGGTACGAGTTTTCCGATTATTGAGGACACCAGCATACCTCATGGTGATCCTCGCAGTGAGTCTACTGCACGCATCGGTGGGCCGATGGTGGAGCTTGATTCTCCAGGTGCACGATGAGGCATCTCTTCTCTGGAAAGACATTGAGGGCCACTTCTTCTCAGAGATCGTCCCGGACACCCTCAGTGCGGTGCACATCCAGGAGCTTCTTCCGCTGCGGTAGGGCAGCTTGACGGTCACCTAGTACTCGGCGAGATTTACCGATCTCTCTCGCTACTCGACAGACATGGTACGGGACCCATTCTTCCGAGCCCGGACCTTTGAGCATGTATTGAGACATGATATCAGGGCATCTCTGATCTCCCTCAGCATTCCGAACCAGGCAGGAGTACTGGAGCGAGCCCTTCTGATCGAGAGATTTCATGCTGAGTCTACTTCAGCACTGAGGCCTACCACGGGGCGGCACGTAGCAGAGTCTTCTATAGAAGGCAGTCGACGGATGACTCAGGGGTCCAGGCAGACCAGAAACTCACACAGAGGACCTCAGGACACTGGCTCAGTAGTGCAAGGCACACAGCGTGGAGCCGGTCTTTCGAGAGGCAAGCAGTGCTACACATGCGGCGGGCAGGGCCACATTGCTCGTGACTGCCCGACCCACCATGCTGAGGAGCAGTAGACAGTTGAGGGGCCACCCAGGCAGAGGCAGAGGGTCGACCATAGTGGTCCGCAGGGAGGAGGCGGACGAGGCAGAGGAGCTGGCTGAGCAGCAGGTGGTGGGCGACGCTTTGAGGCTCTACCACCACCACCACCAGAAGTTCCACCCCGACCACAGGGAGCTGGCGGGCAGAGACAGGTACATCTCCAGGCAGCGGAGGCCTATGACCACGGAGCGCCCGATATGATTCGAGGTAATATCTATGTCTATTCCACCCTTGATGCAGTTCTTATAGACACATGAGCGAGTCACTCTTTCATAGTTGCTTCCCTTGTTCGGAGCTTGGAGAATCCGACAGAGCTGTTGGCTCGATCCTTACGGCTAGAGACTCCTACGGGAGAAGACTCGACGATTATGCACTATTCCCGGCAGTGTGAGCTTACTCTAGGAGGTGAGAGCTTCAGCTGGGATCTTCTTGTAGTGGCGTCGAGGCCTTACAACGTCATCTTGGGCATGGATTGGTTATCTACAGTCCATGCACAGATTGACTGTATTAGGTGCAAGGTGCGATGTGTACGCCCCGACGGGAGCAGGTTCACCTTCACCGGTGAGAAGGGAGCCTTTGCAGCACATGATGGACTTCCGCAGAGGAGAGGAAAACCCATCACTCACCAGTTGTATAGCCTCATCCTAGGAGTATTTGACGTGCGGAGTCCTAGTTTTCCTACAGTGATGGATCAGTATGCAGACGTCTTTACCGACGACTTTCCAGGACTACCTCCTCGCAGAGAGGTAGACTTTCATATTGACATGTACCCTGGGACAACCCTGATATTGAATCCAGCGTATCGGATGGCCCCCGATGAGCTTCGAGAGCTACGGGTATAGTTGGAGGACTTGCAGGGCAAGGGATTCATCTGACCCAGTGTTTCACCCTGGGCTTCCCCGATATTGTTCGCCAAGAAGGCGGACGGGAGCTTGCCGCTTTGTGTCGACTATCGTCGCCTGAACCAGGTGATGTTGAGGAATAAGTATCCACTACCTAGGATTCATGACCTCTTCGATCAGCTCAAGGGAGCATGGTGGTTCTCGAAGATAGACCTTAGGTTAGGCTATCATCAGCTCAAAGTTCGGGAAGAGGACGTGCAGAAGAGAACCTTCAGATGTCGGTATGGCCACTATGAGTTCTTGGTTATGCCATTCGGCGTAACCAATGCTCCAGTAGTGTTCATGGGCCTCATTAACAGGATCTTTCAGCCATACCTCGATCGATTTGTCGTAGTCTTCATCGACGACATTTTGATATTCTCGACGGCTGAGGAGGAGCACGCATGCCACTTGCGGGTTGTGCTGGACACACTCCAAGAGCACCAGCTTTATGGTAAGATCTCAAAGTGTTAGTTCTGGATGCATGAGGTCCACTTCCTGGGACACGTCATCTCTGAGGTGGGAGTTTCAGTGGATCCTGTGAAGATCGAGGCAGTTCTAGCTTGGGAGCCACCCAAGAGCATGATGTAGGTGCGGAGTTTCTAGGGACTAGCTGGATACTATCAGAGATTTGTTCCAGACTTCTCCAGAGTTGCGGCACCACTCTCAGCTTCGACGAAGAAGGGGAAACCCTTTTTGTGGTCAGACAGATGTCAGTAAATCTTCTAGGAGCTGAGACCGAGAATGACCAGCGCACCTATCTTGAGGTTTCCTGAGGAGGGAGTAGGGTACGTAGTCTACTGCGATGCATTAGGGACCGGACTCGGATGTGTCCTGATGCGGGATCGGGCAGTGATCGCCTATGGATCACTTCAGTTGAGGCCGCATGAGAAGAACTACGGTACCCATGACCTAGAGTTAGCAGCAGTGGTCTTCGCTCTGAAGACATGGTGACACTATCTGATGGGTGAGCACTTTACAGTCTTTTCTGACCATCAAAGTCTTAGGTACATCTTCTCTCAGAAGGACCTGAACCTGAGACAGTTGCGATGGCTCGAGTTCCTCCAGGACTGTGACTTTGAGATAGTCTATACTCCTAGGAAGGGGAATGTAGTAGCCGATGCTCTCAGCAGGAGGACGGGCATTCAGCTACTCGAGGAGGCGACAGAGCAGCTATCCGCCTTGCGGATATCCTCTGTGGATAGAGATGTAGCAGCCTTCCTTCAGTCACTCACTGTCTCTCCTCCACTAATATAGTGGGTCAGAGAGGCATAGCGTGGGGACGCTGACTGTGAGATGCGGCATGCATAGATATCCTCAAGACATGCACCTGATGGTTTCTCCTTTGGATCAGAGCACATAGTCCTTTTCAGAGGACGTACCTTGGTACCAGTTGCATTACGGGAGGAGGTTCTAAGAGAGTTTGACACTTCTCTTTTGGTGGTACATTCTGGAGTGGCAAAGATGTACCAGGATCTCAGATGACAGCACTAGTGTCCAGGCATGAAGAAGGCTGTGGCAGAGTTCGTTTCGTGATGCCTCACCTGCCAGTAGGTGAAGGCAGAGCATCAGGTACCAGCAGGCTTGGTACAGCCTTTGGAGGTCCCGGAGTGGAAGTGGGATGGGATATCTATGGACTTCGTGACTGGACTTCCACGCACTTCCAGAGGTCATAACTCCATCTGGGTGATTGTCGACAGACTCACCAAGTCGGCTCACTTCTTACCCATCAGAGAGCTTGGGACGTCTCTACGTTCAGGAGATTTTACAGCTTCACGGTGTGCCATCATCTATCATCTCCGATAGAGATGCTCGCTTTACTTCCCAGCTCTGGAAGGGGTTGCAGGAGGCGTTCGGGACGCAGCTATGTCTGAGCACCGCCTTTCACCCTCAGACGGATGGTTAGACGGAGAGGACCATTCAGACTCTCAAGGATATGCTACGCACATGTGTCCTCGACTTTGGTCGCAGCTGGGAGGACCACCTACCCTTGGTGGAGTTTGCGTACAACAACAGTTACCACTCCACCATCGGGATGGCACCATATGAGGCATTGTACGACCGACCATGCAGATCTCTTATGTGATGGACAGACCCTGGGGAGTCAGCACTCGTGGGACCGGAGACGGTCCAGGCCACGACAGAGAAGGTCCAGGTCATCCAGGAGTGGATAAGGATAGCTCAGAGCTGGCAGAAGTCTTATGCTGATAGGAGGCGGAGGCCACTAGAGTTCGAGGATGGCGACCACGTCTTCTTACGTGTCTCACCTCGACGTTGATTACGGAGATTTGGCCGAGGCAGAAAGTTGTCTATATGCTTCATCAGACCATTCCATGCCCTCAGCAGGATTGGTGAGGTGGCTTATCGCCTGGCTCTACCACCTCAGTTGCACCGGGTGCACGACGTCTTCCACGTATCTCACCTGAGAAGATACGTGCACGATCCGACACACATCATTGACCATGGGGAGATAGACGTTGAGGATGGGGTGACTTTTGCGGAGGTCCCGATGGAGATCGAGGATCGACAGAAGCGGGTCCTACATGGACGATCGATTCCTCTAGTGCGCATCAGATGGCAGCACGAGAACCTCCAGGAGAGCACTTAGGAGCAGGAGGCTGAGATGCGTGCTCAGAACCCACATTTGTTTCCCTAGTTTATGATGTATCTTTACGGGGATGTAAAGCCCTGAGATGGGAGTGATGTAAAGACCAGTAAATTTGAAGGAAATTTTTTTTCTTAATTTTCTTTGGAATTTTACAAGAACGCAGTTTCTGACGGCACCTAATTCCGAGGCCCAGTGTGCCCGGAATCTTTTTCCGAATTTTGGCTCGGGTACGTTCAGTGAACGAACGAGCGTGTTTTTCTAACTCTTGAACCGGTGCTCGGAATCAAATTCCGAGGGCACCGATGGAATCATATCACCGATATTTTCTTAGAAATGCCTCTTCCGGAGTTGTGTTTTCTCCGGTGTGGTTTTTAAATTTTTGGGGTTAAGTTAAAAAAATTAAATAAAGTGGTGCGAGAAATTTATTTTTATTTCACATAAAGCCACTTAAAATCCACTTAAAGCCACTTGAGCTAAGTTTAAGCAGATAGGGTGAAATCCAAAATATCTTACCCTCTTGGTAGGATATATTTGAGGTGGGGCCCGCACAAGCCCCACCGTTTCTTTTCCTCTATGTAACGCACCCACGAAAACTCCTCATTAATGAAAGTCAACTGGGGAGTTTTCTAAAACTCTTAAACGCTCCTATTAAATGGACAGTTAAGTCGTTACCATTAATTCACCGAATTAATGGTTCGTTTCATAACATGTTTTCAAACTGTTGGTATAATAATAAAATAAGACCAACAACTTTTCTTTTTGTTGATGGGTTGATTGTTGAGAGGATTTGGAGAAACTGTACCTTCATCCTCCTTCGTGAAAAACCTGAAGAACGCGAAGAACTCAAAGAACGCGAAGAACGTGAAGAACGCAAAGAACGCGAACAAAGCGAAGAACGCGAAGAACGCGAAGAATGCGAAGAACGCCGAACCCTAGGAGATCGACGACGCGACGCCGTGTTCCACGAAGACGATGATTCTCCTTCCACGACGCTTCTTCCGCGATGTTCTTCCCCTAAACAATCTCCGATCATCAACTGCTTGAGGTAGGAGATTACAGATATTTTAAATTTCCTTTTTGGATTTTATCCTTAACATGGATTTAATTCGTGAAATTAAATCTGTGTGTTTTCTTTAACCCTTGGAGATCGTCGATGCGACTCCCTTCTGCGACGACGCGATTCCCTTCGGCGACACGACAATCCTCTTCTTCTACGACGGTCAATTCTGCGAAGAACTCTCGTCCGACAACAACTACGAGGTATGGGTTTTTTTTGAGAATAATATTTATTCCCATGGTTGTTTCATCTAAAACAAAGAACCCAGATCAAAGTACAAATTTAATTCATTAAAATTGTGCCTTATTATGTTTTTCATGTGTTGATTTTTATTCCCAATTGTTATCACCTAACGCGGAGGGTGCGGGACAAACAAACACGGCTCGACAACCCTCCACAGTTTTTCGTTGATGCGCGGATTGGCGGGAGATGACAAACGGGGCCGCATGTTAATTTTTATGGCTTTTCTATGAAGAATGAGTCCCTAGACGAGCATTGGAGAAGACCGCGCGCAAATCGGACCATCGGAGCGCGTTCGGTGGTCCGCAGAACCCCCCGCCGGCACGACACGCCGGCACGGCGGCCGGAGGCGGCGGTGGCCGGAGGCAGCAGCCGGCAGCGGCAGCCTCCAGGATGCGGCAGCACCCAGAGCACCGCCGGGAAGACCCGCTGCGGTTGAAGCCGCGGCGGCACTGGTCGGTCCCACGGCCGCGTGGGACCGCGGAGGAGGGACGCGACTTAAGCCTCGTCCGGGTGTCACGGAGCAGCCCCCGTGCGGGGGGGGGGGGGGGGGGGGGGCGTGACTTCCTTGTGCGGCGCCTGGCCAGCGCCTGCGCGCCGGCCGAGCCGCCCGGCCGGACCGCCGGGCCGGGCTGCGCCGGCCGGGTCGGACCCGGTTCGGGCTGACCTAGGGGGGTTGGGCCGGGTCGGTCCGGGTCCAGACCCCCCGTTTTCGGACCTTTTCAGTTTTTTTACTCATAAATTGAACTATGGGCCTCCAAATGACACGCCATTAGCGACGATGCGATCCTTGGATCAAGACGGTCGTTTGGGTATACTATAGCCAAGGTTCCAGAATACTTTGGGTTCGGCCGGGTTGGTTCGTACACGAAACCAACTGGGCCGTCGGAGTGGAAACGCTCATATCGTGAGCTTCGGACGTCCGATTGACATGCCGTCGACTTTGTTGAATTCCTCTAAGTGAGACGGATCTTTTGGCATACTCCACCAAAGGTTTTGACATAGGTGGTGTACGGTCAGGTTGGTTTTGCCTTAAAAACCAATCGGGCCCCTAGAATGAAAAAGCCAATAACTCCCAGACCGGGCGTCCGATTGACGTGCCGTCTGCGACGTTGAGTTCCTGTTGATGATACATAACTTTTGGATACATCAACTCTGAACTATGTGTCAGATTATTTATCAGCCTCTCGGCTCGTGGAGCGGACGCTCCTGAGCGAGCTTGCTGTGTGTGGGAACCCTAGAGCTGGCTGCGACTTCGATGACGACGACAGTACAGAGATCCTCAGCGGATTCGACGACGATTGTGCAGAGATTCTCAGTGGATTCGACTGCAACGACTACAGCACTTAGAGATCCTCTGTGGGTCAGTGCTACCGATCCTGTGTGGGTCTGATCCAGTGTGGGTCAGCGCTCAGCGGTCCTGTGTGGGCCAGCAACTACAAATATTGTGTGGGTCCGATCCTGTGTGGGTCTTTGCGGGGGTTAGTTACCTTTCGATCCTTTGTGGGTCATTGCGGGGGTTAGTTACCTATCGATCCTTTGTGGGTCAGATCCTTTGTGGGTCATTGTGGGGGTTAGTACCTATCGATCCTTTGTGGGTCCGATGGCTTAGACGAATCAGGGGCAATATCTGGTCATCTTTATCGTCATACAAAGAAGTATTCATGTGTGAGCTGAATCCTTTTTCTTTCCTTTTTGGATTGTGTTGTGCTATCCTGTGTGGGTATACATTTTTCTTTTCTGTGTGGACTGTGTTTTACTTGGGTTCGGATGTTGGAGCCGAACGAGAATTGATGACTTAGGTATATGTATGGGCATATACCTAAGCCGTGTCGGATGTTACTTCGTGATTGTATCTTTCCTTTGTGGTTTATCCTTTTTGGATTCTGGGAGACCTTTAGGGGTCTCGGGATCCCTACTATGTAGCTTATACTCACCCCTGCATGGGCTATGCTGTAACACCCCGAGCTTCCACGATACACTTCTCTTTCAATAATGCAGAAGCGTGTGTTGTACGCAATATCGAGTTCTAAAACACACCACAAACAATCAAAGTAGCCATTATGAATAGTAATACCCAATTTTTGAAACAATATATATTTTATATTTCAAAATGGACTTCATTTTTGGATTCGGAATATCGAAATTAGCCTATGTTGAATTTTTGGTATTTTTCTGAGAACTTCTAATTTTTTATGAATAGTGAAAAATACTTAAAACAACTTTTTTAATAAAAATAATTTATAGTGATAAATTATAATATTGAGTGGTTTTAAAGTATAATTAGAATATATTTTTACCATTTTATCCAATGGTGTTCATTAGAATTAATTTCACTTTGAAATTGGACATAAACAATTGCCAATCTTTTGATATAAATTGTTTCTTAAAAACACGCTATTGGTTGTGACAGCGGGAATTAATTATAAAATTAATTAATGAAACTTATATGTTTGTAATTTTGTAAAATAGACATCATTTTTGAATTCGGAATATCAATTATAGCTTAGGGTGAAATTTTGGCATTGTTCTGAAAAACTTCAATTTTTGATGAATAGTGAAACCACTAAGTGGTAGTTAAAAAACTGATTTTTCGTTTAAATGAAACATTACCACTTCTGTGATTTGAATTTAAAAAATCCGACATACATGGTTTTCATTAGGAAGTAAAATGTGGTTCTATGGGATTAAAATAATTTTTTGATGAATAGTAACTTTTAAGTTCTTAATCACGATTAGAGGTAATTAGTGTAGTTTAAGGTAAAAATAATGTTTTAATAATATGATATGAGCTTGACACATGTACTACTCTCATTGGATGTGCCATGCTCGACCAATAAAATCCATGGGTCAACTTGGGGACCCCATGGAGCTACTTTATTTGGAAAATGACATAAATACCTTTTATTTAATGTTAAAGTAAAAAAATGACACAAACATGAAATGTTTTAATAAAATAATTTTTACATGGGGTTATACAAGTCATATTTTTGACTATAAATAGTAATTGGAAAGATAAGAAGATTTCCTACATTATAGTTTTGTTTTATAATTTTTGTACATTAAATAAATTAAATTATTTGTGACACCATGATGATGCAGCGATTACCTCATTAATTAACAATTTAAATAAAATGAAAATATAATGTAAACTCCAAGGATTAAACTTGTAAAAAACCTATTGTATGAGTAGATTTAGAACCCTTATCAACTTATCCTAGATTTAGATAAGTGTGGGACCTCTAAAATTCGAAACTCATTTTATAATAAAGTGACTTTTCTTTACTTTCCAAGAGTGCCCCTCCTCTCCACTTATAAAAGGCCACCACCTCTACCACCTCATTCACTCATTAAAGCCATTTGGCTCGGCCACACTCTGCCCAAATACTCTCCCAACTTCCCTCTATTACTCCTAGAAGCCTCACTTTGGGCAGAACTCTTCTCAAGGAAGCCTTTGGCTCAAATCAAAAAGAGTTACCAGATTTTAAGGTAATGTCTTCTCTAATGTTGTTTTGTTATATTTTTCTTCTCCAACCCCCTAAACACTTTTAATTTATTTCTTTTGTAACAAAACCAGTATCCTCAATATAATAGGATGTTGTTATAAGAAGTATTCTAGCTACACTTACACAAACCTACATGTAATGGTTAAAAAACATACTGTTTCTGTGGATGGCGAATTTTTGCCTCACGAAACGATGATTGTTCAACACTCATATAACACATCTAATGGTGGGAATTATGATGACACTATTTTTATATATGATATATATTATTTTTTTTTTTTCCTTATGATTTTGTATTTTTCATTTATGGAATACCATTATGGTTTCCATTATGGGTAAACGCGATATTTTCATTTTAGGAAGTGCGGACTACCGCCCCCTCAAAGTGATTTGAATCGTTAATACCATATGTGGGATGTATAAAGGACGGAGTAATGGTATTATATGCTATATTATACTGGAATTATATTATACATTTATATCAATATGATTTCATTCCATTAAATACGAAATAGAAATGAGAGTAGCGTTCATGCTTACGTACGGCTTACCGTCTCCATGAACGGTGCATTTCATTTCTTACCTCTAAATGATACGTAATATTATGAATGAATGTATATACTGGATATATATGATATATATGATATCTACATCATGAATATAATTCTAGATATAATGGATATTCTACAACATAAACAACTAGTAATTATAAGAAGTTTATTGTTGACTCAAGTACCAAAGATCGACAAAATGACCGTTATTAACTTAAATAATTACATAATGTTCATAACATTGTAATAAGTGATATAAAAGGATAATTAAATTGAAAATGGTTCTTAATAAAGTAGATATTAACTCTAGTTTATTATTCAGGAGGTTAAAGAATGGTTGAGTCATGTCGGACACGAGGTAAGGGAATTTCTTAACCCAACATCCATTCTTTGGGTTAATATCCTACCTTCAAATTATGTCATGATATTATTATGTCCTATTTTGTATTTTTAATTTTTTTATGTGTACCTACAGTGAATACACATAACAGATCTATTTTATTTTAAAAATGAACTTTTTAAGGAATTTGTCTCAATCTTCTTTCATTGAGGCATATTTGGTTTTATACACAACTTTCTTTTATACGGTGTATAAACCCCTTTGACTTTTACATTTATTAAAAAAGAATATTTTTATATGAAGCATTTAATAAATGAAAAAATGGGATGTTTTTGTTGTACGTATGCGGCGACAACGACTTCTCCACCGCCGTGACCATTATTTGAGTTTCGGTTTCCTCTACAAGCCATACTTTTTTATAAAATAAAAATAAATACCATGTTTTACTTTTCTTTTATTTTGGTATTGAAAATTGTTTTGAAATTGTTTTTATTATATCAATGTGTTTTATTAATATCTTGTGATTGAAATGTGGAAATGTTATGTTTCCTTTATGCATGTTTTATGTGATACGATTATGTTATGTTTTATGATATGTTTAAACCTATTCATATGAGGAATGCATTGGAATTACTAAGTGACGGGTGGATCCCGCTATAGCTCCTCGATGCATGGAAGGTCTCATGAGACAAACTAGTGTCTTGGAACGAGGCCTTGACAAAATCTTATTTGTGGTCTTGGCACGAGGCCTTGGCTACGTGGTTATGATAGTCTGACATTATGCATTCCATCATTATGAAAGTGGTTATTGATATTGCATGTGATTATTCGACCATTAGAATATCCATGTGAATAAGTAAATCGCATTATCTCATTTTACTTTTGACATATTATGTTGAAGTTCATGTTTAAAAGGATTTTGTTTTAGTTATACATTGCCTTAAATGTTAATGTATTTTTATGAAATCTTCCGCAATATTGTTATCCTTACTGAGCATCTGATCTCACCCCTTTCAATGTTTTAATATTTTCCAGGATGTGAAGAAGTATTTTATAAATGACCTATAGGGATAGTCAGAATAAGATATGAGTGTGGACTATGGAGACATTGTTATTGTAGATTTTCACTTTATGATGTAATGTAGAATTTATGAATGTATCTAGTGTTTCCAAGGCTACTAAACTAATCAGTCTTTCGAGACATGATCTTTTGTGATCATGCCAATGTTACGAAGTAATGCACCGACTCTGGGTAGCTGGGGTCGGGGCGTTATAGTTGGTATCAGAGGAAGTTTAGTACTATCCTTGGAAGCTAGATTTAGATAAACTCCGATTAGAGCACATATCCCAAATATAGACTTTGAGGATTAGTAGAGAAGAAATACCTAGAATTTTGGTATTATAGAGATGTTGTGAGTTTTACGAGAAATACATCCCTGTCTAGATACGAGAAGGTAGAGGCAGCTCTGGCACAGATGTACCTAGGGGTAATACCCGAAAACACCGCTTTGAGCTATACTCGAACGGGAACTGGTGCACGACAACGGGCCTTGCTGCACTCTTGGTTACGACACTCCCGGGGGATATGCTTAGGATAATTCTCATTTTCTTTACAAACCACTATGAAGTGTTATGAGTATATACTTCCTCAAAGAAAACATTTTTTATAATTATGGATTATATCCATAAATAGTTCAATTTATGTTAAGTATTTTACAGGTATGGAATTATGTATTTTTATTCATAAACTAATCTAGTTTATGCCATTGTTTAGAAATGGCGCCTAGTGGAAGGAATGGAAATCGGATAAATGCACACACTCCATGTAGGGATTGCCCTCCTGCTCAAGATAATTATTGTGGATTTGGAGATACAACTGGTGATGATCAACTTATTACCATACTGTAACAACTCACTCAGGTTATGAATAATAACCTTACTCGTATGGAGCACCCTGATACGCAACGTGGAGGATCAATGTTAGACCGCTTCATGAGGAAAAAACCGCCAACATTTAATGTGGGTACAAATCCATTAGTAGATGAGCAATGGATAAACTCCTTAGAGAAAATATTCCATGCCTTGGGGAGTAGCGGAAGGGAGAAGGTTATCATGGCAGTTTACCGCCTCACCAGAGATGCCGATCAGTGGTGGTCGCTGATTCAAAACACAAAGGAAGATTATGATGTATCGAATATAGAATGGAGGGAGTTCAAAGATCTTTTCTTAGAAAAATACTTTCCTCATGACCATCGAGCAGATATGGAAAGACAATTTCTGAGTCTGAGGCCGAAGTAGGATGAGAATGTCACAAAGTATGAGGCTATCTTTACAAGGCTAGCGAGGCATGCTGCCGATTATATACGTAACCCTAGAAGTAAGATTTATCATTTCTTTGATGGGTTAAAACCATTTCTCCGTCGAGCTTTAGTATCACAATCATTCTCATCGTATGAAGATATTGTCTCGTGTGCTATCAAGACAGAAAAGGAATTATCTAAATCTTATGACAACAAAGTAAAGCAAGAGAAGAAGAGAACGGTGGAACAAGAGATGGATAAAGAGAAAAAGGGGAAGAAGGATTTTCCATTATGTGATAATTGTGGGAAGAATCACCTCGGTACTTGCCTAAAAGGAATGGGAGTTTGTTATAAATGTGGAGAAAAAGGTCACCAGGTGCGTGATTGCAAGGGAAAGAAAGATTCTATCAATGTTGAGTGCTATAGTTGTAGAGAAATGGGGAATTATGCAAGTGAATGTCCTAAGCGTCAGGGAAAGTTACCTCAGAAAATGCCAAGGGATCGAGGACAATCTTATGTTGTTACTACAATTGGGGCAGAATAATTAATGTATTGGTGCTTTTGGACTCATGGATTATATTCTGGTTATTATAATAATGTGATATATATATAAGGATTGTACTACAGAAGTTGTTGATTTTATTAAGGTTTTAATATGATGAAGGTAATCATATTTTTGTATGTGACAATAAGAGAAACTTTACCTTGTTTGAGGAATCTGATGATACAATTGATTTTGGAATTTAGAGACCTTTTAGAGAAAGTCTGGACAGAGGTATTTTGGATAACTATAAAGGTTGGAATGGATTAAGTTGATCTTTGGATAGTATTGTTTAAGGGTAAAAAAATTTCTGACGATTATTTTTGGAATATTATAATACTATAGTTTTAGGAAAAGGACAACCTGCAGGGTGGGGAATAACTTGTCACGTCGGACAAAGCTGCAGGAATCGAACCCACAACCATAGTGTGACCGGCCTTTATTACCTACCACAAGCCTACAAGAAGTCCCTGGTTATTACAAAATTGTTTTACTAATCTAAATGGTATGTGTTAATATTTGGAACCTTATAAAATTAGGATAAATAGAATATTTTTGAGTTCTATTATCTTTTTGAGTGAAAGATGAGTTTGTGGTAGAAATTGGTTGAAGGTTGAAACTCTACTTGTCAAGAATAAATATATATATATACCTATATCTTATGCTATGAATAAATTAATTCTTAGACTTTATTAAAGGGATATTAAAACAAAAAAATGTGTTATCCTAATACCTTATGTCTTGTTGAACTGATGATATTTTAAATCAACATAGATTGAAGGATTTGAGGCCCTCAATTTGTCACTTGTTTGTGATTGATGACCTCAATCACTCCCTACAAATATTAAAGTTTTTCCTCCAATTATATGTCTCTAATTGCCACCAATGTTCTCCTAATCGAGATCATAATTGGGTGGTGACTTTTTCATTTCCCTTTCCCTCTTATTAATGGTAAATTTTATTAACCTTATTTCTGATGTCGGTTTTCCACAAAGGTATTTTCTATTTTCAACCTTTTATTTTCAAAGAAAATTTTCACATTGCGAGGATGCAATTTATTGAAGGAGGGGAGAATGTAACACCCCGAGCTTCCATGATACACGTCTCTTTTAATAATGCAGTAGCGTGTGTTGTATGCAACATTGAGTTCTAACACACACCACAACCAATCAAAGTAGCCGTTATGAATAGTAATACCCAATTTTTTAAACTATATATATTTTATATTTCAAAATGGACTTTATTTTTGGATTCAAAATATCGAAATTAGCCTATGTTGAATTTTTGGTATTTTTCTGAGAACTTCTAATATTTTTATGAATAGTGAAAAATACTTAAAACAACTTTTTTAATAAAAATAATTTGTAGTGATAAATTATAATATTGAGTGGTTTTAAGGTATAATTAGAATATATTTTTCCCATTTTATCCAATGGTGTTCATTAGAATTAATTTAACTTTGAAATTGGACATAAACAATTTCCAATATTTTGATATAAATTGTTTCTTAAAAACACGCTATTTGTTGTGACAGCGGGAATTAATTATAAAATTAATTAATGAAAATTATATGTTTGGAAATTTGTAAAATAGAAATAATTTTTGAATTCGTGATATCAATTATAGATTAGGGTGAAATTTTGGCATTGTTCTGAAAAACATCAATTTTTGATGAATAGTGAAACCACTAAGTGGTAGTTAAAAAACTGATTTTTCGTTTAAATGAAACATTACCACTTCTGTGATTTGAATTTCAAAAATAGAACATACATTGTTTTCATTAGGAAGTAAAATGTGGTTCAATGGGATTAAAATAATTTTTTGGTGAATAGTAACTTTTAAGTTCTTAATCGCGATTAGAGGTAATTAGTGTAGTTTAAGGTAAAAATAATGTTTTAATAATATTAGATGAGCTTGACACATGTCCTACCCTAATTGGATGTTCCATGGACGACCAAGACAATCCATGGGTCAACTTGGGGACCCCATGGAGCTACTTTAGTTGGAAAATGACATAAATAACTTTTATTTAATGTTAAAGTAAAAAAATGACACAAACATGAAATGTTTTACTAAAACAATTTTTACATGGGGTTATACAAGTCATATTTTTTACTATAAATAGTAATTGGAAATCTAAAAATATTTCCTACATCATAGTAGTTTTTTTATAATTTTTGGATATTAAATAAATTAAATTATTTATGACACCATGATGATGCCTCGATTACCTCATTAATTAACGATTTAAATAAAATGAAAAGATTATGTAAAATCCAAGGCTTACACTTGTCAAAAACCTATTGGATGAGTAGATTTATAACCCTTATCACCTTATACTATAAATATATAAGTGTGTGACCTCTAAAATACGAAACTCATTTTATAATAAAGTGATTTTTCTTTACTTTCCAAGAGTGCCCCTCCTCTCCACTTATAAAAGGCCTCAACCTCTACCACCTCATTCACAATTTCAAGCCATTTGGCTCAGCCAACCTCTGCCCAAATACTCTCCCAACATCCCCCTATTACTCCTAGAAGCCTCACTTTGGGAAGAACGCTTCCCAAGGAAGCCTTTGGATCAAATCGAAAAGAGTTACCCGATTTTAAGGTAATGTCTTCTCTAATGTTGTTTTGTTTTATTTTTCTTCTCCAACCCCCGAAACACTTTTTATTAATTTCTTTTGTAACAAAACCAGTATCCTCAATATACTAGTATGTTGTTATAAAAAGTATTCGAGCAACACTTACACACACCTACATCTAATGGTTAAAAAACATACTGTTTATGTGGATGGAGAATTTTTGCCTCACGAAACGATGATTGTTCAACACTCATATAACACCTCTAATGGTGGCCATTATGATGAAACTATTTTTATATATGATATATATTATTTTTTTGTTTTCCTTATGATTTTTTATTTTTCATTTATTCCATACCTTTATGGTTTCCATTATGGGTAAACGCGATATTTTCATTTTAGGAAGTGCGGACTACCGCCCCCTCAAAGTGATTTGAATCGTTAATACCATATGTGGGATGTATAAAGGATAGAGTAAATGGTATTATATGCTATATTATACTGGAATTATATTATACATTTATATCATTATGATTTCCTTCCATTAAATACGAAATAGAAATGAAAGTAGCATTCATGCGTACGTACGACTTACCGTCTCCATGAACGGTGCATTTCACTTCTTACCTCTAAATGTTACGTAATATTATGAATGAATGTATATACTGGATATATATGATATATATTATATCTACATCATGAATATAATTCTGGATATAATGGATATTCTACCACATAAACAACTTGTAATTATAATAAATTTATTGTTGACTCAAGTACCAAAGATCGACAAAATGACCATTATTAACTTAAATAATTACATAATGTTCATAAAATTGTAATAAGTGATATAAAAAGGATAATGAAATTGAAAATGGTTCTTAAAAAAGTAGATATTATCTCGAGTTTATTATTCAAGAGGTTAAAGAATGGTTGAGTCAAGTCGGACACGAGGTAAGAGAATTTCTTAACCCAACTTCCATTCTTTGGGTTAATCTCCTACTTTCAAATTATGTCATGATATTATTATGTCCTATTTTGTATTTTTACTCTCTTTATGTGTACCTATAGTGAATACACATAATAGATCTATTTTATTTTAAAAATTATCTTTTTAAGGACTTCATCTCAATCTCCTTTCATTGATGCATATTTGGTTTTATACACAACTTTCTTTTATACAGTGTATAAACCCCTTTCACTTTTATGTTTATTCAAAATGAATCTTTTTATACGAAGCGTTTACTAAACGACAAAAGGGGATGTTTTTGTCGTACGTATGCGGCGACAACAACTTCTCCACCGCCGTGACCATTATTTGAGTTTCGGCTTCCTCTACAAGCCATACTTTTTTTTAAAAGAAATATAAATACGATTTTTTACTTTTCTTTTATTTTGGTATTGAAAATGGTTTTGAAAGTGTTTTTATTATATCAATGTGTTTTATTGATATCTTGTGATTGAAATGTGGAAATGCTATGTTTCCTTTATGCATGTTTTATGTGATATGATTATGTTATGGTTTATTATATGTTTAAACCTATTCATATGAGGAATGCATTGGACTTAATAAGTGATGGGTGGAGCCTGCTATAGCTCCTCGATGCATCGGCAGGTCTCATGAGAAAAACTAGTGTCTTGGCACGAGGCCTTGACAAAATCTTATTTGTGGTCTTGGAACGAGGCCTTAGCTACGTGGTTATGATAGTCTGGAATTATGCATTCCATCATTATGAAAGTGGTTATTGATATTGCATGTGATTATTCGACTAGTAAAATATCCATGTGAATAAGTAAATGGAATTATCTCATTTTACTTTTTCCATATTATGTTGAAGTTCATGTTTAAAAGGATTTTGTTTTAGTTATTCATTGCCTTAAATGGTAATGTTTATTTATGAAAGCTTCCGCAATATTGTTATCCTTACTGAGAATCTGAGATCACCCCTTTCAATGTTTTAATATTTTACAGGATGTGAAGAAGTATTTTATGAATGACCTGCAGGGATAGTCAGAAGAGGATATGAGTGTGTACTATGGAGACTTTGTTATTGTAGATTTTCACTTTATGATTTAATGTAACATTTATGAATGTATCTAGTGTTTCCAAGGCTACTAAACTAATCGGTCTTTCGAGACTTGATCTTTTGTGATCATGCCAATGTTACGAAGTAATGCACCGACTCTGGTTAGCTGGGGTCGGGGCGTTACAGTTGGTATCAGAGGCAGTTTAGTACTAACCTTGGAAGCTAGATTTAGATAAACTCTGATTAGAGCACATAGCCCAAATATAGACTTTGAGGATTAGTATAGAAGAACATCCTTGAATTTTGGTATTATAGAGATGTTGTGAGTTTTCCGAGCAATACATCCCTGTTTGGATACGAGCAGGTAGAGGTGGCTCTGGCACAGAGGTACCTAGGGGTAAAACCCGAAAACACCGCTTTGAGCTAGACTCGAATGGGAACTGGTGCATGACAACGGCCCTTGCTGCACTCTTGGTTACGACAATCCCGGGGGATATTCTTAGGATAATTCTCATTTTCTTTACAAACCACAATGAAGGGTTATGAGTATATACTTCCTCAAAGAAAACTTTTTTTATAATTATGGATTATATCCATAAATAGTTCAATTTATGTTAAGTATTTTACAGGTATGGAATTATGTATTTTGATTCATAAACTAATCTAGTTTATGCCATTGTTTAGAAATGGCGCCTAGTGGAAGGAATGGAAACCGTATAAATGCACGCACTCCGTGTAGGGATTTCCCTCCTGCTCAAGATAATTATTGTGGATTTGGAGATAAAACTGGTGATGATCAACTTATTACCAAACTGGGACAACTCACTCAGGTTATGAATAATAACCTTACTCGTATAGAGCACCCTGACCCGCAACGTGGAGGATCAATGTTAGACTGCTTAATGAGGCAAAAAACGCCAACATTTAATGGGGGTAAAAATCCATTAGTAGCTGAGCAATGGATAAACTCCTTAGAAAAATATTCAATGCCTTGGGGAGTAGCGAAAGGGAGATGGTTATCATGGCAGTTTACCGCCTCACTGGAGATGTCGATCAGTGGTGGTCGCCGATTTAAAACACAAAGGAAGATGATGACGTATCGAATATGGAATGGAGGGAGTTCAAAGAGCTTTTCTTAGAAAAATACTTTCCTCATGACCATCGAGCAGATATGGAAAGACAATTTCTGAGTCTGAGGCAGAAGGAGGATGAGAATATCGCAAAGTATGAGGCTAACTTTACAAGGTTAGTGAGGCATGTTGCAGATTATATACGTAACCTAAGAAGTAAGATTGATCATTTCTTTGATGGGTTAAAACCATTTCTCTATCGAGCTTTAGTATCACAATCCTTCTCATCGTATGAAGATATTGTCTCGTGTGCTATCAAGACAGAAAAGGAATTCTATAAATATTATGACAACAAAGTAAATAAAGAGAAGAAGAGAACGGTGGAACAAGAGACGGATAAAGGGAAAAAGGGAAAGAATCATTTTACATTATGTGATAATTGTGGGAAGAATCACCCCGGTACTTGCCTAAAAGGAATGAGAGTTTGTTATAAATGTGGAGAAAATGGTGACCAGGCGCGTGATTGCAAGGGAAAGAATGAGTCTATCAATGGTGAATGCTACAGTTGTAGAGAAATGGGGCATTATGAAAATCAATGTCCGAAGCGTCAGGGAAACTTACCTTAGAAAATGCCAAGGGATCAAGGAAAACCTTATGCTGTTACTACAGTTGAAGCGAAATAATTAATGTATTGGTGCTTTTGGACTCATGGATTATATTCTGGTTATTAGAATAATGTTATATATATATAAGGATTGTACTACAGTACTTGTTGATTTCATTAAGGTTTTAATATGATGAAGGTAATCATATTTGGGTATGTGACAAGAAGAGAAACTTTACCTTGTTTGAGGAATCTGATGATACAATTGATTTTTGGAATTTAGATACCTTTTAGAGAAAGTCTGGACAGAGGTATTTTGGATAACTATAAAGGTTGTAATGGATTAAGTTGATCTTTGGATACTATTGTTTAAGGTTAAAAAAATTTATGACGATTATTTTTGAAATATTATAATACTATAGTTTTAGGAAAAGGACAACCTGCAGGGTGGGGAATAACCCGTCACGTCGGACAAAGCTGCAGGAATCAAACCCACAACCATAGTGTGACAGGCCTTTATTACCTACCACTAGCCTATATGAAGTCCCTGGTTATTAAAAAATAGTTTTACTAATCTAAATGGTATGTGTTAATATTTGGAACCTTATACAATTAAGATAAATAAAATATTTTTGAGTTCTATTATCTTTTTGAGTGAAAGATGAGTTTGTGGTAGAAATTGGTTGAAGGTTGAAACTCTACTTGTCAAGCATAAATATATATATATACCTATATCTTATTCTATGAATAAATTAATTCTTATACTTTATTAAAGGGATATTAAAACAAAAAATGTGTTATCCTAATACCTTATGTCTTGTTGAACTGATGATATTTTAAATCAACATAGATTGAAGGATTTGAGGCCCTCAATTTGTCACTTGTTTGTGATTTATGACCTCAATCACTCCCTACAAATATTTATGTTTTTCCTCCAATTATATGTCTCTAATTTCTACCAATGTTCTCCTATTCGAGATCATAATTGGGTGGTGACTTTTTCATTTCCATTTCCCTCTTATTAAGGCTAAATTTTATTAACATTATTTCCGATGTGGGTTTTCCACAAAGGTATTTTCTATATTCAACCTTTTATTTTCAAAGAAAAATTTAAAATTGCGAGGATGCAATTTATTGAAGGAGGGGAGAATGTAACACCCCGAGCTTCCACGATAGGCTTCTCTTTCAATAATGCAGTAGCTTGTGTTGTACGCAACATCGAGTTCTAACACATACCACAACCAATCAAAGTAGCCGTTATGAATAGTAATACCCACTTTTTGAAACTATATATATTTTATATTTGAAAATGGACTTCATTTTTGGATTCGTAATATCGAAATTAGCCTATGTTGAATTTTTGGTATTTTTCTGAGAACTTCTAATTTTTTATGAATAGTGAAAAATACTTAAAACAACTTTTTTAATAAAAATAATTTATAGTGATAAATTATACTATTGAGTGGTTTTAAAGTATAATTATAATATATTTTTACCATTTTATCCAATGGTGTTCATTAGATTTAATTTCACTTTGAAATTGGACATAAACAATTGCCAATCTTTTGATATAAATTGTTTCTTAAAAACACGCTATTTGTTGTGACAACGGGAATTAATTATAAAATTAATTAATTCAACTTATATGTTTGTAATTTTGTAAAATATACATCATTTTTGAATTCGGATTATGAATTATAGCTTAGGGTGAAATTTTGGCATTGTTCTGAAAAACTTCAATTTTTGATGAATAGTGAAACCACTAAGTGGTAGTTAAAAAACTGATTTTTCGTTTAAATGAAATATTACCACTTCTATGGTTTGAATTTCAAAAATCCGACATGCATGGTTTTCATTAGGAAGTAAAATGTGGTTCAATGGGATTAAAATATTTTTTTGGTGAATAGTAACTTTTAAGTTCTTTATCGCGATTAGAGGTAATTAATGTAGTTTAAGGTAAAAATAATGTTTTAATAATATGAGATGAGATTGAAACATGTCCTACCCTAATTGGATGTGCCATGGCTACCAAGAAAATCCATGGGTCAACTTGGGGACCCCATGGAGCTACTTTAGTTGGAAAATGACATAAATACCTTTTATTTAATGTAAAAGTAAAAAAATGACACAAACATGAAATGTTTTAATAAAAAAATTTTTAAATGGGGTTATACAAGTCATATTTTTGACTATAAATAGTCATTGGAAAGGTAAAAAGATTTCCTACATCATAGTATATTTTTTATAATTTTTGGACATTAAATAAATTAAATTATTTATGACGCCATGATGATGCAGCGATTACCTCATTAATTAACGATTTAAATAAAATGAAAAGATAATGTAAAATCCAAGGCTTACACTTGTCAAAAACCTATTGTATGAGTATATTTCGAACCATTATCAACTTATCCTCGAATTATATAAGTGTGGGACCTCTAAAATCTGAAACTCATTTTATAATAAAGTGACTTTTTTTTACTTTCCAAGAGTGCCCCACCTCTCCACTTATAAAAGGCCCCCACCTCTACCACCTAATTCACACTTTCAAGACATTTGGCTCGACCAACCTCTGCCCAAATACTCTCCCAAATTCCCCCTATTACTCCTAGAATCCTCACTTGGGGAAGAACCCTTCCCAAGGAATCCTTTGGTTCAAATCAAAAAGAGTTACCCGATTTTAAGGTAATGTCTTCTCTAATGTTGTTTTGTATTATTTTTCTTCTCCAACCACCTAAACACTTTTTATTCATTTCTTTTGTAACAAAACAAGTATCCTAAATATACTAGGATGTTGTTATAATAAGGATTCGATCTACACTTACACACACCTACATCTAATGGTTAAAGAAATACTGTTTCTGTGGATGGCGAATTTTTTCCTCACGAAATAATGATTGTTCAACACTCATATAACACCTATAATGGTGGCCATAATGATGAAACTATTTTTATATATGATATATATTATGTTTTTTTTTTCCTTATGATTTTGTATTTTTCATTTATGTCATACCTTTATGGTTTCCATTATGGGTAAACGCAATATTTTCATTTTAGGAAGTGCGGACTACCACCCCCTCAAAGTGATTTGAATCGTTAATACCATATGTGGGGTGTATAAAGGATGGAGTAAATGGTATTATATGATATATTATACTGGAATTATATTATACATTTATATCATTATTATTTCATTCCATTAAATATGAAATAGAAATGAAAGTAGCGTTCATGCGTACGTACGGCTTACCGTCTCCATGAACGGTGCATTTCATTTCTTACCTCTAAATGTTACGTAATATTATGAATGAATGTATATAATGGATATATATGATATCTACATCATGAATATAATTATGTATATAATGGATATTCTACCACATAAACAACTTTTAATTATAAGAAGTTTATTGTTGACTCAAGTACCAAAGATCGACAAAACGACCGTTATTAACTTAAATAATTACATAATGTTCATAAAAATGTAATAAGTGATATAAAAAAGAT
This sequence comes from Viscum album, assembly GCA_963277665.1. Lineage (NCBI taxonomy): Eukaryota > Viridiplantae > Streptophyta > Magnoliopsida > Santalales > Viscaceae > Viscum > Viscum album. The sequence goes on along the minus strand of OY728157.1, from coordinate 1,512,418,124 downwards.
AATGAAATTGAAAATGGTTCTTAATAAAGTAGATATTAACTCTAGTTTATTATTCAGGAGGTTAAAGAACGGTTGAGTCAAGTCGGACATGAGGTAAGGGAATTTCTTAACCCAACTTCCATTCTTTGGGTTAATCTCCTACTTTAACATTATGTCATGATATTATTATGTCCTATTTTGTATTTCTACTTTCTTTATGTTTACCTACAGTGAATACACATAATAGATCTATTTTATTTTAAAAATGATCTTTTTAAGGACTTTGTCTCAATCTCCTTTCATTGAGGAATATTTGGTTTTATACACAACTTTCTTTTATACGGTGTATAAACCCCTTTGATTTTTACGTTTATTCAAAAGGAATATTTTTATATGAAGCATTTACTAAATGACAAAAGGGGATGTTTCTGTCGTACGTATGCGGAGACAATGAATTCTCCACCGCCGTGACCATTATTTGAGTTTCGGCTTCCTCTACAAGCCATACTTTTTTTTAAAAGAAAAATAAATACAATGTTTTACTTTTCTTTTATTTTGGTATTGAAAATGGTTTTGATAGTGTTTTTATTATATCAATGTGTTTTATTGATATCTTGTAATTGAAATGTGGAAATTTTATGTTTCCTTTATGCATGTTTTATTTGATACGATTATGTTATGGTTTATGATATGTTTAAACCAATTCATATGAGGAATGCATTGGACTTAATAAGTGACGGGTGGAGCCCGCTATAGCTCCTTGATGCATCAGCAGGTCTCATGAGACAAACTAGTGTCTTGGCACGAGGACTTGACAAAATCTTAATTGTGGTCTTGGCACGAGGCCTTGGCTACGTGGTTATGATAGTCTGGCATTATGCATTCCATCATTATGAAAGTGGTTATTGATATTTCATGTGATTATTCAACTAGTAGAATATCCATGTGAATAAGTAAATGGAATTATCTCATTTTACTTTTGCAATATTATGTTGAAGTTCATGTTTAAAAGGATTTTGTTTTAGTTATACATTTCCCTAAAATTAATGTTTATTTATGAAAACTTCCGCAATATTGTTATCCTTACTGAGAATCTGAGCTCACCCCTTTCAATGTTTTAATATTTTCTAGGATGTGAAGAAGTATTTTATGAATGACCTGCAAGGATAGTCAGAAGAGGAAATGAGTGTGGACTATGGAGACTTTGTTATTGTAGATTTTCACTTTAAGATGTAATGTAACATTTATGAATGTATCTAGTGTTTCCAAGGCTACTAAACTAATCGGTCTTTCGAGACTTGATCTTTTGTGATCATGCTAATGTTACGAAGTATTGCACCGACTCTGGGTAGCTGGGGTTGGGGAGTTACATATTCCCGCACTACGTTGTGTTGGTTGCAGACGATAGAAATCGCTGATCGTGGTTGAGGCTTGTGGAGGAGGACGATACCTGGAGGTGGACCACTGGGCAGAATGTACTCAGAGTGGACGGCTGGACCCGAGGAGCAGTGGAGGCTATCTGTACCCACCCTTCAGGTGGGATTTCCAGAGGACAGCTCATCGTTGCGGCTTTACTTTTCAGTTTCTGTTTTTCCCTTCTAGTTGTACTTTACTTTCAATTTGGGTTTGTATTCTAGCCCACTTACTTTTCCGCACTTACTGTTGTACCAGTTTCTACTTAGTGTTACTTCTTCCTGCTTGCTCTGTGGTGTTTGTTGTTTACTTTACAAGGGAAATGCCTTCCCTTTTTCCAGGATTTATGCCTTAGTTCTAGTCGCTAGCCCCTGGCCTATGGAAGGCGGGCTTGGGGTAGTCACGGCACGGGCCCCGAGGACAGGTCGTGACAAAAATCATTGAATTGGATATTGAATCTATGATAAAGGATTATGTAATTATTTTACATATTAAAAAAGATATTTTGGGACATAAAAGTTAATTTTATGAATTATCTCGTGAATTAGGGTCATTTTAAACCAATGTGAGGTAATATTAATGTTTTCAGATCAATCCTGGATGCCAATTATAATGTCAGATAATGGGATAAGTAGGAATCTATATCTTATACATGTTTATTTGTTGTTTATGAGGTTGAAAACATTAAATTTTATCTCTATGATCATAATTAAAAATATTATAATAGTCTAAAATTTCCTCTTCAATGATGAGATGCTTTATAAGGATTAGAAATGGGTTAAAGATACAGTTGGGAGAAAGGAATAGACACATGATAAGATTTATCTGATTGGTGGAAATATTATTCCATGTTTTCAGGGTGAATAAAATATTGAAAAGTACAATAGATTTATGGAATGTAACATGTTGATTAGTTTATGAATGTATCAAGACTTGATGTACTATAATAGTTAAGGACTCTGATATCATTATGTATACTTTAAAAAATTCAGGACCAAGAAGTAGGACATCCTCAAGAGTTTAGGTAGTTTACACAGTCATCGTTCTAATTAAAATGTTTTATTTTATGGTGTACAATGTATTTATAATAGATGGTGGAGAACCTGATATACTAGATAAGGTGAGAATTTTGAGTAACTCATATAGTCTTCATTAGTAATGAACGAATAATCGGATTCCTTTCATGTTTTTGAAAAATGTGGGATACCATAATTACCTATAGAAAAGAGGATACTATATAATGATTTATTATATCATCTAAATGTGGAAGAAAATGTTAAGAAATAGTACAAGGTACGTCTAGTTGTAAAGGGATTTCAATAATAATAAATAGTGTAATTTCATGAAAGTTTTTCTAATTTTTCAATGAGTAAAATTATATATATAGATCTATACCTATCTGTATTGAATGGTTTATTTATTAAACCACTTGATGATATCAAACAATTTATTCATAGTGATTTTATGGAAGATAATTATATGGAGAAAATAGAAAGTTTTCTATGCAGTGTAATGGGGGGAATTGTGTACAAGATAAAATGGTGTTTTTATAGGATTATGCTGGAACCACGACAGTGAAAAAGTATGTTTAAAACTTCTTGGTAGAACAAAAATATATCCAATTTAATAAAAAATATTTGCATTATGAAAGGGAAAATTATTTTCAAAGTTTAATTACAATACTTATTAATATTGATGACATGATCTTAGATGGAATATTGATGGAAAGGTTAGAAGAGTTGTTGTTTTTTCATTGGACAACATATTATAGATATTGGATATTTAATTTTTAAGGTAGGTGTTGTGGATAAGGAATATAATAGACTTAATGTATAAACGTTTTTTGGATTAGTTGGAGTATATTAAAAATGTGTTGGATCATTTTTAAATGAGTCAGTGGAAACATATGATCACCCCCTTTCACAAACACTTAAAACATTCTAATGAGAAGGTGCGTAAAATGGATGAGGAGGTTCCATACATGGAGATAGTTTTGTATAAATCAGTCATAGGAAGTATGATATACAATATGGTTTGTAAGAGATTTTAAATCTTGAATGAAATTGGTGTAGTTAATACATTCTTTTTGAATCTTGGAAACGATAAATATGAGGATTTAAAGTAGATTATTTAATCTTTCAAAGGATTAGGGGGATCTATAACCCTATTTCATAATTTCTTATCTACTATAAGGATTTTTATATACTAATAATGGATACGATATAGACATAAAAAAGTGAACCACTATATATTTTTTAATTTTAAAGTAATTTCAAAGTGATGGATTTTGAGACTTCAAACTATATTATAATATTTAACCATGGATGAAATGAAAATTTTACTCACATAATCTGATAAAGAGTTGGAATGGTTGAAGTCCTTATTAGGGGAGAATAGAAGAATAAACAAAATTGACACACTATTATATGGTTGAAAGAGTGAAATTGACTTTCCAAGAATCTGGTGTTTAATTCATAAATGAAACCCTCTATGTTGAAGTACCATTTTGTAAAATATGTTTTAGAGGATGTAATTATAGAACAATGAATGTTTATTGGGGTCGGAATTCGATAGTTATGTTGACTAATTTCTTAGTATATTAAAGTAAGTTAAGAAGTTTTTCTTTAGTGGGGCTTGGATGACTGGTGGTTATGAGACAAAAAACAATTATATAATTGAAGAATTCAATAAGATAATATATGTTTCATAATAAAGTGTTATGACCCAAAAGACATCGTGGTGAATGCTTAATAAAGATTCTCAAGTGAGAGATTTTCTATCATAGAGCGAGAACCCATTTTTTGAGTTGAAGTATTACAACATCAAAAACTGAGATACATCATGATATATGATATGGATTAGAATAAAGTATAATAATGAAACTATTGTTCTAAACTATTAGGTGGATTATTTTTCAAATGTGTTGATATGGGAGGATGTGTTTTGTGGTATGAACTATTCATCAAATACATTAGTTTATTTAGTTGTGTTTAGTAATATACTAGAAGTTACTATAATCAAAATAAGGTTTTCATAAAATAATTGATGATGGTCGAATAGATAAAGATAATTTAGATTATTTATAAATAGATTAATTGGGTTATATATAATGATCATGTTGTTATAATGATTAAGATTCTGTTGGAATTGTGCTTTGGAGTGATTGTAAGGTCTTGTTCTATTTCTCATGAGTTGTGAACCTATCTCTTGGAATGTATAACTAAGTGGAATATTTTTGTTATCTCATTACTTTATTTTATTGATGTTTTCAAATGAACCAAGTTTATATTTTATTCAAAATATTTTCAATCCCTGTTTTCTATTTGTGAGGGTTTACTTCCTTCTTTCTTGGATTCATTTTGGTTTTTTCCATGAGTTCTCAGCATGGTGTGTGAATAGTGAATTGATGGGGTGTGAGGATTCTCAATTTTAGAAACAATAAATCTTGATATTATGAATTTTATAAATTTTAAACCTATTTTCAAATTTTTTATAGGATGATACATTTAAAATCACTAGCTTCAACCCCAAATCTTTTTATATTGAATAAATTTACTTCTAGGTACTTAAGTTGAACCTTAAATTCTCAAATATCAACTAGATGAATATATTATAATGGTATCATATAGTCGTAATATATGAAACTATATTAATAATTATATCTACATATATCTATAAGTTTTCCTATAAAATCATTTTGAAATAAATTTGGAAAGTGGTCAATGTTTGAAAAGTAGATAGGTTGTTATAATCCCTTTCTTGACCATAAAATCACACTAGCAATATTATTTGTGATGAATATCAACTAGATCAAATTAATCCCTTCTCATCAGAAATAAAAATATAATTCTCTAATGAAGGTATAATAATTAACTATTGAAAAAAAATGAAAATAAAAATTGATAATAGTTTATATTTATTAAAAAACGTGTTAAAGATTACAAGATTTTAATGATATAAACTATTTAAATATATTAGATAATAAAATTAATTTGATTTATATATTCACTCACAATGATCTCGCAAGTCAAATATATCTCAAGGCACTCATTTCTCTTTTCCCAAGGAGAATTGACACTCAATAAAAATTCCTAACACTCCAAATCACACCCCAAGTATTCTATTAGATGAGTAATGTTGAAAGAGTAAGATTGACTTATATTTAAAAAACTCAAATGAAATTGTAAAAGGAAACAATATTTTACCATAATAAATAGATTTAGTGGGGATAATTATTTTCTAAATATATTAAAACAAATAAACTAAATTTGTATTTCTTATGACCTAACCATTCATTTTATAATGAATAAAATAAATAAATAATGCAAACATATTTCTTTAAATAACTTGATTATCCATGATTCTCAATAGTATTTTGATATTTTTCAGCAAGGAGTATCCAATAGAATCCATATTTCTTGGATAAAATAGATATAAATTGATTTCTAAATGAATGTGAAAAATCTTCACTTCTATATTTTATATCAGAGAGAGATCTTTTGTTTTTAGAAGATTGTGATAATGTTATATACTATTTGGATGAAACTGATTTCAATATCCTTGAACCCATTTATATATACCTCTAGAGATACTCCATTAAACATAAAAATAAAACTATTATATATAATCCATTTCATTAATATTTCAAATGTCATAACTTATTGAAACAACTAGTTTTACCCTTATAATGATTTTTAAACATGTAAAAAATTAATTTAGATAGTAAAATTACTTTCAAAATAGTCAACTGATATTTTAAACAGGTCAGGATTTTTTAGGTTAATGATTAATAAAAAATACACTTTACCATGTAATATAAGGACTCTCATTTTAAACATAGATGTGATGATATTTACCATGACACAAAATTTACCCAATAGAGACCGCATTGTGGTTAAGCCTTCAACCTTTTGGTTTTAACTTATATAAATATTTCTATAAATTTCCCACATTCAATAATTATTATATACTTAGAAAACTTTCACATTGTGTTACAATATATGTAACAACTAATAAAACATAAACCAAACTATTTTTTAATTCTTCCAAAACTCATTTTTAAAAATTATAATTTCTTTTTAAAATATATTATATCATAAGTTATAAATAGTGAAAATACATCTAAAATTTCTATACATCATCTAAAACACATTAAGGGAATGCCTCTATGTTTAATAGAAACATTTCATAAAAAAATAAATCATTATTACCACATAAAAATAGTTTGACCCTTGTAAACATTTTTTATAGAGATCTAGACATATAATACATGGATACTAAATATTTTTAGATTAATATCCATTACACTACAAAAACTCAGGCATGACAACAGTAATAGTTTAGTGTCTTTTGAAACATGGAACATAATCTTCTTAATTCATGAAATATCTTCACTATATCCCATAATAATATTCCACATTAGTACTATTACATAGAACACATTCTTATTAACCTGGGGAAATGAATTATAAGAAAGGGTGAGTTCATATTCTTAGTAACGGTAAACTTGTGAGATACATAAGTGTTACATGATATTTAGGGTATGAGAACAAGAACATAACATTTAAAACCCATACCCTACATATTAAATATATTAATCAGGATTCATATCATAAATATTGTATGTTCAGAGGACATGAATCCTAAGGGAATCAAATAACTTGAGACATGAGAGAATAACATTCGCATACGACATAAAATTTTAATATACAGATACATATAGAAAATCATTGCTATATTATTCACGGCTCATTGATAAGGCTACCATATTAGAATTGTTTCACTCCCCAAACCATCATATTATTCGAGGTTCACTCCCAAGACCATCATAGTGGAAAAATTCTCTTACTTAAATAGACTCACACAACTTTCAAGCTATTACTCACTAAACATGGATGAATTCCTATTCTGGTCCAGTCTTACTAAACCGAGTTCACACTTTCTTCTTGTTATGTCTTACAGAACAATGTTTTCTCCCCATTCAAGTCATGCCTTACTAAACCGAGATCACTCCTTGATCTATTATTATACATATCATGATATATAAATATTCACCCAATACATTGGAGGAATATATACGCCCCACCATTCTTTGGTTATAACATTACCATCCTCCTTGGTTATAATATGACCATTATCCTCAGTTATAATGTAACCACCATATCCTAATTAAAATAATACATATGTGTGCAACATGATCTTAAAAAATTAATCATATAATAATTCATTAAATGAACTCAGTATCATAAACATTTCATCATATCACAACATATGGAAAAGATATATATTTCATAATCATTTTATCATCGAATAACCAATTAAATGATTTAGATTTCATTAGAGTAATATCATGGCATAACCCATGGAATGGAAATAAGTTTCATAAATATATATTCATTATAAACTTAAACCATTATGAGAAATAATTAGAATTGTATCCCTAGTTCATATATGTAATAAATAATAAATTATTTCAAAGGATTCTGTTTTAGATCGAGATGAATTTCTGAATATTACTCAAGAAATTTTTGAGGAAAATAAACATTATTTGAAAATAATTTTTTTTTCAAATAAAACTTTTTCAAAATCTTTTTCTTTGAAAATAACAATAAAAATTATAAATAATTATTTATAAAATAAATTACAACATTATTTTAGGAAAATATCCTTTTCATATTAAAATAAAATTTTAAAAATAAAAAATTTTCAAAAACCTTTTGATTTAAAAATAACAATGAAAAAATATAAAAGAATCATCAAAAAAATGATTGGCCATGATGTTGAAAAATTATGTTCATTCTGTAAAATATAAAATGAATATTCCATTCACATTTTTGATAAATGGAAAAGGGGAATAATATGGAAAATGATATTAATATTCATTTCCAAACATTTCATAAAAATTAAAACAAGGTAAAAATGAATTTTAAAGACTGTAGAGGAAAATAAATCAATTTTTAAACATTTTTAGAAAATAAGGTTTTGGAAGAATATAGACTTTTGACCAAATAGAGAAATAAACACATTCCTTCCTAAAACATTTTTTATTATCTTATATACCCAACGGTGAAAAAATGGTAAAATTGCATGAAAATATCATGAATAACTTAAGGATAAGAAAATTCACATGGTTATTGATAGACATATCAGAAAATATTATCCTCTAAAACATAATAACAAAAAAACCCAAATAAATAGTGAGATTGTATCATAAACTAATTAACACATTGGTAAATTTGAATTTTTAGAACAATAGATAAATAACATAAACTAGACATAAAATATTAGTATTATAGATAAATTCATGATATTAAATTTCAAAGTGGTTTTATATACATCTTATGAAATAATATAGGTGCACAACATAACCTATATATCATAGAAAGAAACTTTTGACAAAAATACCGTACTGCTTGAGTAACATTTAATCATAATCATTTTGAATGAATAGATTCAATTGAAACATTAATTATCATTAAATTAGGTGTATTAATGATACATCATGTCATATATAAGTATATACATCACGCAAAATTAATGATTTTTGAACATGATGCAAGACTCTCAAAAATAAAAGGGAGACTATAATTCTCCTTAACGAAATTATCAACTTCAATCATAGTAATTAGAGTATCCTTTATAAAAAATATAAATTTATTATAAATTTATAAATGAACCATAATTATATATATAACACTATATATTATTTAATTATGTCATTTTTTGCACATTTTTTAATAAGTATATGTTAAAGTCACGTTTTGGGTAATAACCACTTTACATTTCATATATGTTTTTTTATTTTCAGTCCACTTAATTTGATCATGGTTAAATAAATAAAAATTAATAATAATGGAATAATAATATTATTTATAAATAAAATTTAATTTTAAACAAATCATGAATGATGGTTTTGAGAAATGAGTAATGATAAGATGATGGAGACGGTAGGCCATACATACCCATGAGTAACATTCTTATTTTTCAATCATCATTATGGAATAGAGGTAAGTAATATATTAACCATATAAAATTATCATAATATCATAAATAATATAATACATATTTAAATATAGTTATACATATAATACATGTGGTGTGGTTATGATAAGAGAGTCACATCACTTCATGATGGGGGTAGTCTACACGTACACGAGCAACATTATCGTTCTTCTTTGAGTCAAATTGGAACTAAAAAATGATATATATTATCTTTTAAGAATAAAAAATTTGGTTAATTGAGTAATTATATAATTTATATCTCATATAATTATTAACATTTCCCTTGTCAGCTTATATGTAAAGCATGAATGAATGACATCACTTCCCGGGGTGGTAGTCCTCCATACACACAAGAGATGCTATCATATTCCATAAAATGTAAATAATAAAGGTAATGGTGATATTATAATTATAGAGGCATAATAAAATCATAAATATCATATATAAACCATAAATACATCATTATATCCAACCATTAGAGGTGTAAACTAAAAAACGAATGACATCGGTTCGTGAGTCCGTAGTCTACTATACACAAGAATAACAATTTTGTAACACATTTTACGGTGGTGGAGATGTTTTTTGTTCATAAAATTATTACAACAACACCCCATTATATTTAAAATATTATTTTTATTATATCATTATAATTTTGAAAGAATCCAGGTAGCTGGAGAACAATATAAAATTAATACTCTCATTAAAGAACATTACCTCTTTTTTAGGTATCCACATTACATTTCCACTAATGCCTTCATCGGTTGGATTTCTGTCCATAATAATGATTCTATGATGATATGAGTGAATTTTTTATGTGTTATGGGTAGTTATTTTATGATCCAAATAGGTTTTACGCTGTGAAGAAGATATGAGAGTGTGTGACCTTTTATAAGTGAGAGAGAGGACCCACTTGCTATTTTTGAAAATAAATAAGTGATACTATGTTTTTTATATATCACAAGGGTCAATATTAAACATTATATATTTAATATTATATATATGATGATAAAATATTTTTTATTAAAGTGTATAGGTCCTTTTTAGAATTATCTTTTTAGTTTAATACCCTGACAAAACCATTTTTAAAGTATTCACTACTCATTATTGTCAAAAATTATGTTAACCTTCTTAAAAAACCTAAAATTTTAAGACTCCAAATATGGAATAATTTTTATAAATTTAAAATCAAATAATTAGGAAATTTTAATTTAAAATTATTCCTAAATACTTGATGATAAAATTGGTTTGTAAAGAGAAAAGTTTCAAAAGTTTAAAACATTTTATTACCAAAATTCAATATAAAAATGATTATATTGTCCTAAATTGGAAGAAATAGTTGTTTTTTACTACTTATACTTAAAAAAATTCAAAATAAAATTCAAAATATTAAATAATTTAAACAAAAAGACTATTTTTAATTAAAATTATGTATTTTTTATTATTCATAAAAAATAAAACTTTTCCGAAAATTATAACAATTACCCCTAAGATAATTTTGACATTATAATTTCAAAAATCAATTTTATTTTATACAAATTTATTCATAAATGATTTAAAAATTAATTTTATTAAATGTTCCCAAAGATGAAAAAACTGGTTTTTAGGGAAATACAATATTTTAGTTTAAATTTGGATTTATTATTATTTATTATCTAAAAAAATAGAGGAATTTGATAATAATTTTTAATATATAATATATAAATTTAATTAAAATAATTACCAAAAATTTATTTTTGTTATTTCATTTATATAAAACACACCTGTGCATATAAAAATAGTTTCCCAGAGAAAGATTTAATTATAATTTCTAAAGATTTTTATTAGCATTTATAATTAATTAGTCACCAATGAATTAATTTTACATACATGCGTCAACCATATATTTTTAATTAGTTAATATTATTCATAAGAATAATTCCAATGACTAGGGGAAACTATAATAATAATATTTTAATAATATGTTGTGTTTCATTTAAACTTAATGTTTTGTGTAATGTAAGATAAGCTTGGTGTTGCATGTAACACAAGAAAAACTATTTGTTGAATATAAATCAAAAGAAACATAGTTTTGTGTGTCAAGAAATATAATGAAAAGAATAAATTAATTTGAAAAAAAAAGATTTCACAAAAATATCTGGGTGTTACATTCTACCCCCTTAATATGCATTTCTCCCTCAAAATTCATCTCGGTCATCAAAGGTTAAAAATTTGAAAATTATATCATAGAAACCAACATCCAAAAGAGGATTAATAAAAATAATATTTTAAAAGAAAAAGGAATGTGAGATAGCCAACTAAAATAATACCTTGTAGGTTTCTAAAATATAGAAAATGGGTGTCAAGTGAAAATATGAGAATTGAAGAGAAACAAATTCCCAAATAATAGTTTAGATAGATATAGAAAATTAATTAGAATATTGTGGGTGATCTAGAAAAGGTTAATGATCATAAATACATAAACAAAAGTTTTGTGAAAAAGGAAATTGTTATCATAAAAATGGATATAAGAGTAGAAGAATTTACATTAATAATTTTCATGTAATGATATACTGTATTGATTTCATTCAATTTATTAAGAAAAATATAACCATTTGGTTGGGCCTTGATAAATTTCTAATTCTATTCTTACTCTAAGATATGAATTTCATTTTTATACATAAAAAACTAATAAATCATAATATCTATAATATAATGACAATTCATTCCTTCAATATCTAGTTAAAATTTTTAGCATTGGTTATCGAATATGGATAAATCATTATATGGTCATGTAATTAGTTAATCTTTAAAACCACATCCAAAATTCCACTTAAACCATTAAAAAATGGTTAAACTTATGAACCTTCCAAATGATTAAAATAAAAAACATTATAAACAAGATTCTTAAATTTATAATATAAAATTTCAATTAATCACTATACACAGAAAAGTGGATCTTTATTTTCACATACCATCCATCTGGATAATTTCTTCATGAATTATCTTAAAACAATAAAATAGCCTATATTACCATAAAACCATATTGAAACCATACATGCTTCCTCATTCATTGAATAAATACATAGATTATTTAATTTATTTTATAGATCAAATAATTTTGTAAACTCAATAAATAATAATAGAAATTACATTGTTGATAAATATTTTATCAGTTAAGATATCATCAATACCATCCAATTTACCTTATATATATCAATTATTTTTTTATCTAAGATAAAATAAATTTTTTAAAAATTAGGAATATAATAAGGGTTAGTTCCCCATTACCATGTGTTTTCCAAAAAAAAAATATAATCATTACATTATATCACTTTTCCAGGTCATCAGTACCATTCAACATATTCTTGATAATCCTTAAAACAATTACTGAAAATCATTATAAATTTCATATTTATTGAATTCCAATACATAAACAATTAAATTATTTCTCCTCAAATATAATATATTAACTAGGATTCAATAACACATTCCCTAATACCTCTTTCCTTTTTCACATCATTCAAAGTCTCTTCATCATCAGTAGTGTAACAATTACTCATATCACCATCATCATTCTCTTAATGACATTTACCATGAGGAAATTTAAATTTACGATTCCAAAAAAAATTATATTTAAATCATTCCAAAGTAAATAATATCTTGGGGAGAACATTATTCCCCTCTATTGCATTACCTGAAAATTTCTTTTTATCTTTTTAGTAACATGATTTGTGACTATATTTTCATAGAATAAAAATCTTCTCGTTCCTCCAAGACATCCAGTTGGGTGTTTATTTATAAATTCTCAATATATAGGAAGCTGAATCATCATTCCTTTACAGTTACCATCACTTGAAACCTCATTGAAATATTTCCTTCCCTTATTTTTTGAGTCTAAGAGTTGGTTAAGGTACACGTTATTAAAAAAAATTCCATTAAAACTAAGTAAGTATAATTTCAACATCCTTTAATCCATTCATAATCCCATATTTCTTCCCATCAACAAAATTTCCATTAAATTTAATATTAGTACAGTTCCTTCTATTTCCCACCATTGATAAAGACTAGAAATCATGGTGTGAGATATTATAATCATAATTTAAAATCACATTGTCTGAAAAATCATTTAGGATATCTAAATCAATACACCATATATTTAATCTATGTATCATTATGTTTTTTCTAGGTTATTAAAAATAATAATCTATTTGAATACATAATGATGGTTCAAAAATTGTTTGTGAAATTACAAAGCATATCCCAGGGGAGTTTCAAAGTATTTGTGTAGCAAGGCTCATAGTTGTGAACAAGTTCTGGATCGGTTATATATCAATACTGTTTTTTGTGGTTGTTACCCCTAGGTACATCTATTCCAATCCACATCTATTTATAGTGTCTCAATAGAGATTTAATTTCATGGAAACCACTTACTCTATCCTTTACCATAATTCTAGTACATTTTTATATACCTTAACTCATCCATAGACATATCCCTAAATACATCCCTAGAAATATAATTAGAAATATCCGTATGCATATCACTAATGTTTTCTAATCCTAGATTCAAAAGATGAACTCGACCTTTCCTTCAATACTAATTATATAGACCTAGGATTCTCATTCATGGATATTAAATCTTTTTATAATATTAATTACATTACATAAACACATTAATTCATACTATAATAGTTTAGTGCCTTTGGATACATGGAAGAAAATATTCTTAATTATTTAAAGGTCTTCAATTTATTACATAATCATCATCCAATTTAGTACTCCTAATTATAAAAATATTCATAACCTAGGGAAATGAAACATAATAAAGTTTTAACTCTGATGATTATTAAGGGTAAATAAGAGAGATAAATAAGGATAACATGAGCATAAGGGTATAAAAACATGAGAATAACATTTTAAAACCATACCCTATATATCAAAGATAATAATGATGAGTCATGAAAAAATGATTGATAGGTCATAAGATATGATTCATGAGGGAATAAAATAGCAGGAGATATGAGATCATAAAATTATCACAAGACATAAGATGTTTTTATAAAAATTATTATAGAAAACAATTTCCATATTTGTAAAAGATCATTTACAAGGATATCATATTAGAATGGGTTCACTCCCCAAATAATCAATGTAGTCATGGTTCATTCCCAAGACCATCATAATAGAAAGTACCATAGAAAACCAGGTTCACTCCCATTCCCATCACTATCTTATAGAACCAGGTTTACTTCCTGTTTTAGAATCATCTTACTGAACATGGTTCAGCCCATATTCCAGTCATCTATTACTGAATTAAGTTTACTCCCCATTCCAGTCCTATCTTACCGAACCAGGTTCACTCACCATTCTGGCCTTTAATATCTCAATAGATATAAATATTTACCCAAAATATTAGAGGGATATTAAGATCCCAACCTTTTTTGGTTATAATGTGTCCACCATTGTTGGTTATATTTTAACCACTATATAATTATTTAAATAATACATATGTGTGACATAATATCATAATACATTCATCATATTATATACCATGAAATATAAATCATATTATAAATAATTTATCAAATAATAACCAATATAAAAGAGAAATATTTCATAATAAATTCATCATTTCATCATTTCATCATTGTATAACCCATGAAAAAGTTGGTTTTATAAGATTTGTATCATGGTATAACCTATAGAAGATAAATAGGTTTTATAAATATCTTTTAATCATAGATATAAGCCATTTATTTAAATAATAAGAATAATATCTTTGGTTCATATCCCTAGTAAATAAAAAATTATATCAAAGGATGCCATCTTAGGTGGAGATGTATATTGAAAGATCATTTAGAACATTTCATATTGAAAATAAACTATATTTGAATATAAATCTTTAACAAATAATTTTTTTTATAAATCCTTTTTTTAATATAACATTGAAAACAATTAATGAATGCTTTGAAAAATCTATAAAATCATTTCTTTAGAAAAATATCCTCTTAAATTTAATTTTTTTTAAAACATAAAAAATAAAAAATCCTACAAAATATTAACGTTTTTTATTTGAAAATAATTATTAAAATAAATAAAGTATTATTTGATGTAATTATTTGTCACGATGTTAGAAAATTTCATTCATTCCATACGTGATAGAATGAAAAATCATTCCACATTTTCAATAAAAGCCAATTGAAAATTGTTAAAAAATGAAATTAAGATTCCTTTTAAAAACTTTTGATAAAATTCATATCATGGGTGAATATTTCTTTATAAAATAAAATTCAAATAATAAAAAAAGTGAAAACATTATTAGAAAAAATAGTTTTGGAAGAAAATGGATTTAGATCCAAATAGATAAATGAAGTTGGGTTTTCATAAAAAAACATTATATTATGTAGAATAGAGTACAAAAGCAGTATGATTGCTTGAAAATTTTATGATTTACCAGAGGAGAATAAAATTATTTAGAATATTTCTAAATGGATTATAATATTTAATCAATGGAAGTATAATCATGAATAATCCTGATAAATAGTTAGATTGTAACATAAAAACATAAAAAAATTGGTAACTTTGTGTCATAATAACTATTAAATAATAACATAAAATGTAACCTAAAATATCTTGAGGCCAAATACATTAATTATACTACATTTCAAATGGTATTTATATACACCTCATGAAATATTATAGGTTCATAACATAACCTATGTGTCAAAGGATGAAAATTTAAAACAAAAATCCATTATCCCTTGAGTAAATTTTGAATTGTAATCCCCATGAAAGAATAAAATCAATAAAATCAATAAAATCTATAATTATTATTAAATTTAGTGGATTAATGACATATCATGTCAGAAAGTATTATATACACCATAAAAAAGAAAAAAGTGGTGAACATGGAATAAGTCTCTTAGAAATTAATGTGAGACTGTAAATCCCCTTTCCAAAAGTATCGACTTCCTTCAAACTCACTACAAACTCATTTTTAATAAATATAAGATTATTATAAATTTATTACAGACCCATAATTATGTCTATCATACCAAATATGATTTAATTATGTCCTTTTAATACTAATTTATTAAAAATTCTATGTTAATGTCTTTTTTAATAATAACAACTTTATTTTTTATATATGTTTTGATTTGATATTTTTGGTCCTCTTATTTTAATCATGGTTATAAAACTTCCATAGTAATAATAATTAAATAATTATTTTATTTATACATTAAATATATTTTTAATAATAATAATGAATTTTGATTATGGGAAATGTAGTATGTTATAATCCGGGTGACAGTAGGTTGTATGTACTGATGAGTAACTTGTCTATTTTTCAGTGATCATTATGAAAATTATGTAATTATTTTATTATATTTATATAATAATAATAATATCATAAAAAAAACTTTATTGTTTAAATATTGTTATATATTTCAAACCTTTGGTGTTTTTATGAAAATAGAGTCACATCGTTTTGTGAAGGTGGTAGTCCACATGTACAAGAGCAGTGTTATCATCATTCATTGTGGAACATGGTATGAAAGGAAATTATATATATTATATTTTTATAATTATAAATATGTTATTAATATCATAATTATATCAATTACATAACATATAATCATTAATTTAACATTATCACCTTCTGTGTAAAGCGTGAACGAATCACATCGCTACGCGAGATTGTAGTCTTCTGTACACATGAGATACATCATCATATTTCGAGAACATGGAAATCATAAAGTTATGTGTGATATAAAACATAAATAAAAATAATAATATCCTAAATATTATCTATAAACAATATATCCATTATTATTTCCAAATGTTATATGTGGTAATAGAAAAATGAATGACATCGGTTCACGAGGTGGTAATCCACCGTATAGATGAACGATGATTTTGTAACCCTTTTTATGAAATTAAGGAAGGTTGTAGGTCATGAAATTATTATAAAAAAATAAAATTATATTTAATAAAATTATTTTATTATATAATAGTGATTTAAAAATAATTAATGTAGGTGGAGAAAGAAATAAAATAATGATTCTCATTGAAAAACATTACCTATTCTTCAGGTATCCTCTTTTGGATTTACCTAAAGACATCCTAGGTTGGATATATGTAAGCATTATGGAATATAGGATTATAGGAATTAAATTTTGATGTAATTTGGGAAGGATGTTTCTAAAAAATATGTTTGATGGTGTTAAAAAGGGAGGAGAGAGGGTGGCCTTTTATAAGTATGGCAGATGACACACCTGGTACTTTTGAAAATAAATAAATTATCCAACATTTTTCTAGTATAAAAAGGGACACAATTAGTCCATTATAGAACATTATTTATTTAATGGTTCAAATATTCCTTTCTAATAGTTTTAAGACATTTTATATTTACTTTTTATTCTTATCTTTTTAGATTAATCCCCTCTAAACACATTTTTAACTTAACCGTGTTAATTAATTATTACTGCATTCACATTAAATTTTTGGAAAAAACTATTTTACCATATTATAGATTATAAATAATAATGATTAAAAATATAGAATCCAATTTTCCAAATTCCATTCATATAATTTGAAAATTTTAATTTAAAATTAACCCTGTAGAAGAAATGAGAAATTGATTTTTTAATGAGAAAAGCGTCAAAAGATAGAAATGTTTTTATATAAAACATCAATATTAATTAAATATAACTACTTAGATTTTACCAATTGATATAAAATTGACCAAATTTTACTTTAAAATAATTCTAAATTTATTTTAACGTTATAAAAAAATTAAACGAAAAGTCAACATTCAATTAAAATTAACTATTTTTCATTATTCATCAAAAATGAAAATTTTCAGAAAAATAAAAAAACAACCCAAGATAGTCTCAAAATTATTATTTAAAAATTAATTTTCTTTTATAAAATTATTTTTTTACCAATTTCAAAAATTAAATTTATTATAATTATAGAAAAAGACGACAAAACATCATTTTAGGAAAATACTATTTTTAGCATAAAATTGGATTTATTCTTATTTCATATATAAAAAACATATAATATGAATGTTAAACACTTGGATGAATATATAATATAAAAAATTAATTAAAATTATTACCAAAATTTATTTTGTTATTTTATTGATATAAAAAACACTTTTATATATAAAAAACAGTCTTTTAGAGAATAATTTACTTTTATTTTCAAAATGGTTTTATTTTTATTTATAATTTATTGGTCACCAAATTATTCATTTTATATGAATTTGTAAACCATATTTTCATAATTTAATTAATCTTATTCCTAATAAACACTCTAACATCTAGGTTACAAATATCATAATAAAATTATAATAATATGTCACATTTCATTTAAACAGAGTGTTTCATCTAATACAAGCTAAGCTAGGTGTTTCATGTAATGAAAGAAAAACACATTGTTCTTGTAACTCATAATGAACATAGTGTTTCATGTAAATAAAAATTTATAAAATAACAAATTAATATGAAAAAATGTTTCATAAAATATCATGGTGTTACATTTGTAGCTCTTTGTGAAATTATAAATTCCTTAACCCCTAATTTAAGGAAATGATTGGATTCCTAAAATTATACGGTGATTTTTCATGATATTTATTAATTTTTTTTATCTCAATACATATATTCACAATATGTAATTTATTCAACTATTCATGATCACATTAACCATTTGTCCAAACATCTAGTGACTATGAGACACATAACATATAAATCACATATAAACTAACTAGAAGGTGAAAGCTGGAACATCCTATTAGGTTTCACCCCTTGACCCCATTCACTAACCCTAATTGCTTTCCCGTTGTTCCCCATGATTTCGCTAGCCTGAAGGCTCCTAAAATTCATGATGGTGAGCCTCAACTTCTGTTGTCGATGTTGGAATTCACAAAATCTTCAAGACTCATAGATATGACCCCTAAGTCTTGTTTCAGACATTGCAGACCATTCATTAATGAGTTTGACTGGTTTATCTTTGGATTTTGGGGGTTACAAGAGCACGATATTATTGGTCTTCTCGATAATCACCATCTAGGGATTTATTTCAGCTCGGTGGAGTATCTTGTCTATTCTTATTACACTTCTCCACATAAGTTCCTTGGCTACATGTTATTCCATTTTTTGGTATTATTAGTTTCATATGAAGCGTGATTCCCCCTCTTTTGCGATCTTGATTAGCTTCCCAAAAACCATCTTTTCATTTCAAAACCCCTCAATTCTTCAAATTCCAAGAAATATGGTAGGTTTTTATCTGTTCTCTGATAATATAATTAAATCTGTTAGACATCTAATTAACCTAAAAATATTTGTTGAGTTTGATGTCTCAAAACCACTGGTAGAGTTGGTGTGGATCACTGTCAGTGTAGAATTTAGGTGAAAAAAATATGTATTTTTCAAATCATGGGTGGACTATTGTAATAAGTGTAAGTTCCAATGGTATTTCGATTCCTTTTTCTAGAAGGGTTTCAAGGGTGGTATGGATTTCAAGATGGATAAAGACATTATAATAGATTAGCTGGAAGACCATGTTTAGTTAACATTCATGGAAGACCTGTTTTCAAGTGGGGACCCAATAGGACTCTCATCCTCCCATCGCTAGAGAGGCATCTGGTCTGTGAGGTGGGGGTGAAGTGGAAAAATAGTCATCCATTTGGAACTAGGTTAATCCAAATGAGGTTAGTACCAATGTTTTAGAAGTGGATAGAACATTTCCTAATGATCTTGATGGTCCGGTTAAACATGCTTTGTCCCGGTCATGGGGGTAAATTGATTTTATGTATTTTACCCTCCAACCTTATCCAATGAAACTTATTATATAGAGGTCTTAAGAGCTATAAGTGGAGCCTCTCTCAAGGAGGGACTATAGGAGACTAGCCAATTTTTGGTTAACCAAGCCGCAATTGAAAATGGTGAATGTTTTCAGGAGGGACTGTTCTTCCTAAGAAAGATCTTGTTCCAGCGGAACAACTTCTGAGCTGAGTACATGTGAAGGATCAGGTATGTATTTTCTCAGGAGAGATACATGGAACACATTGTGAACTTGAGAGAGATTCGGTGGAAGTGCCAATCAGTAAGCTACCTTCCCAACATGATCCAGAATTTCAAAAGGACCGATATATCTAGGGCTCAACTTTCCCTTCATTCCAAATCTCATTACTCTTTTCCAAGGAGATATTTGTAAGAACACTTTATCAACCACTTCAAACTCTAGGTCTTTTCTTCGGTTTTCGGCATAACTTTTTTGTCGACTCTGAGCTGATCTTATGTGTTTCTAAATAGATCTGACCTTTTATTCCATTTCATCAACAAGATCAGGTCTTAATATCTTTCTTTCACCAACTTCATCCCAGCAAGTTGGAGTCCTGCATTTCATTCCATTGAGAGATTCATAAGGAGCCATCTGAATACTGGAGTGAAAGATATTATTATAAGAAAATTCCACCAAAGGTAGGTGTTGATCCCAACCACCTTTGAAATCCATAGAGCAAGCTCTCAACATATCTTCTAGAGTTTGAATTTTCCTCTCAGATTGACCGTCTGTCTGAGGATGATATGCAGTGTTGAAACTCAACTCTGTATCTAGAGTATACTGAAGACTTCACCAAAACTTTGAGGTAAACCTCAGATCCCTATCAGATATAATAGAAAGTGGTACTCCATGTAATCTTACCACTTCCTTTACATATATCCTATCGAGATGATCTAGAGAGAAATCCCCTCTAATAGAAATGAAGTGTGAAGACTTTGTAAGATGATCAAATATGACCCAGATAGCATTATTGCCTTTGGATATTTTAGGAAGTCCAGTGAAAAAGTCCATAGTGGAGTTTTCCCATTTCCATTCAGGTATGGGTAATGGTTGTAACATCCCCTTAGACTTCTGTCTCTCAGCTTTAACTTGCTGACAAACCAAGAATCGAGTGACATATTCAGCAACATCTCTTTTCATGCCATCCCACCAGAAGTACTCTTTCAGGTCCTTATACATCTTCGTGCTTCCATGATGAATAGAAAATGAAGAACTATGAGCCTCATCCAACAGATCCTTCTTTAATTCGTGGATGGGAGGAACACAAACCCGATTCCTGAACTTTATTATCCCATCACAATCAAGGTTGAATTCAGGAACATTTCTCACCTTCTTTTGTAACTCAACATCTTCTTTCTGTGCCTCTTTAATCTTCACATGTATATATGGTTGAACATTCATTTGAGAAAGATACAATTTTCCCCTTTCATTATAATTCCAAGATCCATTCTTTGTAAATCCATAAATATTGGATCTTTTGTGATCCTTATCATAGATAATCTACCATGGTCTTATCCACTTAATGCATCTGCCACCTTGTTTTCTTTCCCAGGGTGGTAATGAATCAAGCAGTCGTAATCCTTAATTAGCTCCAACCATCTTATTTGGTGCATATTAACCTCCTTTTGTGTGAAAATATACTTTAAACTTTTATGATCAGTATAAATGTCACACTTTTCTACATAAAGATAATGCCTACAAATATTTAATGCAAATATTACCGCAGCTAACTCCAAATCATGAGTTGGGTAATTTTGCTCATGGATTTTCAACTGTCATGAGGCATAATCTATCACCATATCATTTTGCATGAGAACATATCCCAGTCCCTTCTTGGATGCATCACTATAGATCACAAACCTTTCTCCACTTCAAGGTAGTGTGAGCACAGGTGAACTGACTGACCTTCTTTTTAGGTCTTTGAAATTTTCATCACATTCCTCCATCCAAACAAACATAACTCCTTTTCAAGTTAACTTGGTGAGTGGGTTAGATAACCTTGAAAAATATTTCACAGAACATCGTTAATATCCAGCCAAACCAAGAAAACATCGGATCTCAGTTACTGTTGTTGGTCTCGACCATCTTTCGATAACCTCTGTTTTTGCTGGATCCACAGATATCCCCTATTTTGAGATTACGTGACCCAAAAATTCAACTTTTTGAAGCCAAAATTCACACTTCATAAATTTGGCATAAATCTTCTCCTTTCATAGGGTCTTTAATATAATTTTCAAGTGATCTACATGTTCTTCCTTTCTCGTTGAATAGACAAGAATATCATCTATAAATACTACCACAAACTGATCAAGATAGTCTCTAAAGACTCTATTCATAAGATCAATGAAGATATTAGGGGAATTAGTAAGACCAAATGGAATCACTATAAATTCATAGTGTCCATACCTTGTACAGAAATCCATCTTTGGTATATCCGCCCTTTTGACCCTTAATTAATGATACCCTGAACAAAGACAATCCTGGAAAAGTATTGAGCTCCGCATAGTTGGTCAAATAGGTCATCAATGCATGGGAGAGGATATTTGTTCTTGATAGAAATCTTGTTAAGTTCTCGATAATCAATGAAGAGTCTCGTTGATCCATCTTTCTTCTTAACAAACAGAACATGTGCTCCCCAAGGTGACACACTAGGGCGTATGAATCCTTTATCTACATTCTCTTGGAGTTGCTTCTTCAATTCCTGCAACTCAATTGGGGCCATTCTATATGGTGTATTTGAAATAGGCAAAGCACCCGGTACGAGTTCTATTGAAAACTCAACTTCATGATTTGGTGGAAGACTTTGAAATTCTTCCGGAAAGACATCGTCAAACTCCCGTACAATGGGAAAATTCTTAATCGTGAGTTTCTCACCAACCATTTGAGATAAATAACCTTCATTTATTGGGATCAAGACCCATAAAATGGAAGAAATTTCCACTAGATGGTTATGTTAATCCTTGCATCGATAGACGATAATAGATTGATCTGGAATATGAAATGTGACTTCCCTTCTTTGGAAATTGATATTAGATACATATAATGAAATCCAATTCATGCCAAGAATCACATCAAATTCCACTATAGGAAGTATCACAAGATTTCCAGGAATCACTTTCCCACAAAATTTAATAGGAGAAGAATTAAAAACTTTTAATGCGACCGTTGTGCCATTAGGAGTTGTCACAGCCAACTCAATATCTAATTGTTGAGGTAATACGGTGATACCCTTAGAAAATTTTTCAGAAATAAAAGAGTGGGTGGATCCAGAATCAAATAAAACATTTCTTACTTTATAGTGGATGGTAAGTGTACCTCCCACCACTTCGTTGTCGTACTCCACATCGCCGATAGTAATTGCATGTGAATTTCCATTTTCTTTGGCCTTAAGAGTTTTTTAACGTCGATCATCATCATCAACCCTTGGATTTGGGCATTGATTGGCGTAATGCCCCATTTCATTGCACTTGAAACATTGAAGTGTAGTAGGTTCATTCTGTGTATCCCTTCCTTTGTTTGCATCATTAGAAATTTTCTACCCATTATTTCGACATTCAATTTCCCAATGACCTTTTTTTTCCACACTTATAACATTTTCTTGTCCCATTAAGAAAATTTCCTCCATGTTTCTTTCCACACATTGAGCATAAGGGAAAAATCATCTTCTTTTCAGTGTGGTCTTTAGATTTTCCTTTGAATTCCATTTTCCTCTTCTTATCAAACCCATGTGACTGATGGGTTGCACCAATCACCATCTCAACCTTGAGAGCACATCGAACAATTTCCTCATATCTATTGAAGTCCCTTATGTCTAAAGCCCTTCAAATACATGGTTTTAAGCCACTAATGAATAGATCGATATTACTCTCAGGTTGGATAATAATTCCGGAAGCGTACCTTGCAAGTATTGTAAAATTTTCTTCATAGGTACCAACAGATTCATCATCCTTTTTCTTTAGTTCAAGAAACTCCTTCTCCATCTTTGTTCAAAGAATACGAGGGAAATACTTATTGAAAAATAAGTTCTTGAACTCGTCCCATTCCATGGACCAAATTTCATCCCTTTGCCTCGTATTCTTAATAATATTCCACCATTGATCAGCATCACCTTCAAAACTATATACTGATAAGATGAATTTATCATGTTCAGAACATTGAAGAACTGAAAATATCTTTTCAGTGGTACTGATCCATTGTTCAGCCACTAATGGATCAGAAGACCCACTGAATGAAGATGGATGCTGCCTCATGAAGGATTCAACAGAATGTTTCTCCTTCCGTTGCTCATTTGGAAGTCCAGAATGGTTCATAGCTTGGGAAAGTTGTGTGATCATGGATACAAGATTTTTCATTCTAGCTTCCATAACTTTTGGTTTCTCAGAGGGACAATCATTGCATTGCCTGTCACATTCCACATTAACACAGTTTCTTCAGGTTCTAGCCATTGACTAAAACCATGAAGAATAGTGTGAGTAACACTAATTATAATTGAAAAACTACATAATCAAGAATAAAATTTCACACTTAAGGTATTATCATAGGTTGTTCATGGCTATTTCTAAAACACTAAGATTGTGTTCTATACTTAGACATATCCTTAGGTTTCTTACTAAGTCTTTCAAATCCTAGTTTCCAAAGGTTTACTATACCTTTCCTCTGATACCAACTATAACGACCCATACATTACATACATGGTTAATACTTCAAAATTGAAGCATACTTATTACAACATATTACAAAACCATGAAAGAACCGTATAGGTATAGTGTGTTTAGAAACTGGGAAACATAAACAACTGGTTCATAAAGTATCTACACTGTCTCCCATTTATTTCATCATATCTATAGTCCATTTTTGGCATATCTTACTTAATAACCTTCTTCTTGACCTGGGGAAAGAAAACATACAAAAGGGTGAGCTCAAATTCTCAGCAAGGGTAAACAAAAGAAACATCAATCATATCAAATTTATAAGAACATAACATTTTGGAAATCTTAGCCTGCAAAAGAGATCATAATTTCATAACATGGGATAAATCATGGTAGTGAAATGTAATAACAATAATCATAACATAAAACATGAAACTTTGTGGCATACACACATAATCATAGATAATCATTTCTTATTAGTCAAGACTCATAGACAGGAATATCTTAGTGGACAAAGTCCATTTCTGAACCGAGTTCACTCCTCGTTTCAGTCCTGTTTCACTGAACTGGTTTAAACTGCCGTTCCAGCCATGTCTATCTCATGAGATATAAAATATTTATTCAATGAATTGTAGGTAGATATAGGTCCCACCCATCTCATAATGATACCATTATTATGTGTTCCACAAAATCATAAACCATACATCACAGCATAACCCATGTAATAAAAATGGGAATCTTAAACATCATGACATCATAAAACAATTCATATAAGATAAAGGAATTCATAAAAATATTTACATCACAACATAATCAAATAAATGTAATAATACGGATAGAAACATAACCCTATATTATATTAGATGGAAAATAATTTTGATAAAACACTTGAACTCCATTCTTGAGGAAAATATCTTTTCTACTTCAAAAACACTTTTCCTTTCTTAACATGTCATACAATTCTAAACTAAAATAAGTTGATTAAAAATAAACTTGAAAAATTGTAAAGGAATCTTCTTGTAAATAATGTTTTAAAAATCCATTCTTCCTGTATAAGTTTAAAAAAACATTCTTCTCGTACTTTTGTTGGAAAAGACAAAAAGTACCTCGTACGAAAAACGACAAAAGAATCCTTTCATATCTTTTACTAAAAACTCACCAAAGGGTAAAATTGGATTTAAACAATTGTAGGTGGATGGAAATAATATTAAATATTGAGGAAACATGGATGTGAATGATAAAATACACCCCAATAAATTCCAAAGTGTAAACAATCTCGGATAAAAATGAGATTGTGATATTTCCCTTACCTCAGGTACGATATGCTTTGTACGTGTTTGAACCTCTTATATAATGATTTAAATAATGTCATTGACTTGTTACAGAATCATATTTATTGTTATGATACCATATATGGTCATATTATTAGCTTCTTATTAGTAATATTTCATTACTACTTGTTATTCAGGTGTTTATTACTTTTTGTTCTTATGCGTGTTTTGTCGAATAAATTCTTATTACTCTTTATATGAAATAGATACATCATTTACATAATGGTATTAGTGTAATATATATCATATTAATTCATTCAATTCATTTATATAATCATTATTCAATGAAGATCATATAGAACGAGTCACATCACATCATGGAGACGGTAGACCGTACGTACGCACGAGCGATGATATCGTTCCCATGATCGTGGAATTGTATTGAAGTGTATGTATACTATTTCAGAATTAATATCACTTTAAAATAATCATATATAGTTTTTCTTTACACCATTATTCCCATCCATGTAAGGTGTTTCTGGAAAACAGATTACACCACGGCGTGGAGACGGTATTCCGTACATACACACGCGTGGTGATTTAGTTTTCCGTAGGATGGATAAGAGATGAAATAGGGTTTTTTAATATTTATAATAACATATCAGTATATGAGGGATACTGATGTTCTACCTCATAATGAAACAACTAAAGAAGAAGGAGTAGAAGAAGAATGGAACTTGAAGAAAATGGTAGAAGGTATTACCTCTTTCTCGAAGTGCCTCCTTTAAACGTTCTCTTAAGGCACTAGAGTTGGTCTTTTGATAAGAACAGTACCTCTAGTAGGTTTCTAAGGAAATGGGGAAGTGAAATGGGTAGGGTTTTGCTGAGCTTGAAGGCTCAAATTGGTGTGAGGAAGATAGGGAGGAGGTTCCCATTTATAAGGGAGGATAGGGGAACCTTTGGAAAGTGTGGAAATATTATTTAATATAAACTTATCTTCAGTTTCAAAAGGTCCAAAAATCATTAAAGATGAATATAATATGACTAATAGTCGAAATAAAATCATCCAATCAGAATTGGACAAGTTTTGGAAAATATTTTAATCATTATAATCTTATTTATTTAAATCATTTATTAATGAGGTAAATACTTTATCATTATTGTGTCATAAATAATTCAATTTATTTGGTGTCTAAAAATTATAAAAAAATATAATTATGTAGGAAATATTTTTATATTTCCAAGGAATATTTATAGTCGAAAATATAATTTATATAACCCCTTATAAAAATTAATTACTAAAAGATTTTTGTTAATGTCAATTTTGTCTTTACATTAAATTAATTAATCGAAATTGTCATTGTCACTCTGATGTGGCTCAATGGGATCCCAAAATCGACCCAAGGATGCCCATGGTCGGCCACTACTCATCCAATAAGGTTAGGACAAGTTTAAAGGTAATTTTGAATTATTATAATATTCTTTTAACCTTGAATTACCCTATTTACCTTTAACCGTAGTAAATAAAAATTACCGTAATTACTATTCATAATATCCAAAAAATAAAAGTAACCTATTAACATAATTTAGAGCCACTGATTCAAAATATGGAATCCATTTTTCAAAATTCAAAACACATAAGTTGCAGTAATTAATTTAAAAGTAATCCCGTTGTTAAGAAAACAGGTTTTAAAAGTTAAAACATTACCAAAGATTGAAATATTTTTACCTATGAATTCAATGTAAAATTAATGCTAATGACATACATTATATTAAATGGTAAAAATATATTCTATTTATACTTTAAAAAAATTCAATTTTATAATTTAACCACATAATGTATTGCGATGAAAAAAGTTGTTTTTAATTAAAATAAAGCGTGTTTTTACTATTCATTAAAATATGAAAGTTATCAGAATAATTTGAAAAATTTATCCAAAGTAGATTTTTATATATTTATTCTAAAGAAGAATTTTATTTTGTCAAATTGACCTTATAAACTTGTCAAAAACCAGATTTAATGTGGGTGCGCCATCAAAAGGCGGTAAAACTGCATTTTTTGAAAAATACTTTTTTTTATCCAAAAAACTGATTTTGTTTTCATACCTCATTCTAGAAAATATATAATATGAATTAAAATGTTATAAAATTAAAAATTTAGTTAATAATATTCATAACGGCTAGTATTATAATATATCGTTGTTTAGTGAAACTCGGTATTGCGTACGACGAAAGCTATCGAGGAAGGCCGCAGTTGCGTGTAAAGCAAGCCAAGATAGTGTTGTGTGTAGTGAAAGATTCATTTGATGATTTATAAAAACAAAATATTTCCCATAAAAGTCTCGGGTGTAACAATGTTTTCATATTTATTACTTCTATTCCACTGGTGAAGCTGGCCCAACCTATTCCATACATTATTTAGAAATTCATTTACTCATCCTATCACTATCCATGAAACTACCTACTATATCACAAAATAATCCACACAAAACAAGTCACATAGAATATTGCTTCACATTAATCTACATTTAATACCCATTCAGGGAATAACATACACTGTTCTTGAGACACGAGGTGAATATTTATGCATACTACTCATGGATAAACCCTGGGCGAACTACCCACACCAACCACTTCCATCATCATTCTTAAAATTCATTCTCACAATACATCAAATCAATCGAGAAAACCCCAGACTCATAGCTAGACTAAACCACACATAACCACATAACACAATCATAACTCTACTATACAACAAATTTCATCCATTCCTAAATCAAACAATCTCTCACATGAGATACCATTTCACCACCCAAACCACCCCACATCAGACATCTGTGACCAAAACTATGACACCATAAAAAAAACACAAGGCACAATATCCATATTTAAGAAGGAAATACATATTTAATTCCACATGATAATTAAGGGGTTATCATAGAATAGGTTTTATCTTGTGGAATCTGTTTATTTAATTGAATATACATGTTAAATAAATTTCATAAATATAGTCAGTCAACAAAAGACCAAAATCATCTTTCATAAGCTGTAATAGGTGAAAAAAGAAACACCACCAATTACTGTGATGTTTAGTAGGCAATTATCCCATACATATCAATATATCCAAAGGGTAATAATGAACAAAAATAACATGAATAACTTTTCCCCATCCCCTATTTATTTATATAAAGATTATACAATTTCCTTTATTAATCTGAATTCAAATATGTTCTCAAGAAACATTTATTCACCCACCCCACACAATGCACACATAAAAGTGGGATGAATAAATCCTTCCTTGAATAAAATATGATCATCACTTCCTTATTTGGCCAAAATAGGGGTGCACATACAGTAGGAAAAGACTCCAGGGAAAACATGACCCAAAGGATATCAAAAAAATACATGACTCATCAAGGTATAATTATTTGAGGGATCTCATACCAAGATAAAGGGGAATAGGACAAGAAATAAAAATCATGGCTTTAAAAATGAAATATCATAAATCTATGAGAGAAAGGGATTTTAAAATCTATTAAAGGTAGATCTTGATCAAGACCACATATTTTGGATATTAAATGAAGATTCATGTTTTTAGAAGATTGACATGATTCCAAATGTATCAAAAACCACTAAATTTGGTTTTAAACTCATTTTACGTAAAATAAAATGTCAAAGTGGTGAAACTGGAAAAACTAGAATAAATATGTAATTTTTAAAAACTTTTGGAAATGAGTTATCATTAGATGAGTCACCACTGTTAGTCACCAGTGTGAGTAACCGGTTTGAGTAACTAGTGTGAGTAACTGTTTGGTTAGCTACCAGTGCAAATCGCCACCGTGAGTCACTAATTAGAGTCACCAGTGTGAGCTACCGTTCAAAGTTACTATTTTGACTCACTATGACTAACTCACCACTACGACTCACCACTGTGACTCACCATTGGGACCAACTATTGCGACTCACCATCACAAAATACTAGTATTACTAACCATTCTAGCTCACGGTCTAACTCGCCATTGAGAACTACTGGTGTGAGTCACCATTGCGACTCATTGTTGCGACCTACCATTGAAAAACATGAAATTTGTAAAGATCTTGAAATAATTAGTTTGGTCCTCCCAAAAAACTTTAACCACCACATGTTCACAATAAAGGATTAAAGAGGTCTATACCATTACATTAAACAAACCGAAAAATAGAGGTCATAGTTGATTTCACTAGAAAAAATCTACAAGATTTCAAGAGGGGTTACCATTTTTGTTAATCAAGGTTTGAAGAGATTTTATATGTAATTAATTCATGGTATTATCCTTTAACACATCCAAATAAAAAAGGAATGACTAGATAGGTGAATGGAAAGGTCTTAAGATTAGACCTCATAAACCTAATGATGTTTTTTTAATTGAGTAACATGTCCTTTTTAGAAGATAAATTGATATTTTCTATAATTAATGGAGTTCCTTGAATCTTCTTGAAGGTGGTAGAAGATATCATCAATATCATCAATATATTTGTAGTATTACCTAAAAAAAGGTCGTCACCACCATAAAGGAATTGACTGGGAACATGGAGGTTCGTGGAAGCTTTAATGGGGTTCATTATTTTAATATCCGTAACTCTATGGATTCATTTTCTTGATATAAGATTCTATGATTGAATAGATAAAGAAAAAAGTGAATCACATTTTTTGACACCTCATGAGTACTTGATGTTTATTTTAGGAGCTCCATTGAGTAATAGTTTATTATTTCAGATAAGGGATAAAATTATTTTGATAAACCTACCAAATATTATATACATCAAAAGGAAATTATAAATAAAATAAAAAATGAAGGTGAAACATATATTAGATATGTAATTTTTTTGAGAAATGTTTCTAAAAAACATTCACATTACCAGATATTTACACCATTAGAAGTAGTGTATAGTTTGTATTGTACCTTTATCCTAGGTATAAATGATATTTAATTTGTAGAGAAAATGATATTAGAAGTAAATCAATGTCTCAGGGCATGAATCATTCTATTTTTTTAAATGTATTCCAACTACAATTGGCCTAAAATCCTTGATGTATGTTTAATGATAAATTGTTATAATGATTTTGATAAACTAAGATCTTTATCAGATGGTGTTAATTCAGTCATAAATAATTACCTCACATAATTTAGAATATATTCATTCATGAGGTCCCAAAATTAAAAAAAGACATGTTCATAATACTATTTGAACCATAACCTATAAAAATATTGAGAAAGAAAAATTTATATTTCTTTTTTCATTAATGAATGTTATATTATGGTCTTTATTCTTATTTTAATCAATAAATTTTATATTTAATTTAACAAGTACTGGCTTTAATATTTTAAGACTTCTATTAATGAAACTTATAGAAAAAAATAAACATATCTTAATATATATGTTCTTTATTATTAAATATTTCCACATTAGAAATAATAGATGATATATGTTTCCTTAAGTTCCTTTTCTTTATGAATGATGTGGAATAGTTTTGAGTTTCTATAAACATACTTAAGTAAATTCAAATATAATTTCTCATTGAGAATTCTATGTTGGTTTTTAATAAGACACCAATCTTAGCTTGATTTTTAATTTCCTATTTAGAAATTATATTATATGTAGAAACCCTATCCTCATCCTTGAATAATCCAATTTTTTCACTATTAACATTATTATTATGGTTGGATAATCTCATCTTGCTCCACGATCTTAGATAATTTTCAAGAAGCTAAAACATTAAGCTAAATTTTTGGAAAAGGCTTCCATCAACACTCTGAGACAATTCATGTTTAAAAATATATTTTCATAATAATAATAAGAACAAAAAAGATGATTAAAAAAA
This sequence comes from Viscum album, assembly GCA_963277665.1. Classification (NCBI taxonomy): domain Eukaryota; kingdom Viridiplantae; phylum Streptophyta; class Magnoliopsida; order Santalales; family Viscaceae; genus Viscum; species Viscum album. The sequence continues at coordinate 1,512,386,121 of OY728157.1, read as the reverse complement.
ACAACAATAATAATAATTCTAAACAATTTAAGGATATATGAAATATAATTAAAACACACACACACATACACCTAGGGAAGCTCAAACTCAAGTCCCACTCCCACAACCATAGCATAATAAACACTAGTTAACCCCACAAAGGAATTTATAAACCACAAAAGGCTTCCCATATAGAAAAATATATATAATTAATTAGAAATAAAAATAATAAGAAATGTAGATATGGAACACATTATGTGTGAAAAATATACATAGCTAGACTAATAACCGTACCATTAACCCCACATTAGAATTAAATTTAGTGTATCACTCAAAAAATTCCATTAATAGTCACTATGTAATCATTATATCTACTCAAGGTATCCAAATTTATATATATATTTATTAAATTACAAAAACTTTAGTGCCACTATAAAACAACCATTGTTCCACACATCATGTAGTTTGAAATTTCATTCACATGGGTAGTCGTGGTTTCTATCTTAAAAATATTTGGTTTATTTAATTATTTCCATACTTATGTTCATTTGATAATAACACACCATTTTGTTTATATTTCTCCCATGTTTATTTATTTTTCTTATTTTATTTATTTTTCCTTTTCTTTTTTCCTTTTTCTTTTTCATAGGTTTATGAGAGTTTGGAATATACATTCTTTTGGTGGGAAGTTCCCATAAAAAATCAACAATAGAGGATTATGCACTATATTGGGATCGTATTTATCTTATGAAGTTAATTTTTTTTGGAAAATTTCTAATACATCTAACATGGGTATTCATAATTTTTTTATAGAGATACTACCACCAGTTCATTCCCCTACATCTTCTATGGAAGCACCAGCAGGTGAAACTCCACTATGAACTCCTCCATGAATTGTTGTAACATTATAACCATTATTAAGAAAACTTATAGGTTATGTTTATAGAACCCACTATAGAATCGCATCACTAATAAACACTTCTATAATGCTGAGATCCAATCCAGACCTTTTCTATCAAGATACAATATGTTTATTATTTAGTTGAGGAGTTGTGTCCTCGATTTGAGCATTCCATAGTTTCTCAATTTTAGGGATGAGATAGATGAAATTTTCTCTCAAATATATTTTCTTATCATTTCATGTAAAATAATACAACATATCAAGACACATTTTTAGTGTTTATAGACACCAGTGTATTTTATGGGTTATCATACCAAGTGGAGATGTGAAAATATGAGCTAGCCACCCACTTCAGGCTATGAGGTTGTACCATTTCACTCACCATGAGTGAGTTTGACCATTGGTGTGGATTTTAATCCTATCTCACCATATATCCATCATATTTACCATCACCATTCTTGAGAAATCAGTGTTGATATTTGTGTTCAATACACTCAGTATGAATGATGTTCGGTATGCTCATGAATCATAGAAAAGATGATGGTCTCAACTACTTAGCGCCTCATCCACTAATGATTTAGTACAATTATTTTTCCCATCCAAAGGTATTATGGTGTAATTAGCCTATAGTAAATATATATATCTTCATATATATTCTATCATGACTACCAAATCTTCTATATTTTAGTATATTTACATGTTCATTAGTCATCAGGGTAACCTTATTGGTGTATTTTATGTCACCAGTTGAAAAAATCACTTAGTATGTTTTGGGGACTTTTTACCTCATGAGAATTTAACTTAGAAGATTTAATTTCTTATAATTATTTATATCGGGTTAGTCTAGAAATATGAGAAAACATATGTTCTGATTTTATATAACCCTAGAGCTGTTATAATGGAAATTAAACATGATACCCAAATGTTGATTCTAATATAATACCTCTAAAATACCGGTAGATAGGAGAACCTACACCACTATATACCTCTTATTACATTCTTATATCATCCAACAATACCTCTACCACATGTAACCCTTGTAAGACCCCTCAACCACATTCATTATTGACCAAAAAATCAGTTTTATTTTATCTCCTCAGAATAATGTCTCATCTAGAGAAGATATACTAATTATTATATAACATGGATGATTTATTTAAAATATATATGATTAAAATACACATGATAGTAAAATATATTACAATTTAAATGGAAAAATATTTTTTTTCCTTTATCATCTACTCCATTAGATTCACCAATATTAGCCACACCAAACAATACCTTTTTGTAGGATGTGTTATATAGGTAGAAATACCAAGCTAACCAATGGTTGTTTGAAAACATTTTTATTTATTATATATATCAATAAATATTTTAATGTGATTTATAGATTTTATATATATTAATTTTCATTCCCATAATCTATTAATAAATTCTTAAGAAATTTTTGTTACACATACCTTTTGACTATATGCATGTGAAGAAATATATAACAAACTATTCACATATTAAGAGCCATCTGTCATCTAAGGGATTATATTTTTGAATTTAATATTCACTTATTATTTTATTAAATCATTTCAATACTCCCCTGGTGGTGTTTCGGGTTGCATATTATGACACACACCTTTTAATGTATGCCCCTTTTTAGATAGGACATACCTTTTTTGAATATTCATTGAAGTGTTTTGATGTAGGTTAAGGGTGTTAAAGAGGCCCCAAGTGAAATGAGGTCAATATTATTTGTATGTTGTAGACTAAAATTCTATAGTAGATTCACTAGATAGCCTATGGTATCCAGTTGTCAGTTGGTGGAGTCTGTAGAATCTGTATTAATGATGATAATCTCTCCTGCTAGCTTGTGGAGGCCTCCAGCTCATCGGTGGAACTGTTGGGAGACCAATAAACCAGCTGAGTTGTATGTATTTTTCTTAAAAAATTAAATTTCCCAATTTCCATCATTCTCCTTGGCCCGCCTCATCCTTTATCACCCATGTATATCTCATCTGGTGATTTTGGTTTCTCCTATATTTTACTTACAGTGTATTTATCCTACATTCCTAACTCAATTACTTCCTTCTAATTCTAGAGAAATTCTATTCCCTCTTTTTAACAAAAACCAATTAGGTAACAAATATATTGATCCGATATATATGTTTTTAACAGATTCAAATAAGGTAATTGATGATCATTGATAGAATTGGAACTTATACTAAAGGAATTGGAATTTTTACACCATTTAGACCAAAACTATTATAAAAATGGATCTCCTTAGGTATGTGAGATATTATCCAACCTTTTGCGTATGGTTTCGACTCAATATTAAACATAGAGTTTTAATTGATTCATAATATATATAGATCTATTATTCTGTTTGGGAAAATTGGATTCATCTTTGAGTCATTGAATTTTTATTTCACCTAATGAATGAATCCCCTCCCATTAGATCATATTTATAAGTTTCATAAACATGATAGTTTAGTGTTCATGTTTATCCCTATGAGACTTATGTTTGATCTTTTTCCACATGATATGTGTGTGTCTCCCTATGAGAACCAATGATTTTTGTTTCTCACATGTGGAATTATGATGGTATTGTGTCTACTTTAAATTAAGTGATACTGAATTTCATATGGTTTCTATGTATTAAATATGTTGTTCCTATGTGTTATATAGACGAGGGTGTAGGTTAAGACATATGGACTGTCCCATGAGGGGAGATATTACATATATTTGGTAAATATGAAATGGGTTATACCATCACAGGGGATGTGTCAGACACGATTCTGGACTATCCCATTGAGGGGGATGTGTTGAGTGGCCGGTTGACATTTCTTCTAACATGGAACCAAATCAGGTAGAGTTATACCATAAGTACAAACAAATACATGTTATAAATTTATGATGTACCTATTATCTATATATTCTCTAATAATGACATGAACTAATATATATTATTAAATTATGTTAAGGACTATAGGCGGTGTCTTACCCAATCATGTACTCAGACCCTAATTAAGAATCTCAGTGGACCAGTAGATTTCTTGTCCAAGAATTAGATGAAGGGAAAGGTCCATATAGTAAGAAATTGAGTAGGTTTATTAGGATAATGTATGAATTGTACTATACAGTTCATCTAGTTGTACACTATAGTTTTTTTAGTTTTTTTCATACATTGATCTAACACTAGTGGGGATCCTTTCTTTTGTCTGGGTGGTGTGTTCAGAATTCCATAATATCACCACATGGCTTTGTACTTCATTTTTATAATACTACTGTGATGATTTATTGATTCATTATTTTTTGACTTTATTATTATTAGTTCCATTATATAATCATTTTTTACATGATATTGTGGTAATAATCTCTATAGGATTCCCCTTGATCCTTCATTGTTAGTCTACAACCTCTTACATGTAGGGAAGATTTCACGAGGTTTTGTGGAATTTCATCTTCGACCTTGTGGGATGGGTTAGGGTGTTACAAAATTTTATTAGAGGGCCAAGTTCACTAAATTTTTTCTTCTCTTTTATTTGATTTGGGATAGGATGTATATGAGTTAGAATGATTTGTATTTAGGATGGGTAACATTGACACTACCTAGAAAACATTGTATAGTGGCCTTCTAATTTTCCATATAGTATTAAATTATACTCTTGTTGTTCCTTGGTATCTTTGATTTAAATTTACCTTGGTTTATGACTATGATGTTGGTATAATAATTTAAGAGATTTGGTGTGTCTCCATAAATAATTTTCCAGAACAAAAGATCACATACCATAAAACTCATTCTTGTATTATATAGATCCCAAATAATTAAATTCATTTTGAAATTATGTTTTTTGTTTTTTGATCACGATTTATTAAATACTAATATTTGGGCCTGTATATTCTATGATTGAGTGTATATATATGGATTTGACCAATGTGAAAGTACTAGAGGATTGGATTAATTCATGAGTAGTTATTAGGTGGGAATTCCTTATTCATGGGGGTAGCCTTTTTGGTTGAACCATGCTGTAAACTAATTTAAATGCCTATGATTGGTTGTGGGTATTCCTATTTTATCTAGTAGGTTTATCTGAGGTTTGAATATTTTAGGAAATTAAACCTCATATATGTCTTTCTCATCCAGTTGAAACACCTACTATATTGGATGATGAAGTTGAGCATGCACTTGTGGTTGCCTCAGAAGGTTATAATATTGAACTGATCTAGTCAGAACTCTACCAGATAGTACCTATTTTGGGAAGAGTATCATGCATGGGTGGACTAATGATGGTGGAATACACTCATGATGTCCAAATACATAACCCACTGGCCTTCTAGGGTACTAGAGGCCCCTATAGGATTGAAAATGAAATATTGATTGATTTTTTGATCAGCTAGAGACTCCAGATGATTAAAAGGAAATGTTTCTGACCTTTGTGCATCAAGGTGATCCTAGATGATGGTTATACATTATGCTTCAGGATAATAGATGTGAATGGATGACATGGTAGAACTTTAAGGATGTATTCAAGGATGTAGTATTCAAATAATTCTTTCTATATGCACTAAATATGGAACATGATTAGGAGTTCATTGATCTCGAGTAAGGAATTATTAAAGTGTCCACCAATTTAATGTAGTCTAAATTATTTAGTTTTTATAATAATAAAATTAAGTTAGAAGAAGTAAGTTGGGGTATTGTTTGGTAGTCAATGTATAGAAGAGGTTATTTGATTCCATCTATGAGATAAGGTTATGATAGGTGATATAATTTTTTGTAGAAGAGAAATTATCTCAAGTTCTATCATGTTTCTCTAAAAAACATTCACTAGTGTGGTACTAGTGGTCATATAAAGCATTTATATTCCATGTATTCATGAATGAGACTAGTAATTTTGGGATATGGTTTGTGTAAAATACCTCAAAAGTATGTGTAAAACCCAAAAGAATCATTGAATCAAATGATTTACGAGATTATAGGGTGTCATGGAATGGTTAATATAAGGTCTTATACAATTTTTATAGCTTTAAATAATGGTGGATATGGTCCTTCAATAGTTTGAAAAATCGTCCTGATTTCTTTTACATTCAATTTTTTTTGTTTGATAGAGACACATCCCATTCATCCATATATACCTGAGTTATCACCGGGCTAGAATTACTAGTTATTTTCTCTTGTAATATTCTATTTATCGATACAAGATTAAAAAGGAATGTGGATTTTATTTATCTCTATACAAAATGTTTGATGGTTATGGATTAATTTGAACATATGTGGATCTTGAAAATTATTGAGATGAAATATTTCAATGTGATCCTTAGAAGGGAATAATTGAACAGATTCCATGAACAAATTGATTGTTATTGGAGATAAGTGACTTTGATGTCATTAAAGGTATATAAGTTCATGTTGACCAATGTGTGAGACATTGAGGAAGGAAGAGTAAAACATGATCTTTATTTGAGATAATTATATTATGTTCAGGTTGTTGGCTTTATCATTATAATGGATTGGATGGTATCTCCATCCTTCTTCCCTCCTGTAGTAGACCGATACCAATTAGTTTTTCTAGAGGTCATCTTAGGGTTACCTCCACATAGTGGAGTTGATTTTGATATTTAGTTCATTCATGATGCACTAACTATATCAATTCTACTATGTTTTATGGAACTATAAGAGTTAAATGAGATCAATGGTTTGATTGAAGATCTAGAAAAAAATGATTAGTCAAATTGATCACATCCCCTTGGGGTGCTATCATGTTTTTCTCTATGATGTAGGACAATTGTTTTGGGATTTCTGTGGACTACAAGAAGTTTAATAATAACACAATGAAAAACATATATCAATTTCATATAATTGGTTAAATTATTGATCAATGTAGGTTATCCCAATGATTTTCAAACATTGATATGTGTTTTAGCTACTAGAATTTTTGAGTCAGGGAAGAAAGCATAGAAAATTCAGTGTTTAGTAGTAGGTATTGAATGTATGAGTATCTTTTCATTCCCTTTGGAATTATTGATGTTTTAAAAATGTTCATGGATCTCATAAACATGATATTACACCTATAGTTAGGATATTTCATTATGTTGTTCATTGATGACATCCTGAATTATTCCAATATGATATTATTACAAGACAAATACATGTAAATCATATTGAGTACACTTCAATAACAATATCTATACACCAATTTTTCAATGTTTCACTTTTGGATATAGGATTTCTGCTTTCATTGGAATGTGGTTTCTCAAGAAGGAATATTTTTTATCCATATAAGGAAGAGGTAGTTATGTATTGGGAATAACTGAGGAATATATTTTACATTTTGAGTTTCCTCATGTTTGATATGTATTATATGAGGTTCATTCATGACTTTTCCCATCATAAATTTTCCATGAAAATTATTTTAAATAAGGGATTCACTATTGAATGTATATACTAGTGTGAATAATAATTACTAGAGATAAGAAAGTGGTCCAAATCAACTCATATTTTGATTCATCCGGACCGTGAAGTCGGGTATGTAGTGTATTGTGATGTATATAGTATTGGATTGGGATGTGTTATAATAAAGGGTGATATAATAGTTACTTAAGGGTCTCATCAGCTATGACCTCATGAGTGGAACTAACATTATCATGAATTAGAATTGGAAATAATTTCCCATGTGTTGGAATTTTTGTGAAACTACCTATTCAGAGAGAGATTTATCATATAAAAAAATTACAAAAGGATTCTTTATATTTTATCTTAGAATGACCTAATCCTTCATAAATGGTGTGGGGTAAAATACATGATGTTTTTTTAAATTATATGGAGTGTTATACTAGGAATGATAATATAGAAATAAATGTTCATAGTAGAAAGATTTAGGAATTTGGGGGGTGGAATTTTGAATTTTATGGAAACTCAATGTTTTTCCAGAAAAAAAAGAAAGAGTGAAAAGCTGAGGATCCCATGGAAGTGGTTTTCTTCACCCTTAATGAACACATCCTAATGCGTGGAATAGGTGAAGGCTATCCAAAAGCTTCGTTCCGTGTTTGTCCTGATGTATAAGAGTTTGGTGGAAAATAAATCTATTTCAGGTTAGGATTTAAATAGATGTGGTGTCCTTCTGGTTCAGGTCAGAGTAATGGCTCCTTATTCCATGAGAATGGAGTTGATGAGAGCCTCTCATGCTTTGTTTTAAGAAGTGTGCCCAAGATCAAACAAAATGTATCATGATGTAAGAAGGAAATTCTAGTGACACAAAATGAAAACAAACATTGCATGATTTCTCTCTCATTGTCTATGTATTTAGAGGACCAAGTATGATAAAGTACATGTAAGGATTATCTATCCACATCCATTACAATTTTTTAATTGGTTTGAGGTGACGATGGAAATAGTGAGAGGGTTCTCCTAGACCTTGAGAGGTTGAGATACATTTTTGGGGTTTAGTTAATTAGTTTTCCAAGGTATTATAATTTTTCTAGATCTAAGTTAAAAATTGTAAAGATGAATTAAACAATATTTATGTTCTTGATATCACATGGCTACTTGGAGTGCCTTTGATCTTGGTATATAATAAAAACACACATTGCACATCATAATTTTTTTGGGATTGTAGAAGAATATTGAGATATATTTGAAGTTATGTATTAAATTTCAAACATAGACTAATGGGAAGTAAGATAAAACTATTCATATATTAGAGAAAATTCTTTTTTTGTGTGTTCTATATTTTGAAGAACTTGGGATGATCACTTTTTTATAGAGTTTTCCTTTATTTGATTCAGATGGCTCAAATTGAGGTTATGCATTAACAACCATGTCATTCATCACTATGTTGGTATGAATTATGTGAATCTTTAACTGTTGGGACTAGTATGGTAAAAAGGACCATAAAATGGGTTTGGATAATTTATAAGTGTCTTTATAAAAGTCATAATATATAGAAAATCCATTGTAACTAGATGATACAATCGTTGGAGTTTGTTTTGAGTGATAGTGTTTTCCAATGGGTTCTCCATCAGTTACGAAATAGGTGGTTGGGAATGAAAGGGAAGTTGGAACTATGGTATTTTGGACCACTGGAAATCATTGAAAATATAGAGATGGGTACCTATATTTTAAATCATACATTATGATATCATGTTATAAATAATTTATTCTATGTGTCAAATATTTTGAGTTATGATATTGGTCCTGAGTATAACAATAAATAGAAGGATATTGGGATAAAAGTGAATAATTGTTTAGAGTGGCCTATTCAAATTACCAAACAAAAGAAAAATTTTCTATAAGGGAAGGTTTTTACTCTTTTTTGGGAGCTGGTAATGAAATGGAGATAGGATGGTGGGATTATTGTAGCTTGAAAAGCTACAGAATCTTCACCATCTTTCCAGTGGATTCTATAAAAAATGCAGCAATATAGAACATCCTACTAGCCACCTAATGGTGAGAAACCAACTATCCAGTGAGGTTTTTCAGTAGAACACATTCTTCCCATCAGTAACCGTCTAGATGATGGAGGCCACCGTCTCATTAGTGGAATTATTCAAATCCCAATAGAAACATTATGTTTTATGGTGTATTTTAAAACACAACCATTCACATTTGTTGTCATTGTTTTAGTATACCCTTGACCAAAAACACTATAAGAGATATCTTATAGAGATATTGGATTCTCTACTTTCCTTAAATCTAATATCACTGACACTTATAATATGGTTTGATTCAATATTTATTACATGATGAGTTCCTTCATAATATAAATTACCTAATATCTATTCTAATTGACTAAAACCAATTAGATACTAGTTTTATTCATTTGAGATACTGGTTTTGACATGGTATGATAAAATAATTATTGATTTTGGATAGAATAATCACCTTAATTCATGTATTCAGCACTTGAGAACCATTTAGAAGAAGATGGTTATCGAAATAATATATCCTTGGGAATGTGTGGTATTTTATTACATTTTGGGTATGGTTAATCCTCAATATTTATAATAGAATTACCTTTTTTTTGGAATGTGGGTGAATCTAGGATTTGATGTTTCTCTATTTGAATATTATTTGAACCTTGTAATCAAATTATTATAATATAAATAGTAGGTGTTACTTTTCTTTAGTGCATTTTTATACAATTTCTTGACATGATATTTTGGTGTCCCTGCGTGACCTCATGAGAACTATGATTTATGTTTTAAGACCAGAGGTGTGTGTGTGTTTCCCATTGATACCTAATGATTTATGTTTCTCATATGTGGAATCTTTATAGTTTCATTTATACTTTATATGTCTTGATATAGGTATTTCATCAAGTATCTATAGAGTTCTTTCAATGTTCCTCTATCTTATACAAATGAAAATATAGGTTGAACCATATGGATTATCCCTCGACAGAATATGTGTGATTCATATGGTAGATATGAATTTGGTTAAACAATAAAGGTATGTCTCAAACTTATTTGTTGGAAATACAATCATGGGAGTTGTTTTATGGTGCATCCTGATATTTTATGATTTTTTTTTTAAAAATAATTCAATCTTTTCTATATTTTTAAATTCATGCAAACTTGAATATAGCTTCAGTTACATGAAAGAAACAAATTTGGATTATTTTACATGAAACACTAAGTTAATAATATTAAAAAATCAACACAAATACAACCTCTAATTACACACAACACTAGATTAGCCTATGTTACAGGAAACACTATGTTTATCTTGAGTTATATGCAATACTGAGTTTAAATAAAACATGACATATATTTATCTAATATGATAATTATCACCTAGCCATTACAATATAGGTCAGGAATAAGATTAACTAAAATATAAAAATATTGTTTACAAATGTATTTAAGAGTAATTATTTTGTGATCAATTAATAAAAAATTAAAATAAAACCCATTTGAAAATATAGTAAATAATTTTATAAAAAAATATTTTTATGCAATAAAACATGTTTTACCACAAGAAATTAATTAATAAAATTATTAAATTAGTTTAATAAAATTAATATATAATATAGTAAATTATATATTAAAAATTGATCATGTGTTTTTTCTAGATAAGTGATAATAATAAATTCAACTATATGTATAAAAGTTGGAGTATTTTAAAAAGGTTGTTTTATAGCATTTTAGTGGAACACTTATTCTGAGAAAACCATTTCACATTATCATAAAATTTATTTAAAAAATTAAACTTCATTTTTGAAATATAAATATTAAAATTATCTTAAGTTGATTTTTTTTTAATTTTATAAGATGTTTCATTTTTTGATGAATTGTGAAAAATATTGACTTTTAATTAAAAATTTCATGTTTATTTGAATTATGTAAAGAGTTAAATTATATTTTAAATTAGTTTAAAAGTACTAATATTTTAATTTTATATACTTTAATACAATTTACATCATTGGAATCACTGTTATATTCAAGTTGGATATAAAATTATTATAATTTTTTTTAACATTTTCAAATTACAAACCCACTTTCTCATCATATCTGTGTGATTTATTTTAAATAATGTTATTATATTTATGAGAGTTTAATTTGGAAAAATAGATTAATTATTTTTAAATATGATAAATTTAATTTTTAAAAATTACAACTTAATTTTTGACCATAATGATTAGTGGAAGAAGCTAAAATTCCATACTGCGATTAAAAACAAGTTTTTTGAGTACCTTAATATAGAATATAAGTTGTAAAAATGACCAAAATTTGTACAAAACCCATTTTCAAGAAATATTTAAGCATTTATGATATTATTCTATAATATTTTCTTTATAATAAACTTTAACTTGAAATTTACCTATATAATAATTTATGTAAAGAAAAAGACCAAAAAATGTACATTTGTTCCTTTTAATTTCTATAATAATTTATAATGGGGAATGAAATAAACATGACCAGTGATAAATATTATATTAGAATAAATGTTATTTTTATTATAAAAATTTAATTTAAAGTTTTAAAATTCATATAATTACATTAAATATTTAAGAAACGTCAATACATGAATTATTTTGTTAATAATTAAATATATGACATGATAGTGAAAACATTAAATGTAAAGTAAATTGAATGAATTATCGAGATAAATTATTATTATTTTGATTAATATATAATATTAAAAAGGTTGAAACATTATTTATTCAATTTCCATTATTTTCATGATATTTTTTTAAAATTTAAATTAAGTGAATAATGTCAAAATTCACATTAATGTCATTTTATACTAAATTATATTTTTTTAAATTGATTCAAAACTATTAAAAATGTTATATTATATCATGTTATTTGTAAATATAAATAATTATAAACCATTTTCCATTAATGTACCAATTTTTATATTATAATGACAACATTGACCATTAAAAAGTAAAACTATGTTATCGTGACCAAGGATAAAGAAATGTTTTTTTTGAGTTACTTGAGCTTCTGTTAAAATTAATTTAAAAAACATATGAGATATTTATTTTATATATTTGGGATAATATTTAATAAATAGTTGTAAAAAAAATATATAATATATCCCACTTTAATTTCATTTGGATGAATAAATTATCCAGGTTAGAAAATTAGTTACCTTAATAAAAAACCAAAATGGAAAAAATAAGGAAACATTGAAGTTAAGGAATTTTTTTTAAAAAATGTATTTATTATTTTTCCATTGGAGGTATTTATTGACCAAATCGACCATACACTTCATTATTATAAATTTTTTGATCCATATTAGGTAAGAGATAACTCCCAATAGTGAAAACCTTTGAGTTTTTACTATAATGCCCCTCCTCTTCAACTATAAATTGGTACTCATTCTCCCCATTATTCACATATCTCAAGCCATTTGGATAGATATAAAAATTACAAAATAACATCCCAAATTCCCACAAATAATCTTTCATGCATTATTTTTTATACAAGGAAATCCTTTTAAGGTTTAATAAAAACTTATATGGGATACATGAAGAAGATACAATGTTATTCTAGAAGAATTTTTATTTTATTTCCTTTTCCAGATATTTCAATTATTTTTATAAATTTATTATATAATATCCTTAGTACCATCTATATTCTGATATATTTTTATTATAATTTAATTATCTAAAACTAAACACACTTCAATAAAATGTGATGCAATATCATTTTCTGCGTGTATGACGGACTACCGCCTCATGGACCAATGTCGTTCGGTTTTCAATTATAACATTTCCAGGTTGGGAATAGTAATGGAAATTATGTTTATATTATATATATGTGATATTGTTTATGTTATTATGAATCAATAACTTTTATATCATGAAAACCTTCATGCCTTCCATTTTTTTGGAATTGAAAACTTCTTTCGGGTGTAAGGCGGACTATCGTCTCGTGAAGTGATGTGACTCATTCATGAAATACATGACATATATTAAGTATGGGATTAATAAACTGATGTGATATATATGAAATAATAATTATACTATAATGATATTATTTACATATATATAAATTATTTTTCATTCCTTCAACATTATAACCAAATGGAAACAACATTCATGCTTACGTATGGATTACCCTCTCCATGAACTGTGTATTTAATTTCATATTACCAAATTTATGGAATACTATAAATACATATATATATATATATAATATATATATGATATTAATTAAATGGTTAAAATTATATATATTATTAATCCATTATCTCTGTAAGAGGAAAAATGACAATTCAAAATATGTTTGAAAAACAAAGTAGTTAATACATGAACCATAACTTTAAAATTTAATTGTTAAAAAATGGGTAATAAAAGGAATAAGAATAAAATGTATGATATGATATATATGAATATGGATAAGTTATATATTTATAATAAACATTTATTTATTATACAGGATGTTTGAATGTCTATTATGAGAGTCAATACTTAAGGCAAGCGATTTTCATCACAATTTTTTTTCTTTTTTGAGATAGAAGATATATTCATGACATCATTATTTTAAGAGGTGTATATACTTACCATGAATATATTTTAGGGTGATTAGAAAAAAATTTATTAGTATTTACATATCCATTTTAGGATCGATCTTTCATGGGTTTTATGATTCAAATGTTACAAAATCAGTAATGGAAATTTGTCTCAATGTCCCTTCATTCAGACAAATGTTGTGTTATGCACCTGTATTATTTTACGAGGTTTATATAACGACCATTTGAATTGTTATATAAGGATTATTATTTTATTATTTTATATTAATCTAAATTTAATTATATTTTTTGATAGGTATTATGATTCAATGTTACTATAGTTCTAAGAGTTTATTTCCAAAAAATATCATCTTTTATTAGGAAAGTTTATGATTATGCTTCTATTGATGAAATATTTTGATACATTTATAAATAATTCTCTTTAATTTTCTCATATATATTAATTAATTATATTTACATGTAATGGTACAATTTTTACATTATTTGTTACTTAATATATTTTAGAAAATATTTTTATAATAATCCAAAATTATTTCTCTCTTCTGATGAAAAGCAGTTTTATTAAAAAAACCCTTGTTTCATAAAAATGTATTAAAAAGTAATATAGAATTATATTTTAATTTAACATTCATATAAATGTATTTTAAAAATTTATATCTCTTAAAATCCATGTTAAATTGTTTTCAAAACATCATTTTTATGTCTTCAAAAAAAATTCAATTAAAAATGTTTTGAAAATTTTTTATGTTTTAAAATGTTTTTAAATGATTTTAAAATGTTAATTTTTATGTATTAAAGGTTATTTTAAGAGAAAAATGTTTTTAAGATGTTTTATTATTTATAAAGTGTTTTAAATTTTTTTCAAGCCATCACTTCTAAGGTTTTATGGTTATTTTCATAGAAAAATGTTATTGAAAACTTTTACATTGTGAAGATAATTTTTCAAATAAAAAAAATGATATTTTCCTCAATAAATATTTAAATGAATTTTAAAAGATCTATTTATATGTATCCATTGTTATTTTCAATGTAATTGTTTTTGAAAATGTTTTATTAATGTGATCTTCAATGAATGTTTATATTCCATAAGAAATGATCCAAGTGGTCTTTCCAAATACTTCTCCATCAAAGATGAAATACTTTTTTATAGTTTATGGTTTTCTTGGGATATAATCCAAGGACATAATTATTATTATTTCTTTTAATAGTATTTGTTTAAGATGATAACTTCTTTGTGAAACTCGTTTCTCTTCCATAGGTTATAAAACAATAAAATGTTTATGAAATCCACTTCTTTTCACATGGCATGCTATAATGAAATGATTGTAAAACCTTTATATTTTCCACAGGTTATTATATGATTAAGTTTTTATGATACCCACTTCATTTTAAGTTTTACTTTGTTTTAAATGTTCATGATATTGTGGAAATCATATGTATTATTTCATTTTGTGAAGGGTGGGACCTATATATCCCTCCAATTCATTGGGTAAAGATTTATATACAATGAGATATACCATATTGGAATAGAGAGTGTTCTCAGTTTAGTAATGCATGGTTGGAATAGGGAGTGAAACCAATCCAATAATGGATTTTTTATATTATTATTGTCTTGGAAGTGAGACTTGACTAACATTGAAATGATATTCTATGATTATGTGCATGATAAAAATTCCATCTCTTATGTCTATGTTATGATGTCATAGATAATGTTCTTTAATTATCTTATGATTCATATTTTATGAATTTCATATCATTATTCCAGGTTTCATTATTAAAATGTCTGTTATGTAGGGTATGGTCTTCAAATTTTATGATTATTTACTCATACCCTTATGTTCATGTTATTCTTACATTAATACTTTATTTAGCCTTAATATGAATTTAACCTCACCCTATATTATTTTTCCTTTCTTTGGGTTACGAAGAAGGTTTTTAAGTAGTAATAATAAATGGGAAGATTTTTAAAGGAAAAAATGAACATATTTTACCAAGTTAGATGGTTTTTCAATGTTTTTAAAGAGATTAAACTATTATAATCCTCTGGAAGAACTTCTGTAATATACTGAATATTCATCTAAAATGATATGATATCCATGTTTGGGAGACTTGGGTCCTTAAATATGGGATTGAAGGAAATTTTTAGTGAAAAATTGAAAACTTGGATGAGAAAGTTTTAGTTGGATCCGTAGGGGTATTTTTAAGGAAATGTGTAGGGATGTCTCAAAGGATAATTTTAAAGATGAGTCAATGAATAGGAAAATGTCCTAGAATTTTGGTAAAGGGAAAATAAAGTGGTTTATTAGAAATTCATCCCTGTATAGATACTAAAAGTGGATGCAGATCTGGAAAATATGTCCCTATGCGTAATAACCCTCAAAACACCTCATTAAAATTGAATCGATCGGGAACTGGTGTATATAAATGAGCCTTTTTGTACACCTAGTTTGACAATCCTAGGGGATATGCTTTGGAAATTCATAAAATTATTATGAACCATCATGAATGATTTAAATAGATAATGATAGTTAATGACCTATTATAAACCTAATATATCATATATTAAATAATAATGTGCCATGATTAAGGCATCCTAATTTGTTTTTCTGATTATTTTGTTTCCCATTATGATTACCATTTCTCGCACTATGATTTCTAATCTTAGAAAATGGAGGGAAGCAGAAGGAACTGGACTAAAATTGAATTTAATGAATGATTTTCGGATGATATGAAAAATGGAATGATGAATGGAGTAAAGTAATTTGTGATTATGCCTAATCATGGAGCATAACTAACAATGTGTACCATATCCAACCCTCAGACTTACTATATAAGATAAGGAAATATAAAACTGAGGGTTTAGGTGATGGAAACCATAGAGGAAAGATGATATAGTTTCCTATATGTTAATAATCTAGAAAGAAACACCCAAGTGAAAGTTATAGTGGGACATGGATATGTTTTTACTATGTAAAACATGGACACAAAGAAAGTAACTTCAAGTAAAATAATTAAGAGTTTTGTGAATGGAATTGATGAGAGTATTGGTATACAAATGATATAATTTCTGATTGAATATTTCAAATTTGGAAATCCTGAGATTCATGAAAATAAATGTCTTAAGGATAAAGATAATGAAGGGAATTTTTATTGTGGTATGAGTAGTTGTTATACTACTGATGATGAATGGAATAAAAATTAATTATAATAGAAAATATGTAATATGGAATAATATGGTGAGTCCTTGTGAATGGATTAAGAATGAGATGGAATGATCAAATTAGTAATTTAATTGAAGTTAAGGATTACGTGTTAGGAATAATGAAATATAAAAAAAATCAACATTTTATTCATTATGGATTTATAAGAATATGTTAAATAGTACAAGTGAAGTTGAAAATTTTGTTTAATGGAAAAATTATATTTTATGTATAAAACATAATTAACAGAAGGCAACCAATAATATATTTTTGAGGATGATAAAATGACGTTTATTTTGGATATAGATATTATTGATATTGATAAACAAATTTGGATAGTTTTAATGACCTCAAAACTGATTATTTTTAAAAAAGTAGTTTATGCTATTATTGATGATGTTTAAAGAATTTCTGGATTTAATGAATATATCCAATAATCTAGGTTATATGTATTAAATGATTAATAATGTATGTTGTCAATAATGTTTGGTATGTGAAAATAAATAGGTACATTATGATATTTGGAGGATTAATTTTAATTATATTTTGATAAATTTTGTAACCTTATTTATAAATTTTGAATGTTGTAAGGGGTACAAGGGTAACAATTTATGGAATGGATTTAGTTAAACTTCAATGGATATTTTAGATATTAACATATTACTTTACCATGTGATGATTTATCTATATTGGTTAACATATTCTAACCATTGTTTATGATAAATAAGGATATATGGAATTAATAATCATTATATTATGGATATTATGAACCATTAGTGCTTCATGAATAAAAAATTCACCTTTATTTCTTAGAATAAGAGATGAGGTTGAAATTTATCAATGCATAATAAAAGTTTTAAATTGTTCTTATGAATTTTAATGAAATCATGTAAATGTATTTCAATATGATATTATATAGTAAATTTTTTTTTTCTACTCTAAGAAGAGGATATTTATAAAAATAACATAATAGATTTGTTTTTTTTGAACTGATGGTCTTATAAATCATAACAGATTTATGGTTTTTAGAACCTTCACTTTCAATTGATAAACCACATTCTATATCACTCTAGATACATATTTGAGTATTTTTACCTTTTATTTCCATTTTTTGACGTTCTTCCAAGGTTTACCCATTTGGAAACCTAGTATGAGTTATTCTATATAACTTGTGCATATCCCAATTTATTTTTCAAGATTATTCTTTATTAAATGATTTTACGATGACTGTTACATTAAAAGAATTTTAAATTTTTAAAATTTTCTTGACTAAGATGAGTTTAGAGGAAAATTTTCATTTTAAGGGGGGTAGATTGTGACACCACATTATTTTTTGAAATATATTATTTTGAATTATTTTAATATTTTTGATATTTTACAATTCATACAACCATAAATATAGCATGTGTTAACGAAATCACTAAGTCTAGTTGATTTAAATTTAACATCAAGTTAATAATTCTTCACATGGAACACTATGTTACGCTTTCACAATAGACAACACTGTATTAGCTTAAGTTACATGCAACACAATGTTTATCTTGAATTATAGACAATAATGAGTTTAAAAGAAACATGAAATATTATTCTATAATCTGATAATTGTAACCTAGACAATGCAATAAATAGTTATGAATATGATTAACTAAATAATTAAAATATGTCTTACAGATGTATATAATATGAATTATTTTATGTCCAACTAACTAGAAATGAAAATAAAATAGTTTTGAAAAGATATGAAATCATTTTCCATAAGAAACCTATTAAGCAGTAAATTTGTTTTTCTCAATAAATAAATTAAACAAATTTTGTTTCATTATTTTAATGAAATGAATATATGATATATTAAATCATCTATTTAAAATTCATTTGAGGAGTTTTCTAGACACAAGAAAACAATGCATCTAATTTTATGCATACAAATATGTATTTTTCTAATTGGTAATTCTACCTTTTATAATGGAACACTTAATTTGAAATAAAATTTTCAATTTTTTATAAAATTTATTTTAAAAAACAGGCATAAATGTTTAACTAATAGGGAAAAAAATTCTAAGGGTGAATTTTTTGTATTTTTTTTTGAGAATTTTCATTTTTGATGAATGGTGAAAATACTGAGTTTTAAAATAAAATTCCATTTTTATTCTTACTATTTTTGTAGATAAATTAAATATTAGATTCTTTATAATGTATAAATTTTTCTAATATATTAAAATTAATATAATTTAGGTTATTTTAATAAATTTAATATTTAAATTGGATATAATACATTATAATATTCTAAACATTTTATCCTTAAAACCAACGTTCTCATCATGTATGAGGGGTTAATATTAAAATAAATAATTTAATTTTTTTGATATAAATTTGGTAAAAATGATTCCATATTTGTAATAATAATAATTTATAATTTAAAATAAGTCCAATATAATTTTTGACTGTTATTATTATTGAAAACAGTTAAAATTAATTATAATGTTTAAAGAAAAATTAGTTTAACTTAGAATATAAGGTGTAATAATGAACAAATTTTTTTTGGAAACCCCTTTTCTGAACATAATTAAACCCTTAGGAACTTAGGATCAAAATTTGTGATTAATTTTAAACATCTACATAAAATTGACCAATATAATAAGTTAATAAATAAAAAGATAAAAAAATGTATTATCCTTCCTTTTTTAATTTCAATGAAACTTTGTAATAAACAAAATAATACATAGTTTTGGTTTTAAATATTATTTTATTATAAATTTTTTTAATTATACTAATTAAATTTACATATTTTTATATTTGATAATTATATTAAATTATTAAGAAACTCAAAAACAAGAATTATGTGGTTAATAATTCAATATATCAAATGATACGAATAACATTAAAAGTGAAGTAAATTCAATGAATTGTTATAATAGATTATTTTGTTAGATTAATATATCATGATACATAGCTGTGAACCTGATTTAATCAATTTCCCTTATTGTGTGTAAATTTATTAATTTAATCTAATTGAATAATGTGAAAATTTACATTAATGTTATAATAAATTCTATTTTATTAATTGATTTAAAATTAATAAAAATAATAATTTTTTTTAAATATACATGTAAATGATAATAATTATAAAATAGGTTCCATTAATGGTATAATTGTTCGTTTATATTGAATATAATAACCATTAGATAATAAAAAAATTATTAGCGCGATTAGGGTTAAAGGAGTGTTTTTACGAGTCACTCGCACTTATGCTAAAATCAATTTAAATGAATATGTGATTTTTTATTTTATAAATCAGATAAAATATTTTAGAATAATTTGGTATAAATTTTATAATATTTCCTAGTTTAATTTAGTCATAAGGAATAAATCACCTAGTTTAGAAAATTAATAAACATTATAAAAAACCAAAAAAGAAAAAATAAGAAAACATAAAAGTTAAGGAATAAATTAAAAAAAAATATTTTTGGGGTGGTAGTATGTATTGAATAAATAGTTCGTATATTATATTAGTATCAAATTTTTGAGACACATATTTTATGTTATACCTCTAAATAGTGAAAATTGTTGAGTACTTACAAGAATGTAACTCCCCCTCACCTAAAAACGGGAACTCACTACATTAGCTTATGAAAACCTCTAAATCCATATAGATTGACCAAAACCTTCCAAAATAACTTAAAAACTTATATAAAATCATCCTATAGGACTTATTTTTTGAAAAAATAGTTTCTTTAGAGGTTTGGTTGCAAACCTAGGGAGGATACCTGAAGAAGAGGTAACACTATAATAAATGAGTTATTATTTTATTTCATTATCCACCTCCATCAATTATATATATAATGATATATTATGTAATAAAATTAATATAATATATATAACATGTTTATTTTTTACAAACAGTGTGGCATAAAAATAAAAATAATTCCATAAAATTTGATAAAAATTATTATTCATGTGTATGGAAGACTACCACCTAACGAACTGATGTCATTAGTTTTTCCATTTCCTCCTTTAAAGGTTGGGAATAATAATGGAAATATTATATATATATATTATATATATTATAAGTATGATTTTATAATGGTTTTATAATTTTTATATCACACATACCTTCATTCTTTTTCATTTTGTGGGAATACAATAAAATCATTCATGTGTACGATGAACTGCCACCTCACGAAGTGATGTCACTAGTTCATGCTATACATGGAGTGTATTAAGGATGGGTTTAATAAAAATATGTTATATATATGAAATAATATTTATAATATAAATATTATATATATATATATATATATATTACTTTTCCTTCATTCAATATGATATGGAAATTGAAACAGTGTTCATGCATACATACAACCTATCATCTCCATAAATGGTGTATTCCATTTTCTATCACAAAATATTATGTGATAGTATAAATGCATATAAAAATAATATATATGATATTAATACCATGGTTTATATTCTAAATATTATTAAAAAATGATCAAATAAGAGGATAAAAAATGACAAGTCAAAACATGTACGAAAAACAAAGCTGTTATTACCTGAAATGTAATTGTAAAATTGAATTGTTAATAAATGGGTAATATAAGGACATAAAAAATAATATATGATATTATATACATATATATAAATATTTTTATATTATATATGTATAATAAAATTATATTAATTATACAAGCATATTTTTTGAGGGAGATGTGAGTCAGTACTTACAGTAAGGGATTTCCCTCTCACATTTTCCTTTTTTGAGAAACATGACACATTCAACACCTATTTATTCTATTTAGTGTATATAAATTCAATGAATTTATTTTACTATTATTCTATAGTATTAAATTTGAATCTAAATATCCATTTTATGATATCACATCCATGGGGTTTGCAGTTCTATTTTTTCTAAATCGGTAAGGGAATTTTGTTTCAATTTACCCTCTTTGAGACACATGTTATGTTATCCACCTATATTATTTTATGAGGTACATATACTACCTTTTGAATATTTATATCATGAATATTTTTTTTAATATTTCATAGTTTATTTAAGTTTATTCTTACATGGGGGTTATTATTCTACGGTTTTAAAGTTCAAAGAGATTATTGTAATAATCTCATCATTTATTTTGATTTTTTATGATTATCCTTCCATAGGTGAAATATTATGTTACATATCTCAAAAATTTTCTTGAATTTTATTATCATATTTTCATTATTGAAAAACTAAAATAATGGTAAAAATTTTCAATTCCTTTGTACTTTATATAATTAAGAAAATGATTTTAAGAAAATTCATTTGTATTTCTCTCCTCGATCATAAATCTGTTTTATTAAATAACCTTGTTCTGTAAAAAAATTCAATTTTAGTGAATTTCATTTTATTATAATATTCATGGAAAATAATTTTTAGATGTTTTATGTATTAAAAATTGATTTAAAATATTTTCAAAAAATTATTTATATGTTTTTAAAGTAATTTTTGGATAAAAATGTTTTGAAAAGGTTATATGTTTGAAAAGTTGTATTAAATTATTTTTAGTGATTATTTTTTATGTTTTCAATGTTATTTTCTGATAAAAATGTTTTGATTTTTTTCTATTTAAAAATGCTTATTAAACGATTTCCAATTTTTCCAATGTAAATTTTCAAGGATATTTTTAAGGAAATTTTTATACAAGGTTTTACATTTTAAAAATAATTCTTCAGTGTCGAAAGGTTATTTTCCTCAAGAAATTTTATAATATAATTTTAATAGAATTATTTATATTTTTTCAATGTTATTTTCCTTGTAAATTATTTTGAAATTTTTTTATTAAATTAATTTTTAATGGAAGTTTATTTTTCCATAATAAGTGTTCTAATTAATAATTGAAAACACTTCCCCACCTAAGATGAATTCCTTTAATATAGTCTATGATTTATTGGGGATATGATCCAAGAAAACCATTCTTATTATTTCTATTAATGTTTTATGTTTATGTGGTTTTTTTGTGAAATCGGTTTATCTTCCACATGTTATACAATGATAAAATTCTTATGAAAGAAATTTATTTTCTTGAGTTATGATATGATGAATTGTTAAAAAAACCTAAATCTCTTCCAAATGTTATGATATGATGAAATATTTTTGATACCAATTTAATTTTATGGATTTTTATATGATGAATGTTTAAAATATTATGGAACAAATATATATGATTTCATTTTGTGGTGGGTGAGGCCTATAAATCCCTTATAATAATTGTGTAAATATTTTTATATCATTAGATAGATAGAACTGGAAAGGGGACTAAACGTAGTTTAGTAATACATGGATGTGAAGATAAGTGAACTTAGTTCAGTAATATAAGGATATAACATGATGTAAACTCCGTTCATTAATACCGGGCTATAAGGGGAAGTGAGCTTGTTTCAGTAATACATGACTAGAATGTTATGTGAATCTGGTTCAGTAATACAAGGCTATAACGAAGATTGAACCCAGTTCAGTAAAGGTATTTGTATATTACAATGTTCTTGGAAGTGAGCCTTGAAAAGTATGGAGAAGGGAAATCGGTTCAGTAATACAAGGCTAGGACAAGAAGTGAACCTGATTCAGTAATACAATTTTGAAACATAGAGTGAAGCTGGTTAACTACATGACTTTTTCCATTATAATGTTATTGATTGTGATCCTTGAATAACATGAAAATGATTCTCAATTCTTATGGGCATACCACAAATTTAGTGTATTATTACATTGATTTTCTCTCATGGATCATTTTCCTTTATTATCCTATGATTCATGTCTTGTGAACTTCCAATATTAATTCCATGAGCCCTGATTATGAGCTTTGATATATTGTGTTTGATTATAAAATGTTACGATCATGTTCTCAGAACCTTATGTTCATGTTATTTTTTGGTACCTCCTTTAGTTACCCTTATATGTCATCTTAGCTCACCATTCCCTATGTTTTCTTTCCAAAGGTTATGAAAAAATGTTTTAAGTAGTATATATGAATGGGAACATATTTTTGGGGAAAATTAAATATCTTTCACCAATTTAGAAGTTTTTTTTTGAAGTTTCCGAATACATAAAACTACTATAATCCATAATAATTTACTCTTTAAATGTTCTAAATATTCATCCAAAATGATGTAATATCCATGCATGAGAAGAATGTGTCTCTATAAGTCAATTGTATGTTTATCATTATTTTTAGTATGGTTCTGAAGACTGTAGGTTCAGTTCCTAATGACCAAACATACATGTTATGCTTGTGTGATATACTTATTTTATCTATGATCAGTTTACTTTGAATAAATTAACCTTTATATATTACTGACATAGGTTAATGATCATTGGTGGTATCTTATTAGGTCATGTACTCGTAACATAACTGAACGTCTTGGAATTCCTATAGATTTTATAACTAGGGATCATGTAAAGGTAAGTATCCCTATTGTAAATCGATGAGAATGACTAATGGGAGGATGCATGTGTTGTTGTATTCACCTCTACTAGATGTAATCTACTTCTTTTGTCAGTTTTTACCTTATATACTTATCCAATACCTATAAGGACCTTTTAATTTATTTGGGTTGTGTGTATATCATTACATATAGCTACTGTAAGATTTATTACTTATTTTGTATGATACTAATTTTTTGATTTAATAATTCATTATTCATTATTTTTATAGTTATTTACTCCATTAAATACTCTAATGTTTTCTTGATACTAATAGAATATCCTCCACACAATATTTCTTTGTCCCACACCTCTATTAAGTAACCACTTACATTTAGGAATGTATAAATGAGGTCATGTGTAATTTTGGATCCATCCTGGTGGTAAAGGTTTGGGTTTTACACAAATCCATTTTTCCTACTATATCCTATACTTGGGGTATAATGAATAATATTAAGTGTGATGGTGGATACTCATTTCATCATACATGGTTATTTGGATAATTTCTTGTCATAAATAACAATTTCTTGAGTGTCACACAATTTATTGTTTTTATAATCATTATAAAATTTCATTAAATGAAAAGAAATTATGTGAACTAAAATTTTAATATCATTCATTGGGAAAGTTAATCCTCTCTAATGGTTAATTACATTTATATGTTTTTGGATAATCATTCAAATTTTTATGTTAAATGTTTACATAATTAAATAAAACTTTCATTTTATTATTTTAATATAAAAAAAATTACATTTCAAAATCCTTTTAATGTCATTATCTAAAAAATAATTTTGGGTTTTTGGAGTTGTACAATTGGTTAACATATAGTGTTAATTTCATACCATTATTTTCCATCAAAATTCTATTTTTAATTTTCAAAATTTTCATATTAAAATGAAATCAATTTTTTTGAATATCACTTATAGAAAACATTGATATAGAAGCATTTCAGCCACAATTGATAATGAAATCCACTTTTTATAACATTCAATTATTTAACATGTTTTTGTTTCCTATATAAGTCTCAACCCACAATTTGGATTCAAATTGACCTAAATTTGTTTATTCAAAATGCACTGGAGAGTAGAAATTGGATAAAGGAGTAATTTTTCAATGAATAAATAAGATCTATTACTAAGAAAACATAATATTAATTATTAAATTTAGAAGGAAATTACTTTATCATAGATTCATAGTTTACTTTAGGATTACAGAATAATTAATAATGTGTATTGGATTTTAAGAAAATTAAAATAATTTCATTGTGTCTTTAATTTTAAAATTTAATTTTTCTCATACATGAACATTTTTGATCCCTCATATTCTTCTATATAGATTTATCTTTATGTAAAAAAATATTAAGGGTAGGATAGTATTATCCATCCAATTCGTGTATAAGATATTGATTAATTCTCATGAAAAAATAGTCAAATACTTTAGATATATTCTTTGGTTACTTATACTAATTGATTTCATTATTTTAGGAAATATTTATTATTTTCCATGACATTTCATCAGTTGGAAAATAATTAGAGAAAAATAGATTAAAACAAAACAAATAATTGATTAGTTCATAGCATGTAATTTTAGAAACACATGATTCAACTAATAGGAGTACAAACCTGACTACCCTATTTTGAAATAAATAATATTTTAAATGGAAGGTAGATCATGTATTATATTTTGGAATTTTTTGTTGGAAGAAATTTATTTAACATTCCTTGTTTACTAATACCACACATTTTGTACTTCACCAACCATTAATTTACATGAAAATTCCATGTTTAGTTAAGGTTCTAGATCACCTAATGGATGGTGAAATAAAAAAATGAATGATTGATTTTAATAAAAATATGTTAATTACATACCCACCATATAACAATTTTTAACTGTAAATTCAACGATTGGTCATCTGAAAAAAAAGGATTTTTGAGAGGGGGAGTATGTTCTACCACTGTATCACCCCCTATATCAAGTAAGTAACCCTTTATTTTTGATTTATAATTATGTAAAGAGTTCAGGATGTGTCTTGTAGGTTTTGAAAGAATTTTTTAATTTTTTGGGTATTTTATAAAGGTACAGAGTTTAAGAGTGGGTTATGGAAACTGTGCATCTTCTACATGAAACAGTGCACAGTAAGACATGGGATAATGGTTAGTTTCACAATTTTGCCAAACCAGGTGGAATCCAAATAGAAACTATAAATAGTTGGACATAGATAATTTTCATGGTTGGAACACATTTTGTGTAACCATGTAGGCCAACAGTGGAAGGTTCTCATTGAGGCATAGTCTGAAATAAGGTTACCACACTTATTGCCTAATAGTGTGACTAACCATGCAATGTATAAAAACTAGATCCAAAAAAATGAATCTTGGTCGAGATTAGCTCTACACCGCTCAATTTTTCTCCATTTAATCCCTATATCAATATTTCTTCCTCCGAAATCTTATGGAGTCTTACCCCATCAATCCAATGTAGATCTGAAGGTTTTTCATTGTGAATTGAAGCCCAATTCCCCTGGTAAGTATATTTATGTGGTATTTTTTCATATTTCTTTCTTTGATCTACTTTCCTCACTCTCTCGGTTTGTTAGATCTAGTATGATACAGATATATATAACGTTTTTGATTCTAATCATGGTTATAATTGTCCTTGTTGATGTTAGGTAATGAGATATAATGTGGGGTTTTTGAGATTCATCCTGGGTCTGTTGGTGTTTTCATCCTGCTTTTTTTCCTCCATAATTCTTGAGGTAGGTGGCTTCACTCGCAACTCCTCTTATTAGAAAATGAAGGTTTAGTCTCAAATTGAATGAATCTCATTAAATTGATTGTGAAATTATTGTCAAAAATCATGGTAGAAACCTTCTTTTGTGATGGTTTTTGTATTTGTAGATTTATGGAAATTGGGTGTGCCATGTTCATGGTTTTCGTGATTATGAAATGATGATTTCAAAATGATGATTTTTTTGATTTATGGAAATGGTTTGTATGAAATGTTTTTAAAAAATAATTATATTATTTAAATTCATTACAATGGTTGATTTGAAATGTAATTGGAATACATGGGTTATGTGAGTTGATGATTTCGACATGACCCATAAAATGGGGAATTCACCATTGGGGTACAAAGAGATGTAACCCTTGATAAGGGGAATGTGTAATTGGGGGAAAAGATTTTTGAAACTTTATGATGACTTGTTGGATGAATTTGAAACCACTCATGATTATTTAGATGTTATTGAAGGATGCATGTGTGGGTGTGTTTTTTAATTATTAAATGGGAATGCCAAAAAGGATTGTGAGAAGTATTAATGTATTATTTTTTGGGTTTCCATGGAAACTATCTTGGTATGAAACTATATGGATTTGTTTCCAATTTTTAAACTAATTTTTTTTTATATAAATTTATTTATATCAAATTTTTAACATGTTCTATCCTAGTTGTGTGAGTTGCGAATTCATTTGGGGAAAGACTATATAATTTTATTACTAACCCATGATTTGGAACATTAGTTCTTTATCATATATTTTATATTAAGATATACTCAAAGGTAAAGTATCACAATTATTTAATAATGCTTAATGATACTTGGTCTCTATTTTTGAGTTGGAGCATGGAGTATGTCTAGAGTTATGGAGCTATGTCTTTAGAATCTTTGGGTTTTGTTGGAGTTGTATTCCACTGTGGTACTATGATGTAGTTTGGTTTTGATATCAATGTTATTACTTTTAGTAGTTTTATATTGTTATCACATCTCATGTAGTATTATTTTTTATGGTGTGGTTGGTTAAGTTGATTTAATAATCTGAGGGAAAATTGTCCCAAAATTGTATTGAATCCACCATCATTTATTTCCAGCCTTTGGCACATTGGGGATTTCTCTTAAGGAAAAGAATAAATTCTTCCTCAAGTGAAGCCAATGATATGGGGTGGGATTTACATGTGGTATTATATTTTTCATTCCTTGACTTGAAATTCATATTTGTCTTGGTCGGTCTTTAACTTGCTCATAATTTCCTCAGTCAAAGAGTAGAAATTCATTTTGATAAATTCATTACTATAGGTTGGAATAAAGGACGAGGATTATAAAGAATTGATATGTAGATCATAAGAATATGAACTTAACCTTTTTTATGATGAACATAATGTTACCAAAGATTTCTTTACATTAGTTTTTTTGAGACCCTTAAAAGAATTGGAACCTCACTATCATGGGTTTAGCCAATGAGATGTGCATGAAAATAATTTTACAAATAGATCCCTACTATGAGTGAATATTTCATTAATTAGTGATATATGAATTGTTAAAAAAGTTTTGATGTTTAAAAATTGTTAAATTTGTTTTCAAATGTGAGATTTTTAAAATTAATGAAATGGATAATATTGAAATTGTATAATTTTCCAATTCGTGGTGGAATTTTTAAAAATGGTTAAATGTAGAAATTTTTTAATTTTGGATAGAGATTTTCTGATATATGATTTAGTATAATTTGAATTATTAATCCTTCAGTTTCTAGAGAGTGAGAATTATTCCATTATTTTTGTATAGAAAATGTCACATGGTAGGCATTGTAGAATCTAACTTGAGTAAGATACTGAGAATGTGGTTGCACCTAATCCATAGTTTAACCAACATCAGGTTTAGAGTATAGTTCACGATTTGTTAGGTAGTGGATAGGGGGAACATGAGAGATAAACAGAGGCAATAAGATCATTCCATCTAATTCTAGAAGCAAGATCCACCCATCTTTTAGGGTGATTCAGAACTATATAAGGAAAAGGTGTCACTGAAGAGGATGAATCAGATATTAGATATAATTAACACACTTGAAGTGTTAGAAATCAATATGTTGATATATATTCTATAAAATAATTCATTCCAAAACATGGAAATAGATGTTCAAGGTAAATTAAACCAAGTTCTGATGTAGGAGTATTTTGAAGAATTTTTCAACAAACAATTCTATCCTCTTATGTTCAGGATTTCCAGAATGACAAACTTCTTCATCTTGAAACAAGATAGCCCCATAGTGATAGATTACTCGACTAAATTTATGAATTTATTCTTCTTAGAACCAAAATTTACTTCTATTGAATTCTTTAATAAACTCATTTTTTAATTGGGGATGAGTTAAGGTATTCTATAACATGTTTATATGAATTATATAAAACAATATAAAGAAATGGTTAATTGAGCGATGGTGTTTGGAACACCCACAGAGGGGAGGCGTGAATTAGGGTGTCAACGTTTTCTCCTCAAGTGACAGATCTTTTTACCATAGTAGTAGGGAATTGTTAATCCTATATGAATGTAATGTGTAGTAATTAAAACATTCACAATTATAAAATCAACACATCAATTTTACTTAGTTAACCAATAAGTTCTATTCTAAGGAGAATACATCGACAATGTGTCGGTCATACCAAAATACAATATTCTTCATTATATATGGAATAGAATTGTTTAGACACAGTCTACCTAAGCCAAAAACACTTAATTTAAAATATTTTAGGGATAACACATTGTGTTCCTTATAACCCTTCCATCAACTCTCTCATACCTCATTACTTTTAGAGAAGTCTAACTCAGTTTATTGACTTAAAGGTCATTTCAAAATATTTTCACTGAATACTTTATATATTTATATAGTGAGAATATTATTGCATCGAATTCCCACATTGATGCACTTGAGATCACTAAACTAACTAACCGGATATCCAAACCATGATATCCACTCAACTCAAAAATTGCACACAATACCTGTTCATGCTTTCAAGATTTGGGGTTTCCACGAAAGTTGGTTTTCACACAACCCTTCTCTTTCATTCAACCCTTATATATCACATGGAAACATTTAATAGAAAATTCTACTTGATAGAAACTAGGAATGATTTGTGTATAACTTCCTTATAACATGCAACTCACCACATGTGTGCAACTCTAGGCTTACACGTGACTCTATTCTTACATGCGACTCCCTTTTTGTCCAAAACTCACTACTTGTGAAATTCAGAGATTGTATTTTCTAAAACTATTGAACATAAAAAAATTAGTGGGTTAGCCAAATATTTGTATACATTAATGACCCTATGTGAAATTTCTTGAAACTTTTACCCTAGCGTGCAAGTATCATCCCCACAGGTCTCTTTTTGAATAAACTTACGCAAACTCACATTTTGTGCAAATTAATTACTTGCCCATACTTCTTTAATTTTATATTTTTTGATGAAATGATCATGAAATATTCCTTGTTCTCAACTTTAAAATAATTTATAACACTTGCACATAACTTCCTTTTCCCAAATCACTTTTCTATATCCTACAATATTTTGGACAAAAAATTTGGTAAACACTAGAAAATGATGCCACTTTCAATATTGTTCTCATATTGAAATATAAGATCTATTTCCTTGTAAACAATCTAATATTCCATGTGTGTATTTATAACAAGCACAAACCATACTCTATTTACAACAAAGAACAACCTTGGTTCCAACAAAAGGAACATATCATGAGCTATAGGTGGAATGATCATGTTAATACCTACATAGAAAGCTATGGGTAGCCTTCAAACAAATCTGGGACTTTAGGGATAAGTGTTATTAGATGAAAATAATTTAATATGTCATGGATAGAAAAGGGGAGTAATGAACGGGTCTGAGCTTACTCAAGGGATAATGTAGGGCTCGTCCCCATTGAGGGTAATGTGTCTGGCACAACTATCATTTCTCTCTCAATCATGGGGTGCTTCTATCATTATTTTTTCCTCCATCCAATGGAGGTAGAATTATAAAAATATAATATAGTAAATTTTTTAGAGACAATATATATAAATGAGAAAAAATATTTATTTAGAACTATTTCTAAAAAATAGAAGTTAAAGATCATATAGAATGGTCTCCATGACTAGTCCATGATACTATGAGTATAATTATAATAATATATCAAGAATTCATCATGAATTTTATGATATATACCATGATCAGTATGTAGCAATGTTGAATGAGAATTGAGTATGGTTAAATATTGGTTTGGTGAATAAAAGAAGATGGAATTGGAAGGTATAAAAATCATTCAATTTAAAATACCAAAATTACCCTTTTTAAAAATATTTACTTTGACCACCATCAAACTCTCAATTCCGCCAACTGAAGTTTTAGTTTTGCACCAAAAATTTAGGGGACTAATATAGAAACACTATAGATTAATCTATCCATCCTTTAGTTGTTACCTATCCAACAAAAATTTTATTGGACTTTAACCATAGTTCTAGTGTGTGCCTTCTCCTTCATACAAAATATTAACTCCTTTTTACATTTATTCCTATATATGACTTTATCTAACTCATTTTTTGGTAATAGTACATGTAATATAATATTAAAAAATACTACAAAAAATAAAATGTTAACTTAAAAAATTAAATTCCAAACTCAACACTATAAGGATGTTCGTAATCTAGAACCATCATAAAAAAATATAGTGAATAAATATTCCCACTGAGCTTCCATTTCTTTTTACTCTGAAGTGAAATTATATTTTTTCCCATTATTCCAAAATACATAAATTGACGATATAACCTTCTATCATAGAACCTTCTCAGTTTTATCTATTATAAAAATAGGTGGTTATATGATTGAAACATACTCTTCTATACCATCCTCACCATAACAAATAATAGAAAATGGATCTATTTCATATTTATAGAGTAAATATTTGTGGAATAAATTTTTCATCACCCTAAATTTCAGAAGATGAGTTGGATGATATATTTTATCCATAATACACTCTAAAATATAAAAAGGGCCCTTGAAATCTGTTGTAATATTTCATTCCATTCCAAAATTATAGTGTCTTAATCATGGAGGTACTCATAGGAACTCATTATTAAACACAAAAAACACCAATGTTTAATTTATCAAATATACAAGAGATTAAAATTTAATCAAGGATATAACTTTTCATTTCATGATGGATTAAACCCATATAGTAATCTCTTTCACCAAAAAATATCTTAGTGGTATTGACCCTACCACTTTCAAATAACATATGAATAAGTTCCATGGTCACTCCATGCAAGGATTCAATTTTATCCATTTGATTGCATTCATGATATTTTTTCTAAATATATGTTATACCATGTTTATATGATATTCCCATGTTACATTAAAATAAATAATGTCCCCATCCAATATATCCTAAAAAATATGTACCATGAGATCTAACATCTCATATTTTTTTGATTAAAAATAATATTAAATTTCACATGAGTTATCATCATTCGATGAATATCCATATAAAATTATATGTATAGATATATTATATACCATTAAAATTATATATTCATATTCACATCATGTAATTTGATCATATGATAGGTACATACTTTTTTCAATTCATATTCTATACATTTATCTAAAATCAGAAGGAAATGAGATACCTTCATTAGTCTATTTTGAAAAATAAAAAATATGTCTCAAGATATATATTATCTTAAAAGACCCATTATAAATTTATTCATGACCTTATCATATTTATATATGATAATTGAATGTGATTTCAATATACTAATAGGTATATAGTGATTTACCTTTAACTACCAAAGTTTTATATAATGATAATTTAACCCCATTACATCCCTCTTAATCTATGAAACCCAAAATTATTATCAAAATTATTGTTAAATATTAGAAAAGTTGGATAAAATACTAATTAAGAATCATGAAAATATATTATAATAAATTTTTGTATATGTTTCATGACTAATTGTCACCCTTTCATACATAAGAAATAATATTTATCATGCGGTTATCCAGAGATGTGATATCTACTACCAATATTCTCTTAAATCACCATAAAACCATCATCTAATATTTGAATAAAATTTACCATCTCCATTGTTAAGGATTTAATATTTAATTGGTCAAACACCACTTTTCCGTGATTTTATTCTATATTATAGTGTAACATAGAGATGAGACATATATGTTTGGATTTTATAATGATTTTCATACTTCATTTAACCATGGTTTACTATTAAGTGTATAAATTGATACATTCCCTATCCCCATATAATTTTTGTTTGGAAATAAAAAAAATAATTATACATTAACCACATCATCTATATATGAGTTAGAACACATTGTGAAAATTTATAATTCAAAATATTTTGGTTGTTATTAATCCAAAATATCTCATTAAATATGTATTGGATCTAACATTTAATTGCATAGACAATGTCTAATATCTGAGGATCAAGTTTTAGGTAATTAATTTGGTGCATCCCAAACATCCAATAATGATTTCCCATATATTTATCCCCTTATACCTGCACACATCCCAATCAAACTCATGATATTTCATAATAGACTATATACTTCTAACCTAATTTATGTAAGACCAATATCTTCAAAGTTATAACTATATTTTTCAACATTTATAATATTTCCTCACATCTACCATCTAAATAAAATTTTCCTACATTATTATTAAAATTATTAATTAATTATACCGATATAGAAAGATCTCAAATTAAGTGAAGGTAATAGCCTAAAATATTACGGAATATAATGAAATAGTGTGTAATTTGGGTATTCTCTAAGACATAACCATATCAACCTTTTTTATGCCTAACTAAAATTTTTAATACCATATAGAATAAAATTTTTTTTCTTAATATATATGTGAACCATTGAGAGATTAACATAATTTTAATTCTTTGAAAATGTTTCTAGTACAATTTAAATTGTGTCTTGTGTTCATCCCACAATCATAAGTACACATAAATATTATGGAAATAGTCCACCATTAATTAATCTAGATAAGAGTATAAAATAGTTATTTTATAGTCTCTAAACACTATCATGGATTTATTTATCCTAAAAAACAACATAAAATCATATATGCTTAAACAAATCCCAATGTATATCTTTATAATGTCCTATAATCATAACATAAATTGATTATAACCAAATTATATATAAATATTATAAAACCACTAAAATCCTATTAACTATTTGAAGAAATCATCAATTAAAATAAGTAGATAATTCTAATTCATAACCAAAATTAATATTTGATAATTCATATATAACATCAAACTCATAAATATATTCTTGGTGAATAATACTAAATCACCTAAACATGATATGCTTTAATAGGTATTTGTATGAGAATTTATTTTCAAGTTATAGTTTTTTAACATGAATAAATAAGAAATTTTTTCATGTATGATGTCGAAATGGATGGGGTTTAAAAATAGAACCATAAACCAGGACAAATTACAATGACATTTTATAGTAGTGTGGATGCCAGAGGATGATTTACGAAGCATGCACAATTCATCAGATGAATTAGTTGAGTAAATAGTATTCAATGCTCTATTAGTAATAACCATGATAAATCCATGGTTTCCCAAAACTATAATATAGTGAGAGATCTATCATAATAGTCTCAGTTTATCTAGAAATAGGTGTGTTGGGTCACTTATTCATGTGATTATACTAGATTGATTAAGAATTTTTTATTCTGGTACTTTAGAGTGATTGTAATGTCTATGTTCGATTCATCTCTGATGTAATTAACCTATCTCTAGGAAATTGTTACACTATATAGTGTTTGTATTCTCTTGTTATTATCTTTTATTTAAGTTTCCTATTTATCATAGAGTATGACTTGTTCTAAAATATACAAATATATATGTTTTGTGTGTCAGTTTTTACTTCTATTTTTCCTAGTTATATTTTGGTTTTTATATTTGAGTGATCAAAAAAAATTCAGATAGTGCATGTCTTAGTTGTGAGCATTCTATTTTTTTGGATACACTAATGTATGAAATTTTATATTTCAAAAAAATTGAATCTATTTCCACCATTATGGCTTATAGTTTTTCTTATTCTAGATCACCGGTTTAGGTGTAATAAGATGTATAAGATCACGTAATTATTTTATTTTGTTAGGTCAAACAAATACTTCTCTAAAAAATGAGTTCAATTTCCTTAATTAATTTTCATTTTAGTTTTATTTTTCTATTTTATAGGGTTTATTTTATAATAGTTTAAGATTTAGATAAAAATGTTCATATAAATTGATTTTTTATTCTAGAGGATATATGTTTCAAATTAAATGTTCTAGATAGTTCTATAGATTATATTAAAAAGGATTAATACATAAGGAATATCAAAGGAATACTAAGAAAGGATCAACCATAAGGTGTTAAGTGTGATCTAGATGATGTTATTCGAATATGTGGCCTTCAACAGCTATGAGATAAATTAATATTTTATATTTTATATATTATTTTGAATATATATTAGAATAATTTCACAAAGAACAAGTATTTTTTTTTGATTCAGGGATGTTTTAGTATAAATATGTTTAATGGAATGTCATTTTTTGATAATTGGAATGAATTCAATAGGATCTAGAGTATACTAGATACTGCTGCAAGGGATTTCTATTAAAGTATTGTGGTAAATGATAATTTTTTAAACACTTATAGAATCATGGAATGTGTTTATTATTATTGATAGAATCTCTAATGTTAAATAAGATCTTGTATTCAAGGAGATCCATGATATTTTCTGAAATGAGTCAATCCTAATGAATAGAGAATTAGGTAAAACTGAAATAAATTTTAGTGTGAAAGGAAATCAGTATCAAACATGAAGAATTAAAAATAATTAGAGATAAAATAAATGAGAAAATAGGTATTATTAATTTACTAGACTTGTTGGATCTATAATATGTCACTACAGAAATAAGGGAAACATGTAAAAAAGATAATTAGAATTGATTAATTAACACTGTTATTCATTATTTAATTTCATTTACAAAACCATTACATGAAGCGAAGGATAAAAAATTTATTTTATGTATCACATGTTTAAAGAGTGATTTATTCTTGATGTTGAGGCTTTATTTAAATAATCTAAAATGAAAGGATTTGTGAGGTGTTAGGTGTTGAGAATCTTTGGGAAGGTTTATCATCTTGATAAGGAAGTACTCAATATTTTTGAAAAAGTTAAGTTAAATATTAGTTCAGGAATATAAGTTTTATACATCTATAAGGTATTAAACACACCCCTATTTTATAGAATAACAATACATTGTTTTTTTTATTTTGATGATGTGTGATTCTATACTATCTTTATAGATGGTTTCTGGAAGATCACACATGGTTTCATAGTGGTGTAACGTGATGTTAATGAAGTAATACTATACATGTGCAATAATTTAGAAGGTGAAATTCATGTTAAATAATAAACTTACATAGTAGTGAAGCTATGACATGACCTTCATGGGAATATTTTTGAGAATGTTTATTGATCCTTGGACATGAAGGTATTTTTTAATATTGATCATGTGAAGAAATGAATATGAATTTTTTTATCATTGGGAATAATTAGAAGGTGTCCTTTTAATATTGAGATAAAGAACTATATAATCATAATCTTTATTTATTTATTTTATTCATTTAGAGACTAATACTAGTTTAATATCACATGGGCGAGTTATTCAAAATTACCTTCATGGATGATGACGCATATTTGGTGTGGGTTTATTCTATTGATAATATTTATAACATTTTTAGATGATTCATCAAATAGAGGTCCATAATGGAATCTAATACTAAAATATAGTTTAAATGAATTTAATATGATAATAGTAGTGAGTATGTTGTAAAAGAGTTCTAAAAATTCTATTGGATAAGTAGAATTAGGATAGAGAAGAAAATGTATAGAAAATCTAAGGAAAATGGTGTGATAAAAGTGTAAAGACCTATAAATTTCAAGGAATTTTTTTTTCTTAATTTTCTTTGGAATTTTACAAGAACGCAGTTTCTAGCGGCACCTGATTCCGAGGCCCGGTGTGCCCGGAATCTTTTTCCAATGTTTGGCTCGGGTACATTCAGTGAACGAACGAGCAGGTTTTCTAACTTTTGAACCGGTGCTCGGAATCAAATTCCGAGGGCACCGATGGAAACACAGTGCTTGTATTTGCTTAGAAACGCCTCTTCCGGAGTTGCGTTTTCTCGGGTGTGGTTTTTAAATTTTTGGGGTTAAGTTAAGAAATAAAATAAAGTGGTGCGACAACATTATTTTTATTTCACATAAAGCCACTTAAAATCCACATAAATCCACTTGAGCTAAGTTGAAGCAGATAGGGTGAAATCCAATATATCCTACCCTCTTGGTATGATATTTGTGAGGTGGGGCCCGCACGAGCCCCACCGTTTCATTTCATCTAAGTAATGCACCTGCAAAAACTCCTCATTAATGAAAGTCAACTGGGGCGTTTTCTAAAACTTTTAAACGCTCCTATTAAATGGACAGTTATGTTGTTACCATTAATTCACCGAATTAATGGTTTATTTCTTAACATGTTTTCAAACTGTTGTCATAATAATAAAATAAGACCAACGCCTTTTATTTTTGTTGACAGGTTGATTGTTGAGAGGATTTGGAGAAACTGTACCTCCATCCTCCTTTGCGAAGAATGTGAAGAACGTGAATAATGCGAAGAACATGAAGAACGCGAAGAACGCAGAACCCTCGGAGATCGACGACGCGGCGCCGTGTTCCGTGACGCCGACGATTCTCCTTCCACAACGCTTCTTCCGCGACGTTCTTTCCCGCAAAAATCTCCGATCATCAACTGCTTGAGGTAATAGATTACGGATCTTTTAAATTTCCTTTGTGTATTTTATCCTTAACATGGATTTAATTTGTGAAATTAAATCCGTGTGTTTTCTTTAACCCTCGGAGATCGTCGACGCGACGCCCTTCCGCGACGACGCGACGCCCTTCCGCGATGTGGCGATCATCTTCTTCCGCGACGATCAATTCCGCGAAGAACTCTCGTCCGACAAAAACTACTAGGTAGGGTTTTCTTTTGAGAATAATATTTATTCCCATGGTTGTTTCTTCTAAAACAAAGAACCCGAATCAAATTACAATTTTAATTCATTAAAATTGTGCCTTGTTATGTTTTTCATGTGTTGATTGGTATTCCCAATTTTTATCACCTAACGCGGAGGTTGCAGGCCAAAACAACATGGCCTGACAACCCTCCGCAGTTTTTCGTTGATGCGCAGATTGGCGGGTGACAACAAACGGGGCCGAAAGTTAATTTTGAAGGCTTTGCAGTGAAGAACGAGTCCCGGGATGAGCACTGGCGAAGACCGCGCGCAAATCGGACCACCGGAGCGCGTCCGGTGGTCCGCGGAACCCCCCGCCGGTGCGCCACGCTGGCACGGCGGCCGACCGCCAGGATGCGATGGTGCCCGACACGCCACCGGGAAGACCTGCCGCGGCTGAAGTCGGGGCGGCGCTGGCCGGTCCCGCGGCCGCTCGGGACCGCGGAGGAGGGACGCAGCTTCAGCCGGGTCCGGGTGTCACGGAGCGGCCCCCGCGTGGGGGGCCGCGGCTGCCTTGCGCGGCGCCAGGCCAGCGCCAGCGCGCCGGCCGAGCCGGCCGGTCGGACCCGGACCCGGGTCCAGTCGACCCGGTTCGGGCCGACCCAGGGGGGGTTGGGCCGGGTCCAGACCCCCCATTTTCGGACCTTTTCAGTCTTTTTCTCATAACTTGAGCTACGGGCCTCCGAACGATGCACCGTCAGTGGAGATGCGATCCTTGGATCGCGACGATCGTTTCGGTATACTACACACAAGGTTTCAGAATACTTTGGGTTCGGTTGGGTTGGTTCGTACACAAAACCAACTGGGCCCTTGGAGCGGAAACAGTCATATCTTGAGCTTTAGACGTCCGATTGACGTGTCGTCAACTTTGTTGAATTCCTCTTAGTGAGACGGAGCTTTTGGCTTACTCCATCCGAGGTTTTGATGTAGTTGGAGTACATTCGGGTTGGTTTTGCCTTAAAAACCAACTAGGCCCTTGGAACGAAAAAGGCAATAACTCCTAGACCGGGCGTCCGATTGATGAGCCGTCTGCGACGTTTAGTTCCTGTTGACGATATGGAACTTTTGGATATATCAACTCTGGAATATGTGTCAGTTGATGTATCATCCTCTCGGCTCGTGGAGCGGACCCTCCCGAGTGAGCTTGCTGTGTGCGGGAACCCTAGAGCTGGCTGTGACTACGACGATGACGACAGTACAGAGATCCTCAGTGGATTCGACAAAGAATGTGCAAAGATCTTTAGTGGATTCAACGACGATGACTACAACACTGAGGGATCCTTTGTGGGTCAGTGCTACCGATCCTGTGTGGGTCCGTTCCTATGTGGGTCAGCGCTCAGCGATCCTGTGCGGTCCATCACCTACAGATCCTGTGTGGGTCCGATCCTGTGTGGGCCTTTGCGGGGGTTAGTTACCTATCAATAATTTGTGGGTGAAATCCTTTGTGGTTCATTGATGGGGTTAGATACCTATCGATCCTTTGTGGGCCATATCCTTTGTGGTTCATTTCGGGGGTTAGTACATATCGATCCTTTGTGGGTCCGACGGCTTAGATGAATCAGTGGAAATATCTGGTCATCTTTATCGTCATATAAAGAAGTATTCCTGTGTGAGCTGAATCCTTTTTTCGTTGCTTTGTAGATTGTGTTGTGCTATCTTGTGTGGGTATACGTTCTGCTTTCCTGTGTGGACTGGGTTTTACTTGGGTTCGGATGTTGGAGCCGAAC
Source organism: Viscum album (assembly GCA_963277665.1). Taxonomy (NCBI): domain Eukaryota; kingdom Viridiplantae; phylum Streptophyta; class Magnoliopsida; order Santalales; family Viscaceae; genus Viscum; species Viscum album. Next base: position 1,512,345,963 of record OY728157.1, on the reverse strand, counting down.
GAGAATTGATGGCTTAGGTATATGTATGGGCATATACCTAAGCCATGTCAGATGTTACTTCGTGATTGTATCTTTCCTTTGTGGTTTATCCTTTGTGTATTCTGGGAGACCTCCGGGGGTCTCGGGGTCCTTAATGAGTAGATTATACTCACCCCTACACCGGCTATGCCCGCACTACGTTGTGTTGGTTGCAGACGACGGACAGCATTGATCGTGGTTGAGGCTTGCGGAACCGGATGGTACCTGGAGGTGGACCACTGGGCGGAACGTACTCGGAGTGGGCGGCTGGACCCAAGGAGCACTGGAGGCTATCTGTACCCACCCTTCCAATGGTATTTCCAGTGGATATCTCGACGTTGTAGATTTACTTTTCAGTTGTTGTTTTTCCCTTCCAGTTGTACATTACTTTCAGTTTGGGTTTGTATTTTGGCCCACTTACTTTTCCGCACTTACTGTTGTACCAGTTTCTACTTAGTGTTTACATCTTCCGGCTTGCTCTGTGGTGTTTGTTGTTTACTTTACAAAGGAAATGCCTTACCTTTTTCCAGGATTTACACCTTGGTGCTAGTCGCCAACCCCTGGCCTATGGAAGGCGGTCTTGGGGTAGTCACGGCACGGGCCTCGAGGACGGGTCGTGACAAATTGGTATCAGAGGAGTTCGGTTCTACCGCAGACTCTAATCTTTTTTCTATGTGAAGAAATAGTGTTTAGTGTATTTGGTGTGTTTATCAGTCCAAGGAGTCCAGTGTTGGTGCGGTGACTGATGTATCCGTACACCAGGACCTTGACTTCTGATTTCTAACTTAATGCACAAAAACATTGATTGCGTGTGTGTTTCAAGTTTTCTTTGGGATTACTTTGTGTCAGTTCACCAGGTATACTGTTCTGACCGTTTCGCATCTTTTTCCTTTTCAGGATATCCCCACGACAATAGCCAGCTAGGGTTCCGAGAGTTGAGCATGACGACAGCCCACCGAGCGACGAGGCCTCTGTGTAGGGCCCTTTGACAGGTGAGGCACCGACGGTAGCTTTACCCGTCGAGCCATCGATGCTTCCAGCACCAGCCGCTGACGATGCACATCGCCTTAGTGCACTGCATGTGTTCCAGCACCAGCAACTGCCCAGGTTCCGCGGGGGGACGGACCCCCAGGCAGCTGAGGACAGGCTGGAGGCAGTGGTGCGAGTTTTCCGGTTAGTGAGGACACCAGCAGACCTCATGGTGATCCTTGCGGCGAGCCTACTGCACGCAGCAGCAGGCCGATGGTGGAGCTTGATGCTCGAGGTGCATGATGAGGCATCTCTTCTCTGGAAAGACTTTGAGGGCGTCTTCTGCTCAGAGTTCTTCCCGACCACCCTCTGTGCGGTGCGCATCCAGGAGCTTCTTCAGCTGCGGCGGGGCATCTTGACGGTCACCCAGTACTCGGTGAGATTTACCGATCTCTCTCGCTACTCGACAGACATGGTACGGGACCCATTATTCTGGGCCCGGACCTTTGAGCAGGGATTGAGACATGAGATCAGGGCATCGCTGATCTCCCTCAGCATTCCGACCCAGGAAGGAGTACTGGAGTGAGCCCTTCTGATCGAGATCTTTCTTGCTGAGTCTACTTCAGCGACGAGACCTACCGTGGGGCGGCAAGTAGCAGAGTCTTCTATAGTAGGATGTCGACGGATGACTCAGGGGTCCAGGTAGACTAGATCCTCACGCAGACGACCTCATGACACTGGCTCAGCAGTGCGGGGCACACAGTGTGGAGCCAGTCTTTCGAGAGGCAGGCAGTGCTACACATGCGGCGGGCAGGGCCACATGGCTCATGACTGCCTGAACCACCGTGCCGAGGAGCAGCAGACGGTTGAGGGGCCAACCAGGCAGAGGCAGAGGGTCGACCGTGGCAGTCTGCAGGGAGGAGGCAGACGAGGCAGAGGAGCTGGCCGAGAAGCAGGTGGTGGGCGATGCTTTGAGGCTCTACCACCACCACCACCAGGAGGTCCACCCAGACCACAGGGAGCTGGCGGGCAGAGATAGGCACAGCTCCAGGCAGTGGAGGCCTACGACCACGGCGCGCCCGAGATGATTTGAGGTACTATCTGTGTCTATTCCACCCTTGCCGTAGTTCTTATAGACACAGGAGCGAGTCACTCTTTCATAGTCATTGCCCCTGTTCGGAGCTCGAAGATTCCGACAGAGCTGTTGGCTCGATCCTTACGGATAGAGACTCCTACGGGAGCAAACTCGACGATTACACACTGGTGCCGGTAGTGTGAGCTTATTATAGGAGGCGAGAGCTTCGGCTGGGATCTTCTTTTAGTAGCGTCGAGGCCTTACGACGTCATCTTGGGCATGGATTGGTTATCTACAGTCCATGCACAAATTGACTGTATTAGGTGCATGGTGCGATGTGTACGCACCGACGGGAGCAGGTTCACCTTCACCGGAAAGAAGGGAGCCTTTGCAGCATAAGATGGACTTCCACAGATGAGAGGATAGCCCATCACTCACCAGTTGTCTAGCCTCATCCTAGGATCAGTTGACGTGTGGAGTCCTAGTTTTCCTGCAGTGGTGGATCAATATGCGGACGTCTTTCCCGACGATGTTCTAGGACTACCTCCTCACAGAGAGGTAGACTTTCATATTGACATGTACCCTGGGACAGCCCCGATATCGACTCCATCATATCAGATGGCCCCTTCTGAGCTCCGAGAGCTACGAGTATAGTTGGGGGACTTGTAGGGAAAGAGATTCATCCGACCCAGTGTTTCACCCTGGGCTTCCCCGATATTGTTTGCCAAGAAGGCGGACGGGAGCTTGCGACTTTGTGTCGACTATCGTCGCCTGAACCAGCTGATGGTGAGGAAAAAGTATCCGCTACCGAGGATTGATGACCTATTCGATCAGCTCAAGGGAGCACGGTGGTTCTCGAAGATAGACCTCATGCGAGGCTATCATTAGCTCAGAGTTCGGGACGAGGACGTGCAGAAAACGACCTTCAGATGTCGGTATGGCCACTATGAGTTCTTGGTTATGCCATTTGGAGTAACCAATGCTCCAGTAGTGTTCATGGGCCTCATGAACAGGATATTTTAGCCATACCTCGATCGATTTGTCGTAGTCTTCATCGACGACATTTTGATATACTCGACGACTGAGGAGGAGCACGCATGCCACTTGCGGGTTGTGCTGGACACACTCAAAGAGCACCAGCTTCATGGTACGCTCTCGAAGTGTCAGTTCTGGATGTGTGAGGTCCACTTCTTGGGACACGTCATCTCTGAGGTGGGATTTGCAGTGGATCCTGTGAAGATCGAGGCATTGCTATCTTGGGAGCCACCCAAGAGCGTGACGGAGGTGCGGAGTTTCTGGGGACTAGATGGATACTATCAGAGATTTGTGCCAGACTTCTCCAGAGTTGCGGCACCAATATCAACTTTGACGAAGAGGGGGAAACCCTTTGTGTGGTCAGGCAGATGTCAGCAATGCTTCTTGGAGCTGAGACAGAGATTGACCAGCACACCTATCTTGAGGTTTCCTGAGGAGGGAGTAGGGTACGTAGTCTACTGTGATGCATCAGGGACCAGACTTGGATGTGTCCTGATGTAGGATCGGGCAGTGATCGCCTATGGATCATGTTAGTTGAGGTCGTATGAGAAGAACTACGCTACCCATGACCTGGAGTTAGCAATAGTGGTCTTCGCTCTGAAGACATGACGACACTATCTGATGGGAGAGCGCTTTATAGTCTTTTCTGACCATCAGAGTCTCAGATACATCTTATCTCAGAAGGACCTGAACCTGAGATAGTGACGATGGATCGAGTTCCTCTAGGACTATGACTTTGAGATAGTCTATACTCCTGGGAAGGGGAATGTAGTAGTTGATGATCTCAGCAGGAGGACGGGCATTCAGCTACTCGAGGAGGCGACAGAGCAGCTAGCCGCCTTGTGGATATCCTTTGTGGATAGAGATGGAGCAGCCTTCCTTCAGTCACTCACAGTCTCTCCTCCACTACTACATCGGGTTAGAGAGGCACAACGTGGGGACGTTGACTGTGAGACGCGACATGCACAGATATCCTCAGGACATGCACCTGATGGTTTCTCCTTTTGGAGTAGAGCATGACGTCCTTTTCAGAGGACATACTCTGGTACCAGTTGCATTACGGGAGGAGGTGCTGAGAGAGTTTCACACTTCACTTTTGGTGGTACATCCTGGAGTGGCGAAGATGTACAAGGATCTCAGACGACAGCACTGGTGGCCAGGTATGAAGAAGGTTGTGGAAGAGTTCGTTTCTTGATGCCTCGCCTTCCAGTAGGTGAAGGCAGAGCATCAGGTACCAGCAGGCTTGGTACATCCTTTGGAGGTCCCGGAGTGGAAGTGGGGCAGGATATCTATGGACTTCGTGACTGGACTTCCACGCACTTCCAGAGGTCACGACTCCAACTGGGTGATTTTGGACCGACTCACCAAGTCGGCTCACTTCTTACCCATCAGAGAGCAGGGCTCAGTGGAGAGATTGGGACGTCTCTACGTTCAGGAGATTGTATGGCTTCACGGTGTGCCACCATCTATCATCTCTGATCGAGATGATCGGTTTACTTATTGGCTTTGGAAGGGGTTACAGGAGGCATTCGAGACACAGCTATGTCTAAGCACCGCCTTTCACCCTCAGATGGATGGTCAGACGGAGAGGACCATTCAGACTCTCGATGACATGCTCCGCGCATGTGTCCTCGACTTTGGTCGCAGCTGGGAGGACCACCTACCCTTGGTGGAGTTTGGGTACAACAATAGTTACCACTCCACCATCGGGATGGAACCATACGAGGAATTGTATGGATGACCTTGCATATATCCTTTGTGTTGGACAAACCCTGGGGAGTCAGCAGTCGTGGGACCGAAGATGGTCTAGGCCACGACAGAGAAGGTCCAGGTCATCCAGGAGCGGATGAGGACATCTCAGAGCCGGCATAAGTCTTATGCTGACAGGTGGCGGAGGCCACTAGAGTTCGGGGATGGAGACCACGTCTTCTTGCGTGTCTCACCTCGACGTGGATTACGGAGATTTGGCTGAGGCGGCAAGTTGTCTCCACGCTTCATCGGACCATTCCAGGTCCTCAGCAGGATTGGCGAGGTGGCTTATCGCCTGGCTCTACCACCTCAGTTGCACCAGGTGCATGACGTCTTACACGTATCTCAGCTGAGGAGATACGTGCACGACCCGACGAACATCATTTACCATGGGGAGCTAGATGTTGAGGATAGGGAGACCTTTGTGGAGGTCCCGGTGGATATCAAGGATTGACAGGAGCGGGTCCTACTTGGACGGTCGATTTCTCTAGTGCACATCAGATGGAAGCACGGGAACCTCCAGGAGAGCACTTGGGAGCGGGAGGCTGAGATGCGTGCTCAGTACCCACATTTTTTTCCCTAGTTTATGATGTATCTTTACGGGGACGTAAAGCCCTAAGGTGGGAGTGATGTAAAGACCTGTAAATTTCAAGGAAATTTTTTTTCTTAATTTTCTTTGGAATTTTACAAGAACGCAGTTTCTAACGGCACCTGATTTCGAGGCCCGGTGTGCCCGGAATATTTTTCTGAATTTTGGATCGGGAGAGGGTTTTTTTAACTTTTGAACCGGTGCTCGGAATCAAATTCCGAGGGCACCGATGGAATCGCAGCACCAGTATTTTCTTAGAAATTCCTCTTCTAGAGTTTCATTTGTTCAGGTGTGGTTTCTAAATTTTTGGGGTTAAGTTAAGAAATATAATAAAGTGGTGCGACAACTTTATTTTTATTTCACTTAAAGCCACTTAAAAGACACTTAAAGCCACTTGAGCTAAGTTTAAGCGGATCGGGTGAAATCCAAAATATCCTACCCTCTTGGTAGGATATATGTGAGGTGGGGCCCGCACGAGCCCCACCGTTTCTTTTCCTCTAAGTAACGCACCCGCGAAAACTCCTCATTAATGAAAGTCAACTGGGGTGTTTTCTAAAACTCTTAAATGCTCCTATTAAATGGATAGTTAAGTCGTTACCATTAATTCACTGAATTAATGGTTCATTTCTTAACATGCTTTCAAACTGTTGGCATAATAATAAAATAAGACCAACACCTTTTCTTTTTGTTGACGGGTTGATTGTTGAGAGGATTTTGAGAAACTGTACCTTCATCCTCCTTCGCGAAGAATGTGAAGAACGCAAAGAACGCGAATAACACGAAGAACACGAAGAACGCGAAGAAAGCGAAGAACGCGAAGAACGCAAAGAACGCCGAACCCTCCGAGATCGACGACGTGACGCCGTGTTCCGCGACGCCAAAGATTCTCCTTCCACGATGCTTCTTCCGCGACGTTCTTCCCCGCAACAATCTCCGATCATCAACTGCTTGAGGTAGGAGATTACAGATCTTTTAAATTTCATTTGTGGATTTTATCCTTAACATGGATTTAATTCGTGAAATTAAATCCGTGTATTATCTTTAAACCTCAGAGATCGTTGACACGACGCCCTTCTATGACGACGCGACGCCCTTCCGCGACGCGATGATCCTCTTCTTCCGCGACGGTCAATTCCGCGACGAACTCTCGTCCGACGACAACTACAAGGTAGGGTTTTTTTGAGAATAATATTTATTCCCATGGTTGTTTCTTCTAAAACGAAGAACCCGAATCAAAGTACAATTTTCATTCATTAAAATTGTGCATTGTTATGTTTTTCATGTGTTGATTGTTATTCCTAATTGTTATCACCTAACGCGGAGGGTGTGGGCAAACAAACATGGCACGACAACCCTCCGTAGTTTTTCGTTGATGCGCGGATTGGAGGGCGATGAAAAACGGGGCCACAAGTTAATTTTGAAGGATTTGTAGTGAAGAACGAGTCCCGGGATGAGCACTAGCGAAGACTGCATGCAAATCGGACCACCGGAGCGCATCCGGTGGTCCGCAGAACCCCCTACCGGCGCGCCACGCCGGCACGGCGGCGCCGGCGGCCGGAGGCGGCGGCTGGCAGCGGCCAACCGCCAGGATGCGGTGGCACCCGGCGCGCCGCCAGGAAGACCCGCTGCGGCTGTAGCCGCGGCGGCGCTGGACGATCCCGCGTCCGCGTGGGACCACAGAGGAGGGACGCGAATTAAGCCGCATCCGGGTGTCACGGAGCGGCCCCCGAGCAGGGGGGCCGCAGTTGCCTTGCGCGGCGCCTGGCCAGCGCCAGCGCGCCGGACGAGCCGCCCAGCCGGACCGCCGGGCCTGGCCACGCCCAGCCGGGCCGGGCCGCGCTGGCCGGGTCGGACCCAGAGCCGGGTCGGGTCGGCCCGGTTCGGGCTAACCCAGGGGGGGTTGTGCCGGGTCAGTCCGGGTCCAGACCCCCCGTTTTCGGACCTCTTCGGTCTTTTTCTCATAAATTGAACTACGGGCCTCCGAACGATTCGCCGTCAGCGGAGATGCGATCCTTGTATTGAGAAAGTCGTTTCGGTATACTAAACCCAAGGTTTATAAATATTTTGGGTTCATCCGGGTTGGTTCGTACACGAAACCAACCGGGCCCTCGGAGCGGAAACGCTCATATCTTGAGTTTCAGATGTCTGATTGACGTGCCGTCGACTTTGTTGAATTCCTATAAGTGAGAAGTATCTTTTGGATTACTCCGCCCTTGGTTGGGACGCAGGTGGAGTATGGTCGGGTTGTTTTTTCCTTAAAAACAAACCGGGGCCCTAGAACGAAAAAGCCAATATCTCCCAGACCGGGCATCCGATTGACGCGCCGTCTGCGACGTTGAGTCCTGTTGATGATACAGAACTTTTGGATACATCAACTCTGTACTATCTGTCAGTTGATGTATCAGCCTCTCGGCTCGTGGAGCGGACCCTCCCGAGCGAGCTTGCTGTGTGCGGGAACCCTAGAGCTGGCTGCGACTACGACAACGACGAGAGTACAGAGATCCTCAGTGGATTCGATGATGACTGTGCAAAGATCCTCAATGGATTCGACGACAATGACTACAGCACTCAGCGATCCTTTGTGGGTTAGTGCTACCGATCCTTTTTGAGTCCGATCCTGTGTGGGTCAGCACTCAGCGGTCCTGTGTGGGCCAGCGCCTACAGATCTTGTGTGGGTCCGATCTTGTGTGGGTCTTTGCGGGGGTTAGTTACCTATCGATCCTTTGTGGGTCATATCCTTTGTGGGTAATTGCGGGGGTTAGTTATCTATCGATCCTTTGTGGGTCAGATACTTTGTGGGTCATTGCGGGGGTTAGTACCTATCGATCCTTTGTGGGTCCGACGACTTAGATGAATCAGTGGAAATATATGGTCATCTTTATCATCATACAAAGAAGTATTCCTGTGTGATCTGAATCCTTTTTTCTTTCCTTTGTAGATTGTGTTGTGCTATCCTGTGTGGGTATACATTTTGCTTTTCTGTGTGGACTGGGTTGTACTTGGGTTCAGATGTTGGAGCCGAATGAGAATTGATGACTTAGGTATATGTATGGGCATATAACTAAGCCGTGTCGGATGTTACTCCGTGATTGTATCTTTCCTTTGTGGTTTATCCTTTGTGGATTCTGGGAGACCTTTGGGGGTCTCAGGGTCCCTACTGAGTAGTTTATACTCACCCTTGCACGGGATATACCCGCACTACATTTTGTTGGTTGCAGACGACGGATAGCGCTGATCGTGGTTGAGGCTTGCAGAGCAGGACGATACCTGGAGGTGGACCACTGGGCGGAACGTACTTGGAGTGGACGGCTGGACCCGAGGAGTAGTGGAGGCTATCTGTTCCCACCCTTCAGGTGGTATTTCCAGTGGACTGCTCGACGTTGCGAGTTTACTTTTCAGTTGTTGTTTTTCCCTTCCAGCTGTACTTTACTTTCAGTTTGGGTTTGTATTCGGGCCCACTTACTTTTCCGCACTTACTGTTGTACCAGTTTCTACTTAGTGTTACTTTTTCATGCTTGCTCTGTGGTGTTTTTTGTTTACTTTACAAATGCAATGCCTTCCCTTTTTCCGGGATTTATGCCTTGGTGCTAGTCGCCAGCCCCTGGCCTATGGAAGGCGGGCTTGGGGTAGTCACGGCACGGGCCCCGAGGACGGGTCATGACAGAAAGCATTGAATTGGATATTGAATCTATGATAAATGATTATGTAATTATTTTACATATTAAAAAAGATATTTTGGGACATAAAAGTTAATTGTATGAATTATCTCGTGAATTAAGGTCATTTAAAACCAATGTGGGGTAATATTAATGTTTTCGGATCAATCCTGGATGCCAATTATAATGTCAGATAATGGGATAAGTAGGAATATATATCTTATACATGTTTATTTGTTGTTTATGAGGTTGAAAACATTAAATTTTATCTCTAGGATCATAATTAAAATTATTATAATAGTCTAAAATTTCCTCTCCAATGATGAGATGCTTTATAAGGATTAAAAATGGGTTAAAGATACAGTTGGGAGAAAGGAATATACATATGATAAGGTTTATCTGATTGGTGGAAATATTATTCCATGTTTTCAGGGTGAATAAAATATTGATAAGTACAATAGATTTATGGAATGTAAAATGTTTATTAGTTTATGAATGTATCAAGACTTGATGTACTATAATAGTTAAGGACTCTGTTATCATTATGTATACTTTAAAAAATTCAGGACCTAGAAGTTGGACATCCTCAAGAGTTTAGGTAGTTTACAAAGTCCTCGTTCAAATTAAAATGTTTTATTTTATGGTGTACAATGTATTTATAATAGATGGTGGAGAACCTAATATACTAGATAAGGTGAGAATTTTGAGTAACTCATATAGTCTTCATTAGTAATGAACAAATAATAGGATTCCTTTCTTGTTTTTGAAAAATGTGGGATACCATAATTACCTATAGAAAAGAGGATACTATATAATGATTTATTATATCATCTAAATGTGGAAGAAAATGTTAGGAAATAGTACAATGTATGTCTAGCTGTAAAGGGATTTCAATAATAATAAATAGTGTAATTTCATGAATTTTATTCTAATTTTTCAATGAGTAAAATTATATATATAGATCTATGCCTATCTATATTGAATGGTTTATTTATTAAACAACTTGATGATATGAAATGATTTCTTCATAGTGATTTTATGGAAGATAATTATATTGAGACAATAGAAAGTTTTCTATGCAGTGTAATGGGGGGAATTGTGTACAAGATAAAATGGGGTTTTTATAGGATTATGTTGGAACCACGATAGTGAAAAAGTATGTTTAAATACTTATTGGTAGAACAAAAATATATCCAATTTAATAAAAAAATTCCATTATGAAAGGGAAAATTATTTTCAATGATTAATTACAATACTTATTAATATTGATGCCATGATCTTAGATGGAATATTGATGGAAAGGTTAGAAGAGTTGTTGTTTTTTCATTGTACAACATATTATAGATATTGGATATTTAATTTTTAAGGTAGGTGTTGGGGATATGGAATATAATAGAATTAATGTATAAACGTTTTTTGGATTAGTTGGAGTATATTCAAAATGTGTTGGATCATTTTTAAATGATTTAGTGGAAACATATGAGCACCCCCTTTCACAAACACCTAAAACATTCTAATGAGAAGGTGCGTAAAATGGATGAGGCGGTTCTATACATGGAGATAGTTTTGTATAAATCAGTCATAAGAAGTATGATATACAATATGGTTTGTAAGAGATTTTAAATATTGCATGAAATTGGTGCAGTTAATACATTGTTTTTGAATCTTGGAAACGATAAATATGAGGATTTAAAGTAGATTATTTAATCTTTCAAAGGATTAGGGGGATCTAGAACCCTATTTCATAATTTCTTATCTACTATAAGGATTTTAATATACTAATAATGGATACGATATAGACATAAATAAGTGAACCACTATATATTTTTTAATTTTAAAGTAGCTTCCAAGTGATGGATTTTGAGACTTCAAACTATATTATAATATTTAACCATGGATGAAATGAAAATTTAACTCACATAATCTGATAATGAGTTGGAATGTTTTAAGTCCTTTTTAGGGGAGAAGAGAAGAATAAAGAAAACTGACACACTATTATATGGTTGAAAGAGTGAAATTGACTTTCCAAGAATCTGATGTTTAATTCATAAATGAAACTGTCAATGATGAAGTACCATTTTGTAAAATAAGTTTTGGAGGATGTAATTATAGAACTATGAATGTTTATTGGGGATCGGAATTCGATAGTTAAGTTGAATAATGTCTTAGTATATTAAATTAAGTTAAGTAGTTTTTCTTTAGTGGGGCTTGGATGACTAGTGGTTATGAGATAAAAAATAATTATATAATTGAAGAATTCAATAAAATAATATATGTTTCATAATAAAGTGTTATGACCCAAAATACTTCGTGGTGAATCCTTAAGAAAGATTCTCAAGTGAGAGATTGTCTATCTTAGAGAAAGAACCCCTTTTGAGTTAAAGTATTACAACATCAAAAACTGAGATACATCATGATATATGATATGGATTAGAATAAAGTATAATAAGGAAACTATTGTTCTAAAATATTAGGTGGATTATTTTTCAAATGTGTTTATATGGGAGGATGAGTTTTGTGGTATGAACTATTCGTCAAATACATTAGTTGATTTAGTTGTGTTCAGTAATATACTAGAAGTTACTATAATAAAAATAAGGTTTTCATAAAATAATTGATGATGGTTGAATAGATAATGTCAATTTAGATTATCTATAAATAGATGAATTGGGTTATATATAACGATGATATTGTTATGATGATTAAGATTATGTTGGCATTGTGCTTTGGAGTGATTGTAAGGTCTTGTTCTATTTCTCATGAGTAGTGAACCTATCTCTTGGAATGTATAACTAAGTGAAATATTTTTGTTATCTCATTACTTTATTTTATTGATGTTTTCAAGATGAACCAAGTTTAGATTTTATTCAAAATATTTTCAATCCCTATTTTTTATTTGTGAGGGTTTACTTCCTTCTTTCTTGGATTCATTTTTGTTGTTTTCCATGATTTCTCAGCATGGTGTGTGAATAGTGAATTGATGGGGTGTGATGATTCTCAATTATAGAAACAATGAATCTTGATATTATGAATTTTATAAATTTTAAATCTATTTTCACATTTTTTATAGGCTGATACATTTCAAATCACTAGATGCAAACCCAAATCTTTTTATATTGAATAAATTTACTTCTAGGTATTAAGTTGAACCTTAAATTCTGAAATATCAACAAGATGAATATATTATAACGGTATCATATAGTCTTAATATATGAAACTATATTAATAATTAAATCTATATACATCTATAAGTTTTCCTATGAAATCGTTTTGAAATAAATTTGGAAAGTGGTCAATGTTTGAAAAGTAGATAGGTTGTTATGATCCCATTCTTGACCTTAAAATCACACTATCAATATAACATGTGATGAATCTCAACTAGATCAAATTAATTACTTCTCATCAGAAAAAAAATTTAACTCTCTAATGAATGTATTATAATTAACTATTGAAAAAAATGAAAATAAAAACTGATAATAGTTTATATTTATTAAAAAATGTGTTAAAGATTACAAGATTTTAATGATATAAACTATGTAAATATATTGGATAATAAAATTAATTTTATTTATATATTCTCTCACAATGATATCACAAGTCAAATATATCTCAAGGAACTCATTTCTCTTTTCCCAAGGAGAATTGACACTCAATAGAAATTCCTAACACTCCAAATCACACCCCAAGTATTCTATTAGATGAGTAATGTTGAAAGAGTAAGATTCAATTATATTTAAAAAACTCAAATGAAATTGTAAAAGGAACCAATATTTTACCATAATAAATAGATTTAGTGGGGATAATTATTTTCTAAATTTATTAAAACAAATCAACCAAATGTGAATTTCTTATGATCCAACCATTCATTTTATAATGAATAAAATAAATAAAGAATGAAAACATATTGCTTTAATTAACTTGATTATCAATGATTCTCAATAGTATTTTGATATTTTTCACCAAGGAGTATCCAATTGAATCCATATTTCTTGGATAAAAATGATATAAATTGAATTCTAAATGAATGTGAAAAATCTTTACTTCTATATTTTATATCAGAGAGAGATCTTTTGTTTTTAGAAGATTATGATAATGTTATATACTATTTGGATGAAACTGATTTCAATATCATTGAACCCATTTATATATACCTCTAGGGATAATCCTTTAAACATAAAAATAAAACTATTATATATAATCCATTTAATAAATATTTCAAATGTCAAAACTTATTGAAACTCCTAGTTTTACCCTTATAATGATTTTTAAACATGTAAAAAATTAATTTAGATAGTAAAATTACTTTCAAAATAGTCAACTGATATTTTAAACTAGTCATGATTTTTTAGGTTAATGATTAATAAAAAATACACTTTACCATGTAATATAAGGACTCTCATTTTAAACATAGATGTGATGATATTTACTATGACACAAATTTACCCAATAGAGACCGCATTGTGGTTAAGCCTTCCACCTTTTGGTTTTAACTTATATGAATATTTATATAAAATTCCCACATGAAATAATTATTATATACTTATAAAACTTACACATTATGTTACAATATATGTACAACTAATAAAACATAAACCAAACAAAATTTTGATTCTTCTAAAACTCATTTTTAAAAATTATAATTTCTTTTTAAAATATATTATATCATAATTTATAAATAGTGAAAATACATCTAAAATTTTTATACATCATCTAAAACACATTAAGGGAACCCCTCTGTGTTTAATAGAACCATTTCATAAAAAAATAAATCATTATTACCACATAAAAATAGTTTGACCCTTGTAAACTTTTTTTATAGAGACCTAGACATATAATACATGGATACTAAATATTTTTAGATTAATATCCATTACACTACAAAAACTCAGGCATGAAAACTGTAATATTTTAGTATGTTTTGAAACATGGAACATAATCTTCTTAATTCATGAAATATCTTACCTATATCCCATAATAATATTCCACATTAGTACTATTACATAAAACACATTCTTATTAACCTAGGGAAAGGAATTATAAGAAAGGGTGAGTTCATATTCTTAGTAATGGTAAACTTGTGAGATACAAAAGTATTACATGATATTTAGGGTATGAGAACAAGAACATAACATTTAAAACCCATACCCTACATATAAAATATATTAATCAGGATTCATATCATAAATATTGTATGTTTAGAGGACATGAATCCTAAGGGAATAAAATAACATGAGACATGAGAGCATAACATTGGCATAAGACATAAAATTTTAATATACAGATACATATAGAAAATCATTTATATATTATTCACGGCTCATTGATGAGGCTACCATATTAGAATTGTTTCACTCCCCAAACCATCATATTAGTTGAGGTTCCCTCCCAAGACCATCATAGTGGAAAAATTCACTTACTGAAATAGACTCACACACCTTTCAAGCTATGCCTCACTAAACATGGATGACTCCCCATTCTGGTCCAGTCTTACTAAACCGAGTTCACAATTTCTTCTTGTTATGTCTTACAGAACAAGGTTTTCTCCCAATTCAAGACATGTCTTACTGAACCGAGATCAATCCTTGATCTAGTATTATACATATCATGATATATAAATATTCACCCAATAAATTGGAGGAATATATAGGCCCCACCATTCGTTGGTTATAACATTACCATCCTCCTTAGTTATAATATGACCATTATCCTCAGTTATAATGTAACCACCATATCCTAATGAAAATAATACATATGTGTGCAACGTGATATTAAAACATTAATCATATAATAATTCACTAAATGAACTCAGTATCATAAGAATTTCATTATATCACAACATATGGAAAAGATATATATTTCATAATCATTTTATCATCGAATAACAAATGAAATGATTTAGATTTCATTAGAGTAATATCATGGTATAACCCATGGAATAGAAATATATTTCATAAATATATATTCATTATAAATATAAACCATTATGAGAAATAATTAGAATTGTATCCCTAGATCATATATGTAATAAATAACAAATTATTTAAAAGGATGCCTTTTTAGATCGAGATGAATTTCTTAATATTACTCAAGAAATTTTTGAAGAAAATAAACATTATTTGAAAATAATTT
The DNA here is from genome assembly GCA_963277665.1 of Viscum album. Lineage (NCBI taxonomy): Eukaryota > Viridiplantae > Streptophyta > Magnoliopsida > Santalales > Viscaceae > Viscum > Viscum album. Next base: position 1,512,330,743 of record OY728157.1, on the reverse strand, counting down.
TTTTTCAAATAAAACATTTTTAAAATATTTTTCTTTGCAAATAACAATAAAAATTATAAAGAATGATTTATAAAATAAATTAAAACATTATTTTAGGAAAATATCCTTTTCATATTAAAATAAATTTTTACAAATAAAACATTTTGAAAAACCTTTTGATTTAAAAATAACAATGAAAAATTATAAAAGAATCATCAACAAAATGATTGGCCATGATGTTGAAAAATTATGTTCATTATGTAAAATATAAAATAAATATTCAATTCACATTTTTGATAAATGGAAAAGGGGAATAATATGGAAAATGATATGAATATTCTTTTCCAAACATTTCATAAAAATTAAAACAAGGTAAAAATGAATTTTAAAGTAAGTAGAGGAAAATAAAAAAAATTTAAACATTTTTAGAAAATAAGGTTTGGAAGAATATAAACTTTTTACCAAATAGATAAATAAACACATTCCTTCCTAAAACATTTTTTTATTATCTTATATACCCAACGGTGAAAAAATGGTAAAATTGCATGAAAATATCATGAATAACTTAATTATATGACAATTCTCATGGTTATTGACAGACATATCAGAAAATATTATCCTCTAAAACATAATAACAAACAAACCAAATAAATAGTGAGATTGTATCATAAACTAATTAACACATTGGTAAATTTGAATTTTTCAAAAAATAGAGAAATAACATAAACTAGACATAAAATATTAGTATGATAGATAAATTCATGATATTACATTTAAAAGTGGTTTTATATACATCTCATGAAATAATATAGGTGCACAACATAACCATATATAATAGAAAGAAACTTTTGACAAAAATACCATACTGCTTGAGTAACTTTTAATCATAATCATTTTTAATGAATAGATTCAATTGAAACATTAATTATCATTTAATTAGGTATATTAATGATACATAATGTCATATTTCAGTATATACATCACCCAAAAGTAATGATTTTTGAACATGACGCAAGACTCCCAAAAATAAAAGTGAGACTAGAATTCTCCTTAACGAAATTATCAACTTCAATCACAGTAATTAGAGTCTCCTTTATAAAAAATATACAATTATTATAAATTTATAAATGAACCATAATTATATATATCCCACTATATATTATTTAATTATTTCATTTTTTGCACATTATTTAATAAGTATATGTTAAAGTCACGTTTCAGGTAATAACCGCTTTGCATTTCATATATGTTTTTTTTATTTTCAGTCCACTTAATTTGATCATGGTTAAATAAATAAAAAGCAATAATCATGGAATAATATTATTATTTATACATAAAATTTAATTTTAAACAAATCATGAATGATGGTTTTGATAAATGAGTAATGATAATATGATAGAGACGATAGGCTATACATACCCATGAGTAACATTCTTATTTTTCAATCATCATTATGGTATAGAGGTAAGTAATATATTAACCATATATAATTATCATAATATCATAAATAACATAATACATATTTAAATATAGTCATACATATAATACATGTGGTGTTGTTATGATAAGAGAGTCACATCAATTCATGTTGGTGGTAGTCTACACGTACACGAGCGACATTATCGTTCTCCTTTGAGTCAAATTGGAACTAATAAAAGATATATATTATCTTTTAAGAATAAAAAATTTGGTGAATTTAGTAATTATATAATTTATATCTCATATAATTATTAACATTTCCCTGGTCAACTTATATGTAAAGCATGAATGAATGACATCACTTCCCGAGGTGGTAGTCCTCCATACACACAAGAGATGCTATCATATTCCATAATGTAAATAATAAAGGTAATGGTGATATTATAATTATAGAGGCATAATAAAATCATAAATATCATATATAAACCATAAATACATCATTATATACAACCGTTAGAGGTGTAAACTGAAAAACGAATGACATCGGTTCGTGAGGTCGTAGTCTACTATACACAAGAATAACGATTTTGTAACACATTTTACGGTGGTGGAGATTTTTTATGTTCATAAAATTATTACAACAACACCCCATTTTATTTAAAATATTATTTTTATTATATCATTATAATTTTGAAAGAATCCAGGTAGGTGGAAAACAATATAAAATTAATACTCTCATTAAAGAACATTACCTCTTTTTCAGGTATCCACACTACGTTTCCACTAATGCCTTCATCAGTTGGATTTATGTCCATAATAATGATTCTATGATGAGATGAGTGAATTTTTTATGTGTTATGGGTAGTTATTTTATGATCTAAAAAGGTTTTACGCTGTAAAGAAGATATGAGAGTGTGTGACCTTTTATATGTGGGAGAGAGGACTCACTTGCTATTTTTGAAAATAAATAAGTGATAATATGTTTTTTATATATCACAAGGGTCAATATTAAACATTATATATTTAATATTATATATATGATGATAAAATATTTTTTATACAAGTGTATAGGTCCTTTTTAGACTTATCTTTTTAGTTTAATACCCTGACAAAACCATTTTTAAAGTATTCACTATTCATTATTGTCAAAAATTATGTTAACCTTCTTAAATTTTTTTTAAGACTCCAAATATGGAATAATTTTTATAAATTTAAAATCAAATAATTAGGAAATTTTAATTTAAAATTATTCATAAATACTTTATGATAAAATTTGGTTTTAAGGAGAAATGTTTCAAAAGTTTAAAAATTTTTATCACCAAAATTCAATATAAAAATGATTATAATGTCCTAAATTGGAATAAATAGTTGTTTTTTTACAACTTATACTTAAAAAAATTCAAAATAAAATTCAAAATAATAAATAATTTAAACAAAAAGTCTATTTTTAATTAAAATTATGTATTTTTTATTATTCATAAAAAATGAAACTTTTCGGAAAATTATGACAATTACCCATAAGATAATTTTGACATTATAATTTCAAAAATAAATTTTATTTTATCCAAATTTATTCATAAATGATTTAAAAATTAATTTTATTAAATGTTCCCAAAGATGAAAAAACTGATTTTTAGGGAAATATAATATTTTAGTTTAAAATTGGATTTATTATAATTTATTATCTAAAAAAATATAGGAATTTGAAATAATTTTTAATATATAATATATAAATTTAATTAAAATAATTACCAAAAATTTATTTTTGTTATTTCATTTATATAAATCACACTTGTGCATATAAAAATAGTTTCCCAGAGAAAGATTTAATTATAATTTCTAAAGATTTTTATTTGCATTTATAATTAATTAGTCACCAATGAATTAATTTTACATACATGCATCAGCCATATATTTTTAATTAGTTTATATTATTCATAAGAATAATTCCAATGACTAAGGGAAACTATAATAATAATATTTTAATAATTTGTTGGGTTTCATTTAAACTTAATGTTTTGTGTAATGTAAGATAATCTAGGTGTTGCATGTAACACAAGAAAAACTATTTGTTGAATATAAATCAAAAGAAACATAGTTTTGTGTGTAAAGAAATATAATGAAAAGAATAAATTAATTTGGAAAAAAAGATTTCACAAAAATATCTGGGTGTTACATTCTACCCCCTTATTATGAATTTCTCCCTCAAAATTCATCTCAGTCATCAAAGGATAAAAATTTGAAAATTATATCATAGAAACCGACATGCAAAAGAGGATTAATAAAAATACTATTTAAAAAGAAAATGGAATGTGAGATAGCCAACTAAAATAATACCTTGTAGGTTTCTAAAATAGAGAAAATGGGTGGAAAGTGAAAACATGATAATTGAAGAGAAAAAAATGCCCAAATAATAATTTAGATAGATATAGAAAATTAATTAGAATATTGTGGGTGATCTAGAAAAGGTTAATGATCATAAATACATAAACAAAAGTTTTGTGAAAAAGGAAATTGTTATCATAAAAATGGCAATAAGAGTAGAAAAATTTACATTAATAATTTTCATCTAATGATATACTGTATTTATTTGATTAAATTTAATAAGAAAAATATAACCATTTGGTTGTACCTTGATAAATTTCTAATTATATTCTTACTCTAAGATATGAATTTCATTTTTATGCATAAAAATACAATAAATCATAATATCTATAATATAATGACAATTCATTCCTTCAATATATAGTTAAAATTTTTAACATTGGTTATCGAATATGGATAAATCATTATATGGTCAAGTAATTAGTTAATCTTTAAAACCACATCCAAAATTCCACTTAAACTATTAAAAAATGGTTAACCTTATGAACCTTCCAAATGATTAAAATAAAAAACATTATAAACATGATTCTTAAATTTAGAATATAAAATTTTAGTTAATCATTATACACTGTAAAGTGGATCTTTATTTTCACATACCAACCATGTGAATACTTTCTTCATGAATTCTCTTAAAAAATGAAATAGCCTATATTACCATAAAACCATATTGAAATCATACATGCTTCCTCATTCATTGAATAAATACATAGATTATTTAATTTATTTTATAGATCAAATAATTTTGTAAACTCAATAAATAATAATAGAAATTATATTGTTGATAAATATTTTATCAGTTATGATTTCATCAATACCATCCAATTTACCTTATATATATCAATCATTTTTTATCTATGATAAAATAAATTTTTTCAACATTAGGAATATAATAAGGGTTAGTTTCCCATAATCATGTGTTTTCCAAAAAAATTATAATCATTACATTATATCACGTTTCCAGGTCATCAGTACCATTCAACATATTCTTGATAATCCTTAAAAAATTACTGAAAATCATTATAAATTTCATATTTATTGAATTCCAATACATAAACAATTCAATTATTTCTCCTCAAACATAATATATTGACTAGGATTCAATAACACATTCCCTAATACCTCTTTCCTTTTTCATGTCATTCACAGTCTCTTCATCATCAGTAGTGTAACAATTACTCATATCACCTTCATCATTCTCTTAATGACATTTCCCATGAGGAAATTTAAATTTACGATTCCAAAAAAATTTATATTTAAATCATTCCAAAGTGAATAATATCTTTGGGAGAATATTATTCCCCTCTATTGCATTACCTGAATTTTTTTTATCTTTTTAGTAACATGATTTGTGACCATATTTTCGTAGAATAAAAATCTTCTCGTTCCTCTAAGACATCCAGTTAGGTGTTTATTTCAACATTCTCAATATATAGGAAACTGAATTATCCTTACTTTATCGTTACCATCAATTGAAACCTCATTGAAATATTTCCTTCCCTTATTTGCTGAGTCTAAGAGTTGGTTAAGGTACACATTGTTAAAAAAAATTCCATTAAAACAAATTAAGTATAATTTCAACATCCTTTACTCCATTCATAATCCCATATTTCTTCCCATCAACAAAATTTCCATAAAATTTAATATTAATACAGTTCCTTCTATTTCCCACCATTGATAAAGACTAGAAATCATGGTGTGAGATATTATAATCATAATTTAAAATCACATTGTCTTAAAAATCATTTAGGATATCTAAATCAATACACCATATATTTAATCTATGTATCATTATGTTTTTTCTACTTTATTAAAAAAATAATCTATTTGAATACATAATTATGGTTCAAAAATTGTTTATGAAATTACAAAGAATATCACAGGGGAGTTTTAAAGTATCTGTGTAGCAAGGCTCGTAGTTGTGCACAAGTTCTGGATCGGTAATATATCAATACAGTTTTTCGTGGTTGTTACCCCTAGGTACATCGATTCCAATCCACATCTACATATAGTGTCTCAATAGATATTTAATTCCATGGAAACCACTTACTCTATCATTTACCATAATTCTTGTACATTTTTATATACCTTAACACATCCACTGACATATCACTAAATACATCCCTAGATATATAATTATAAATATCTGTATGTATATCACTAAAGTTTTCTCATCCTAGATTCAAAAGATGAACTCGACCTTTAGTTCGATACTAATTATATATACCTAGGCTTCTCATTCATGGATATTAAATATTTTTAGAATATTAATTACATTAGATAAACACATTAATGAAGACTATAATAGTTTAGTGCCTTTGGATACATGGAAGAAAATATTCTTTATTATTTAAAGGTCTTTAATTTATTACATAATCATCTTCCAATTTAGTACTCCTAATTAAAAAAATATTCACAACCTAGGGAAATGAAAAATAATAATGTTTGAACTCTGATGATTATTAAGGGTAAATAAGGGAGATAAATAAGGATAACATGAGCATAAGGGTATAAAAGCATGAGAGTAACATTTGAAAACCATACCCTATATATCAACGATCATAATGATGATTCATGAAAAAATGATTGATAGGTCATATGATATGATTCATGAGGGAATAAAAGAGCTGGAGATATGAGATCATAAAATTATCACAAGACATAGAATGTTTTCATAAAAATTATTATAGAAAATAATTTCCATATTTGTAAAAGATCATTTACAAGGATATAATATTAGAATGGGTTCACTCCCCAAATAATCAATGTATTCATGGTTCATTCCCAAGACCATGATAATAGAAAAGTACCATACAAAACTAGGTTCACTCCCATTCCCATACCTATCTTATAGAACCAGGTTTACTTCCCATTCTAGAATCATCTTACTGAACATGGTTCAACCCATATTCCAGTCATCTATTACTGAAATAAGTTTAGTCCCCATTCCAGTCCTATCTTACCGAACCAGGTTCACTCACCATTCTAGCCTTTTATATCTTAATAGATATAAATATTTACCCAAAATATTAGACGGATATAAAGATCCCAACCTTTTTTGGTTATAATGTGTCCACCATCTTTGGTTATATTTTAACCACTATATAATTATTTAAATCATACATATGTGTGACATAAGATCATAATACATTAATCATATTATATACCATGAAATATAAATCATATTATAAATACTTTATCAAATAATAACCTATATAAAGGAGAACAATTTCATAATAAATTCATCATTTCATCATTTCATCATTGTATAACCCATGAAAAAGTAGGTTTTATAAGATTTGTATCATGGTATAACTCGTAGATGAGAAATAGGTTTTATAAATATCTTTTAATCATAGATATTGTCCATTTATTTAAATAATAAGAATAATATCTTTGGTTCATATCCCTAGTAAATAAAAAATTATATCAAAGGATGCCATCTTAGGTGGAGATGTATATTGAAAGATCATTTAGAACATTTCATATTGAAAATAACCTTTATTTGAATATAATTCTTTAACACGTAATTTTTTTATAAATTCTTTTCTTTTAATATAACATTTAAAACAATTAATGAATGCTTTGAAAAATCTATAAAATCATTTCTTTAGAAAAATATCCTCTTAAATTTTAAAAAACAATTTTTAAAACATAAAAAATTATAAATCCTACAAAATATTAACGTTTTTTGTATGAAAATAATTATTAAAATAAATAAAGTATTATTTTATGTAATTATTGGTAATGATGTTAGAAAATTTCATTCATTCCATACGTGATAAAATGAAAAATCATTTCACATTTTCAATAAAATCCAATTGAGAATTGTTAAAAAATGACATTAAGATTCCTTTTAAAAATTTTTGATAAAATTCATATCATGGGTAAATATTTCTTTATAAAATAAAATTCAAATAATAAAAAAAGTGAAAACATTATTTGAAAACATAGTTTTGGAAGAAAATGGATTTACATCCAAATAGATAAGTGAATTTTGGTTTTCATAAAAAAAATATTATATTATGTAGAATAGAGTGCAAAAGTAGTATGATTGCTTGAAAATTTCATGATTTACCAGAGGAGAATAAAATTATTTATAATATTTCTAAATGGATTATAATATTTAATCAATGGAAGTATAATCGTGAATAATCCTGATAAATGGTTAGATTGTAACATAAAAACATAAAAAAATTGGTAACTTTGTGTCATAATAAATATTAAATAATAACATAAAATGTAACCTAAAATATCCTGAGGCCAAATAGATTAATTATAATATATTTCAAATCGTATTTATATACACCTCATGAAATATTATAGGTTCATAACATAACATATGTATCAAAGAATAAAAATTTAAAACAAAAATCCATTATCCCTTGAGTAAATTTTGAATTGTAATCCCCCTGAAAGAATAAAATCAATAAAATCTATAATTATCATTAAATTTAGTAGATTAATGACATATCATGTCAAAGAGTATTATATGAACCATAAAAAAGAAAAAAGTGGTGAACATGGAATAAGTCTCTTAGAAATTAATGTGAGACTGTAAATCCCCTTACCAAAAGTATCGACTTCCTTCGAACTCACTAGAAACTAATTTATAATAAATATAAGATTATTATAAATTTATTACAGACCCATAATTATGTCTATCATACCAAATATGATTTAATTATGTCCTTTTAATACTAATTTATTAAAAATTTTATGTTAATGTCTTTTTTAATAATAACCACTTTATTTTTTATATATGTTTTGATTTGATATTTTTGGTCCTCTTATTTTAATCATGGTTATAATACTTCCATAGTAATAATAATTAAATAATTATATTATTTATACATTAAATATATTTTTAATAATAATAATGAAATATGATTTTGGGAAATGTAGTATGTTATAATCCGGGTGACGGTAGGTTGTATATACGGATGAGTAACTTCTCTATTTTTCAGTGATCATTATGAAAATTATGTAATTAGTGTATTATATTTATATAATAATAATAATATCATAAAAAAACGTAATTTTTTAAATATTGTTATATATTTCATACATGTGGTGTTTTTATAAAAATAGATCACATCGTTTTGTGAAGGTGGTAGTCCACATGTACGAGAGCAATGTTATCATCATTCATTGTGGAACATGGTACGAAAGGAAATTATATATATTATATTTTTATAATTATAAATATGTAATTAATATCATAATTATTTCAATTACATCACATATACTCATTAATTTAACATTATCACCTTCTGTGTAAAGCGTGAACAAATCACATCACTATGCGAGATTGTAGTCTTCTGTACACATGAGATACATCATCATATTTCCAGAACATGGAAATCATAAAGTTATGTGTGATATAAAAAATAAATAAAAATAATAATATCCTAAATATTATATATAAACAATATATCCATTATTATGTCCAAGTGTTATATGTGTAATGGAAAAGTGAATGACATAGGTTCACGAGGTGGTAATCCACCGTATAGATGAACGATGATTTTGTAACCCATTTTATGAAATTAAGGAAGGTTGTAGGTCATGAAATTATTATAAAAAAATAAAATTATATTTAATAAACTGATTTTATTATATAATAGTAATTCAAAAATAATTAATGTAGGTGGAGAAAGAAATAAAATAATGATTCTCATTAAAAAACATTACCCATTCTTCAAGTATCCTCTTTTGGATTTACCTAACGACATCCTAGGTTGGATATATGTAAAAATTATGGCATATAGGATTATAGGAACTAAATTTTGATGTAATTTGGGAAGGAAGTTTCTAAAAAATATGTTTGATGGTGTTAGAAAGGGAGGAGAGAGGGTGGCCTTTTATAAGTATGGTAGATGACACACGTGGTACTTTTGAAAATAAATAAATTATCCAACATTTTTATAATATAAAAAGGGACAAAATTAGTCCATTATAGATCATTTTTTATTTAATGGTTGAAATAATCCTTTCTAATAGTTTTAATACATTTTATATTTTCTTTTTATTCTTATCATTTTAGATTAATCCCCTCTAAACACATTTTTACCTTAATCGTGTTAATTAATTATTACTGCATTCACATTAAATTTTGGGAAAAAATTATTTTAACATATTATAGATTATAAATAATAATGATTAAAAATATATAATCCATTTTTCCAAATTCCATTCATATAATTTGAAAAATTTAATTTAAAATTAACCCTCTAGAAGCGATGAGAAAGTGAATTTTTTAATGAGAAAAGCGTCAAAAGATAGAAATGTTTTTATATAAAACATTAATATTAATTAAATAGAACTAACTAGATTTTACCAATTGATATAAAATTGAACAAATTTTACTTTAAAATAATTCTAAATTTATTTTAATGTTATAAAAAAAGTAAACGAGAAGTCAAAATTCAATTAAAATTAACTATTTTTCATTATTCATCAGAAATGAAAATTTTCAAAAAAATAAAAAAACAACCTAAGATAGTCTCAAAATTATTATTTAAAAATTATTTTTGTTTTATAAAATGAGTTTTTTAACAATTTCAAAAATTAATTTTATTATAATTATAGAAAAAGACGACAAAACATCATTTTAGAAAAATACTATTTTTAGCATAAAATTGGATTTATTCTTATTTCATTTATAAAAAACATATAATATGAATGTTAAACACTTGGATGAATATATAATATATAAAATTAATCAAAATTATTACCAAAATTTATTTTGTTAATTTTTTGATATAAAAACCACTTTTATATATAAAAAATAGTCTTTTAGAGAATGATTTCCTTTTATTTTCAAAATGGTTTTATTTTTATTTATAATTTATTGGTCACCAAAGTATTCATTTTATATGAATTTGTAAACCATATTTTCATAATTTAATTAATATTATTCCTAATAAACACTCTAACATCTAGGTTACAAATATCACAAAAATATTATAATAATATGTCACATTTCATTTAAATAGAGTGTTTCATCTAATACAAGATAAGCTCGGTGTTTCATGTAATGCAAGAAAAACTCATTGTTCTTGTAACTCATAATGAACACAGTGTTTCATGTAAATAAAAATTTATAAAATATCAAATTAATATGAAAAAATGTTTCATAAAATATCATGGTGTTACATTTGCAGCTCTTTGTGAAATTATAAATTCCTTAACCCCAAATTTAAGGAAATGATTGGATTCCTAAAATTATATGGTGATTTTTCATGATATCTATTAATTTTTTTATCTTAATACATATATTCACAATATTTAATTTATTCAACTATTCATGATCACATAAACCATTTGTCCAAACATCGAGTGACTATGAGACACAGAGCATATAAATCCCATATAAACTAACTAGAAGGTGAAAGTTGGAACCTCCTATTAGGTTTCACCTCTCGGAAGTGATTCCCTAGCTTGATGCATAAGGTTTCTTCTTTCCCCCTCCTATTTTTGGGAGGGAGAGGACCTCATTTTATCATCTCTAAATCATCGCCCCTTGATCCCGTTCACTAACCCTGATTGCTTTCCCGTTGTTCCTTGTGATTTCACAATCCTGAAGGATCCTAAAATTCATTATGGTGAGCCTCAACTTCTGTTATCGATGTTGGAATTCAAAAAATCTTTAAGACTTATAGATATGACCCCTAAGGCTTGTTTCAGACATTGCAGACCATTCATTAATGAGTTTGACTGGTTTATCTTTGGATTTTGGGGGTTACAAGAGCGTGGTATTATTGGTCTTCTCGATAATCACCATCTAATGATTTATTTCAGCTCGGAGGAGGATCTTTTCTATTATTATTACACTTCTCCACATAAGTTCATTGGCTACATGTTATTCCATTTTTTGGTATTATTAGTTTCATATGAAGAATGATTCCCCCTCTTTTGTGATCTTGATTAGCTTCCCAAAAACCATCTTTTCATTTCAAAACCCCTCAATTCTTCAAATTCCAGGAAATATGGTAGGTTTTTAGCTGTTCTCTGATAATATAATTAGATTTGTTATACATCCAATTAAACTAAAAATATGTGTTGTGTTTCATGTCTCCAAACCACTGGTAGAGTTGGTATGGATCACTATCAGTGCAGAATTTAGGTGCAAACAATCGGTATTTTTCGAATCATGGGTAGACTATTGTAATAAGTGTAAGTTCCAATGGTATTTGGATTCCTTTTTCTAAAAGGGTTTCAAGGGTGGTATGGATATGAAGATGGATAAAGACATTTGAATGGATTAGCTGGAAGACAATGTTTAGTCAACATTTCTAGAAGACCTGTTTTCAAGTGGGGACCCAATAGGACTCTCATCCTCACATCGCTAGAGAGGCATCTGGTCTGTGAGGGGGGGGGGGGTGAAGTGTAAAAATAGTTATCCATTTGGAATTAGGTTAATCCAAATGAGGTTAATACCAATGTTTTAGAAGTGGTTATAATATTTCATAATGATCTAGATGGTCCGGTTAAACATGATTTTTTCCCAGTCATGGGGGTAAATTGATTGTATGTATTTTACCCTCCTACCTTATCCAATGAAACTTCTTATATAGAGTTCTTAAGAGCTATAAGTGGTGCCTCGCTCAAGGAGGGACTGTAGGGGACTGCCCAATTTTTGGTTAACTAATCCACAATTGAAAATGTTGAATTTTTTCAGGACATAAGGGGTTCACATATTTGTGATAAATGGGCGAATCCAATGACATGATCTTCAATACAAATAGGAAACATATTTTAAGGACTAGATGAGGAAGGATATAATATAGATCAACCATAACTATTCTAGGTAGAGGGTTCCGTTTGATTGAGTCAAGGGGTATACAGGAATGAGTGCAATGAAGACAATTCTAGTATTCCTGTAAGCGATAGTAAGAGCCTATGCAAAAAAGTTACTAGAAGGAAATATTTAAAGAGAATAATTATTACTTCTTCTTACCACCACTAAAAAATACATGATCATCACGGAAGTTGAACTCCAACAATATATACAATTATCATGCTTGTCATTGAAAGGTAGGTGGTATTTTTCATCAATCATTAGATTTTATTATGATCTCAGAAGAAAAAGTGGTTGATCAGGTTCTATCAGTTAATGCTACTGAATTGGAATCATCCAAAATGATAGGGAAGTCGTTGAGGGTGACTCTCAATGAGGAGAAATATAGCTAGATCTACAAGAAGGACTAGATTCTTGTTAGGGGTTTCAATAATGGTAAGATTAGTGTATCTTCCTCGACCTGGGAGGAACTAAACAGGTGCTCTAAGCTGGGTAGTTACATAACCTCAAGCGCGCCTACCCATATGCCAGAGTTTTCCAACTAGCAACAAGGTTCCAATAGGTCTCATGGGGAGACTATACCCTCAATACCATATTAAGAAACATCAGATAATAAATTAAATAATGGGAATAAAATAGAATGATCAATAACATGTATAATTAACCAATTCCCAAAAATGGGTTCAATCATAAAAAACAATAAATATGACATGCCATGATACAATGTCAAGTGAACAAAACCCAAAAAAATATAAAATATTAGAATCCCCAAATTGGTCTAGACTGCATGTTTATAACCTCACCCAAACATGTCCCATGTCCAAATCAACTCCCTAGCATAGGGCCCTTACCCTTTTCCTGACCTGCAAGCATGAAATATGCTCAGGTACCCAATGAAGACCTGAGTAGGGTGTGATTATAACTCAGTAGGCCACCACCAACGATGTCTGCAAAATATCATCAAGGTAGATAGTGCATGAAAATAATAAATAAAGTAAAGTTAATGTAAAAAACACAATAGGATATCTCTATATATTTTCCTTTTAAACCACCAATTAACCATTTTTTACTACCAAGACATTTCATTTACCATTTACCCCTTTTTCATATGTTCAATTGATAAGGAATAGTCAACATTTTCAACATGTGGGAATTAAAGAGGTCCTATCTCACTAGGCATCATTGCGCAACCATTCCAAATATCCTCACCTTGAAGCCGTAGTCTGGGTGGAATGAAACCATTATGGGAATAGAACAGTGTCCACTTCTCTAACCCATGTATTATGTGAGGAGTTAGAACTTCGGTCCAACTCAACCTGTGGGTGTAAAACATCAAGTCAATGCCCTACTCTACCAAGCCATGTGCACATTCTTATTTATCAATCACCACAAAACACAAAATCTGAAAAACATATCCAACATCATTTAAAATCATCACAATAATCTCAAAAAATGGGAAATTATTTTTTCCCTCAATCCATTAACACGTTCATTATTCATGTTACTTAATTCCCTTTATCCCCATTCTAATTTTTCATGCCTATCCCACTAAGGAGTTCGAGTATAATGCTAATCCCTATCATTTTACCATTAATTATTTTTAACCCTTTTTCATGCCTGCCAAAAAACCCTCTTATGTAATTACCCAACCTAAGTGTTTTACTAAGAACCAAATTCACATCACTTAATCATATTAACATATACTTCATAGTCTCTATGATCTAGAATAATGGCCTACACACACTTAGCTATCTCTAAGTCTGAGGAATATCAGCACGCCCCTTGGGTGGCCCTAATTATTTCAATTCATCCTCCTTGAATCCCATGTGGATCACGAGGGGATAAATTAACCATTTAGACACCACTACATCACATCATGTCAAAGGCTCCAAAAACTCTTCAAAAGAGGGAAAGAATAAAACCATACATGCACAAATCTACACAAAACCCAAAGGAAATAAGTTGTAGACCACAAACCTTGAATCTATCACTGAACACACTCCCATCCAAATCCTTTGATCCGGATTCAACACCCCTTTAAATCCTCAACCTATATCTCACCAAAAAAAGAGAGTTTTGAGAGCTTTAAATGGAAATCGCCCAAAATTCAAGACCTAAACCTAAAAAAATAGAGAGGAGGAGAATATTAGACTCACCCAGATATTTGATTCGCATCCAACGGCACTCCAAATGGCCATGAATCGAAGGAGTTTAATCCATGGGGTTCTTTTGTCCCCTTTGGTTCATTCCTCGGGTTTCAAGGGAGGAGAAGGAAGAAAATACTAAGTGAGATATAAAATCCTTGAGTTGATTTTTTTTTAAATTTTAAAGGTTTTTGAGCAGCACAATTTACACGCACGATTTTCCAAACAGTGAGAAAACTGTGTGGATTCCACTGTCCAAAAATCCACCTCCTACATGGTTTACCTAGGCTGCCTGCACAGTTAGTACTAACCATGCGTAGACTATGCAGGTAGCCCAAAAGAATTATTTTCCCCCTTTTTCGTGTCCCAAACCCTTGGAAAACCCCCGAGCCTCCTTAAGGACTTTGGAAATCACTTAATTGACCATAATAAAGGTCTTAAAATAAATTGTACGTAAAACAAAACTTACAATGGAATACGGAATCTTAAAACCTCCCCACTTTATAATGTCTCATCCCTAAGCATCATTGAGTTTCTATAGAAAAGATATCGGGCCACTGGACTCACATATCACATTCCCGCCCCCAAGTTTTCTATTGAACATATCTATGTTTCCATAGAACAAAAACCAGGGGCACAACCTTACACAAAAAAACTTTCTCTCTATGATCTACAATACAAACCTGTTGTTTCTTAAAGGATGCATCATCCTGAAGATCGATATCCTCAGCATTTATAACATCGGATGGGTCAGGGTGATACTGTCAGAGTTTTGAAACACATAAAATGTCATGAAACCCAATATACCTCTACGGAAGAGACAATTGGTAATCCAATGGTAAGATTCTCACCATAATCTCTAATTTCTCCTCGTATCTAGGTGCCAAATTGGCCTGTTTCCAAATTTGACGGTGACCCAACCTAGGGAACACTAGAAGAAACACACTATCGCCACCAAGAACTCAAGAGGTCTACGACGCTGATCAACATATGAATTCTGCCCACATTGAGATGTTTCCATATGATTTTGAATAAAAAAACCTTATATGAAATATCCTTCACAAGAATCATCCCTAACAACTTATACTCCACAGCCTCTAACCAACACAACGGTGATCTGCAAAGTCTTCCAAAAAGTGTCTCAAATTGAACCATCTGAATTGTAGCCAGAAAACTGTTGTAATACTCAAAATCAACAAGAAACAAGTGCTTTTACTATAATCCAAAAAAATCTAGAACACAAGCTCTCAACATGTCTTCTAATACCTGAATTGTATACTCTGACTTCCAATCAGTCTATGGGTGGTAAGCCGTACTCAGAAACACCTCGGTACCAAGTGACTTTTGTATTCCCTTCTAGAAGTACGAGGTGAAACTCAGATCATTTTCTGAAACTATGGTTCTTGAGACTCCATGCAACCATAATATTTATTTAATATACAACTCCATCAACTGGTTGACTATATAGGTTTCATGAATTGGCAAGAAATGGGCCACTTTGGTCATCTGATCTACCACCATCCAAATGGAATCATTTCTTCGAGGCATCCTTGGAAGACCCACTACGAAGTCCATCATGACGTCATTACACTTCCAATCTAGAATATTAAATAACTGAAAAAACCGACCTTGGTGATAATATATAGCCTTCAAGTACAGATAGGTAAGGCATCATACCACAAAACATGCCACTTCCTTCTTCATTCATGGCCACCAAAACAACCTATGAAGATCACTATACATATTAATCAATCCTGGATGTACATTCCACTTTGATGTGTGGAACTTTCTCATCAAATCTTCTCGTACATCTTTTAGAACTAGAACACAACCACAAACAAAAGAAACTTCATCAGCACTGAAGGTCCAACTAGAAGATGACTCCCCGCCTTTAAGAAATTCCTTCACAACCAATCACTCCAAATCTACTGACTGAATCTATTTAATTCGGCTCAAAAGCACGGACTCAACTACTATAGATGAAGGGGTCATCTTATCATGCCCCTCCTATACCTCGGGATGCATCTCCAAAAACAATTCCATCATCAACCACTCTAAACTGAATTCCTGAACTACTTGATTCTGAGTCCTCTAGCTAAGAGAATCATAAATAGTATTCCCTTTTCCCGGTGTGTAAACTAATTCAAAATCAAAAGACTACAGGTACAAAACCACCGGTCACTGTCAAAGATTCAAATCCAACTAAGAAAATATTTATTTTAGAATTTTAAGATTATTAAAAACCATAAAGTGGTATCCCAAAAAATTATGCCTCCAACACTTTAATGCATGAACCACAACAGCTAGTTCCAAGTCATGAGTAGGATAATTTCTTTCGTGTGTTCAAAACTTCCTCGACCCATAAGATATATCCAAATAATCCTACAACAAAACCACCCCAATTCCAAAACTAGATGCAATGCAAAACAAGATATACCTCATACCTGGTTCAGGTAAGATCAACATCGGTACAGTGTTCAACCTCTTCTTCCGCTCCTGGAAAGCATTCTCATAGGCCTCTGACCAATCGAGTTTATCCCCTTCTTGGTTAGGCCTATGAGTAGTGCTACTAAATGAGTGAAATATCCAATACACCTTCAGTAATATCCAGGAAAACCCATAAAAATATGAATATCAGAGATGTTCTTGGGTTGTTCCCAAGACACCACAGCCTACACCATTTCTGGATCCACCAATACGCCCGAATCAGATTTGATATGTCCCAAAAATTGCACCTCATAAATCCAAAACTGACATTTTGATAGTTTAGAAAAAATCCTATGCTCTCTTAGAATACTCAAGATGATTTCAATATGTTTGGAATGATCGTCACGAGTTCTGGATTACACCAAGATGTCATCAACGAAAAAAACTACAAACTGATCCAGACACGGGTGGAATATCCAGTTCATCAAGGCAATGAACATACCTATTACATTGGTCAAACCAAACAGTATTACCATGAATTAATACAACCCATACATCCTTTGGAAAGTTGTCTAGGGTATGTCAGAAGGTCTCACCCTCAATTGATGGTATCCTGATCTCAAATCGATCTTGGAAAACACTGAGGCACCTCTGAGATGATTAAATAGGTCATCAATTCAAGGAAGAGGGCATCAATTCTTAAATGTCATCTGTTACAACTTCCTATAATCGACACATATCCTCAGTGATCTATCCATATTCTTAGAAAACAACATAGAAGATCCCTAAGGTGATATACTAGGGCGTATAAACTACTTACACTCCAATTCCCCTATCTGAATCTTCAGTTCTTCGAGATTTTCTTGCGCCATTTGGTAAGGTTGAATGGAAACTGGCCCAACTCAATGCAACAATTAGGTCGTAAACTCAACTCTTCTATTAGGTGGTAACACCAAGAAGTCTTCAGGAAACAAGTCTTGAAATTGGTCTATCACGACCCATCCCAGTGGGGCCCACACCATGAATCCCCAAGATCACCTTCAATAGGCTAGGGGCTGGTGACTAGCACTGGGTAGGCATATAACTAACATGGGAGGCATTTCCTATGTACTTGTACAGACGCACGCATCTCCAACCCCACAAATGCTGAAATGTAAAAACCACTAGGGAACAAAATGCATGCATACAACTAATCCCAACCAACAGAGTACGACAGAAGGTAAAGTACTGAAAGTAAACTTGGTTAGAATACAAGCCTACCAAAACAAGAGTCTGAAAACTGAAAGGTCAAACCCGTAAACACAAATAGTTAATAGGACTACTACTCGTAGCCGTAGAAGTGCCTCGACCTGTAGGGAACTCAGAAAGCTCAGTCCTATCCTATTCTGCCCTAGACTCTGTCAAAAGGCCGCTCTTCTGCACAAGACATGACACGTGCGGGCAAAGCTCGTGTAGGGGTGAGTATAACAATAATCAGTAGAGGACCCCAAAAACCACAAAGCATTACTCAAAGTAAAGCTATAGTAATATATGCATAGTATATGTCTACAGAATATATACCAAGAGAAATACAAACCAAATATACTAAAAACCCATACCCGCGGTCTAGAGACAAATCTCACAACCGCATACCCCCATTAGGGATTCAGTTCAAAGATTCCATGAAGTACTCATTCCAAGAGAACTCACTCCATGAGTATGATAGATCTGATGATTCCCATTGAAGAAGAATTGTTCATTAGGAAAAGCTATGAGAGATAGCTACACTCATTACGAGAGACACACTCTTGAGTGGGAAAGATCATGATAGATAGATACACTAATTAAGGGAGACACATTCCTGAGTGGGGAAAGATCACGATACACAGATGAGGCTCACTTCCAGGGCTATGGAGGAAATTGGGACTCATCCGGATTCACCAACTAGGTATAGGATCAACGCCCTGTAGATTTGGTCATGTAAATGTCTGACTCTACCTAGGGTGAAGAATGGATAGAGGATCTCAATCTGGGCCTCTCAGATGGATGCCTGACTCTATCATAGAAAGTCCTGCTGAAGGGATCATACTCCTGTTTAATGAAATGATGCCTGACCTTCAAGGTAATGAGAAGAAGGAGAACTAACCCAAACAAAACATGATACGGTGGACAATAAGACCAATCCATTTTCAAAAAATTACACGGTGTGTAGAAAAGTCACACGTCATGTCTTCAGACCCCAGGTACTACCCGTGCACAATGGCCCATGTCGTGAGGCTGGTCATATAGAAACAATTCAGTACACAGCATGTGGTATGGAGTACACGTCGTGTCCAAGTTATCCGGGGATGGCTCCATGTATGCGGTCATGTGCCCGTACCTGGCTTCAACCCATGTATGTCATCCCATGTAATCGGTATACTGGGTGACCCAAATTACTATCCTCGCCTATCCGTGTGGCAGAGTACATGGGAATATACTCCATCATGTGTCCGTGTATCCCCTGGACACACGTCGAGTCCTGGAAGTCACTTCTACCATGCTGCTTAGAGAGTACACGTCGTGTCTCAAGTCGTGTAGTCCAACCCGTGTCCATGTACTTTCTAAAATACATGCTGAGCTTCGGGGAAGGTCCAACACACTGTGTGACCAGGATCACATGTTGTGTGATTCCTATCTGCCCCACAAAACCCTAGCCACCGCCGTTGGTAGTACACGTCGTGTTATTCAGAAGTATATGATGTGTAGTCTGGGATTTTCCAGAAATGACGCTTCTCGCTGGAATGCCTCTTGTGATGCCACGATCTTCGTTCTGACGGTCCGATCACCATGAAAATCCAGCTTCTAGGTTGCCCCGATGTCCCTAAATCGCCTCTGTTGTTTTTGGGCCTCTGATCCGACCTAAAACCACATTTTGATCTTCTCGCATGAAGAATTCTAGAAGAATGTTCTCTTCCGTTCCGAGCTGATTTGTCGTCCGTCTAGGCCATCACACCTCTATAGGGTCGTTGTGATATCAGATCTCCATTTTTTGATCGTTGGGTCAAAAAAAGGATGTGCAACAATCCGTTGTTCATCGCCCCGCGAAGAACCTAAAGAATGCGCGAGAAGGAAAGGGGGAAAGAAAATCCAATAAAATAAATCGAGGAACGAACCTCCACCATCATTTTTCACGGTGTTGATCCACTCATGTTAGTAGGATCAAACAAGGAATAATCAAACAATAATTCAAGATGGATTAATTACTCAGAATCATCCCAATAAAACCCTCCCTCAAGAACGTACGAATCCATGGATCAAATTTTTCTTGGTTGATCCGTGTTCGTCATTTAAATTCCGAAATGAGGAAAGGAGAATCAAAAACAACTCATACCTGAATTGTGATCAATCGCTAATGAAGGGGTCGTGCTACCATCATTGTCAAGATCCTTCAACTTTGTTGGTGCAACGATTCTCAACTTCAATTCTTCGTCATTCGTCGTCAAGAGGTTTCTCCAAATCTCCACTGATTCTCTAGTGTTTTCTCTCAATCCTTGCAAATGAGCAACATTCGATTATCCCAATAAAAGGGTAAACGTGTTTGGAATTCCATTACATTTTGGTAATAATGAGTCTATGTTGTTGTTTCTGAGTCATTATGACCTGACATTAATTACTGAAACAGCACCCTGTAGCTACACTACAATGCATATTTCCAAAAAAAATAAAATAAACATTGCGAATTTATTTTATTTTATTCTACTAAAAACGTCTGAAAATTAACTTTTTCCGTCGACCCTCACCCGTCGAGGTTCATCATTAGGTAAATTCTTCATCCTGTATGCAAAGGTGCCCTCAGATTTTCAATCCGGGTACTTTTTTGGAAACTACCACAACCGCGCACATATGCCTACTCACTTAACCTAAAAAGTTCAAACCACCATTCCAAGCCCACTGGGCCTTGAAATAATGTGTTGTCTTCATGCCTGGTCTCGAAATAATTCCATATAAAATTTAAAAATAATACACAGAAAAATCCAAGACATTACATTCTCTCCACCTTGGGGATTTGCGTCCCCGAAAAGCCAAAACAAGGTGGCAACTCAAAAAGATGTGGGTACTAGGCACGAATCTAAGCCTCCTACTCCCACATTCTCTTCTGAAGATTCATGTTATACAACCGTATGTGCACTAGGGTAATAGATCACCCACGAAGGATCCTCTTCTATAGATCCACGATCTCCAATGGGTACTCAAAAAGGTCACTCCATCCTCGATGTCCAGCTCGCCACAGTTGATGATGTGCAATGGGTCATGCACGTACCTCCTCATCTATCACATGTGGAAGACATCATGTACCGGATGGAACTGTGGTTGTAGATCTAGGCAGTACGCCACCTCACCAACTCTACATTGTATCTGGAAAGGTCCAATGAACCTCAGAGATAGCTTGCCTCCCCAGCCAAATCTTCGTAACCCTCATCAAGGTGAGACCCCAAGAAAGACTTGGTCTCCCTATTAGAACTCCAGAGGTCTCCGCCGTCTGTTAGCATAAGACTTCTGCCAGCTATGTGAAGTCTTCATCCACTCCCGGATTATATGCACCTTCTCAGTGGTAGCTCACACCAACTCTGGACCAATGAGTGCTGACTCTCTGGGGTCAGTCTAGCAAAGTAGTGACTAGTAGGGTCTCCCATACAAGGCCTCGAATGGTTCCATACCAATGGTGGAGTAGTAGATATTTTTGTACAAAAACTCCACCAGTAATAGGTGGTCCTCCCAAATACAACCAAAGTCCAAGATACAGGCTCGCAACATATCCTCCAGAACATGAATCGTCCTCTCCTTCTGACCATCTTTCTGGGGATGAAATGTTGTGCTCAAGCGTAGCTGAGTCCCAAAGGCCTCCTGCAATCCGTTCCATAACCGAGATGTGAAACGGGCAGCTCGCTTCGAGACTATTGTCGAGGGGACACTATGAAGCCGAACTATCTCCTGCATGTAGAGTCATCCCAAGCTCTCTACGGAACTCTTCTCCCTGATATCTAGGAAGTGGACCGACTTGGTGAGTCGGTCAACGATCACCCAGATGGAATTATTCCCCTTGGACATCTGTGGTAATCCTGTCATGATTTCCATTGATATTCCATCCCACTTCCACTCTAGAACTTCCAGGGGTGAGCAAATCCCGCTGGAACCAGGTGCTCGGCCTTCACCTGCTAGCACGTGAGGTGTCGAGAAATGAACTCTGCTAATTCCTTCTTTATGCCCGACCACTAGAACTGTTGTCGAAGATCCTATTACATCTTTTCCACTCCAAGATGTATCGCCAAATGGGATTTATGAAACTCCTTCAGGACCTCTTCCCACAACTCCACAAATTCAACAGTGTGTCCTCTGAAAAGAAGTACGTGCTCCCCACCTTGTGAATATCCATCAAGAGCTTGTCTTGTGGATAACTAAGCACGTAAAGCCCCAGAGTCGAAATCCCCAAGATGCACTTCCCTAAATCATTATAAGAGTGTAGGGTTGATATCCATCGATTACAGGTAAGTTGCATCCTCTCCATCCATGAAAGATAAATGCAATGTGGATAACTACTCTGTCACCTCACTCAACAGCTACGAGCTTGAACTTGTACTAAGATCATATTCCACCTTGTTACCCTTCCCAAGAGTATAGACGATCCTGAAATCATAGTCCGAGAGGAACTATATCCAATGCCTCTATCTTAGATTCAGATATTTTTATGAAAAGATGTACCTAAGGCTCTTGTGGTCAAAGTAGATGATAAACCGTTTGCCCATAAGGTAGTGTCTCCACATCTTCAACGCGAATACTACCACAACCCACTCGATATAATTGGTCGCATAGTTCTTCTTATGTGGCCTAAGCTGGCAAGAACCATAAGCAATCACTGCCTGCCACTACATCAGGACACAACCAAGCCCAGCTCCTGATGCGTTGCAAAAAACTATGTACTCGATACCCTCCTCCGGCAATCTCATGATTGGGGCGCTCTTCAAAATCCATCTCAACTGATCGAAAGCCTGTTGGAACTTCCCCATCCATATAAAGGGTTGGCCCTTCCTGGTCAAGGCTTTCATCAGTGCTGATATTTGAGAAAAATCAGGAATGAATCTCTGATAATATCCCGCCAACCCAAGGAAGCTCCACACCTCCGTCACACTCCTATGTGGCTCCCATGCTAAAACAGCCTCCACCTTGGCTGGGTCTACAACTACTCCATCTTCTGAGATGACATGTACTAGAAAGTGGACCTCCTGAATACAAAACTGGCACTTTGAGAGCTTCTTATAAAGATGGTTCTCCCAAAGTACATCTAGAACCATCCACAGGTGTCTCATGTGCTCCTCCTCTGACACTGAGTACACAAGGATGTCATCAATGAAGACCACTATGAACCGGTCCAATTACGGCTTGAAGATCTAGTTCATCAGTCCCATGAACACTATGGAGGTCTTCGTCATTCCGAAAGGAATCACCAAGTACTCATAGTGACCATAAAGGCATCTGAAAGTTGTCTTCGGTATATCCTCATCTCGTACTCGTAACTATTGATAACCTGGTCGAAGTTCAACCATCAAGAACCAATTTTCCCATGTTAGATAATCATAGAGGTCATCGATTCTTGGTAGTCGGTACTTATTCTTCACTGTCACCTGGTTCAGGAACCGGTAATCCACACACTACCTCAGAATCCCATCTTCCTTCTTTCCAAACAAGACTGGGGCCGCCTGGGGTGAAATGATGGGTCTCAAGAAACCCTTGCTCTATAAATCGTCCAACTGCACCCTCAGCTCAAAAAGCTCTGCGGGAGCCATCCGATATGCTGATAAGTAAATCAGTTTCGTTTAGGGGTGTAAGTCTATATAGAAGTCGATTTCCCGATGGGGAGGTAATTCGAAAACATCTTTGGGAAAGACGTCCTCATACTCCACCACTACTTCTGGGAATTGGGATCCCACAACATCCACTACTCTAAGGGAAAATCTATCCAACTCATGAGTGATTGGATGCACCCTCCTATGCATGATCCCATTTTGCGCTGCCTGGGTTTCTCTTTCTTTGACAAAGGAAAACCTTGCCCCATCACTGCAAACACACTGTACTCTTCACCAAAAACTGTCAATCTGGGCATGGACCGTAGATAATCAATCCATAACAAGAATGACGTCGTAAGGCCTAGACGCTACCACCAAGAGGTTCCAACCAAAAATATCACCTCCAAGGATAAGATCACACTATCTTCAAAGGTGTGTGATCGTGGAGTCTCCTCCCGTAGGTGTCTTCAAGCATAAGGATCGAGTCAGAAGTTCTACTGGAATCTCAAGGTTTCGCACAAGATATGTGGCTATGAAGGAATGATTGGAACTTGTGTCTATAAGTATGGAAGCTAAGGTAGAAAAGACACATATCATACCTCGAATCATCCCTGGAGTCCCTGGATCATCCACCTCAACCGCATGCAGCTATCCCCATCCCTATCCCCCAGCTCCCCGAGTCTAGTGCAGACCTCCTAGCGGTGGTGGTGGAAGTAATTAGAAGCATCTACCACCACCTGAAGCTCTTCATATTCCTCTTCCACATCCACTGCCTAGAGGGTCTATCTGCTCCAATCTCTTCCTCTACCTTGGTGGTCCATCCACCGCTTCCCTATCAGCATCTCGATGGGTCGGACAATCTCTAGTGAGATGTCCCCTACCACCGCACGTGTAGCATTGCTTCTCTCTAGGCTAACTGGATCTAGCTTGAGAGTCATGGAATATCGATCCTCTGTCCTAGGTCCTCCTATGTTGTTTCCCGTGTCTAGATCTCTATGCTTGATGTTGGATCCTTCCTTTCAGGGTCTCCACACTTGTCTTCCTGCTCTTGACTGTCGTCAGTTGTCTCTGCTTCGCCAAGAAGCTCTCGATCACCAAGGCCCGCTCAAGCACTCTAGCATAATTCGAAATTCATAGAGGCATGAAACTAGATCAAATGTCCCATCTTAGACATTGATCAAAGGTCCGAGATCTGAAGCACTGATCCTTGACCATATCCATTGAGTACTGGGCGAGGTTGGTGAACCTGGACGAGTAGTCAGCTACTATCAAACTACCCTGCTGGAGCTGAAGATGCTCCTGGATGTGAATTGCTCTCATCATAACCGGAGAGAACTTTTCCATGAAGATTTGCTCAAAATCAATCCACAAAATAGTCTCCTCTTCGTGAGTCGATGTGGTTAGACACCAACATCATCCCACCAAACCCTGAAGAAGGATCGCCCCTAGGATCACCATCTGGTCCGCTGGTGTCCTCACTTGATGGAAAACTATGGACATCGCCTCAAGCCAGTCGTCAGCCACCTAAGGGCCGGGCTCACCTCAGAACCTGAGGGGTATCTATCTCTGGAACTCATAGATCGTGCTCAACCTATGCCCCTCATCGGTTGGTACTGCAGGTACTACAGGCGGCTCCACTGGTGGTGGTATAACAGGTGCACCACCTGGTGGAAACACCTAGGAAAATGGTCCCTGTATCAAAGCGTCATCACTGAGGGGGTCATCCTCGTGATCGCGCTGCTGAATCCTAGCGGGTATGCATCGCGGAGGCATCCTGTAATGAAACAAGATGTACCATGGTCAATGAGTATATCTTGATAGCTCAGACAAAGTATATGGAAAACACAATCCATTCCTATATGATGCATGTACCATTATTTTACTTCCTCGCAACTAGTGTTTTCATGTACTGAGTCTAAAATTAGGTTATCAGAGTCCTGGTGTATGGATACGTCGGTCACCGCACCAACTCTGGAGTCTTTGTCCTGAAAGTCAAACTCAAAACACTTAACACTATCAGCCCAATCCAATATCATAGACTTTTGGTCCTATGGTAGAACTGAACCGCTCTGATACCACTATATCATGACTCGTCCTAGTGGGGCTCACGCTGTGACTCCCCAAGACCACCTCAAATAGGCCAGGGGATAGTGACTAGCACCGAGTAGGAATATTACTAACATGGGAGGCATTTCCGAAGTACCTGTACACAAACACACAAACATATCCAAGCCCACAAATGCTGAAATGAAAAAACCACTAAGGAAAAAAATGCACGCATAAAATTAAACCCAACTAACACAGTACGATGGATGGTAATGTACTAAAACTAAACTGGGCCAAAATACAAGCCCACCAAAACAAGTGTCTAAAAATTGAAAGGTGATCCCAGTAAACACAAAAAGGTACAGGGACTGCTGCTCGTAGTTGTAGGAGTACCTCGGCCTGTAGAAAACTCAGAAAGCTCAGTCCTGTCCTGGTTTGACTTGGACTCTGTCAAAAGGCTGCACGTCTACACAAGATACAACACGTGCGGTCAAATCCCGTGCAGAGGTGAGTATAACAATACTCAGTAGAGGACCCGAAAAACCACAAAGCAATACTCAAAATAAAGGTATGGTCAGATATGCATAATATATGTCTACATAACATATATCAAGAGAAACACAAACCAGATATACTCAAAACCCATACCCACAGTCTAGAGACAAGTCGCACAACAACATACCCCTGTTAGGGATTTAGTTTGAAGATTCCACAAAACACTCGTTCCGGGAGAACTCAATCCACGAGTCTAATATCTCTGATGATGACCATCTAAGAAGCGATGTTCATTTGAAAAATCCACAAGACATAGCCACACTCATTACGGGAGACACACTTCTGAGTGGGAAAGATCAAGATAGATAGATACACTCATTATGGGAGACACCCTCCTGAGTGGAGAAAGATCACGATACACAGATGAGGATCACTACCAGGGCCATGGTGGATACCACGACTCATCCGGATTCACCTTCTAGGTATAGGATCAATTCCTGGTAGACTTGGTCACGTCGATGCCTAACTCTACCTAGGGAAAAGAATGGATAGAGGATCTCGATTCAAGACTCTCGAATGGATGCCTAACTCTATCACAGAAATTCCTGCTGAAGGGATCACAATCCTGTAGAAGGAAATGATGTCTGACCTTTAGTGGAACAAGAAGAAGGGGAACCAACCCAAATGAAACCTATCCAGGATATGGTGGACAAGAAGAACAAGCCATTTTCCATAAAGTACACATTGGGTAGAAAAGTCACACGTCGTGTCTTCAGAACCCAGGTATTGCCTGTGTACAATGGCCCATGTCGTGAGGCTGGTCGTGTAGAAAAAATTCAGTACACGTCATGTGGTACGGAGTACACGCCGTGTCTGAGTTATCCGGGGTTGGCTTCGTATACGCAGTCGTGTTCCCGTACACAGATTCAACCCATGTATGCCATCTCATGTAATCGGTACACGGGGTGACCCGAGTTACTGGCCCCGCCTGGCCATGTGGTGGAGTACACGGTCATGTACTCCATCCCATGTCCATTTATCCCCTAGATACATGCCGAGTACTGCAAAATAACTTCTTCCATGCTGCTTAGAGATTACATGCCATGTCTCAAGCCTTGTAGTGCACCCTGTGTCCGTGTACTTTTTAAAATACACGCCAAGATTCTGGGAAGGTCCAACATGTTGTGTGACCAGGGTCACACGTTGTGTAATTCTTATCTAACCCCCAAAACCCTAGCCGCTGCCTCCAATACTACACGGTGTGTTCTTCGGAAGTACACGTCGTGTATTACAAAATTTTCCAAAAATGACTCTTCTCACATGAGCGCCTCCCGTGATGCCGCGATCTTTTTTCTGACGGTCCAATCACCATGAAACACCAGATTCTAGGTCTCCCCGATGTCCCGAAGTCATCTCCATTGTTTTTAGGCCTCCAATAAGCCCTGAAAACACGTTTTGATCTTCCCAAGTGAAGAATGGGTAAAGAATGGTCTCTTCCGTTCTGATCCAATTCATCGTCCTTCATAGATGTCGCACCTCTATAGGCTTGTTGCAATGTTGGATCTCCAGTTTGGGATCGTTGCATCACAAAATAGATGCAAAACGATCTATTTTTCATCACCCTGCGAAGAACGTGAAGAACGCATGAGAAGGAAAGGGGGAAATAAAATCCAACAAAACAAATCGAGGAATGAACCTCCACCGTCATTCGTCATGGAGTTGATCTACTCCCGTTAGTAGGATAAAATAGAGTATAATCAAAAAATAATTCAACATGGATTAATTTCCCAGAATCATCCCAATAAAACCCTCCCGCAAGAACGTACGAATCCACAGATCAACTTGTTCATGGTTGACCCACGTTCATCATTTAAATTCAGAAATGGGGAAAGGAGAATTGAAATAAAAAACCCTACCTGAACTGGGATCAATCGCTCATGAAGGGGTTGTGATACCGTCGTCGTCGAGATCCTCCAACTTCATTGGCGCTATGATTATCAACTTCGATTCGTTATCGTTCGTCGCTGAGTGTTTTCTCCAAAGCTCCACAGATTCTCTAGAGATTCCTCTCAATACTTGCCAACGAGAAAAATTCAATTATCCCAATAAAAAGGGAAAAATGTTTGGCATTCCATTACGCTGTGGTATTAATGAGTCAGCATTACTATTTCTGAGTCATTATGACATGACATTAATTACTGAAACAGCTGCCCCATCACTGCGCTGCAGCAGATATTTCCCAAAACAAATAAAATAAACATTGTGAATTTATTTTATTTTATCCTATTAAAAATGCCTGAAAATTAAAATTTTCCCTCGACCCATGTCGGTCAAGGTTAGACTTATCCTTAGGTAAATTCGTCATCCTGGAAGCAACAGTTCCCTCAGATTTTATACCCTGGTAACCATTTGGAAACTACCACAACCGCGCACATATTCCGACTCACATAACTTAAAAAGTTCAAACCACCATTCTGGGCTCACTGAGCGTCTAAATGATGTGTCTTCTTCGCTCCTGGTCTCGAAATAATTACATATAATATTTAAAAATAATACACAAAAAATCTGAGACATTACATGGTCTACCACAAAATGGAAGGACGATTTTTTTTCTCCCCATCGTCAATAATAAGGCATGCCAGTTGGGTTGGGATCTCCCCTATCTGATGGTATAGTGGCCCTGCACAACCCGCTCAACTATCCCACTCACCATTAAGGACATGAGTGTTTCCATCAAGAGATGTGAATGTTACCCGACTTCGATTACAATCGATATGGGCTTGATATAACACCAACCAATCTATTCCCATGATTAGGTCCAAACCTGACAGATATAGGACAAACAAATCCCATAGAAAAACGATACCCACCAACCTTCATAGCACAACCCTTACACTACCTGATGTCCTCGACTCACACCCCTAGCCCAGTATCAAGGGACATTACCCCACTAGAAATCTCTACGGTTAGGCCCAACACAATTAAAAATTGAGCAGAAATAAAAGATTGTGTAGCACTTGTATGATATGAAGGACTAGAGAATGTTTAAGCTACAAGAATCATACTTCGAATAGTAGATGATCTTTCCTCACCACCCTCAGGTGTAGCCTGGACTGCATGGAGATGACATGACCCTTTACCCAGGGCTGTAGCATGAGTTCCATGCACTGCTCTACTCTGTTGATAAGGGTGATCTTGCCCTAGAGTCCCACGTCCACCACCACTACTAGTACAACTTGTGGAGCTCCAACTTCCTTACTGATATGGGGTAACCGGCCCTCTTCCGACACATGACATCTTCCTATGACCTTCATCATTCCCTAAATTCTATGGGTTCCTGAAGAATCTCTACACATGGCCTAGTCTACCGTAGAATCAACACTAAACTGGTGGGTAGGGACACTAGTCACGCTTATTCCCCAGCCTTCCACACTAAAAACAGAAGACCTAGTCACCACCTTGAGAATCTAACCCCCTCTTATGAATACTCTAAAGGCTTTCCCCATGCTATAAGGTTCCAAAGTGGCGCATCCTATTATCAGAAGCCACACCACTTGCTCTCCCAGCTGGCACCATAAGTTCACTACTTGAAGCCCCCTTCACGTTTCCTTCTAAGGTAAGGTCTTGATCCACCACTTTATAAAACTATTTTAGATGAAATATGTTCACCTAAGATTTTATCTCGCGTCTTACCCCATCCTAGAAGTGTTTTTCCACAGCTTCCTCATCTCCCATCAATGTTGGAATGAAGCATATAAAATTTGTGAAACGACAAGCATAATCCATCACCAACATTGTCCCTTGAGTCACCCTCATAAAATTTACAGACTTCTCTAACCTCAAGTTTTCTGGATATAAGTGAACAAGAATCTTCTCTAGAAAATCTGTCCACATCATCCCCTCATCCTACTATGTCTGAACCATAATGTCACACCAACGTTTTTCTTTACCCCTTAGAATATAGGTCACTAACTTGACTCGCTTCTTGAGAGGAGTCTCTAGACTGTCGAGAATAGTTTAGATGGACTCAATCTAGAACATTTCTACTTCTATCCCACCCACTCTGGTAAATTTCAGACAGTTCTACAGCTGAAACTGCCTAGTCAGCTCAAACATGCTCGGTGCAACTCGCCCTGGGCCTCGTTCTATCATCTATATAAAATGAGAAAAGTTCCCGTGGAACAATTATTCACTATCCCCTTGGACCACCACGTTATCCTACTCTACCACTAGAGGAGAGTTCTCAAAAACATCCTCATGTCACCCAATCGGCGCACATCTTTGAGGTGTAATTTCTCTACAATTCCAAACATGAACCTTAAAATGAAACCATAATACTTTTACTAGGTGAAAAAAGAAACATATTTGGACTCATCGCTCATACTAACCAAACCAATTCTCATACACTACCCAAGAGATCCCACTCGCAACCCAGTCAATACCCTCAGCCATCCCCCTAAGTCCATGTCCAACCTGGTATCTAATTCACATGGTTAAGTGCCTTATCTTTTACTCTCATTCAACCCATTTTCATATTACAATTAACCCTTACAACAATGTATTCCACTTTTACTTCTTTATCACGCACCTTTTCCTAATTACTACTTGAAATTTTCACTTCCCTTTATACACATTCATACCATCTTATTAGGCACAATTCATTACTATTATAATAACATATGGATCCTAAACTTTATATCCTACACACCCATCTCATGGGTGTGTCTATCATGATGCATGTCACTTTCCTTCATAGGTTCCTAGAATGATGCATGAATGCACAACCTCGTACCTTTCTGGTCATGAGGGAAATATCATAAGACCATCAAATAACAGAACAAGTGCATCACCTGATGGTGAAATATCATCAAATGTAACTACACACAACAAGAACAACAATACCCTCCAATGGTTACTTGGGTTTTCCCTCGTACATGGGTTATATACTACCAAGCACAAGCTCATTACCAATGCCTGTCACATTCAAAATCTCTTATATACCTTCCCCAAATAGTAAGAAAGAGAAAATAACTCCTATAATACCACTTTGTAACATCCTCAACCTAAGATCCACTAAAATGGTGATCTGAACTAGGTAGTTACATGACCTCAAGAATACCTCCCCATACACCACAGGTCGCCGAAGAGTAGTGAGAGTGTAATAGGTTATATGGGGAGACTATACCCTAATTACCAGAGTAAGACACAATATATAATAACTTAAATAATGGAATGAAAATAGAATGATCAATATCATGCATTATTATCCAATTCCCAAAACTGGGTGAAATCATTTAAAAAATATGCCATGTCATGATATAGTAGAAAACCCAAAAGAAAGAAAATAGTAGAATCCCCAAAACAGTTTTAAATACAAGTCGGAAACCTCACCCAAACATATACCACGTCCAAATCAACTCCCTAGCATAGGGTCCTTACCCTTGTCCTGACCTGCAAGCATGAAATCTTCTCGGGTACCCAACGATGGCCCGAGCAGGGTGTGAGTATAACTCATTAGGCCACCACCAATGGTGTCTAAAAAATATCATAAAGGTGGATAGTGCATTAAAATCATAAATAAAGGCAAGTCAAGGTAATCAGTTCAATATGATATCTTTATTTACGTTCCTTTAAGTTAACCCACCAATTAACCCATGATTACTACCAAGACATTTCATTTTTCATTTCCCCATTTTTCATATGTTCAATGGATTAGGCATGATCAACTTTTTAAACATGTGGGAATTAAACATGTCTTATCTCAGTAGAAATCATAGCAAAACCAATCACAATATCCTCACCTCGAAGCCTTAGTCTAGGTGGAATGAAACTATTAGGGGAATCAAACTCTATCCCCTTACCTAACCTGTGCATTAGTGTAGGATCTATAACCTTTGTCCAACTAAACCCGTGGATGTATAACATCAAGTCAATACCCCACTCTACAAATCCATGTGCACATGATTATTTATCATTCACCACCAAACACCATATCACAACAACATAACCAACATCATTTACAATCATCACAATAATATCAAAAAAATGGGAAATTACATATTCCCTCAATCCATTAACATATTAATTATTCATGCTACTTAACCCCATTAGACCCATTCCCATTTTTCATTCCTCTCTCACTCAACGATTCCGGTATAAAGGTAATCCCTAGAAATTTCCCATTTATCATTCTTAACTATTTTTCATGCCCACCAAAAAATCCTTCTTAGTTAAGTACCCAACCTAAGTGTTTTACTAATCATGAATTTCACATCACTTAAGAATATTAACATATTCGTAAAAGTCTCTATGTTCTCGCATAATGGACTACACTTACTGAGCTTGCTTTAAGTCCAAAAAATATCGGCATGCCCCTCGGGTGTCCCTAATTTGGTCGATCCATCCTCCTTTAGTCCCATAGGGATCAAGAGGGGTTCAATTAACCATTTATACACCACTAAATCACATCATGTAAAAGGAACCAAGAAATACTTAAAATAGGGCAAGAATAAAACCCTACATTCACAAATCAACACAAAACCCAAGGGATATATGTTGTAGGCCACAAACCTTGAATCGGTTGGTGAACACACTCTCAACCAAAGCCTTAGATCTCTAATGAACACCCCTTTGAATCCTCAACCAATATCTCACCTAAAAATAGAGGTTTGAGAGCTTTAGATGGAAGTATTCCAAAATACAATACCTAAACTAGAAAAGAGATAGGAGGATAAGATTAGACTCATATAGATCTTCAATTCGCATCCAACGACACTCTAAACTTCCAGGAATTGATGAAGTTTGATCCTTGGGTTCTCTTGATCCCTTTGCTTCATTACTAGGGTTGCAAAGGTGCAGAAGGATGGAAATTAAAAGTGAAATATAAAACCCAAGAGTGTAAATTTTGTAATTTTTTAAAGGTTTATGGGTCGCACAATTTACCCACACGGTTTCCCAAACCCTGAAGATGCCACTATCCAAAAATTTCCATCCTTCACGGTTTACCTGGGATGCCTGTATGGTTTTCCCTAACCATGCACAGACTGTGCGACTAACCAAGAAAACTCACCCGCGTTTTGCGTCTCGAACCCCTGGAACACCCTGAGGCTTCTTAATGACTTTAAAAAGCACTTAATGGAAAAAAAGTCATAAACTGAAATGTAAGTAAAACATAACTTATGGAGGAATAAAGGATCCTACAATAATCCTTGTGGAGTAAATTTAGTCCTGGGACAAGTCATCCATTCAGTTTGAAGATTTTATTATGGATGAACCAAACACTCACGTAACAAATATACCTTGGAAATGTATTAGGGAGATTAAAAACAGTAGACATAATTTGACTTCCAATTGATTTTTTATTAACTTTTGTGGTTGAACTCATGGTTTCTCACTTTTTCCATAAAACTATTTGAAATAATAGAAAATTGATCTTCATTCAGTCCATATAAATTAACCATATATTTTCAATTATCTAATTATAGACTAACCTAAGTGATAAAACAAATCATATTTAATTCACCCAATTAGATGAGAAAATAAAATACCCATAATATATATAAAAAATAGAATCAAATGTTATTTTTCTTGGTCTAAAAATACATTTCCATAAGCTATCTCAATTAAGGGACCAAATTTCATACTCACAACTTGAGAAAAAAATCCCTTGTTGGTTAAACCTTAACAAATTTCATAGTCAACAACATACTTAATCATGTAAAAATTATATCATTATTCATGTAATAATAAATACAGTATTAAAATATATATGATCTCATCATAGGTATCTTGTCAACATTAGGTATAGGGTGTGTTTGGTAGCTGGTTTTGCTAAAGATAACATTGTACACTTTATAGTCTTTCTTTTGTATACATTGTATATTGAAACCATTAATTAAAATCTTCTTGGGTTTCATTTATGCATCACATTGGATTCATATATATTTTTTATTTTTTATTAAGACTATTTGATGAACTATATTGGTTTTATTTCATATAAATCTGTGGAGCCTGTATAAAAAAATTCAGTTTATATTATCATACGAGTATGACAAGTACCATTTCAGCATACAAGACATTTTCCAATATAAAGAAGGTTTAATTATTTTATCCAATCTATGATTGAGTTGAAAAATCTATAAATATTATTTTTTATCAATATTCCCTTCATAAGAGAAGCAATCACTTCTCACATTTTCCCTCTATGTTTATGCTAACCTCTTGTGGTTGAGAAGCATTCTTATGGTATTATAGTTTTCTAATTTCGTTTAACCAATATTTTGAGTAAGTACATTAAAAATTATATCATATCCCGACTAGTGGATTTTTTAATGGAACTAGCAAGGGTATAGGATCATAGGGACATGATATGTGACCCATAAAAATCTTTTTAGATATAAGGGGTAGTTTGGTGTGGGGGGGGGGGGGTATTTTGGTCACCTATGAACTTAGAACTATTTCTTTGGTGTCTCATGCATTATAAATAGTGATATATATATATATATATATTCATGAAGGGAAAGAAGATATTTTTTATTATTTTTTATTTTTTATGGTTTGAATAAATTAAGGATTTATATTACTTAAAACATAAATAAGGTATAAAAAGTGTTATACTACTTATTTATTAGTAAATATTTTTTTTAATGATAAGAGAATTCATTTCAACTTCAAAAGGGTGATGGATGAATGAATATTTAATACAACATAATTTATTTTCACACCATAGACTGTATGTTGTTTAAAATTTAAACCTCTAAAAAAATTAGGACAATCAAAGTATAAATAAATTATAAATAAAATTATCAAGAGTAAAACAACAAAATCATGAAAGAAAAAATAATTTTAACATATGAAAAATAAGATGAAAAAACACCAAGTTTACTCATGAAAACCATGAATCTATTAACAAATATATTATCTCAAGATATTATATTTCACATAAACTCATTGAATTTATTTGAAAGTAGAAGGAGGTTTAGTAAATATAACCAAGACAAAAATGATTTATACTTTTAATATCATCATCAAAGAAATTAGAAGGTAAACATGATTCAATAGAAAATTCTTTAATATATTTTCATCAACATGTAGTTCTATCCCCTAGATCATTATTGACAAATATTATAATCATAATGTTCAACACCTAGATTTATTCAAATATCCAATTTTACAAGAAAAAGGTTCATATCCCCAAAGCCTCATTGATCATTAAGATAATAAATACCTAATATTACTAACCATAAATTCTCATATATCACAATATTAAAAAACTATTATTAAAATAATATATACTAAAATATTTTTTAATAAACCTCACACAACCAATAAGTCAAAGTAATCAAATTGAATAGTAATACAACCAAATCACTCAAAAGCATAAAAATAATGTACAAGAGATTAATTACTGTTTTACCAGTATATTATATTCCTATAATTCCCATAAAATTTATATATTTCGTAAAAATAAATACCAATGGTAACATTAAACATCTTCAAGTTAATTTATCACACCATAAGAATCATATTAGCTTCTTTCACTGAAATTTTCATTATAACTTCAAGATTCTCTTAAAATTTGATGGGTCATTTTGTTCTTCTGAAAATAAATGAATTAAATGTATGAAATTATACCAAAAAAATAAAAAATCATTGAGTAAGTAAAATTAAACATATAGTGTGTTTTGATTCAATAATACAATTGATCTAGAAGATAGAATTTTAGGAAAATGACTTAAAAATATCTCCCTTTTTACTAATAAAAAATAAAATTGATGAAAAAAATAAATTGAATTAATAAAATATAAATTATAAAATTCACTAAAACTTAAATAAAAGTTATTCCCCTTAGAGATATAAGGAAAATTATAAATCATTTCCCCCTAAAAAATTCTTCTAAATTTTGCATTGAGGTATTTAAAAAGATTCTCCCATAATGACAATAATAAAAAAATTTAATTTTTTACACATAATTTCTACCAATTTAAGATTATAAAAAAATGAAATGAAAAAAATGAATGAATAATCATATATTTAAGTGTTGAAACTATAAATCATTATATCTCATATAAAATTATTTTCCAAAAAAGATCAACAAACTTATGAAAAGTTTTTATTTCATATATCCCTTAGAAATACACATTATCCTCCTTACTAAAATAATAGAACAAAAACACACTTTCTAACCCAAGGTAAGGTCACTTATCTAAATAAATGTCACTTATAACAATTTTTAAAACCATTAAATAGTATATACTATGGAATTAAAAAAATAAACAAACTTTTTCACCCTTTTTGAATCACTAAAAAAAGACGATAGGAACTAATTTATTAAGATTAATCCATGAAGACACATAAATACAAATAATACCCTTTCAAAATTTTATTATAATATAAATGGATGATCCTTTTATAATGAACATAGTTTCAAAATTTGTCTTGAAAAAATAAATTTAAATTCCATAGAGCATTATTAAAACTATAAATGATTTAAAAAGTGGCGGTCAAAAATCAACCAAACTTTTTCAATGATCTAATGAATCGGTATTATGAAAATGGGAAAAATATTATGCACAAAGGGGTAGTTATTTAATAAAATCAAATATAAATATATAATTTCCTCTAACACTATTCATGTGTAAGAGGAAAGACAACATATATAATAGTAAAAATTTGGAATATTTAAATGAAAACTCATAAATCATTGATTCATTGTTCTTATAAGAGTAAAGATCACATGAAATAAAATATACCTTCAAAAATATAGTTTCTATTAAGTTTAATAATCATTATAACTTATGGATGGTGTTGTTCAATTTTTTTTTGAAAGTACATCTTCTAATTTCCATTAATTGAACTTCAATAAGATATTATTTAAATAAAAAAATTGAATATCGTTAAATAAGAAATTCTCCTACCCCTTCTCAAGGAGTTTTAATGATAGGGGGATGAAAAAAAGTGTAAAGTGATAAATTAACACTGATTATATCCATATTTTTTTATTTTATTTGAATATAGAGGAATATAAATGTCTAATAAAAATATCATAAAGATAATATTAAGTATTGATTAACATAAAAATAAAATCATTACTGAGTGTGTGGTCTTGATGGAATTGGTTCCATATATCTATATGTTTAGCTCATGAAAGATGTTTTTGATTCTGATACATATAAATACCACTTTTCTATTAATAAATAATCACAGAATTTGTCAGATTATTTATAAAATCTAATTGTTTGTGATAAATCCACTTCAATTGAGTTCAATAAATTTTATGAAACATACATTTTTATTTATAATTTAAATGTGAAATGAAATATTTATTCTTATTGGATCATGAGAATAAATATTCAACATGAAATTAAAATGATTTGAATTTTTTTTGAGATATTTTAAATACTCTAAAATATGCATTAAAATAATTTGTTAGAGTAAACATGAATCTAGAATAATAAAATTGAACATGTTTTGATGTTACTTTGCAATGGAAGAAGTTTTTTTGACAACGTTAAGATGTGATTATTTTGGATTGGATTAGAATCTAACATACAAGCACATAGTTTTCATAATAAATAATTGAATAACAGTTAAAGAAATAAATATTCTGATCATCTCTACAAAAAATTACTGATCATTTGGTTTCCCAGATTCATCATGATCACGCATACATGAGGTAACTATCAGAGTACAAATACTCAAATATTATTTAAAAACAAAATATTTATGTAATTATATAACGTATTTATGTTGAGTGAAGTTACTTCATTCTAGTTATTTTGTAATTTTGAATCAAATAAGTGAATTAATTTCACCCATCAAACTCTTCTCAAATTCACATTGCATATGTTCTGAAAAACTATCCACAAGAGTTTTTCTGGATGAATCAAAAATAATATTCACAATAATATTGTTTTGTTAAAAAATATATTGATAAAAATATATGTATTTTAATATCCTTTGAAAAATTCATTCTGAAGAAAACAATATAGACAATACATGATATGTGGTTCTCAAGGCTTGTTTATCTCCTTAAATTTCACTATTATATTCAAAAAAGTTCCAAAACAATTATATTTTTAAAACCATGATGTTTCTAAACATAAAATTCCACATACATATAACTATTTTGGAAGGTAACCTTTATATGCAATCTAAATAGAGTGAAGTTCAGATGAATTATTTAGGATAAAAAAATTCAGATAGATTCACGTATAGCTATCATAATAATATTTATCAATTTTGTAACACATTTTCATTATAATAACCCTTAGCATTTAGTCTCATAATAATTTGAATAATTGTACCATTTTTTTACACTTGTTTTGGAATACTCATTCAACTCATATAACCAAGATATTGTTAATCTATTCATCAAAGTCCAACCATTTTTTGATTGAACAGATTATGCTATTATTATATAGTAATTATCAGCATCCAATTATCCAAGAATAATCTACTACATTAGGTTCAAATTTGGATAATAATGTAACAAGGTCAAATTCATATATTGAATAAATATTGGATCAATATTGTTGATTTGAAACACCCATTACTTTATTAGTCGAATGATTCAATAAGATCATCTATTTTTTGGGTAACATATTAGAATATTCCTCATCTATCAGATGCCAAAATTCTATACAAGTTATGTTTCTCAAATAATATGTTCCCTTCTTTTGAAAATGTGATAACCTTTATCATGGTTGTATATACATGAAAAATACCTTTATCAAACATTAGATCATATTCAAGAAAGTTATATTTATTTTTCAAAATTAATACTTTACATTTTTAAATTTTACAGTAATTATGTTTTTTATTCATTATATAACATAATTCATATGGTGATTTAATTAAAAATGGGAAAATTAAAACATTATTTATTGTGTACTGGGTATTAATATTAGCTTTATCCAAAAACCTCATAGCATCACAATATTCATAGATTATAGTTTAGAAAATTTCTTGAATTTTTACATTCCTCCATTCAAACAACATCATTCTGGTGTGTAGTTATTAGTGTTGTGAAGTTATGTGTAATAAATCCTTCACTACCAAAAGTTTTAAAAGATGAATTTTCAAACTCTAAACCATGATCACTCTAGATAGTTAAAATTATAATTTTTTTATATTTTTAACAGGAACTAAAAAAATTAAAACATAACAGTGATTTTTATTTAAAAGTAAGAAAATAAACCCAATCAAACATGGTGTAATCATTAACAAAAAAAACATATAGTGTTTTTTTTCTATATTCGAACATTTTGTTTTTTGAAAATATTCCACATGAACTAATAATAAATATTTTAATATTGAGAATTAACCAGTAGTTATAAATATCAACTTAGGTTGATTACCATATTAGTAATGTTCATAGACTATGAATGATTTGAACAAAATTTTTAGAAATTATCTTTTAGAACCTTTCTAGAAAGTTTATATATGTTCAAAAAATTACAATTTTACTACCTCATATTCCAAATCCAATAAATATTTTATACTAAAATGAAACAATGTATGTTATTATAAAATAAGATATATAGGTAAATATTGAAAAGGTTATCATGTATAGCTATGAAAAAGATGTGATATCCTTCCAAACATTAAGTAGTTCATTTTTCATTCCCAAAGTCCTAAAAGCAAGCCTCATCACATAATTTACATATAATAAAATGATAATTATTACATGTTAAAACAAGTTTTCATTATAAATTAATGATTTATCAAGATAACAAATATCACCAATACAAAAATTAAATTACCTTACACATTTTCCTCAAATCCTACAAATACACCTTTAAATTTTTAAATGTTTTAGAAGTTGGAATTATTTGATTTCATGTTTCAAGAATAGTCATTTTACATGTAATGAGTATTCCCACTATTGGTATTGAATCTTTTATAGTGAAAAAATATAGCTATAATTTTTCTACCCAATATTTCACATGACTATGAATGTTAGTAAATAAAACATTTGAATCAAACACATGTCAAACTCCCCGAGGTTACACAACTACAATCTCTTTATAAATATAGACCTTATTTGATATAATATAGTGAACGATATTCAATGAGTAATATTTTCATTAGTTACCTTCTCATATACATTTGGTATAAAAAGATTATTTTTCAAGATGAAATAATTAGACTTGGAATGTAACTTTCTTGAAGTAAAACAAATCTAAAATCTGTTTTAGACAGTTTCATATCACTTCAATTCTAATAAAAATTATTCTTAAAACAAAAAGACATTTTAAGTTATATATATATTACATTAAAACCTATTTTTTTAGATTACATCATACACAACACAAAACTACAACAGACCTCCGAATTTTATATTACTATCAAAATGTTTCCTTAGAATTTTCATGTAAAAATAAGCAAACTGAATTATGAAATATAAATATAAATTAAAATAAATCCATTACAAAATAAAAGGAATTGATAAAAAATTATTTTGTGTAGCAAAATAACTAATATGATTGATATATGTTATAGAAGGTTTAATTTCAAAAAATACACTTTTATGCACATTATTTTAAGAATCAAAATATATTATGTATAATTTATATTATAGATATGAATAATTTATAGAGTATAATTACAGTAATATAATTATTTAATGATATAAAAGATGTATTTTAATATCTAATATATTAAAAAAAATAATTTCCTATGAAAACCTTTTTCATTGTATATTATTGTTTTTATTTTTACATTACATTATAAATTTTTTTCATTTTAATTTTGAAAAAATTAATTTGGTTTTTTATATACATTAAAAAATTTCTTGGAATGTTTTTTGTAATTTTTATAAAATAGTATAATTTTTAGGTGATTAGTGAAAAAGTATAGTATTTTACCAAAACTATAAATTTTATGGCCATATAATTATATAAACTGGAACTAAAACATTATAAATACATATAATTTT
Organism: Viscum album; assembly: GCA_963277665.1. Classification (NCBI taxonomy): domain Eukaryota; kingdom Viridiplantae; phylum Streptophyta; class Magnoliopsida; order Santalales; family Viscaceae; genus Viscum; species Viscum album. The sequence goes on along the minus strand of OY728157.1, from coordinate 1,512,289,307 downwards.
TCAAATATGTATTTAATATGTAAAAATATATATTTTAAAAATATTTTGTTGAATTTAGAAAACTGATGACTAACATTTTATGGTATTAAATAATACTTTCCAATAAAAACTATTTGGATCATTTCTTTTAATTATTTTTTTGGAATACAAATTTGTTTTTATTTAACATAAAAATAAATTTTATTCATTTTATAATAAACCAATTTATATCATGAAAATAAAATACACTGATAATTTCACCATACAAATAAATATTTTTCACAATATAATTTTTCAAAAAAAGTGGTCGTTAAACATTATATGAAGTAATGTTAAAAATAATTTTTAATATAGATAAAAAACTATTATGTTAAAAATGGATATGATATTTTCAAATGGTAGGTAAGAACTATTTATTAAGGAAAATTTTATTTTTAGGCATAAAAATTAATTTCTTAGGTAAAAATTAGTTACCATGGTAAAAACAATTGTAGACCTAAAAATTACAAAGTAAAACACTTTAAAACAAAAGTGAAAATGAATGGTTGATGTATTATAAAAATTATATCATATAAGAAGAAAATAATATTCATTTTGAGTTTATTTTGGTGAAAGATGTTCTCTGTTTATATTAATTTGAAATATTTATAATAATATCATTATCACCCCAAATAGAAGGGGTTTATCACCACCCCATGAATATAACTTCGAATATTTTATTTAGTAATGAAAAAATGAACTTTCATGACTCCCCTAGTGACTTATTTTTCATCCTTATTCTCGGGTCAAAAGAAATTTTCTTAATACCTCCATTTTTAAGGAGTCTTATACTAGAAAGCCCAAGTCCTCAACCTGAGAACTTTCTTTTCTACAATAATTATTTTTATTCTCCCATTCTGAAATAATATTTTTCTCATTATTGTATAGTTATATTTGAATATTTATAAAAAAATATTTTACTTGGGTAATAATCATTAACCAAATTTCCCATTTTATATAATGAAAAATGAAACTGACATTGATGGATTGTGTAGACAACCAACCCCATGAAGCAATGAATTATTTTCATCACATCTTTCTATATTCATGGATTATATGGGTTTACATTTTGAATAAATGTGAAATAAGTTATATAATTATGATTATTAATATAAATTTTTTAATACTCCCCATTTCCCTATCTTTCTTCAATAAATGAAAATATTAACCGTGCATAGTGTGGACACCCAATCCACAAAGTAGTTTATGTAATTTTTTATATAGTTTCAATATTATTTATTTATACCTATTTATATATGATTAAACACTATAAAATTATCCAAATAATATAAATATTATTCTTTAATAATGATATTATACCCAAAATAAACTACTTTCTCAATCATAATCATCCATTATTTATGGTATGTCCATGTTTGGGGTGATTTAACCAACTAGTTAAACAATGGTATAAAATTATATTATGGATGAGTATGAGATAGTAATTGTGGGTTATATATTATATAAATAAGAAAAATAAATATTTTTATTTTATTCTAGAAAGGTAAAATTATTTTAAAAAACATTTATTAAGATTCAAATTTTCTTTCATTAAAAATCAATAGAGCATGATCATCATCATTTTAATCTTTAATAATCATAAAAAAACTCACAGATAATAAAATTAAATATTTATAAATAATTATAAATAATTATAAATAATTATAAATAAAAAACATCATTACATTTTATTATATTTCTATGATGAACTTTCGTATAATAATTAGGAAAAAACATTGCTATTACGAATCTAGTTCAAAAAGATCCAGATTAGTCAAACCTGATATTGAAAATAGATAATAACTAACTAATATACATACAAAATATTAAACATAAGTGAATATTTTAAAATTGTGTAGATATGAATAGTTTAATGGAATATTTTATTAACATCTTCATTCTTTTTATATAGTGGATTCAATCACTTTATAGGTTGTCCTGAATTAAGGTAAGGTTCTATTGTGTCAAATTTTCACCCCTTGAGGCTTATTTATTATTATAGACCAAATTCTCCTCAGAATAGTATATCTGATTCTACTTTAATATTTTTATCATATAATATCATTATTTATGATATTTAATGTTCATTGGATACCATATCATTCATGGAGTTATGACTCGAATGTTTATAAGGTTATAAGGAATTTCTTTTCAAAAAATTAACCTGTTGAGACATATTTCTTATCATACAACATGAATTCTTTAAAAATATGTATGTAATATTTCATGAATATGGTATAGTGTTTTTATTTGATTCATGGGGTTTGAAGATACCAATCATTTTATCTCCTTAAATGGATTTTTATTTGAAAGATACCAAAGCTATCGAGTATGTGTTAACTCAATTTTATTCCTTTGAGTTACACAGTTTTTTATTAAACTCTATTATTCCTAGTTTTACTTATTATATCTATTTTATAATTATAATTTCATTTCCTTCATTTTTGGGGTTTTTATAAATTCATACATATAATTTCATTATAAAATTATTTATACCTAAATGATTATGTTACTTGATAGGGGTCTCTTTGTCTCAATTACTATTTCTTGAGACATGAATTTTACTATTCAACAATTTAATTTGAAATTATATATATACTAAGATTTTTTTATACAATATCATGAATTTTATTTCATGGAATATCAATTTCAGTTTCAAGATCATTCTATTTCACATATTTTGATTTAGATAATACTCTAGGTGTAAGAGGTTCTTTGCCTCATTTTCAAATGAATGAGACATGATTGATATTACACACCAATATTTATCTTATATGGTATATTAAATAACTTGTTTATTTAAATTATTATTAATATATTTTATTAAAATATATTTTAATTTCAATATATCCCTCTCATGCGCTTTTGATACCTATGTTACCATTACTATAATGGTTTTTTGGTTCTCAAATTTTCTTCATTGAGATATAATTCATATTCACCACTTTTTTCAATTTTGTAGGGTATATAATAGTCTTGGAACATATTATAAATCCTCTTATAATATTTTCCATTGTGTAACTAAACTCATGTAAATCCATCATAACATTTTACTTTCCAAATCACCCTTAATTACATGCATAATTCTTCATCCAATGCATTTCCTCTGTGGACTCTACAATTTAATTCGTTATATAAAAGGATGTTCAACTAGATTATTTACATTGATTTTTTGAGGAGATTATTTACATAACCATATACGATTACTCTATAAAATTTTATTTTTGAGTGATTATTACATAAAATGTAATTCAATTTATGGATTGGGAAAATATTGAAATTTTTTTTATTTGATATTTCTATATAAATGATTATTGATTACTAAGGAATGATGGCAGTGTGTTATATAATTATAAATTATTTCATATGATGTATTAATTTCAATTTATTATAAATGGGTGTTTCATGATATAGGCATACATTCAAGGAATCAATTGGACTCATGAAACAAACTATCTTGGATAATTTGGTGTATGCATGGCCAGAACAAAATAATTCATAGAAATAGGGCCCTGAAATAAAGATCATGATATTTAATATCATGATTTCTTAGCTTAGGGAATAACATTAGCTATCCAGAATTAATAATTTTGTTTCTAAAGAACAAATTACTACTATAAATGTGATATTTTTTATTTCCATTAATATCCATGGTTATATTGTGAATTAACTTTCATTATATTTGGATATATCTTCATGAAATATTTTCTATTATCATCTTACTATAAATTATAATATTTATTTTTATCTCTTATATTTACCCTTAATGAGTTTTTAAGTACCCCCATTATTATGTTTCCATTCCCACATGGTATAAATAAATTCAATACATATGATTTTTATATTATAATAGCTTTTATAGAGAAGTTTTTAGAGATTTTGAATACTTATTATTAACTAAGTAGTCTGTTATATAGTGAAAAAAATTTCATTATTTGAAAAAGACATGGGTGTTATTTGTGCGTGATGTTTTCTAATTATAAAATTTTTTACGCCTAAAAACCCATGGTAACGTTTGTAATACAATATTTTATTTATGTCAGGTTGGTTTGGTATAGTTAGGTCCATGAGTTTATAGTTGGTATCATTTCACTTGTATAATGTATATTTTATTTACAAAGGAACCAAGAGTTTGGTTCTGGGGAAGTATAATTGATACCAGAGTAGGGTTCAGATAAATTTAGATGTTAAGATGTTAGTTGAGGATAATTTAAATGTTGATAAGATAATATTGATCATAATTTAAATGTTATATATAATCCTTTAGGTCATTTGAAGTAATATTAAATATTATAGGGATTATGTTAACATAACTTTAGTGAAAACCCAAGGGATAAGTCGAAGTATAGGATAGTAGCTTGATGTTTTTGTAACGTAGTTATTATGTGACTCTCATAGATATCAAATCCATGTATCGATACTGGAATGTTGATATATTAATGAAATTAATGAACCGAGTGTAATCAACATGAAAGGAGATGGTTGATTATCAAGTCATCCTTCACTCTAGTGCATGATGAGTTGGCCTAAGACTATACAACTAGCTAGATAGTCCCAGTGGATATGATTTGGATTATAAAATTTTCATTAGAATCCATTATAAAGTTTTTATTATGTAAAGGAGTTAGGTTATGTAAATTGATATAACAGAACCTAAAGTAACATAGATTTAACCATGAATGGGTTAGGTTGAACAGAAATCTAATGTAATAATTTCAAGGAATAAGAAATATTGATGTTGAATTTCTCAACTAATTATCATACAATAATCATATTTTGGTGTCACTTATCAGTAAAGGATGATTAATGAGTTTTTATCATTGTAATGATTTAATGAAAACAAAATAAAGTTAATAGTGGATGAAATGGATAATATATATATTTCCCCAATGATTACCCTAATAGGATAAGAGGAGTAACGATAATACTTTTGATTATTCAAAAAAAGATATCATGAATCATGATTAATATAATTAGCATAATTGAGTTCCCAAAAACACAAAATAATAAAAGGATGGAGACCCATAAAGGTTTGGGTTACAAAGATGATGAAGGAAAGAATTTTTAATTTTTTAATGTAAAAAATGTGGTAAGAATCACCAAGGGAGATACCTCAAATGAATTGGAAGATGGATCATTTTTGAAAAATTAATGGAAAAAAATAAAAATAAAAGGAAATATGTATCAATTAATTGAAAATATAGAGGTAAAATATTTGTTTTCCTAGTCAAAACTAGGATATTAAGGCAGAAACCTAACTTCAAAATGTACCTATAGTTATACCTATATTTTATATACCCTTAACTAATTTTATCAGTGTTTTGAAAATTAATTTTGTAAGGATGTGATTTATTTGTTGTGGGGTGCATGTAACACCGTAATATTTTAAATTATATAGTTTCCTTCAAAACATAATGTGTTCAATATATTTCTTCACACGTAATAACAAACCACTACGAAATGCATAATAGTATTTAACTGTTAACATGTAGTTATAGAATTGGTGTGTATAAATTATACTAACCAAATTATTAAGTATATATATAAATGAGAATAAAAATCATCATTAAAACTAATTCATCAATAAAAATTTAATTTGTGTATATAAGTAATTAATAATACTTATTTATGATTTAAAATGCATCCTATCTAAAAATTTTGTTTTTATGTTAATTTTTGAGAGGTGAAATTTATTACATATAAGGTATATTTATTATATGAACAAAATATATAATAAAATAACCATAATTTGATTATTAATTTATCATAAATAAGTATAATAATAGATAATATATTATTTTTTTAAGACAACTCATTATATATTTATGTTATTTATTTTAAAATTAAAATATAAAATTTTAGAATTTTAATTTAAACAAATCAAATTAATATTTGTGTCTATAAAAAAATTATTATTATAGATATTTATATTTTTTATAAAATAGTTTTTTTATGAATAGTGGAAAAATAATTTTTTTACCAAAACTAAAAAGATTATGAATTTATCCTTATATAAATAAGACCTAAAATTGTTAAATACATTTCATTACAAAAATTTGTATTTAAAATGTACAACTATACATTTTATAAATACAATATTGAATTCAGAAAAAATATGATTTAAATTTTAATGACTTATGTAATATTTTACAATAAAAACTTTTTTGGGTATTTTATTTTAATTAAATCTTATATTGGTAAAAATTTGAATTTATTTTAAATATAAATATAATTTTTTTATAATAAACCAGTTTATATCATTAAAATTAATACTATTTAAAATTTTACCAAATATATAAAATTTATACTCATAATACAGTTTTTATATAAATAGTTTTGTACACATTATACACACTAATGTAAAAGTTTATATTTACTAAAAAAATAAATTTTATTTTAAAAACTGATTTTATTTTTGGAATAAGTACAATCAAGTTATTTAATACGTTCCATGTTATTTTAAGTTATAAAAATTAATTTACTTACATAAAAACTAGTTACCACAATAAAACCAAACATTGTAAAAATGAAAATTTGAAGAGTAAAGGAATTAGAAAAAAGAAAAAATTCTTTTTTATTGGATGATCAACGTTATATAATAAAACAATCCATTATTGTTCATTTTTAATCTTATTGACATGTGAATCGTGTTCTCTCTTTATATTTAGTTGAAATATCAAAAAAAATGACATTCTCACTACTTATAAAATGGGATTCTCACCACCCCTTCATGACCACTACCAAAATTCAATTTCACCTTGAATATATAAAATTTTAAGTTACCCTAGAATCTATTTTAATTTTACATTTTGATTTTTTCAAAATAAATTAGCCTAACACCTCAATATCCTAGGATTCCTCTAAGGAAAGTCCCATGTGCCCAACATGAGTTTTTTTCCAAACTATATTAAATTTCATTCTTACATTCCAAAATAAAATTTCATCAATAATTTATAATGTTATCCATATTTTTTGTATACATAATACTATTATTCTAATTGAATGATAATAAACCACTCCCCCTATTCTAATAATAACAATGAAATCATCATCCGTACATTATGAAAACTACCGCCTCCACGAAGAGATGACATCAGGTTTTCACCACTACCTCTATTAATGGGTTATAAGGGTGAAATTAAAGAATAAATGGTATAAATTTAATATAAATATTATTTTTATGAGTTAAATCCTGATCTAACTTCTTTACCTTTTATTGTTTGACAAATGAAAATGTTAATCATGTATTTAATGGACTACCAACTCTACGAATTAATATATCTTATTTCCAGTAATTTTATTTTTATTTATTAGAATCTAATTAAATTTTATTGAAAAACATAAAACATTATATTTGATATCATTATACTACTATAATAATCATATTATTCACATAATAAAGGAATTTTATAATCAAAATCATCCATTAATTATGGTATGTTCATGTTTGGGTTGGTCTTACCACCTACTTGGAAAATGAGACAAAATAATACCATGGATGACTATGAAAACTTAACTATGGATAATATATGATATAAATAACAAAATTATGGTTTTATTTTTATTCTATAATGGTAAAATTAATTTTAAACTCATTAGTTTAGATTCCAATGTATATTTGTTAAAAATATCAGAAACACGCTCATCACCGATTTCATATTAAATTATCATAACCAAAACTCATATAGAATGAAATTATAACATTATAAATAATTATAAGGAATAAATTACACTACCTTTTATTATTTTTTAATTATGAACTTTGTGATGATATTTAATAACAATATCACTATTATTAAACTATTTCAAAATGATCAATATTAATCACACCCGATATTGAAAATAGTTAATAACTAACTAGTATACATATAGAGAATAATTATAAATAAATTTTATAAAATTATATATATATAATTAATTTTATGAAATTGTTTTTAGGATACTTATTTTTCTTATATATGATATTCAAGTGATTTAGTGGTAGTAAAGAATAAAGGTAAGGGTTTCTTATCTCAATTCTTTAACCCTTAAGCAATAAACGTTATTATACACTATTTTTTCCATGGAATAGTGTATCTAGCCACCCTTTAATATTTTCTATCATGATCTTATCATTACTAATGGTATTTAATGTTTCATTTGAAATCAAATCCTTAAATGGTCTTTGAATAAAATGTTTCTAAGGATTTAAGTGGTTTATTTTCTAAAATTTTTAACACCTTATACATATTTTTTAATATAAATCATGTTTTATTTTGAATAGTGAATTTACTACATAATGAATGTATTTCAAAATATTCATTGGATTCATTGTATTTAAATATCTATATCATGTTCTCCCTTTAGATTTAATTTTATTAAATATAATAAAAATGTGTAAGGGTTTATGATAAATTAATTTGTTTCTATTGAGTTGGAAACTCTCATGTTAAACTTTATTATTCCATGTTTTATTAATTATGCCACATAATTTTTTTAATATTTTTTGATCCTATATTTCTTGAGTTTTATGCACTAATATTTTGATGACTGTTTTTAAAAAAATTAATATTATTTTAAATTAATTTTAATGGAAATACCCTGGTAAATATTATTTTAATTTTTTGAAATTCAGAATAAATAACAAATTTTTGTTTAAATTAATATAAATATTGAAATTTAGAAACATGAATTAATTGTAGATTTTTTGTTAGAAATAAATTTTTAATTTTGATTGTTATTAGTAAAAAAAATATTAATCCCTTGGGCTGTCCCTTGTCCATGAAGGCAGAAGATGCTTAGCCAAAACCATGGAGGTTTTCTAGAAAATAATTCAACTGGAGATCCCACTCACGATAGAAGATAGAAGATCATGCCATATAGGGAGAAGTCTACGTTTCATAGGTGTGAAAATTACACTTGTTACGCACATTTTTTGATGAACCATGTGTATATATGAAGTGTTATGGAAGTGTATCCCAATTCTTTAGACTAGAAAATGACACAAGATTCAATATATATATTCACAAAAGGATCCTAATGTCTGATAAGAGATGAATCCCACGATATCATAAGTAATTGTTAAATAAACTCCACCATTTTATTTTCATCCAGTTAACCCTACTATTTGATAGAACCGAACATTTCTCACTACTGTATAGTTCATTCATCCTCAATATCATCCACCTAAAAGTCATAAGATATTCCATAGAAAAATTCATGGAAGGCTTAATCTCGATACTTATCTCACAATTGAGGTTTGGGACCACTGTGGATCACTACATAGACATAGCCTATCAACCATCAAACCCATCACAAATTCCATTCAATTTTTTCGATCCATATAACCACTATGAAGGTCAAATGACCAAGATGAGGATTCCTTCACAACTGCCACACATACTGAGGAGATAAAGCTACACTAAGGCATGAAATTATTTCCCTAAATCTATGAATTTAATCCATGATAGTAAAGCTAATACACCAAAAAAATTTAATTATATAATACCAAGGGTATTTAAATCCCATTTATTCAGGATTTTTGGATATATAACGCACGTTTTGGGGGGAATTTAAATTGATGATTTACCCTAGGGTCTCCCAATATTTGAGATGAGATCCAATTTTTAAATATAAAGGATGTTTTAAATAACTATATATGAGGATATGTGTTGGAACCTCATCAATAGATATAGGAGTGTGATAATACATTAGTGGAGCATGAAAAAGTGGTTTTCATATAGTAGAGAAATAGATGGAATGATGTTTTCGATTTTTTGTTCTTAATTTTTATTTTCCATATTTTATTTTATTTTTTATTTTTTGAGATTTATTATTACTCCAAACTCAAAAATTCTACCCCATTCATGGGAGTCTATTAATTCTTAGTGATCAGTAAAGGGAATCTCGGTCCAATTGTTTTTTTTGGTTTTACACCTAAATGAATAAAATACATATTTCATTTTCTTTTGGAATTACATTATTAATTATAGTTTCAAAATTTATATATGGCTACTTTAAGTTTTAATTTCATTAAATTTAAATTGAATTGTTTGATGATCCATATATCACTCCACCCAATTATTTTCTACATATTATGGAACAATTTAGGAATGGTTGGTTAGTGTTCTATTGTCATCATCACATTTTAAAAATTTTATATTACAACTTTTAGTTTTTTAGGGAAGAAAAATATATAGTTATGGATTTTCTTAATTAATCAATATAACTGTTACAAATTCTATGAAATTTGGATGAATGATAGACCAAAATGTTTTTTGAAATAGAAATATTCACATATCATAACCCATTGTCTAAGGGAGATAGTGTAATTGGTAATTGAATCTATCTCTTACTAGTCAGAAGAATAAAAAATGGTAAAAATTAAAATCTAGGATAACATTGAATTTTTTATATTCAAGCCCAAAATTGCATCCACTATTCATAAACTATTTTCACCCAATCATTTAAACTTATACTCAAAATTTATCAACATTAAATAAAAAATTCATAATATCAATAAAAAGTGAGAAAATAATTTTGTGTGCATTTTTTTTATAGAAAAACTAAACACTGAATTAGTATACTATGAATAGGAAATTATTTTTTTCCAATACACATGATAGGTATTCATCAATTGTGGTACCATTTATAGGGTTAGTGCCTTAAAACACCCAAATGTTGAAAAAATTAACTTTGAATGACTTGAGGAAGAAATAATTTCTTAGTTAACCATGATCTTGAAATTGAAAAAACATTGAATCAATTATGAAAAAAATGAAATTAAGGTATGATTAAATACAAGTAAAATATTCCTATATGCCTTTCATAGATCATAATATACATGAAAATAAGGCCAACAATCCCAAAAACCCCTTTTTTGTTCTATCTTCATAAATTTGTTCCAATTAATATAACTAAATCATTTTCCTTTATATTGAAAATTATTTTTAACATTGAATTAATAAGACTAAAATTATACCAATATTCTACAGTCTTATTGGAGAATAAAAAAATATACACATTCAAGAATTCACACTTATCTTCTCTAGATTCAAAACATGAGGATATATAGAATAGTGAGTTTAGTGGAGCCCAATAGCCTTTTTACTAAAAGGGGATATAAAATAATGATTTTATAAATTCAAACTAGGTGATTTCATCAACTATGAATACATTAATTGTTGATTTATGAGAATATTTCTCTCCATATCTAGAACCATGATGGTCAAAAAAAAATTTATTCTAGATATTAATTGATTAAATAGACACTATACTAATATTGGTAACACTTTTAGAAGATATATGTATGTTTCTTAAATAAAACTATTTTAATGTAGAACTTCCTGATGTTATTTTATATAATTTTTATTGATAGTGATGTAACCCTATTTTAAATCTCATCTAGTTGATCATTTATTTGAATGTCAGTAGTAGTTTCCAAAGTAATAATTAATTTTTTCATAAAGTACATCAATTCAAGACTAGAGATACATGCCTGAAGGGTATAAATGGGGTATGAAAATATGATTCCTCACATTCATGTATGAATAAATTTGATGAACTCACTTTTTTGCTGAGATAAATTACTGTGAGTGAATTATAGGGACAACAAGGTCTGACTTGAATATAAGTATTATCCTATTCTACTTATCATTATAATGACCAATGTCCTGAAGTGCATGAGAGAGAAATATATGAATCCTCTTTTTAACTATTAAAATTCCAAAATAACTAGGATAGACCCCCATTCGAAAATCCAAACCCCCCATAGGCTCTGTTCCAGTAGCCACAATACTAACAATCCTATAAACAAAGGTACAAACAAAAAACTTTCCTATTTCCACCTTTCCATGAAAATTCCTATGATGAACAATCTACCAATACCCCAATAACTAAAGAGAAATATATATAATCCAAAGATTCAGGACCTGATAATAAGATGAAAAAACTAACAGAAGTTTCCATAAGTTCTATGCACATCATTTGCGGAACCCTGTGTTTTTTGAATTACTTTTTATTTAATAAATTTAAATTATTTGATGGTTTACATTATAGGATACACCATGTTAAGATTTATTATTAGAAAATACCAAGATAAGATTTAACTATATTAAAAAATAATTTTGGATTATAGTACATGGAACACTTAATTTTTCTTGTTTTACAAGCAATTACATGCTTAAATTTGGTGACACAAAACAGCGATCTTAGATTGCGTTACGTGAAACATAGAGTTTAAACAAACCTGACATATTATTAAAATATTATTATAGTTATCACCTGGCCATTGAAATATACTATATGAAGGGGATTAAATAAATTTTAAATTGTGGTTTATTCATTTTTATGAAATGAACCATTTTTAACCATTTAATTAGAGATAAATAAACAAAATATTTTAAAATAAATAATTTCCTTTTACAAAAAACTTTTTTTCTATATATAAATACATTTTATCTCAATAAATTATACAAAAAAATGTATGAATTATTTTATTGAATTATATATGTTATATTTTCAAAAACTATATATAATTTATATTCTGTATTTTGTAAATAATAGATAAGATTAAATCAAATTTCATAAATAAAAAGAGATATTTTTCTAAAAGGTTTTTTTACAACCTTTTATTATTGAACTAATTTTAAAATTATTTTTTGTCACATTTATAAAATCAATTTGAAAAAAAATAAAAAATTTCAAAATTGTAATGTCAAAATTATCACAGGGTGATTTTTTGGTGTTTTTCTGAGAAATTTGAGTTTTTGATAAATATTGAAGAATACAAAATTTTAATTGAAATTTACATTTTTGTTTAATTTATTTAAATGTTTAAATTATATTTTAAATTGGTTTTAAATTAAATTTAGTTCAATTATACATATTTAAATATAATATAGGTAATTTGAATCAATTTCAAATTGAATTTTTATATAAAAACGTTTCAAGCTTGTGAACATTTTAACTTTGAAAACTCGTTGTCTCATCCCATATGCAGAAATGAAATTTAAATTAACTTATTCCACTTTTTTTAATTGAATATTGAAATATGGATTTAATATTTTGAATCATCATAATTTATAATTTCTAATAATTCCAACAATATTTTTGACAAATTTGATTAGTGAAAACATTAAAAATTAATCACATTGATTAAGAGAAAAAAAGTTTAATAACGGACAAAACATTAAGATAAAGGGAAAAATGACATAGAAACTTGTCCAACACCCATTTTATATCCTTAATTATACCATTTTAACCATATGTTCTAATTTTATGACTTTTTGGGACTATTTTCCATGAAATTGACTCATATAAACATTTAAGTAAAGAAACACACAAAAAATGTCCCTTTATTCATTTTATTTTAAATAAATATTTTAAAAATAAAAAATACATAAGTTCAGTTATAAATATTATTTAAGAATATGAATGAGTTTTTTATCTTGTTAATTTATTTTAATATTTCTGTAGATATTATATTTACATTAAATTTAATATGAATGCCAATAATGGAATTATTTAGTTAAAAATTAACTAAATCAAATGATATTAAAAACATTAAATGTGAAATACATTTAATGATTTGTTAAGTTAAATATTTTTAGATGAGTTTATTATTTTTAATTTTTTTAACGTAATTTATTTTATTTTCATTAATTTCAATACTTCTTTATTTAAGTGGAATGAGTCATGTTAAAATTAACATTAGGGTCATTGTACATTAAATGCTATTTTATTAATTTATTTAAAATCACCGAAATACTATATTATATAAATTTATTTTATCATATTAATTAATATAAAATATTTTCCATTCATGGAAATTGTTTTATATTATAATGAATATATTGACCATTAAATACAAAGAACATGGTTAGCATAGTTATAGTTAAGGTAGGGTTTTTGTGGAATACATGAGGTTGTGTTAATGTTAATTTCCAAAACATATAGTATTTATAAATTATAAACTATATATAATATTTAAAATCATTGAGTAAAAATTATTAAATAATGGTAACTCTATCTTAGTCTTAAATAATAAATTGGTTTGGTTAGAAAACTAGTTAACATAATAAAAAACCAAAAATTGGAAAATAATGAAACATATGATTTGACAAACCAAATGTTTAAAACATTTGTATAAATGACTTTTGTATCTGTTTCTAGGACATATAATTCATACACTCCTTTAATTATTAGTTTTGGAGAAACATGAGGTAAGATTGACCTCCAAATAGTGAATAATTTTGACTATTTTAAATAATGCCACTAATCCTTGACTATAAAAAAAGGAATCAATACACCACATATTAAAACATATAAAGAAATTTTAATAAACCAATATATTCTCCAATAAATTAAGAACTTAACTCCCCCTAATTATATACTTTTTATTTTGGGAAAAAATAAAAAAAATCAATGATTTAGTGCAAACCTTAGGAGGATACCTGAAGAAGACGTAATGTTGTTCTCAAACTGTTTTTGTTTTATTTCCTCTTTAATCCCATCAATTATATTTATATCATGATCATATAATAACCTTAGTATCTCAAATATTCAGTTAAGTTGTTATGTTATCGGTACTTTCCTTAGAAATACACATATCTATCAAATGTATTATGAAATCACCATTCTTATGTATGGTAGACTACCACCTCGCAGACCAACATCACTTGTTTTTTCATTATCACCTTTCATGGTTAGGAAAAATGATAAAAATAATATTTATATAATATAAATATATATATATTATTGATTTATTATATCACATAATCCTTCATGATTTCCAATTTTTTGGAATATGATAACTTTGTTCGTGTATATAGAGGACTACCACCTCATGAAGTGATGTTATTCATCATTTTTTCAAATAGATTGATTTAATAATGGGTTTAATAATCATATTTTAACTATAAAACATAATAATTATATTTTAATGATAATATATATAAATATATATAAATATATATATAATGTACAATTTTTTCATTCCATACGGAATATAAACAGAAACAATGGTTGTGTGTATGTATGACCTACCATCTTCGTGAATAGTGTATTTCATTTCTAATAAAATAATTTTATGTAATACTATAAACACATATATATTTAATAAATATTATATTTATACCATATTTTACAATTTTTATATTATTAAATAATTATCTAAGAAAGATGACTATGAATAACATGTCAAAAGAGGTATGAAAAACAAAGCAGTTAATACCCAACAACCTAAATTTAACATGGAATTGTTAATAAATTGGTAATATAACATCACTAGAAAATAATATATGGTTTGATATATATGAATATGGTTTGACATATATGAATATGGTTCTATTATATACATATAAGAAATATATATTTATTATACTAGAAGTTAGAACAAGTATGATGAGAGTCAAGATTTAAGGTAAGGGATTTATGTCTCACTTTTTTAATTTTGTGATACTCATGCCATATTCACCACCAATATCTTCTATGTGTTTTATATACTTCCAAATAATTCACATTTTGAATATTATTATTCTAATTTTTTTTTAATTTTTACATCTATATGAGTATCACTCTATCATGGGGTAACAATTTAATGTTATAAAAGCGGTATGATTATTTTATCATGATTTTACTTCTTTGAGAAAAATGTTATATTTTTTAAAAATATTCTTTTATGAGGTGTATATAATTTTAATTTTAAATGTTATGTCATTAATATATTTATTTTAATTATATTTTAATTTAATTTAATGAAATTATTTAGTGTTTACTTTGATTCATATTTACCAAAGTTGTCGGAGTTTATTTCTACAATATAATAGTTTACTGGGATTGTTTATAAATTTTCTCCATTGATGAAATATTATAATAAATATCTCAATAATTTTCATGATGTTTCTTATCCAATATTATTCATGATATATTCAGATAATGTTATATTTTTCCACTCTTTGGTACTTAAGATTATTAAGAAATCATTTTTTAGAAAATTTGACCAAAATTATCTCTTGAGTTTGAAATCTATTTTATTAAAAAATATTTTATAAAAATGTTTTAATATTTTTGTAAAATAAATTTTAATCTTTTTTTATAGGATAATGATTTTATATATGTTTTATTGTTTTAAAATTATTTAAAATGTGGTTCATAGTTCTCTTATAAGTTTTTCAAATTGTTTTCAAATAAAATGGTTTCAAAATGTTTCATGATTTAAAAAGAATTTATAAATGTGGAAATGATATTTTCCTCAAGAAAAATTTTAAATTATATTTTAAAATTATTTTTCATCTAATATGACATGCATGGGTGTTAATAATACCTTAATTAGGATGAAATCTAAGGAAACCATTAATATTGTGTCTATGAATAACTTATGTTATGATGGAATGATGTTTATGAAACCCATTTCTCTTCCAAAAGTTATATGATTACAAATACCAATACATTAAATGAGTTATTATATTATTTAAATGTTTATAAATCCCTAATACCTTCCATAGGTTATGATATGATGAAATATTTGTGATACCCATTTCATTTCATGGGTTATGATATGATGATTGTTTATGATCTAATGGAACACATATGCCTATTTTCTTTATGAGATGTGTGGGACCTATATATCACACTAATGAATTGTGTAAAAAAGTATATATCTCATGAGATAGACATGGTTGTAGTTGGGAGTGGACCTGATACAGTAATACAATGCTTGAATAAGGAGCGAACTCAGTACAATAATTCTAGGTTGGAATGAAAAGTGAACGTGGAACAGTAAATGAATTTTTCCACTAGGATGTCCTTGGAATTGAGGCTTGAACAAAATGGAATTTATTTTGTTTACTAATATTTATTCCAAAAAATTATTTATTATGCCAATTTTATCCTCTCATTGATATTTTTCATTTATTTCCTTTTGATTTATATCTTATGAACTCCCAATATTTTTACCATGACTCATGGGTATGATATTTGATATGCATGGTAAAATCATAAAATGTTATTATAGAGTAATCATACTCAGATTTTATTATTATTATAATGTATATACATTATGTACCCTTATTGATCATCTAAGAACACCCTTTATTATGTTTCCTTTCCCACGGATATGAAGAAAGCTTTTAAGTAGTAGTATAAGTGAATAAATCTTGGAGGGAAAAATAAAGATCATTCACCATGAAAGAATATTATGTTCAAAGTCTCATAATAAACCAAATAATTATAGTCCTTGTGTATGTATATGTTAATGTTCCAAGTATTCATAAAAATGATTTAATATCCATTTATTACAAGTATGGGTTTCCATAGTTGGTATAAAAGGAAAGGTTTAGTCAACCTTTTTAAAGTGGGATAAAAAAACTCTAATTATATCCCTAATGATATTAATAATATTTTTCTAGGTATTTATCTAAGAATAAGTCTACAGATGAGTCAAATTATAGAAAAATGTCTTGGAATTCAATTAAAGGATAAAGTGAATGATTTCCTAAAAATTCATCTGTTTCTGGATATTAAAAGTGGATGTTTCACTAGAATATATGACCTAGGGGTAAAGACAATAAGAATGCCATATTGATCTAGAATTGATCTGGAACTAGTGCATGAAATTGGGCCTTGTTGAACAACTAGTTTTAATGTCCCGAGGGTTATGGTATCTAAATTCAAAAACACTTTATAAACCATTATTAAGGATTTAAATTGATGATGACAATGAATAAAATAGGATAAACCTAAGGTGTCATAGATTAAAAAATATTGTGGAATGATTTAGATATAATATAAGTAAATTAGTATGATTATTGAGTATATAATTTTGATTAGTATTTCTCACACTATTATTTTATGTCTTATTAAATTGAAGGAATATGAATGTAATAGATTAACATTGAATGAGATGAATGATTTTTTCATGAGAAGAGAAATGGGATCATCACTAGAGTGAAGGACACTATGACTATTAATAATTGGTATTCAAAGAACATGATAAAAAATGTGTACCTTAACAAATTCTAAAAGTTACCAAAGAATATAAGGAATGTTTTCTATGAGATCTCAGGTAATGGAGACCATGGGGGAAGGATGATTTATATTTCTTTATATTGATAATGTGGAAGGAAACTCCCAATTGGATTTCTTTGAGTACATGGAAGATGTTCGGACTATGGGAAAGAAAAATACCAAGAAACTTACTACAAAAGGAAAATAAAAAGTTCAATTAATATAATGGATGAGAATAAGGGCCTCTATAATGTATTATCAATGGAGGAATTCTTTAAATGTGAAAATATGGGATTTATGAACATATATGTCATTGGGGGAAAGATTTTTAAGAGAATCATCATGTTGGTATGTGTAATGGTTATATTTCTAATAACGAAGAGACTAAAAATTACTCATGAAGGGAAATACGTTTTATAAAATATGATAATGAATATTAGTTAATTTTTTTATAAATAAGTGGAAGGATTGAAATATTTATTTTTTTGTATTGAAGAATTAGGAATTGTGAAAAAATATAACCATTGTTTTGTATACATTTTTCATTAAGTATTTAAAATAATATGATGAATGTAACAAATAAAATAATAAATTATTTTAATAAAAAGGATATATTTTATGGAAAACCATTATTAAGGGATGAAAAACCTTAATATAATCTCGATGTTGAGAAAATGTTGTGTGGTTTGGATGAAAAGATTTTTGAAAAGAATAGTGTATACTAGATAGTATTTATAATCTCATAACCAATAATGGATTTGTTCAAAATTTCATTCGTGTTATCATTGATGAAGTTTACATCATTTTTGAATGAAATTAATATATCTAATAATCAATACAATGAATGAGGAAAAATTTATGTTTTCAATAAGGATTTATGGAAATTCATGTTATTAGAATGTTTCAATAGAATACACGATAAAGGTATTCACATGTTTGGTAAGTGAAAATAAAGAGATAATTTATGATATATGGGTGATCAATGTGAAGCCTATATTTAGATATTAAGTGACCTTATTTCTAATGTTATGGATTTTCATATTTTAGAAGGGTCTAAAGTGTTAACCATTTATAAAATGGTTTATGTTGAACTTTGAATGGGGTTTCATAGATTAATTTATTATTTTTCGATATAAATATTTATTTTTTAGATAACCTAAGTTAGCCGTTTTTCATTGATGATAATGAATGGTATATGAAAGTAATTATAATTCAATCTATGGATCTTATGATCTATTTTGGATCCAGGAATAGTAAATCATACTTTTTTTCTCGGAGTAAGATATGAAGTGTAAATTTATCAAGGCACAACCTAGGGGTGAGATCATTCTGAAGAAATATAATAAAATAAAGTAAGTGAATCTTCCAATTAAAATTCTTCATAACTAGGAGAATGGTATTGAAATAAAATGTTTTCCATTTATCCTAATTTTTTATGATATCAATAACCATTTCAAAGAATATTTGGTTTATGAATTTATTATTGATAAATTCTCATAATCATATTCTCTATCACTCTACATCAATGTTTTGGTGTTATTTTTCTATTCTATGTCGATGTTTCCACTTCACACCTCTATTATCCTATGTGGAAACCTAGTGATGACTTACTATATAGAACTGTTATGTTTTAATATTAACATTTTTAAAGGAAGCTTTAGTATTCATTTAAAAAATATGGGTTTCTATGAAAGGAACTTTAATGTATTAAATCATTATTGAACCAAATGGATTTTAAGAGAAAAATTAATTTTAGGGGGTATAATGTTACACCCTAAGTTTTTATGAATTGTTATTTTATGAATAAATTAATATTATTTGAGGGATTACATTTCATGCTACAACATGCTATGATTTATTTATATAGGAAAACAAGATAGGATTTAACTACATGAAACATATATTTTTTTTATTTACAAACAACACTGAGTTCAGATTTTGTTACATACAACACAATTTTTAAACTGTGTTACACACAACACCAATCTTAACATGTGTTACACACAACACTAAGTTTAAATGAAATGTGACAGATTATTAAAATAATAGTATAGTTAACACCTAGATATTGGAATGGAACATATGAAAACAATTAAAAAAATTATGAAAATATGGTTTATGAAGGTTTATGAAATGAATTATATGGTAAAAAATTAATTAGAAATAAATGAAAGAAATATTTAAAAATAAAGAATCCCCTTTTCTAAGAATCAATTGTTTCTATGAACAAAAAATTTTGCCTCCATAAATTAATTAAACAACATTTTTTGTATTATTTTAATGAAATATATATATTATATTCTATTATATCAACTATTTTACATTCATGTTATGTGTTGTAATGAATCGTTTTTTGAGATGATGCGAATATCCAAAGAAATTTGATTTCTTGCACTTACTAGAAGATTCAATTTTAAAACTGAGAATCAGAATGCAGTTATGAGATTTGGAACCATTTAATGTGATTTTTTGGGACTTGAGTGAAGGACTGAGAAGTTTCTATAGTGTCTCAAGAATTTTTAAGGGTGTCAGGCTGAGAAAATCAAGTATTAAAGGATCTATAGTGGGTGCATGATTTTTCTAAAACCGTGTGACCCTAAGTAGAAAACCATGCGAACTTCAGTAGGTTGGCAAAAGATATTTCACATGATCTGCACGGTTTACCAAAACTTGTTCTTAGACCACCCAATTATTAGCAAGAGGTATTACCTAAGCACTATTCACCATGCCATTGGTTCATGCTTACCCATGGAGGGTTCCCCAAGTGTCTAGTAGATGGTGCATAGTTGGAGCACTATTTTCGAAACCATGTGGCCCAAATAGTGCATGGTAACATATTATAAAAATTATATTAATATAATAAAAATAAAAATATGATAAAAATTAAAACATGAAGTCTTCCCTTCCTCCCTCTCTCTCATAGGATTCCCTCCCTGAGATCCTCTGAAGGATATGTGATGCACCCCCTCCATAGATCCTCTTTGATAGATGGAATCCATCTGAATTTCTTTCTTATTTCCCTTTGAATCTTTGAGATAAGATATGTAGATCCCTTATCCTCCCTTATTTATCTATTTTTCATTCTCCCTATTGTCGAGTGAGGTTCAACCAAAACTTATGTCAAGAGGAGATCTATATTTTTGTATTTATTCAAGTTCTAGGGCGTGTGAATTGTTTCCTAGGACACTCTCATTTTTATGTTCACCATTTAAAGAAATAGTTTTTTGTTCGATTCGTCTTTTTGCCACCATCCTAGGTCAGTGTTTTTATCCTTTTACTAGTTTGAAACATTCTATTTGTTTCCTTTCATTGATTCATGGTTTTTAGTTTCAATTATAGAGAATTTGGTGACTCCTTGAAGGATTTAAATCATGTACATTGGTAAATATAAATATATATATTTGTTGTACATATTACATCATGGGTAGTGGAATATATAAATTTTATTATGGTTTATATATATATATAAATGTATGTGTTTGGAAGTGTAGAGTAGTTTCATGTTAAAATATCCAAGTGTCCAATTTTTGGTTTAGCTTGGTATACTTATTTAGGTAGGTTCTAATTCAATTTCCCCTTAAGATTAATAATGAATTAATTAAATCCCTTTACACCTTTAATTAATGTTTTCCCATGTATGGTTGATTTTCAAAAACGATTCCTTTAACAAATTTAATGAATTTATTGTGTTTGATAAATTATTTGTCTAATAAAAAAGACACGTTTTTGTAATAAAACCAATCTAAAAGAGGTGAGCTCTCTTCAAGATAATATTTAAGGTTTATAAATTTATTATTTATTGTATTTTTACATTGATTTTTATTTGTTCTTCAAGGCCATTCTTGATAATTAGAATTTTTAGGACCTTGTCAAATTTTATAAATGGGAATTACCTAATAAGGTAATTTCACATCTTCAATGACAGCTCCAAAGTTCTCATTGTGTTTAATAGATTGATTTTCAGGCATTAGTAAATTTAATTAAAATGGTTTTAATTTGAATAACCCTAAGGGATGGTAAGACCATGCCCTTTGGAATTATTTATAATAGGGTTTCTATGTGTTGTTATATTTTAAATGAAGTTGAAAATTGTCTAGCTTGAAACATAAGATGTTATGCCTTATGTATTGAATTATAAATATGGACATGCCTATTGAAATTAGTAAGAGGTAGTTTCTTATAAAATAAATTATAAATTTTATGATGGTTATAATTGGATGAATATAAATGAAAAACATGAGAGGTATTGACTTATTGTTTGCATCATAAATGTGATTATATTTATATTTTAAATTATTTAATAAAGATATGAATTTTAGGATTTATTTCCCCAAGCTAGTTATAAATGAACATTTAAAAGGGTCTGTGATAAGATGGTATGGGATTTCTGGACTATCATGGAATCTCATGCTCCATTACATCAGTTTTGGGAATGGAGACCCTCACTACTTATTTGATATGGATGATGGGATTTTGTACCCCATGTTCCATATTAGTGTCTTTATAGGGAATTTACACTCTCCATACCAAGTGATGAAGGTGACTACCCCTACCATATCATGATGTTAGGCATACTACCCCATGAGTAGTGCTTATCAGCTCATAGACTGATGTCAGATTCTTTTATGTTACGTCTTGGTCCACTCTAAAAAAATAAATCGAGCATACTACCCCATGAGTATATATTATCATCTTGTAGGATACTATTGGATGTATGTGTATTATGTCCTAGCCCACTCTAGTAAAATATATTTATATATATTTGTCTATATAACAAATATTCATATATAGTGACATGATCATACTAATATTCTGTCAATGTGGTGAAGCATGTGTAGCCATCAGGTGTCCCTTAGGATCCTGGATGGGTGGTTGAATATTAATTCAATTCTGTTTACTACTTATCTATACACTCACACTATGTAATTTATATTGCGCTGTCCAGATTGAGCCAGATATCATGGTTACCAGGTTATTATGATTTATTTCTCAGACCCCGCTCAGAAAGACATGGTACTAGGGTACCTAAGTAAACCTTCTTGTTCATAGGACATTGGATCTAAATTTTTTGCTCTGTTCTTTTGCCATGGAGGTAGGAGAAAAGTAATTACATAGAGATCAGGATGCTTTTGGAGATCGCCTTTGGTTTTTTACTTCTTTTCCTTACTTGAGTATTGTATTGTTATTAATTGCAAAGAATGATGTATTTTTTCAGTTTCCAGTTATGTGATATGATTGGTACATTCATACATTGTATAAACTGGCTTTGGATACTTTAATTTAGTTATTATAATATTTTTATTCTACTACTTTGTTGTTAACTATTTATTTTACTTCTTCCATTTTTATCGGATATTTAGTTCTAATTTTTTACTATGCTGATTTAATATGAGGTTATAGTCTCACCACAATCACCTATTGGGACCCTCAATACTAGTTAGTAGCCTCAAGTGTACGTGGATATGTGCTTGAGGTCATGGGACCTACCAGTCCGGCTACCGGGTTGATGGTCATCCGGGTTGAGATGTTATAAAGTGGTATCGGAGAATTTTCTTCCTTTTTTCTTACTATTTTTGGTTAGTAGAGAGGAGATAATGAATATGTTAGAACATGTTTAATAATTATTATTTGGAATTCTCACCGCACGTATGATAAATTACCAAGTGACCAGGGATGGGATTGATGTTCAAGTTATTTTCCATTATAGTTGATATTTTTTTCATCTTGACCGATTAGTGTATTTTCCTCTATTGATAATTATGAAATTTTATGAAATTTTTTCCCCAGTTCAATATGTAAATTTTGAATCATTTTATGCATCATATTAGGCACATAATAAGTAACATGTCATACATATTCCATTTTATGTCGTTGAATTTTTCAGATTCTTACGGAATAAATTGTGTGCCTTGAGTGTTATTCCATGCTTAGTTTTGTAACATGTTTATGTAATTAATATAATGATTTCCAATATAAAATTCTTATATTTTGTTATTCCATGCTAGTATAGTTATTTTTAATATCTTTTTTATATTCTTTGCTCATGTGTTATATAATTCTTGTGTGGTTATTACTTATGATGTCATTTTTTTAAATATGGTTTGTTGCATGGGATGAAGAGATAGTGTTTGTGAATGAATGAGAACAAATTTTTTATTTTAAGGTGTATAGGAATATTTTGAATGAGATAGGGGTTCCTTTATATTAAAACTATCTTCAGTAATATATAGTTATATATTTTAAAGATGTGGTTAAAAAGTGAAGGTTGTTACATGAAAATGCTAGAGTAATTTATTGACTATATAGAGAAGAATGAAAAATTATAAATTGCATGGCTTTGTTACAGGTTGTTATGTGTCTATCCGTATGATTAGACCATTGTTTTTAGCATTTTTTATTCTGAAATGGGACTAGTTTCGAGTAATGGGGGCCAATTTTCATTCCATGAAGTCTATAATCACTTTATGAATTGGGAAATGACAACACATGTAATCGAACCTTGGTTTATCTAACCATCGTTTACATTGAGATGCTATAAATGTGAAACCTATTTAGGTTTGACTCTAAAATAAATTAGTTTACATCATTAAATTATCAAATTGACCCAAGTAGGTCATTTGGAGAATGTGTTTTATGGGATGAACTGTTTGGGTATTTTTAAACATTAAAAACTAAGAAACTTCTATTGGGTTTCATTTTTATGAACCTAGGTTGGATTAGTAGAAACCTAATAGGTTTCATAATCTGTTAAAATAAAATTATATAAATAATTTCCTAATTATGATAGGATATGTAATTTTTAAATTTTTTTGGAAAGGATACTTAATGAAACTTTCATATTTTTCCATTGGGTCGTTAGCTAAATCATGTACCTTTTTTTGTTTAAAAAAATGGTACTTTATTTTTTTGATTACATATTTTAATAATTAAATGGTAGGATTTAATTAACAATAAAGGTATTGGAAATGGAACCCAAAGTGGTGTCCTTTAGTCAAGAACTCGAGTAATGGAAGGTTTAGTTTATCCTTTGAGCTTAATTAGACTGGAAGTTCAAGCATTTTCCATAGGTGTTCTTTTCACTAGTGATGTATTGTATGATTGTTTATGGATACTAGTGAGTTATGTTTTACTAAAATAGAGATAAGTTTAGTGCTTATTCTTTTATCAGGGACTTTCCCACAGTAGGAATCACCCTTATAACATTAAATAATTTCTAGTGTTTTCATCTTTTAGATGTTTGGGGAATCTTGGGTGTCATTGTTCCTAGTAAGACTTTTAGTTCCCAATGAATCCCTTTTTTTGTGTGGTCATTATTTCTATGACCTTTTATACTGGCATGATCATCTAGTAATTATCTGTTTCAGCTAGTTTAAAATTCCATATGTGTGGTCATCATCTTCATAGGTCTCATGACCCTATTTCTTTTCTTAGGACAGCTCAAGAGGTTGTTAGTATGATTTTTAGTCATATAAAATAATGTTATTTTGATCTATTTTCTACCCATACTTCGTAATATTTGAATTCATAGGGCTGATAATCCAATGGGTAGTATTTAGGGTGTTTCATTTGATTGTGTAACCTCGGGATATTATGTTTTAATGTACATGGTACTATCAACTACTAAATGGTACAACGAATCAAATGTGTTCGGTTGAATCTTGGAGCCATTTTTTGTTGTGTAATGTCTCTGGTCATTATCAGAGTAGAGTGACTTGAGTGTTAAATAATCATGTTTTTTTCGATCATTGGGATGAATATCTCATGACTTAGTTGTTTTGACACATTGTTCAGTTCAGTTTTGGTTCCCTTGTATAATTCCTTGGAGTTTGAGCATGTGGATCGGAGGATAATCACTTGTTCATTTAAGGTGAGTAAAGCCTAGTGTACCATTGAGTAGATAGTCTATTTCTATTATTTCGATGGGTAGGAAACTCCTAAGGGTAAAAGTGACATGTTTTTTTCTGGTGGTTATTTGACCTTCGAAGTATAAGGAACACACCAATAAGGACCATTTGAAAATGGTTGGTTTCTTCTTGAATTACATTTAGGATGACATGTTTGTTTATGTTGGTGCATTCTCGACAACATGAAATTTATTTTCTTGGGTGCTTATGAAACCCTTGTAGACACTATTGTTTATGGATGTAATTTTGTGGTAAATCATGAATGATCATGGGGTGAAACAGTTGGATAAGGTATCATGGTTCGATTAATGACAGTGCGTCAGTAGGTGAAGCCAAGATTGTTCCTTAGAGTTGACTAGTTATGGTTTGAATTCCCTTTATAGTAGGTGGTTATTATTGACTGGAATTAATTTCAATCCACTTTGTGTATAATTATTAATTATTAGCATGTAATTATATTTATTTCATCCTAGATGCACAAAGAGAGAGTAGATATTAGGCCGCACTAAATCATTAAAGCAGCTAGGACTGTTTGGGTGATCCTTTTCAGTGTATCTTGATGATGTTTGGTTCTTATCCAGGTGTAGTGGTTCTGTGTGAATGTTGGATTCATGTGTAGTAACTACCTGAAATGAATCTTGTAGTATATCTTTTTCTTTCGATGTTACCATCACGCAAATACCACTTTGGTCTTAGTCAACGATCTGATGTAGATGATGTGACTTTTATTCAACATATCAATTGTATTTATGGATTGTGGACTAACATAGAATATTTCCATAGACATAAATCATTTGAATCTGAGGTTATCCCAGATATGTTTTTGGTCTCAAAGGTGATACTTTATAAGGTTTGGCGATTCTATTTGGCTAGATCTAGATTTCAGTTATGTTTGTTCCATAGTATGATAGTTTTAAAAATGGTTAGGTGATGTTTTGACTAAGGTGTGCCACCAAATTTCGAGTATGTACTTTGGTAAATTTCAGGGTTGTAAACATAAAGTTAATTAGATAAAGTAATTATGATTGTTTTGTAAGAGAAAAGAAATCTAAGATGGGTGTTTTTGGATAATTCATCTAGAAAAGGTTGGCTAGTTTTTCATCTCATTTATTGAGAACAGTTGGTGATGAAACCATTTTAAAATAATTTTTCCAGATGAAGGTGAGTATGGTTTGAGGGTTGGAAATGTCTTCCAGGGAAATCTAACATGAATTGTTATAGTTCATTTGAGAAGGAATCAACCATTCTTTCTTGATGAGGTCACTGATATAACCTTAGATAAAATCACGTTTTCCCATTTAATGATATCACACCAAGAGAATCGTTAAACAATTAAAAAGGTTTTTCTTTGTAAGAAATTCAAATGGTGGAGGTGCAATAGTTTAGAATTGGTTTCTTAACATTAAAGCCTAAATTGGGGAGAACCTTTGGCCAAGTCTATGATTAAATTATTATTTAATCATGTATCCAATTAAACATGAGTGGGTAAGAAACTTCTTGATGTTTTTTTTTGAAATAGAACATTGGTTCATATCATAATGACTTAAGTGTCATGTTATTAATTGAAATGATTGCAGGTGTGTTGAGTGATAGAGAATGTGACATAATAATTTTAATGAATCATAATAACCTTAGTAAGTCTGATGTTGTTTATATTATTCCTCAAGGCTTTATGAGGACAAGAAGTTCTATGGTGGGAAGGTTTTAACGACTCATGTTTTGAGATAATGTGAAAATCCAATGAAATTTAAAATTTAGCCTTTACTAGATGAGACATTTTTAATACTAATATTCATAATGGATTTCCAAGAATTAGAACACATCAATGTGATGTTTTTTGAATTGGGATAATTCTTGTGATGTTTCTGGGTGTCTCGAGGAGTTCAGGGAGCTCTAGATAGGGAAAAACATGTTTTTAGTGATCTATAGTGGGCACACAGTTTGTTTGAAACCATGTTTCTAGCAGAATTAAACTTTGTAGACTCTAGAAGGTGGACATAAGTTGTCATATGTGTTGTTCATGTTTTACCAAACCATGCACCTAGCCCACACAGTTAATATAAATTGTAAGTACCTAATAAAAATTCACTACATGGTTAGAATGTGGTTTCCAAACTGTGCGGCAAGCCCATGCGGGGTGCCCCAAGTGTCTAGTAGAGGGTTCTGGGTTGGTGCACGATTTTATAAACTTTGAGGCCCAAACTGTGCTAGGTGATATATTTTAAAAATTAGATTAAACTAATTGAAATTAAAATATAATTAATATATGACCCCTAAGCATATCCTTCCTCTATCTCACTCACACGACACCCTCTCTAGGAACCAATCTAGGTCGTGAGATACACCCCTTCCTTGGCTCCACTTCGATCAATGAACACTGGACACCCTGAGTGAAGAGGGCAGTGAAACCCAATCTATAGAGATATAGGGATTAGTAACGTAGGATTAGTTATTATCAACTCATTGATTGGTGTATGATTCTTGTGTGTTAGGTCCCAGTCCACTCCAACAATATATATATATATATATATATATATATATATATATATATGGATTACTATTCGATGAGTAGAGATTATATTCTTATATAATAGTGGTGGATTCATGCATGTAATGTCCCGGTCCACTCCATCAACACACACACACACACATGATATATATAGTCACATGATTAGACTCTTTTTCCGGCTATGAGCTGAAGTAGGTATAGCCCTCAGGATTCCTTTACGAACTTAAATGGGTGCTTACATATTTATTCGAATTTTTTTATTACTATTATATACCTACACACTGTTTGATTTATATTTCATTGTCAACATTGGTCTAGATATAATGGGTTCCAACTTTATGAGATTTATATCTCACACCCATCACGGGTCGCCATTGCACTGGGGTTCCCATGTAGACATTCTTGTTTACAAGACCATGGGCCATGCTTATAATTGTGTGATTGTAACTGGGAGTTAGGAGAAAATGACTAAATTGGAGCTCAGGATGCTCATAGAGATTTCCATTTTTATTTCTAGTTATTTTCTTTACCGGAGTCTTGTTTTGTTCATAATTGTAAAGCATGATGTATGTTTTCTATTTTCAATTATGTGTCATCAACGGTACATGAATAATTTGTATAAACAAACATTGGAAGCATTAATTTAGTAATTATTATATTTTTTCTCATGTTTTTTTGTTCAATTTTTGTTAACTTCTTCCACTATTATCTTTTATTTAGTTCTGTTTGACCATTGTGCTACTTTGATATTAGGTTATGGTCTCCCACTATCACCTCCAGAGACCCTAACTACTAGTCATCAACCTATGGCGTACAAAGAGACATTTATGAGACCATGTGACCAACCTATATTGATTCTAGTTTTATGGTAATATAGTTCAGAATGTTACTTATGTGTTCTAGAAAATATATAAGAATAAATCAAATTTTATACATAAAAAGATGTATTTCTCTAATAGGTAGATTTATACCCTTTTAACGACACACTTATTTTATATATTTTTTTTGACACTTTATGATTATATTTATAAAAATAAAATTCATATTATAATTAAGATTTTCAAAATTATCATAAGATGAAATTTTGGTTTTTTCAAGGAAGATTCATTTTTTTGATTAATATTGAAAAATAGTGAATTCTAATTTAAAACTGCCTTTTCAGTTAATTTAATTATAATGATAAATTATATATTAAATTGTTTTTCAAGTAAAATTAGATCAATTATACCTAAATTAATCCAATTTAGCTTATTATAAAAAATTTCAAATTGAAATTGGTTATAAAAACTTTTCATACTTTTCGACATTTTTATATTAAAAACTTGTTATATCATCCCTTCTAGATGATTAAATTTAAAAATAATTTCTACATATTTTACGAATTTAATATAAAAAAATGATTCTTTATTTGGAATAATATTACTTTATAAAGATTAATAAGACCAACAATATTTTTAATAAAGTGATTAGTGAAACAACTTAAAATTAATCATGATGATTAAGTGAAAAAACAAGTTTACTATGGACTATTCTTTAAGATTACAGCAAAAATGGCATAGAAACTTTTCCAAAACACTTTATACACCCATGCATACACCCTTTTAACAATAGGATCAATTATTATGGCTTTTTGGGACACTTTTATAGGAAAATGACCAATATAATGAGTTAATTAATAAAAAAGATGAAAAAGGAACCTTTTTTATTTAAATTTCTATGAATAATTAGAATAAGAAAAAAATAGTTATAAATGTTATTTTGGAATAAACATGATTTTTTTATCATGATAATTTTTTTAAATTTTGTTGGGATAATATAATTACATTAAATTCTTAATAAATTATAACGCATGAATTATTTTGTTAATAATTAACTAAATAAAATGATACTAAAAACATTAAATGTGAAGTAAACTGAATTAATTATTATTTTAAATTTATTTAGTATATTAATATATCATGTTACAGAGGTTTAAAAAAATTATTTATTTCCATTTTTTTATTTTAATTAAATGAATAATGTCAAAATTGACAGTAATGTCATTTTATAACAAATGATATTTTATTAATTCATTAATATTAATAAAAAATATATATTATCTAAATTTATTTTTAAATTATAATTAATTTAAATTATGTTTCATTAATAGACCTATTATTCTATTATAAAGATTAAATTGGCCATGATATATAAAAAGCCTGTTTAACATGGTTATATTTAATTCGGTATTTTTTTGGGTCACTTGATCTTTTATTAATGTTAATTTAAAAAATACACATGATTTATAATATATAATTAGATATAATATTTAGAATCATTGATTCCAAATTATATAATATTTATAACTCTATCTTAGTCTTAAATTATAAATTACTTAGGTTAGAAAACTAGTTAGCATAATTAAAAACAAAAATGGTAAAAATACATAAACTTAAAAGTTATGGAACCAATGTTTAGAAAATGTTTATAAATGTGTTTTTGAGGTTTATCTTGATCATATCACCCCATCAAACATTTTATTGTTAGTTTACAGAAACATTATGTATGTCGTACCTACCTGTAGTGAATACATTTGTGTATTTACAATAATGGCACTCATCCCTGACTATAAAAAGGCTATCAATCCCCCCACTTATTCACAAATATCAACCCATTTTGATCGATTAATATTTTTCAAATTAACTTACCTATTTTCTTCCCCTCATAATATAATCCTTTATTTAAAAAAATATAACCTTACAAGGAATTGGTGAAAACTAATGGAGGATACCTGAAGAAGAGGTAACAATATTTTAAAAGTATTTTTTATTTTGGTTCCTTGTCCACCACCTAAAATTGTTTTATTTCAAGATAATATAATAACCTCAGTATATATATAATATATTGAAAACTATTTATGTTATTTGTATGACCTTAAAACATATATTTCTATTAAATGTCTTATGAAATCATTATTTTTGAGTAAGGCAGACTATCGCCTACCAAAATAATGTCATTTTTTTTCCATTTCCACTATTAATGTTTGGGAATAGTGACTAAAATACTAGTTATATATGTTATATATGAAATTTATGATGTTATGATGATAATACAATTTTTATATCAAACATACCTTCATGCTATCAATTTTTTGGGAATACGATAACCTTCTTTGTGTGTACGATAGACTACCGCCTCATTAAGCTATGTGATTCATTCACATTGTGGATAAAACATATTAATGATGAGAATAATAAATTTATGTGATATATATGAGATAAAATTTTTACTAGAATGGTAATATATAAATATCATTTTATTTTATTTCTTTCTATTTGACATGAAAATGAAACCAATGTTCATGCATACAGACAACCTACCATCTCCATTAAAGGTGTATTCCATTTTCTTTGAGAATATTTTATAGAAAACTCAAAATTTGTATATATTGAAAATATATAAGATTTATACCATTCTCTAAATTTTTAAGATTATTAAATCATTATCAATGTAAGGAACGAGAATAAAAATTTAAAACATGTACGAAAAAAATATGTTATTACATAAAAACATAAAATTTATAGAGACCCAAGTGTAACATACATGGATATTAAATTTATTTATATGAATATTATGTATATTAGAAATTTACATGTTTGATGACCATAATAGTAAACTTCCTTTGGAAACATGGAACACAATATTAAATCTTGATGAAAGATCCTCAATGTTTCCCACAAAGTAATTCCCATTTAGTTATCCTACTTAAAACCTGTATTCATAACCTGGGGAAAGTAAAAGATAAGAAAGGGTGAGCTCAAATCATTATTAAAGGAAAAAAGTAAGATACATAAGTGTAACATTAATATAAGGGTATGAGAACATTTTCATAACCATTGAAAACCATACCATGTATATCAAATATCACAATCAAGAGTCATGGCATAAATATTGGATGTTCATAAGACATTATTGATAAGGAAATAAAAGAACATGAGCCCAAAGATCATATGATATAGATTTTTTTTCATACACATAAGAATAGAAAATATTTTGTCAAGGATACTCATATGGATGTTCATTACATGTTAGACTTGTTATAAACACCTTCATAGCTAATATGGGATTAGGATGACCATCTATGCATCTACTTTTTTTGGCTTAGGCTGAACACCCATGCACCCTTTTCTTTGAGATTCGAATGACCAACCATGGACCCTCCTTTTTAGTCTTAGGCTAACTACCAATGCATCCTTCATTTTAGGCTTGTTATAAACAAACATATGGCATCATCTTTTGCATTGGTCTAAACAATTATGTACCCTTCGAACTCATATGGAATTTATCATTAATCAATGAATTGAAGTGATATCAGGGTGCACCCATCATGTAATCTATAGTGGAATCACATGGAGCTATCTTGTTAAACCCATCCTAGAAGATATAAAAAGATTGGTAACAACCCAGTTCTGGGTTACACCCAAAGGTTCCTCGTACCCGGTTGGTCACATGGCCTCAAATGCATTTCCCTAAACAGCACAGGGTACAAACTAGTAGTGAGGGCCATGGGTGTGATAATGGGGAAACAATTCCTTCATTGGAAGAGTATTCAAAACATAATAATAAGTAACAAAAAGTAGCAGAAGAAATAATACCATACAAAAAGTAAACAATGGAATACTGAAATTAAATAAAAACTGGAGCAGATATATAAATGATTCTTGTCACATATGTTTATGAAAGAATCCAATCAATAAAATATGTTATAAATACAATACTAAACCAAATTTAAAAGATAAAACAAGTAAAATTATATAGCATCACAATCCTCATCATGGTCCCATTCTCTCTAACTCCACAATATTCAAGTACCTGATGAAGAAGGGCGCTTTCCCTTATCTACACCTATATCCACATAATCTATTTGGGTCCAAAAAAATGAACCAAATAGTTCGTGAGACAAATCCCAATATGAAACAACCACAAGATATGTTCTTAACTGTCAGTGAGTATATATAGAAGGTAATAATTGAAATGTAGAAAATAATCTAAAAGTACAAAAAATTAACCAGTCCTAAAATTTACATACATTCAATAGCAATTAATGTTCACCATTAAATGAAGTAAGTATCACAACATGTATCTAATAATACTTCCAAACAAGACCTAATCCAAGATTATGCTTTTTCTATGAAGATGTGTCACAAAAAATCAATATTTAAGTTAACCCTCTACGTAGCTAAGACAGTCTTACCCCATTGGACAAGTAATGCAAAAAATGTCAAAGACACTTTGAATATGAACTCACCTTCAATTCCCTCTATGGTATTACCAGAATAACTACAACATCTCTAGGGAAGAACTAAACATCAATTCCCCCTATGGTCTTGTATCGTAAACTATATGCACTCTGAGGAAGAACTCACTGTCAATCCCCCCAATGGTCATGTAGCATGAAATATAGAAGACACTCTGAGAAAGTACTCAATTTTAATTCCCCATGTGGTCTAACTACACCAGGTTCTCACAACCCTATGAAATTCAATCGCATGTAAATGATATCCAAAAGCCCAACGTAATCTCAAATAATAAATGGATAAACAATTTCAATGCCTATCATAATCATTTAACAAGCAGAAAAAAGGAAGTGGTTCCATCCTATAATTAAAGTCAAGGAAAACAATGTCTTTCTCATAGGAAACCTTAACCAAACATCCCTAAACATACGAACATGTAAACACACCCATGGGATGTTACCTAACATGAAATTCCACATATTATCACATCAAAAAAACCTTAATCCAATAATTATTCTTAGGAAGCTAAAACATAGTTCAATTTCCCTAACCTTAAATACCCGAAACACGGGTAATCTCCACTTTGACATATAAAACTCAAAGACAACCAACAAAAGGAGACAAACCACCTACCTAAATAGTGTACGAATGATATAGTTGAACCTCATACATTTAATCAACCTATAACATCATAGATCTAAAAAAATGTCAAAAAATTTCAACCTTGAATAACATGGGAGAGAGAAGAAATCAGGAGGAGAGGCTCTATAAGATAGAAGGACTCACTTGTGGGATTCCAACGCACCCTTCAAAGATCAAATCAAACCCTATGAAAATAAATAGGGGATCAGAGAATATTTTTCACTCTCGGTCGCTCTTGGATGAAAAAAGGAAAGAAGGTGATGAATCTAGATATTATATGCGACCTTGGTACGATTTAAAAAATAAAAGAAAAACACATAGTGTGTTCATTTAATGTACTCTCCATTTACCTGCCTCAACTGGCCCCAGATTTAGGCGGTCTCCAAGTCACCTCACACGGCCATTTCTTGGCCGTTACACATCCAGTACATGGCTACCCACGGCAACATGGAACACATTATTTACTTCAGAAACTTCAAAAAACTCACCTTTTTCTCAAAACACACAAAATAGAGATTCATACCTAAAAAGAAGATCTGTGTTCTTACAAACTTCCCCCCTTAATGAAATTCATCCCTGAATTTCCATAACAAGGTGGCGAAGAAGAATCATCGCATAGCATTGGCCACTATGGTTGCACATTGGTTTCCCTCTCCTATGTCTTGTCCTATACTCGGATGTGCTGCAATAACACTTGTACTAGAGGAACGGACCAACCACATAGAACTTTCATGCTATGATCAATAACCCAGATTGGATTCTCCTTGAACAATGTGTCCACCTCCAAATTAACCTACTCAGGTTTAAAAATATGACACAGGTCTTAGAAGTAATGTTGTAGCTGAGAAACATGGAAGGCATCATGCATAACCCGATACCTCTAAGGTAACTATAACTGATAGGCAACAGGCCCAACTCACTCCCAAACCTCAAAATGCTCTATGTATCACTATGAAAGCTTCCCCTATATCTTAATCCTCTTGTTCCCAAACCTTGGTGTGACATGTAGGAAAACATAATCTTCGACCTCGAACTCCATAGTTTGTCTCCGTCGATTAGCATAAGATCTCTTCCATGACTGTGAAGTAGTTATCCTCTTCCGAATCAACTCCACCTACACTATGGTCTTCTGGACAAGGCGAGGTCCTAGTATATCTCTCTCTCCTATCTCTAGCCATCATAGGGGTGATTGGAATAGCCTATTGTACAAAGCCTCATAAGGTTCCATCTGATTAGTTTTATGAAAACTATTATTTTAGGAAAACTTTATAAGAGGTATGTGCTTCTCCCAAGAACCTCTAAAATCTAGGATGCATGCTTGAAGCGTGTCCTTGAGCACCAGAATCATGCACTCTGACTGACCATCTGTCTAGGGATGGTAAGCTGTAATCAAGAGTATGTGTATACCCAAAGCCTTTTATATCCCTTTCCCGAAACACGAAGTAAACCAGGCTTCCCTTTCAAATATGATAGGGTGTGATACCCCATGCAACTGTACAATCTATCAGATGTACAACCTTCCAATCTCATCAACACAGATGGTCTACTTGATCATAAATAAGTGTGAATCCTTCATAAGTTTGTCAACAACAACCCAAAATACATCATTCCCTCAAGACAACCTCTGTAAAACCATCATGAAATCCATTATGACATCATTCCATATCCACTTGGGAATTGGTAACTGCTGTAAAATATGTGATAGTTGCTGATGCTCTACTTTAATCTAATAAGAGGTGGAACATCTCATCAAAAAACCAGAAACATCCCTCTTCATACCTAGCCACCAACACTGATAGAGTAAATATCAATACATCTTGGTGAAACCATGATAAACTACCAAAACAGACGAATGAAAATCCCACATCAGCTCCTCACGTATGTCTCTTGACACACATACGCGCCCATGAAAGTGCAAGATCTCATCCTCACCTACCATCCACCCTGCAGTAGGGTCCTCTCTTGACACACATTCCCATAGAAATATCCCCTTATAATCTAATAGTTGTCTCATTCTCACTCGATCTAGAAGCGTAGAGGTAATAACTACAAAATAAAGAAAAGTCATCCCCTCTCTATCATGCAACTCCAAATGCATCTCAGAGAATAGATGCATAAGCTGCCACTAACTACTAGCTTTTTGAACTTCCTGTATCTGAGTCATCATGGTCAACACATCAGCCACTACGTTACCTTTCCTATGATTTAAGGTAATCTCAAAGTCAAAAGACTAAAGGTACTCAACTCAACTTTGTTTCCTCAAATTAAGATCATGCTATGTAAAGTTTTACTTCATAGTTTTTTTGGTCAGTGAAAACTGCAAAATGCTATTCCAGAAGGTAATGTCTCTAACTATGAAAGTCATGAACAACTGTAGCCAACTTGAGATCGTGTGTTGGGTAATTTTTTTCATGTGGCCACAACTGCTGAGACCTATACCCAATGAATCCACCCATCATGCATAATCACTTCTTCCAGCCCGATACTAGATGCATTGTAGTAAGTAGTATAACTCTTTCATGGCTCTTAAAAATTAATATTGTTGCTGAAGTCAACCTGTCATTCAACTCTTGAAAGGTTGACTCACAAGAATATGTCGATGAGTACTTTTCACCCTTCTTATTTAGGCTCGTTAGTGGCACTTCTATGTGTGAAAAATATTATATAAAATGTCTGTAGTAACCAGTAAGCCACAAAAAACCGTGTTTCTCAAAGACTTTCTTCGGTTGATCCCATGAAACTACTTCTCTCACATTATTTGGGTCTACTAATACTTCTATCTCTGTGATAACCTAACCCAAGAAGTGAATCTAGTCCATCCAAAAGTGTCATTTTTAGATCTTAGAATATAATTGATGCTCTCTCAGTGTACTCAAAATGATCTCAAGATTGATAGCATGGTCTTGTCAAGTGTGATAGTACACCAAGATGTAGTCCATGAATAAAACCACAAAAAATTACAAGTACCAATGGAAAAATAGGTTCATCAGTTCCATGAAAACTAATGGCACGTTCTTGAGACCGAACAACATAACCACATACTTCTCTAGTCCATACCTAATCTGAAAGGCTTTAATAGGTATATCTGATAGTCTAACACGCAACTAATCATAATTAGATAACAATTCAATCTTCTAGAATAGTCGGGCTCCTCGATGCTGATCAAAGAGATAATCAATCCTCGATAAGGGATATCAGTTCTTAACAATCAACTGGTTTAGCTTCTGATAATCCACGTAAATTATATGGGTATTGTCTTCCTTCTTCGCAAATAGGACATATGAACAACAAGGATAAGTACTAAGTCGGATGAAAACCATTGCTTGTAACTCCTCTAACTACTTCTTGAGATCTTGTAACTATGGTGTA
Source organism: Viscum album (assembly GCA_963277665.1). NCBI lineage: Eukaryota > Viridiplantae > Streptophyta > Magnoliopsida > Santalales > Viscaceae > Viscum > Viscum album. The sequence continues at coordinate 1,512,251,604 of OY728157.1, read as the reverse complement.
GCCATCCTTTTATTAGAAATGGACATTGGAGCCTCTTATATCATAAGCTCAATAGAAATTAAACCTCCCACTCCAAGGAAAAAACCTGAAGAGTTGTCTGGAAATACATCCCTGAAATGATCGACCACTAGAGGAAAGTCCATCTATGAATTCCCCTAGTCATCCAGATATAGACTAGTAATCTGGGTTGTAAGACCTCTCAATCCTTGATTCTCAGGTCCAACTCTGCTATCCTGGACACCCCTTTTACCCTTACATAGAAACAATCCACCATCTGGTGATGTGAAACACGCTCTATGGTGATAGAAATCAACAACATACTATAAGGGAAATAACCAGTCCATTTTGAGAACTACTTCATAGCTCGTCATATTTAAGACATCAAGGTCTTATAAGAAGTTACACCCACTGACCTCAAGAGGGAATTTCTTGCACTGATGTACACTATCTATTCTAGTCCCCAACAGAGTGTCCATTGTCAAGATATCAGCTAAAGTAATGATACAGATCCCAAGGATCTCCACAACATGCACATATATAAATATATGGGAAGCCCCTATAGCAAAAAATAGAGGCTAAAGCTGAGGAAACCGAAATCGTACATCTAACCATAGAGGGTTTGGGATCCTAATCCTATTGGATCTGCTCCACCCCAAAATCCTAACATGCATCGTGGCCCTGTGAATCTATCTATGTTCTCTGAGCTAATCAACCTTGTGGATGTCAAAAACCCTATTTCTGATAATTAATTCCATGACCACCACCTTGGAATGAATGGCCAGAAGAACTCCATCCCCTAGTCATATGTGGAACTGGTGGTCCTACTCTGGTACGGGGAGTTGAGAGAGATCCTCCCTCACTAGTTGCTGGAAGGAGGGAGTTACAGAAATGATGAAGATATATCATCTTACCATATGATCAGAACTTAACTAGGTCTCTCGGTCACTGAGGTTTCTTATTTTCACCCTTCCCGCACTGGTAGCACACCACCTGGATACCTAAAAGAAGATCATGCCAACTCGGATCTCTACATGTAGACTCCCTATGGTGCTTCCTAATCTTAGTCGAAAGGGTACCAACTCTAGATGCTAAACCTCCCAGGACTACAGCTCCAGAATATCCCAGGTTTCACTCATTGATCAGTGCCTGGTTGACTATAGAAGATATTGAAGTCAACCTAATGATGTTCACCTAGGAACAGATGTTATGTTTGAGGGCATCCTCAAACATCCTAGACATAAATAACTCATCACCCCCAGAATGGGTGTTGATCACTGGAGCTCAGTGAAGTGGGAAGAATACTCCATGACTGAGAGTGTACCCTACTCCAAACACTTAAACTCTTGGGCTCAGTCGGAACTCAAGGTCTCTGAGTAGAATTCATCATAGAATTTTTGATGGAACTCATCCTGAGCGATAACTCACTGGAGTCCCACCAGGGATATCACATCCCACCATCTATTTGAGGAATCACATAGCATATATGTCTCGATCTTCACCCTCCTCTCTGGAGGGATCTTGAGATGCTCAAAGGTAGACAACATGGCTTCCAATTATGACCCTTTAGCCTGAGGTCCTCTATCCCCTAAGGAAGTGGAAGGATACTACTTTTGAAAACCCCGCATCAACTCAGCCATTGACGGGGCAGGATGCAATGCTCCCTGGAAGGCCTGAATCATCCTTATGAAACCTTCACAGAACTGTGCCTCAGCACCAGTGTCTAGTATAACCGCTGGTGGCAAGATGCGTATGATGGGAGGATCGAGTGGTAGTCCCTGATCTGCAATTTTTGGTTCATGATCATTTCCATGCATCTCGCATACAACCATAGGAAATCATGGTGGAATGAATATATAAGTTCAAGCGCACACCTTAGTTAAATACAATCATGGAATGAAACTTATATGTTCAAGAAAGGAACATGAGAGAAAAAAACATTCACATTTCGCAAAACATGGATACACGACGTGTATGACCCATACACGTCGTGTCCCCTTAAACATTTAACATGGAACGTACCACTACCAAAACTAGTCATGTCACACCCGTACACAAGGAGTTTTCATCTTGTGACATGGTGTACAATTGAATTTTCAATTCATCCTAAGTTCTTTTACATGGCTAGAACTACACATTTGTCTTAGAACAAAACTACATGGTATGTTTAAGTCAGCCACGTCGTGTACTAGAAGAATTTTACCGACCCATGTCATTGGTCACACAGTTGGAGACACGGTCAACTCTACACAGTATGCACGAAAATGACACGGAGTGTACAAACTATGTTTTATCCACCCATGTTGTTAGTCACACGGCCAGATACATGGACACTTTGGCACGACGTGCACTCTAAGTACACAATGCGTTTCACTAAACATTTCCCAACCCTATGTTTCTGCTCAAATAGTCAGTCAAACGAATAAGGACTACACGTCGTGTACATACAGTACACGATGTGTACTTAAGAAAAACATTTTTTCCCAAATATAAGGATACATGGCATGTATTCATTATCACAAACCTTGTATTCTAAAATTTTTCTGACATTAAGCCCCCAAAACAACTTCAGAACCCCTTAGGAACATCAAAACAAGCATTAATGTTCCAAATTCCAATCTATGGGGGCCTATAATCACCACGAAACCAATATTGACAATGTATTCATCTCATATCATTACATAATTCATTTAAATTTCAATATGATCTACCAAATTCTAATCCAAGTGGGCTCATAACACCTCAAGGATCAAAGTTTGGTCCCTATTCAATGAAAATTCAAATTTTCTAATATAGTTTCAAAATAGAAGGTATTATATCACAACATGTATCACAACAGGATATATATCTAGAAAAACATCTATCAAAACAACATCCAATCAGTAATTCACCCTAAATGGCATGATAAGAATACATGAAATTTGATCCCTATCAAGTTCCTATATGATGCATGAGATGGAATAACCTCATCTCATCGGGTTACAACATAAATAGAACCTCAATAATAATTATGATAATAGAACAAAAAATATAAATCACCTAACAGTGAAATAAAATCAACTGTAATAATTGAAAAAATAGAAGAAAAATTGTAATTTTCAAGGTATATTGTCTTTTCCTGTACATGTGTTAGCTACTCTCAGACACAACTTATTACCAACTACCTATTTCTTTATATCCCTATCTATAGGATCCAAGATGTAAGATAGATAATTAAATAACCTTCCTCTGATACCACTTTGTAATGTCCCGGTTCTGGGTGCCGCCCAAAGGTTCCCCGTACCTAGTTTGTCAAATGGCATCAAGCACATTTTCCAGAATGGCATAGGCTACCGACTAGTAGTGAGGGCCTTGGGTGTGATAGTGGGGAAACTATAAACTCATTAGTAGAGTATGAATAGCAGAATAACAAGTAACAAATAGTATCAGAAGTAATAATACCATGCAACTAGTAAACAGTGAAAGACTAAAAGTAATTAACAACTGGAGCACATATATAAAAGATGAATGTGACATATTTTTACGAAACCATCCAAACAGGTAAATATTCTTGAAATACAATACTAACCAAATGAAAAAGACAAAAAAGTACAGGACAACAGCATAACAAGCCTCAACATGGTCCCATGCTCTCTAACTCCACTATAATCAAGTACCTGATGAAGAAGGGTGCTTTCCCTTATATACACCTTCAACCATATAATCTGTTTGGGTCCAAAAGCATGACCCAAATAGGGTCTGAAAAGAATCAATGTAGGCAACCACCACAAGATATGTGCCTAACTATCAGTGAGTATATATAGAAGGTAATAATTGAAATACAACAAAGAAACTAAGAGAACACAAAAGTAACCAGTTCTACAGTTTCCATTTTCATTCATTAGAAATTAATGATCATCATTTAATCAAGTAAGTATCACAATAGATAACTTAGAAGGCTGCTTAACAAGACTGAATCCAAGATTGTGCTTTGTCTTAGTAGATGCGTCACAAACATTCAATATTTAAGTTAACCATCTAGGTATCTCACATAGTCTATCCCCTCTAGGAATGTAAGGAAATAAAAAGTCAAAGACACTCTGAGGAAGCACTCACCGTAAATTCCCTATATGGTCTTTCCAAAAAAACTACAGACTCTATGGGGAAGAAATCAATGTCAATTCCCCATGTTGTCTCGTAATGTAAACTATAGAAAATTGATGGGAAAAATAACTATGAATCCCCTCTATGGTCTCTTAGCGTGAATTATAATAGACACTCTGAGGAAGCACTCAACGTAAATTCTACATGTGGTCTAACTACACCAGGTTCTCACAGCCCATTGCAATTCGTAAAAGATATCATGCAACCAAAAGTAATCTCAAATAATACATGGATAAAAAAATTCTAATGCATATCAAAATCATTTAACATGCACAAAAAAGGCAACAGTTCCATCCTATCATGAAAGGAAAAGAAAACAAGGTCTGCCTCATAGGAAACCGGCACCAAACGGCCCTAAACATACAAACAAGGAAAAAAACCATGGGGTGTTCCTCAACATGAATTTCCACATAATATCACCTCAACAAACCCTTAATCCTATAATCAATCTTTTCCAGATAAAACAAGTTTTAATTTAATTAACCCAAAATACTCGAAACATGGGTAATCGACACTTTGGCATATAAAACTCAAAGACAACCAATAAAAGGAAACAAACCACCTACCTAGATTTTGTACAATCGATATAGTTGAAACTCATCCTTTGAATCACCTAAAACATTTTATATCTATAAAATTGTCAAAAATGTTCATCCTTGAATAACTCGAGAGAGAGAGAGAGAGAGAGAGAGAATAAGAAATCAGGAGGAGAGCCTCTAGAATAAGGAAGGACTCACTGGTGAGATTCTGACACACCAACCTGAGGTCGAATCAGAAAATGGATGGACAAACAGTGGCTAAATTTTTTTTCACTCTTGGTATCTACTAGACGAAACAAGTCTAGAAGAAGATGAATCTGTGTATTAGATGTGACCCCGGTCCAATTTAAAAAATGAAGGAAAAAGTACATAGTGTGTTAATTTAATGTACATTTCATTTAAATGCCTCAATCAAACCCCACTTTTAGTGGTATCCAGGTCACCTCACATGGCCATGTCTCAGACATTACACAGCTAGTACACGACTACCTGTGGAAACCTGGTACACAGTGTGTACTCCCAAGTACACGACATGTACTTCTAAAATTTCAAAACTCTCATTTTTCTAAAAAACACATGAAATCAACATCCATGCCTAAAATGAAGATCTAAGTTATTACGAGATTACCCTAAGCTATCTTGTCCACCCCATCATAGAATTATTTTCCAAGAACCACAACATGACTAAAGTAGAAAGATCTTGAGGTATTTACCCAAAAGTGAGGCAAAAAATAAATTTTTTTCTCTCTAAATCATCTTGATTAATTTTAACTATTTTCATCAATAATTTTGGTAAAAAAATTAATTTGTACTCTCTATAAATTATATATTATATTTATTCAAAATATGAAATAAATATTTATAAATTCCAATAACATAAATGGTATAAATTAATTAAATACTAACCCAACTAAAGAGGCAAGCCAATAAGCTTTTAAAGGGAAAATGTTTAAATGTATGAAATTTTTTTATATCTAATTTCATTGTAAAATTGATTTCAATGGCCAAAATTAAATTAATAGATGTATAAATTAACTAAATATAATTAAATATAAATTTAAAGTATAAATTACCTATGTAAATAATACAAAAAATGATGTTTTCAATTAAAATTTGGTAATTTTCGATATTCATCAAAAAATGAATCATTTCAGAAAAATAAAAAAAATCCCAAAGATAATTTTAGTGTTCTAAAATTAAAAATGATTAATTTGTAAAATATATTTTTTAAAATTTTCCAAATTTATTTTAAAAATAAGTGTGCCATTAAAAGGAGTTTAAACAACCTTTTAGAGAAAAATATATTTTTTGGCATAAAATCAGATTTATTCTTATAACTTGTCGAGAGAACCCATAATATGAATGTTAAATATTATATTAAATACTATATTAATATATTACATTAAATTAATTCATAAAATTTTGTTTTTTCATCTATTGATATAAAATAAACTAGTGTGCTTAAATTATTTTTTCAGGAAAATATTTCTATTTATTTTCAAAAGGGTTTATTTTCATTTATAATTATTTGGCATCAAAAAAATTTAGTATATAGACATATGTGAAAAAAATTCATAATTTATTTAATCATTTTCATACCCTTAACTTTAACAGTTAGTTGATAACTATCCTAATAATATGATGACATGTTTTGTTTAAAATAAATGTTCCATGTACTGTAAGATAAACTCAGAATTATGTGTGACACAAGTTAAAAATAGTATTGCTTGAAACATAAGATAGACTAATTAATTATTATAATGAAATTATAAAATGAAATTTAAAAAAATGAAATCATAACATGGTGAACCATGTAACATAATCAATCATTGAATTTTAATTTATTCAAAATAATAATAATTCATAAAAAAACTGGGTGTCACATTCTATCCCCATAAATTGAATTTTCACTTCAAAATTATGTTGGTTCATCAGTATTTAAACACATAAAATTTATTTTATAAAAACCCACATCATAATGATTAATAATAAAAATTGTTTTTAAAATGAAATTTGAAAATATAATGGTTTCCTAAAGTAACTCATAACTAGGTTTTCACATAGGAGAACAATAGTTGGAAGTGAAAACATGGACATATAAGGGATAAATAATAGCCAAATACATATGAAGAGTGATAGAACACATGGTTGGGATGAATTTAACCATAAAAAATCCATAAAAACTTGATTTTTGAAATAGGACATTGATATCATCAAAAATGATGACAATAGGACCTTATTTTATTTCAATACCATTTTTATAATGATGAAGAGTTTTCATATACATAGTTGATTTCATTCCATTTAATAATAAAAATATGTCCCTATGGTTTTTCCTTGATCAATTTATATTTCATCTTCTACTCTATAAAAATAAGTTGAATTTTTTATGCCTGATGCATTAATAGACCATAATATCTATAAATAGAATGATAATTCATTCTATCTTAAAATAATTGTTAGTACATGTTATCCAATATTCATAAATCTTAATATTGTTATGTAATCTATAAAACCTCATCCAAGGTTCAAAATAAACCATTTTATAAATTTTTAACCTTATGAAACTTCCAAAATAATAAAATCCAAAACTTAGAAAGAATGACACTTAAACCAAATTAACATTAAATCCACAAAAATCATAATGTTTATCTTGATTGTCACATATGAAATATGTGAATAAAATAATAATGTATTCTATTAAAACATGGTAATAAAATGAATTAAAATAAAAACATATTTAGATAATACTTTCTTCTTCATTCAATACATATACAGAAAATGATGGATGTATTCCTTAAATTCAAAAAATTTATAGACTTTGTCAATTATAACATAAAAAACTATTTAAAAAAATTATTCGTTTTGATGTCATCAATACTATCCAGTTTACATTATCCATATCAATCATATCTTTATCTAATCCAAACATAATTTTCTCAAACCTATGAACACATTAAGGGTTTCCTTCCCTCAATCCAAATATCACCTTTACTTTAAAAAAAATTTCTATGTTATTAGAACCATTTAATATTTTTTCTATGAGTCATTAATTAGAAATACTTTCTTCATGATTCAGATGAAATAATTCATAAATTCCAATAAATAAACACTTTAATTGTTCAACTTCCTAATCAAAATGTTAAATGGGCTTACTCATATTATTCCGTAACATGGAAAAAATAATTTCTTAACATTCATCAAACCCAATTTAATAACGATTATATTCAATACTATTTGAATAGAATATACCTTTAATTTTTCATTCATGGTCACTTAATCATCTGCAATAAAACCATTACTCATACAACCACACTAATATTCATCATGAGGTTTCCCCCTAAGATATTGATTTTTATAATGAACATACATTACACTCTTAAATCATTCAAATAATGATAATACCATAGTGAGATCAATATTATCATACATTCTATTTACTAAACTCTGCATTTTTCTTAGAAATTACTTACTCTATATCTTTTTACACACACACAATAAATCTTATCATTCCTTTGATATATTACATTAAGCGATTCTTCCAATAATATTGAAATATAGGTAACTAAATCTACATTCCCCCATGGTTACCATCACCCAAAATGATTATAAACAATTTCCTTATCTTAATTGGAGAGTCTGAGAGTTAGTTAGGGTACATATTGTTAATCATGTTATGTGAAAATTCATTAGGCATAATAAATAAAATAATTTAATATATAGATCATCCCATTTGGTTAAATATTATAAAGTTTTCTTACAAATTCAATGATAACAAATTTCCTTCTAGTCCCCTCCATTGACCAAAACAAAAAAGAATAGTGTGGACAACACTTGTCAAAGTGGGAAACCAATTAATCAAAGAAAACTCACTTAAAAGATTTCTAAATCGTGACACCTTATTTTAAATATATGTAACTTTTTTCTTAAACTAGTTCATCGATTATAATAATATATTTTAACCCTTAATTATGGTTTATAAAGTGTTCATGAATTTCTAAAGCATATCCCCCATGAGTGTCAAACCTGGTGTGCAATACAGATTTTTTTCATGCATGAGTTTACGATTGAGTCTAGATAAATGCAGTGTTCTATGAGTTTTTAACCTTATATACATCTGTTCTAGAGTCACATCGACTTGCAGTATCTATTCACAAAGACAATTTCTTGGAAACCATTAACTCTATTCTTTTCCAAAATTCTATGATATTTTCAAAGATAATACTTCATCCTTATACTAATCCATAGATACATCCCTAGGCACATACTTAGAAATATAACTAGGGATATCACTAAGGTTTTCTCATCCATGTTTCCAAATAATAAATAAAACCTTCCATTGATAACAACTATTGTGAACCATACCTGAAATCCAAGTATATTATGTCTTTTTAGATGAATATTCAGCACAATACAAAATTAGTTTTTCAAGGACCATAATAGTTTAGTGTCTTTAGAAAATTGGAACATAATATTATATCTTTGTGAAGGATCTTAAATTTTTTCAACTAATAAATTCCCATTAATTACTCTGACTTAAATATATTATTCATAACCTAAGGAAGGGAAGCATAAGAAAAAGTGAGCTCAAATTCTCAGTAAGGGAAAACAAGGGAGATATTTGATTGTAACATGAACATGAGGGTATGAGATGTTAAGAATAAATTATGAAAGCCATGATAAACATATTAATCATAATAATCATTTTTCATGGGATAATTATGTTTAGATCATAAGGCATGATTGATAAGGAGATAAATAATGTGATCCATTAGAGAATATGACAAGGAATTTTTTGCATACATATAATCCAATAAAATCTTGTGTCAAGGATACCCACCATGAAATTTATAAAATTTTAGGCTTGGGACAACCACCTACCTACCTAATTTCATCAAGGTATTAAAACCACTATATTATTATATTTGGGGTTGGATTTAACATTCGTGCATCCTCCTTTTAGGGCATAGGGAGAGAACTTATGTACCATAATTTTGGGGCATGGGATGGCCACATGTGATTCCCCCTTTTGGCCATGGGTTGACCACCAATAAATGCTCCATTTTTTGTATGGGAATACCAACAATGAAGCCTCATTTTTTGTCTTAGAAATTACACTCATATAACCTTATCATTGGGATTTGGCTAAAATACAACGTACTCTATGAGATTATATGGATTTTTTTAACAAATGCATTAATGTTATATTTGAGAACCCCCATCATGTAAGATATAATGGGATCACCTAATGAACTTGGTCCACCCCATCATAGATTATATAAATTGATTACCCGATGCTATCTGGGATACACCATAATATATGTATTGTCCAAGAACCACGACAATAAATAAATATAGTTATCTTGTATAAAACTCATAGAAATAGCCAGTATTCAATTTATAAATTGATTAACCCATGGAAAAGAAATGGGTTATATGTAAATAAATTTTAAATATGATTTACCCATTAAAATAAACTATTTTCATAAAACTATATTTAAACAAGATTAAATCCTTCAAAAGAAATGGGTTTCTAAAAATAACCTTCAAAAAATACATAACCTATTATGAGAAGGAATAGGAATGGTAACTTTGGATCATATCTCACATAAGAAATATGTGACACCAAATTAATTCATCTAATATAGAAAATTATTTTATAGGATCATTTAAAAAAATTATTCTATAAAATAACCTATACATTTTGAAAAAACATTTTTTAAAAATAATTAATTTTGAAAACCATATCATTGTAAAAAATGATGAAAAATTATAATGTATGGTTATAAAATTATTTAATTTATTTTAAAAAATATAATATTTTTTTAAAAAATTCTACTAATTTTATGTTAAAATATAATTTTAAAATATTTTTTAAAGAAAACATAGTTTTTGAATAAAATAGATTTCTGACCAAATAGATGAATACAGTCGGATTTTAATAATAATACATTATTAATTATCCTAACTACCAATGAGTGTAAAAATGGTACCATTACCCATTGATATCGTGAATAATTACATGAGAAAAGAATTCCAAATAATTATTGAGATATGGATCAAAATATTTCATTAACGGAAGCATAATCATAAAAAATCTCGATAAACAATGTGTTTGTGTTAATAAAATCTTATCACTTTGGTTAATTTGAATCATAAAACCCATGATATAGTAACATAAAATGAAACATAAAATATTATGATGATGAAACAATTCATGATATTACATATAAAAGGATTTTTATATACTCAGGAAATAATATAGGAGCATAACACAATGTATATCTCAGAAATGGAAAATTAAGACAAACATAAAATTACTTCTTTGGTATGTTTTTAACCCAAAAAAGAATGATAGATATATAATCAAATGGAAAATAAAATAAAAATAATTATTATTATAAGAATCATAAAAAATACATTGGAATTTTATATAGCACATACAAGAAATATGTGGTGAACTTGGCTTGCGACTCATAAGAAATAAAAGTGAGACATAAATATATTACCTTATGTTTTGAAATTTGTTGAAATTAGCACATAATATCTTATAATAAATATATGTTTACTATAAATATATTAAACAACCATATTAACTTATATAAAACAATATATAATTTTATTATTACCCTTTTATTACCCATTTATTAACAATTCCATGTTAATGTTATGTATCTGCTAATAACCGCTTTGTTTTTGAATAAGTTTGGTTAAATTATATTTATGGTCATATTAATTTAATAATTATATAATCATATACACAATGATAACAATTATATAAATATAATATATATTTAGTATAAATTTATTCATAATAATCTATTTATGATATAGATAGGAAATGAAATACTCGGTTCATGGAGATAGTAGATTGTACGTACGCATGATCACAATCTACATTTTATAGATGGTTTGAATGAAATAAAATTATATTAAATTTTATAATTAAATATTAATATATATATATATGGTATATAATTTTATTTATCCCATCGTTAATACATTTCTTGTAAAATTTCAATGAATGACAGCACTTTGTGAGGCAGTAGTTCATCACACACATGAACGACATTATCATATTCCCAAAAAATGGAAAGTATGGAGGTATATTTGATATAAAAGTTAAATAATAATAATAAAATAATATATATAATATATATCATATATAAATTATAAAGGAATTATTATTCCCAACCATTAATAGTGGTAATGGAAGAACGAATAACATCAGTTCGCGAGGTGTCAGTCCATCGTACGCAAGAACGATGATTGTGTATCCCATTTTATGGAAGTGTGTAGGGTTTTTTTGTTATAAAATTATCATTATAACATCATATTATATTTAATATAAATATGTTATTATATAATAATTATATAAAAATAATTTAATGGTGTCGAGGAAGAATTAAAACAAAAAATGTTCATTGATGAATGTTATCTATTTTTTTAGGCATCTTCTGTTGTTTTTCACAAATGGAATTCTTTGGGTAGTTTTATGTAAAAAGTTAGGACTCTAGGACTAAGGGAGGAAATTATTTAATTTAATTGGGTGGGTCTTGGTCAAACTAATTGGTTTCTATTGTGTGAAGATAGGGTAATATTGGGCGACCATTTGGAAGGGAGGTGAGTGGAAAACTTGTAATTTTTTGAAAGAGAGAATTCAATCCATGTTTTCCCCTTGTTTTGTGGCTATAATAATTGAATAATATCTATAATATCATTTCTATGTTTAATATATAGATATAAAATTTATTTATGACAACTTTTTATGTCATTAACCCCTTAGGATAAAAGTTTTTTCCCTTAGTAAACACAGTTTTCTTTGAATAAGCTTGATTAATTTTAACAGTTCACACAAATCTTGTTGGTCTAATGAAATTGAACAAATTATAATTGAAAAATTTTAATTATAAAAAATATGGAAACAATTTTACCAAATTTAAATCGTAGAAGTGGTTGATATTAATTTATAATAAATCCCGTCGACGGGACTACCCAATAGGTTTTTATAGTGAAAATGTTAAAAATCATGGAATGTTATTATATAAAATTTAATTTTGAAATTGATTCCAATTACCTAAGTTGGATTAATATATTTATAAATTAAATAATTATACAGTAAAAAGAATTCTAAATATAATATAAATATTTAAATTATTTAAACAAAAACGCAGTTTTCAATTAGAATTCAGTATTTTTCACGATTTAAAAGAAAATGTATCTCTTCCAAAAAAAATTATCCATAAAATAATTTTGGGACTCCAATTTATTATTATTTTATTTTTTCAAATATAATTTGTAAGAGTTTCAAAATTTATTTTTAAAATAAGTGTGCCATTAAAAGGGGGTAAAACTACAAGTTAGAAAAATAGATCTTTTTATAAATAAAATTGGATTTATTCATATCTCTTATATAGAAAAAATATATTATGAATTTATAATAGTTGATTGAATAATATATATATATATATATTATTAAAATAAACTAATAATATTTTTTTTAATTTATTGATATCAATTCACTCGTCCACATAAAAACATTGTGCTGGAAAAAGTATTTTCCTTTATTTTCAAAAATTATTTTAATTTTTTATAATTACTTTGTAACAAAATAATTAATTATATAATCATTTTTAAGAAATATTTTCATAATTAAATTAATATTATTCATACCCACCTATCCAATTCTTAGTTTATGACTATCATATTAATAGTATGTAATGTTTTGTTTAAACTCATTGTGGGGTGTAAGGGTAGCTAAACTCAAAATTGTGTGTAAGACAAGACAAACATAGTATTGAACATAATGAAGGATTGAATCATTTTTTAATATAATAAAATATTAACTTTGTGTTTTGTGTAAATAAATCATAACATGGTGTAGCGTTTAAAATAAGGAATCATGGAATTTAATTATTTTTGAAAAAAAATAATTCATAAAAACTTGAGGTGTTACAACATTGACATAGAATTGTTAATAAATGGGTGATATAATGATATATAAAAATCATATGTGGTTTTATATACAATTATATGGTTCTAATATATATGTATAAAATATTATTTATCATGTAGGAGTTTTTAACAAGTATGATGAGAGTCAAGACATAAGGTAAGGGATTTACCTGTCGATTTTTTACTTTTGTGTGACACATACTTTAATGACCACCTATTTCATCTATGATGTGTATATACTACCCATGAATCAAATTTATGATTATTATAATTATTTTTTATAACTGATCATCCATTTTTTTATAACTATTTAATGGGGTTAAAGTTTCAATTTTGCTAAAGTAGTAAGATAATTTTGTGTCAATTTTCATTCTTTGAGATACATGTTATGATATGATCCTATATTATTCAACACGATTTATATACTATCCATTTGACATGTTATATCATGAATATACATATTTTCATGATATTTTAAGCTTCATGTAATGATATTATTTTATTCTAATTTTGATTAAGTAATACCAAAGTGGTAAGATTTTATTGCTACTATATCATTATTTATCCGGATTGTTTATGATTATGCTTCCATTGATGAAATCTTATGATTCTTAACACAGTAATTATCATGAATTTTCATATCACTAAATTTTTTTATATACTCAATTACTGGTATCATTTTTTCACTAATTGTTTCTTAAGATAACTAAGATGGTTTTTTTTGAAAATTTAACCTTATTTCTCTCTTTGTTTGTAAATCAGTTTTATCCAAAAACCATGTTTTATAAATATATTTTAAAAAATGTTTTTTAATGAGGTTTCAAGATAATTTTAAATGAAAATGATTTTAGTTTTTTTATTATTTAAAATAAATTAAATTAGTTTTAAAATATTCAATTATAAGGTTTCAATGTTATTTTCAAATAAAAATGTTTTAAAAAGAGTTTTTCAATAATAAAAAGTTATTTTCCTCACAAAATGTTTTAAATTATCTTTAAAAACAAATTTCTATCTAACATGAGATATGTTTGTATTAATCATGCCTTAATATGGATTTTATCAAAGGTTACCATTCATATTCCTTCTCCATATGGTTTATATTTTGATGACATGATGTTTATAAAACTCATTTCTCTTCCTTGGGTTATATGTTTATGATACCCAATTCTATTCATAGGTAATTAATTTGTGACATTATTATGAAACCTATCTCATTTACATAGGCTAATATCTGATTAAATATTAATTATACCCATTCAATTTCATGGGTTATGATATGATGAATGTTCATGATTTTATTGAACACCTATATATGATTTCATTATTTGACTGGTGAGACCAATATCTCTTTAAAATGCATTGGGTAAAGAATGATATATCTCATGATATAGATATTACTTGAACATGTAGTGAACCTAGTATAATAATATAGGGATGGAGTGAAGAGTGAACTTGTTATGGTAATATAAGGGTAGATCGAGGATTGAACTGGGCACAATATAGGAATTTATTTTCTAGGATGACCTTGGAATTGATCCTTAAACAATATGGAAATGAATTTCTATGATTAAGTAAATATTGAAAATTTATTTATTATTCTTAAGTAATTATATCATGGATCATGTCCATTGATTCCATTATAATTCATGTCTTATGGATTATGAATATTTTTTTTCATATATCTGGATTATGATCTTTGATATGCATGGTATGACCTTGAAATGTTATGTTCATGTTATCACACCCTTATGTTCATGTTATTATTTATTATCTCATTTATTTACCCTTAATGAGCATGTAAGCACAAACTTTCTAATGTTTCCTTTC
The DNA here is from genome assembly GCA_963277665.1 of Viscum album. Taxonomy (NCBI): domain Eukaryota; kingdom Viridiplantae; phylum Streptophyta; class Magnoliopsida; order Santalales; family Viscaceae; genus Viscum; species Viscum album. The sequence continues at coordinate 1,512,236,143 of OY728157.1, read as the reverse complement.
CCCAGGTTATAAATAATGGACTTATGTAGGAGTAGTAAATGGAAAATATCGGTTGGAAACATTGAATACTTGTCACCATGTTAGAAGATTGTGTTCCATGTTTCCAAAGACACTAAACTATTATGGACCTTGGTAATGTAGATTTGTAATGTGGTTTATATCCATCTAAAATGATTTAACATCCATGTATGAGATTCCTAAGTCACTATATTAAGACAAAAAACTCATCAAATATACCAACCTGGATAGTTTTTAATTCCATGTAATGTGTGAGGGTTATTTCATCATGAAGTTGAAAAGAGATCTAAACACCTGAATAGATAAATGATGATGCTTTTGGGAATAATTATAAATTTAAACAACTAATTTAAACAAGATAATATTATAATAATAATGAAAATTTAAGGAAATTATTCAGAAAATAAATGATATAATTTTCTTTAAAAAATAATCAAATGCAGAAAAATAACATCTAAGATCCATTCCCTTGAACTTTAGTTGATTAGATAAAGGATTAAGAATATGTTCTTCCAAAAGAAATTCATGATACCTTCCAAAAAATTCATGATCCATATCCCACGGTTTGAGTCAAAAATTAAAATACATAAATATAGAATATTTATTTAGGTGTTACACATGAAAAGAAGGGGACTATATGGAAATAACAAAAACAACATAGGGATACGTGTCTTTTTAGTAATAACAAAATAAATAACATGAATATTTAAAGATCTAGGTAATATATATATATATATTCTTTAAACTATTAGTGATTTATTTTTTTATTTGTTATGTGATCTATGTGCTTCAATAAATTTCATTCCTAAATCTGTGCTTTATTCCTTACAGATTATAGAATTGAATCTAATAAGAGTTGTTGTCAAATTACAAAATAGATCCATAGTTTTTTCGGTATGTGGTGTTAAATATGTAATTATTGAAGTAATAATATTAATATTTCCTAAAATCTTCTACATACTTACAATGGGATAAAATTTAACACTAGGAAACTCTCTAATCATTCTAGGAAGACCATTACAGAAATTGAAAAAAATTTATCAATGAATATAAATGAACAATCACATTGAAGATTCAAGATATCATAATTCTCATGAAAATTACTGATGAGATGATGAATCCATCAATAATACCTTCAAATTATTTAAAATACTATGAATAATTTATATAACCAATTAATGATTCATGTAAGATTTAAGAGTTAAAATCATTAGGAGAGAATTTTTCATTTAAAAATACAAACAACCAAAAACCCAAATATAAACATTTTATGTTAGAATGGGAGGAAAAATATAATATTTTCAATAAATTATCAAGAAAAGATAATTTGAAACAAAATATAAAAGATTTTTCTGTAGGAAATATAAATTAAATATCATCCGTTACATAACCCCCAAGTCTAGAGTTAAATCCAAAACCTAGTGATTTAACAAATTTTGACCTTCTAGAAGGGGACATATTATCAGAGAGCATCACAAATAATCTATATGATACCAAAGAAAAAACATTGACTAATATTTTCAAAAGAAATGTCTATGATATATGATAATGTTTAGGAGATACCCTGGTGATTAGCCCCAATGTATAATATGATAGAGTGTTTTTAGAAGGTGATTCTCACCTAGTGAGTTAACCAAAGAGATAACATAATACTAATATCATGGATGAATTTAAGGAAGATATATAAATATTTCCAGTAACTTGTATCATTTACCCAATAACAAATTTATATTGGTTCATCACAATCCATGTTTTTCCAATAAAACTACTCGTAGCATTGTTAAAAACAAATAAAATAAACTAATCAGCATGAGAGTTAAAAATAGTTTGTGGGTGTTTATTGATTTTTATAAGTTAAATCATGTTACAAAATAATACCAATTTCCCATACCACTCATCAATAAAATTATTGAATGTTTTGTATTGAAAATCCATAATTTCTTAAGATGGGTTTTCTGGATACATCTAGTTATAAATTGCACTAGGATAATAGAATAAGATGACCTCCACCTGCCTCTTTGGAACCTTCACATAAAAAATGACGTTTTTTGTGATATGTGATGTCTTAAATACATTTCAGTAGTGTATGGTGAGTATTTTATATGAGCATATTGATGAATTCATGGAGTTATTTTTCCATGATTTCTCAATTTTTGATAATTCATTCTATCATTTCTTAGGGAATTTGAAAATGTTATGAAGACATGCATTGAAAAAATATTATTTTAAATTTCAAAAAAATCACCGCATGTTCGAAAAAGGAATTTTGTTGGGACACATAAATTCAAATAAAAGTATTTAGTATGATAAATAAAATGTTTAATTAATATATTAATTTTCATACCCATCTTGTTTAAAACATGTTAAATCTTTTTTACTAAATGAAATATTTTTTTGAAGATCCATCAATTATTTAAATAAGATATATCTTCCTATATTAAGATTACTATTAATGTAAGATAAGTTTTTTTATGATGATTGTTGGAAATAATTTTATGAATTGATCAAAAGGTTGATATCCCCACCAATATTACAACAACCCAATTTGTACTATCCTTTTGATCTGCTCTGTGATTCGTCCAACTAAACTATGGGATCCTCACTATCCAAAATAAGGGAAAAAATAATCAAGTTATATACTTACTATCAAGTAAATTAGATATCACACAAATAAATGACACGAAAATTGAGAAGGATTTATTTATAGAAATTTTTTCACTAGTTATATTCATATCTCGTCTTATAGAAACTAATGTTTTTTTATAATCATGTAGATATTAGGTTTAAAATGAAGAAAAAATATACCAACACATAGTAGCTAAGTTGGATTCTAATTTTAAAATAATTCAATATGGATGCTAAAAATAAATTGGGGATTGAAATTATAGAGGTTGGCTATCTGAGTTTACTACCAAACACCACTGAATCTAAATTTACAAATCTAAACCCACCCAATTATGAGTTTCTTGGTGAAAAAAAATCATAGAAGGTGAAGTACCATGGTATGATGAAAAATAAAATTATTTTATAAGTTCTTAGGTACCATATTATTTAAGTACTTTTAAAAAATAAAAACATAAATTTGAATTTAGATTTTATAATGGGTAAGATGCACTCCTATGGAATATATGTTCTGATTAAGTAATTAAGAATATATTTACATAAAAGTGAAATTAAATAAGTTATAAAATTAAATTATAAATTTTCTTATATATGGAAAATTAGATTCCAAAGGATGTCCAAAAAATTTCTAGCACCATGAATTTATTTTCAAACATCATTCAACTATTCTTAGGAGTTTTCTTATAAAATATAAAAAATTTTATTTTTAGGTTATATCTGAAAAAGAGAGTAAATTACTAAAAACCCATTTATCTTTTTTGAAATTTTTGAGGTATTGGGGATAAAATTTAGTGGATTATTCCCAATAGAAATAGGAAAATCCTAGATTCTAGTATATTAATATTATGAATCAATATAGTTAGAAGAAAAAACCACTAGGAATAATTATGGTAATGTTGTTTATGATTTTTTAGGGATATAATATTTTGTATGTTTTGAATTTCATAATCAATAATCAGTGACCTAGTAACTTATTTACGCAATTGGAAGATAGATGTATTACTGAAGAAGTTTTGGGTACATCATAAAATGTCAATGTCATACCATCCTCAAAAAAATGGTCAAAAATAAGTCTCCAATAGTGAGATGAAAGTAATTTTATAAAAGTAATTTTATATCAAATAATAAAGAATAGTAACAAGGGTTGGATTATAATAAATGGTATTGTATTAACACCTACAATAAACCCAATAGTATGATCTCATAGCGATTGATTTATATAAAGAGCTTCAACCACCATATACAATTTGATCAAAAAACCTAATAGGTTGTAAGAGAGATAAACCCAAAATATGACATTGTTGAGAAAGAGAGGATATTTCAGTCATATAAGCAATAATAAATTGGGAGAATAATTTTGAAAATTCAAATATCTATAATCTGATTACATGGATGGACCATGATATGATAATTCATCCAAGAACCTTTAACCCAGTACATCAAGTTCCATTATAAAAATCTAGGCATAAACTGGTGTGAGGTAAAATAAATTCTAAATGGGAAGGTACTATTACTATTATTCATGTATACCTCTTTGGTGTTGAAATTTTTTAAAAGGAAGGAGGATAGAATCCATTCACTAAAAATGGGTAAAGGATGAAGAAGTAACATCTGACCTTAACCCAAGAACCTGTTTAGGATATTACAATCCTTCATCTTAACTATCAATGAATAACCACTATGATTTTTCTTTCCTTTGCACTTGATTTATTGTAGTAGTTCAATTTGATGTCCACTGACTTGGATAATTGATTAAAATTCACTAAGGGTGCAATATTAATTAACTGTGGGTGGATCTTATATCTATTATTTCTTTAAATTTTTTATTTTTGAGTTGAGCCAACAATGGTAAATAAAACAACCTTTCAGTGGAAACACTTTTTTTTAACTTATCCCACTCTTCCCTCAATTCATATATGAGCATGACTAAACATCCCTACACTATATGTTTTTTAATATTGTTTTCGGTTCCACGATAAAATGGTGTAGCCACGATATTATCAAGAAGAATAGAGGAATGAATATACAAGATAAAAGGTAGTTAATTAAATAATTATTTATGATATTTTATCCATATATTTTTCTAAAATCCAATTTTGAGTTTTAAGATGAAAATTATGTCATCTTTGTAAATTTAAAAATTTCATTCCCATATAATAATTCTTTCTTTACATGAATAATCTAGAAGAATTTAGTTTTTTAGTAACCCTTGGATTCTATGGTTTTTATTTCAATGGAAACGAGGTTGAATGAGTAAGGAAGAGAAATTAATCATTATAGTAAAGCATGTATATTAAAATGATGACTCATATTTAAGTGAATTATTTGACTCATTTAAATGATAGTTTAATACTGTTTTCACATAATAAATTTTAAAAATTTATTTGAGTTGATTTATTGTCATTAGCCATTCCATGCAACACCCATTGTTCTCGTGAAATATACTTTTTCAAAATAAATTTAATATTTATGATATTTTTTTAAACCCAAGAAATTTTTTATCTGGTAGTATAATAAACACATATTTTATGTTTTGTTAGATGCTAAAATGAATTTATCTTTCATTACACACAAAACTAATTTTCAAAAAATGTAAAATACTATAAAATATTATTATTTAATATAATTGTTATCACCTTACCATTAGAGTATTATGTATAAATAATATTATTGAAAAATTATGAAGATATATGTTATAGAAATGTGTATGAAATGAATTTTTTTTAGACAATAAGTTATAAATGAATATAAAAACTAATTGAAAATAAAGGAAATATTTTTATGAAATACTATTTTTATGAACAAAATATGTTATACCTTAAAAAAGTTTAAAAATCAGTTTAGGGGATTTATTTTAATGAAATTTATATATTATATATTCAATGATTTTTTTACAAATAATATAATATGTTTTATAGATATTAGATGTGAATATATCTAATTTACGACTAAACTAATATTTTTTTAAAAGTATTATTTTCTCCTTATATGCAGCAATTTTAAAATTAATTATTCCAATTTTAAAAAATATCAAAATTGTATATTTTTTTTTGAAATAATAATGTTAAAATTATGTATGAGTGAATATTTGGTATTTTTTTGAAATGATCAATATTTTAATTAATACAGAAAAGTAAGGTTTTTTTATTGAAATATGAATTTTCATTTAAATAATATATATGGTTATTTTTTTAAAAAAATGGGTTTAAAAGTAAAATAAGTTCAATTATATGTATATTTTATAATTTAGTTAATTATAATCATTTATATTTTGAACTTTTATATATAAACTTTTTAATATTTTCAACATTTTCTCTTTGGAGAACTGATTTCTTAAAAAGAAAAAACATTTTATTTTAAATTATAATTTTCAACTTCTCTAAATTTAATTTTAGAAAATTTATTACATAATTGGAATCATAATAATTTATATAACCTAATAAATCTTACTTTATTTTTTCCCTAATTAAAAATAATAATAGAAAAAATAATTTACTATAGTTAAGGTAAAAATGTGTTTATCGGGCATTTAAACTAAAAATATAAGTGTTAAAAATAATCTAAAAATTCACTAGAACAAATTTTATAAGAATTTTTATACCTTATTTATTAATTAATAAATAATTTTATATATAGTATCCTTTTTTCAAAAGAAAAATGTCGGTATATCTTTTTCTTTTGAAAAATGAAAAGTGTGCCACTCACCAGACTTATAGAAGGCCGCCCCATCCTCTCTCATATTAACAATTACCAATACCATTGGATCACCCAAGCCATAACCAAATAAAATAATTAATTCCATAAAATAATCCTATAGGCCTTATTATTTTCAAAAATCCATACTAATAATCCCTTTTGTGAAAATCAAAATCATTTGTTTGAAGTAGAGGTAACATCCCTAACTGAGAATTTTATTATATTTCCTCATCTACCTCCTTAAATTATTATAAAATCCATGATTATATAACATAATAAGTATATTAAATAAAATATTATGTTATTATATAAATGTATTAACATAAGTAATTATCATCTTTCATTAAATTGGATATGAAATTTTCGCTTGTGTGTTCGATAAACAACCACCTGGTGAACATATGTGACGTGTTTTTTATTTATCTTTTACATGGATTATAATAAGGATTAATTAAATGAGCATATATTATATTCATAAAAAAATTATAAATATTTAATTATGATACCACGTGTACCTTCTAACTTTCCATTTGGTGGAGGATATGACATCGTCATTCGTATGTCCAACGGACTAGTACCTTATGAAGTGTTGTGATTCATTATTCACTAACACATTTCATGGAGGGTAATTGGGGTAAATTTCATCAATATATATGATATATGAGACATAATAATATATATTATATTTATATCATTTTTAATATTCTGTATATTATCTAAAAATTATCAAAGCAATAGGACCAAAAATACCAAACCAAACATACATGAAAAAGAAAACCGTTATTACCCAAAAAGTAATATTAATAGCGAATTATTAATTAAACAGTAATAAAATATCATATGTAAATCATATATTGTCTGATATATATAATTAATATTATATAATATAATTATAATAAAAATATATATACTATACATGTGGTTTGAATGTGTAAGGAGTATGTCATATCTCAAGGTAATGGATTTCTAGTCTCTCTTTTATTTATGGGAGACATATGAAAATTTTCCACCTGTTTTTTTTGTATGGTGTATATAAAACCACATTAATATTTTATATCCTTAATATTCTTATTTTTATTATATCTAATGTTTCCCATTATTTTATACTTTTTTGAGGCTTACAATCCAAATTATTACTTGAGTGGTAAGGTATTTCTGTCTGGATTTTATTTTATACTAGACACATTTCATATTCACCACATGTTTCTTTTATGTGGTTTATATACTTCCCATGAATATATTTTTATATTATTATCCTAGAAATTATTATTATTTGAATATAAATTTTTGGATCAAAAATTCATTTGGTTAAATTTTAATAGTTACTAAAGAAGTAAGGGTTTTTTGACTAAATTTTTCTTTCATTGATACATATGTAATGATATGAACCTATATCACTTTACAAGTTGTATTTATAATTCCATTTAAATGTAATTTCAGGAATTTATTAATTTTAATGATATTTTATTTATAATTTAATTTTATTCTTTCATTTTTCTTTCAAATCAATGTTACCAAAATGGTAACGGGTTTATTATTCAATCAAATCATTTATTGGGATTGTTTTTTTTTCATGCTTACGATGATGAAATATTATGATCCATACCATAAAAAACTCATTAATTTTATTCATTTTTATTTATTTAATAAGAATACACATTTTCTATTAATTTACCTACTTTTATTAACTTATGATTCTAAAATAATATTTTATTGAAAAATGATATAATTTATCTTTTTGTTAAAAATCAATTTCCTTTCAAAATGATGTTTTCTAATTTTTTTTCAGAAAATCTGTCTAACATTATCCAAATTATTTATTAAATTTATTTTACAAATTTTTTACATTCATTAAAATTTTTAAAAGAAATCATCATGTAATTTTTCCAAAAATTAAATTCCCTATTTTACTAAAAACATGAAAATAATATTTAATTAAAAGTATATTATATGAATGATACCTTATATAATTAATCCTAATAACTGTTTTACTAGTTCCTTTATATTTTTTGAAGATTATTTTTAAGGGAAAATATTTTTTTTAAAAAAAAGGGGAAAGTCTATTTCCCTTAACAAATTTTTTAAAAGATTTGAAAAACATACATTATTTGTTTCCAAGGTTGTTTTCAAACAATAAGTATTTTAAAAAAGGTTATGTTTTAAAAAGTTATTTTAAATCAGGAAATTATATTTTTCTCAAAAATATTCTACTTTATCATTCAAAATTAGTTTACATATATGATAACATCATATGATGTTACTTATGCTTTAATGCATATATAATGAAAGGATACTATTATAATTTTTTCTCTTGATGATTTATTTTTATGATGAATATATTTTTATAAAAGTTATTTAAATTCAATGGGTTATGCTATGATGAATTTTTTATGAAGACCATTTCTTTTGATGGGTTATGATATGATAAATGTATTATGAAGCACATTTCTTTTCATGTATTTTGATTTGATAAATATTTTAAGATCCTGTTGAATATGTATATATACTTTTTATTATGTGATGTGTGGGACCAATATATCCTTCTAATTAGTTGGGTTAAGATTGATATCTTATGTGATAACTAGGATAGAATGGGATGTGAAAGTAGTTCGTAAAGGGACGCTTTCCACTATTGTAGTCTTGGTAGAAAACCATGACTACTAGGATGGTTTGTGGAGTGTACCCATTCAACTATTTTTATTTTGATAAAAATACACGAACTACTAAGGAAATAATTTTCTATGCATATGTGTATTCCATAATTCCATGTATTATTTCTTTTTTATTTTCTCCCCACATATGTTATTTTAATCACATATGAATCATGTCTTATGAACTAAAAATATTTAAAAACATTCATGATTGATTTTAATATGTGATAATCATGGATAACCATGGTTGAACCTAAGGTGTCATAGGTTAATATAAATTGTCATGGTTTAGATATACTAAATTAAATTTCAAGAAGATGGAGTTTTCCACTACAACTATTATTTACCTCACTATGTTTCTTTGGTTTTAGTCAATTTCTAGAACTAGAATGAATAATTTTAATAGTGAATATGATAGATAATTAAGTGATTATGATCAACCAAATTGGATGACTATTAGAGATATAGATAATTTTATTCCTAATAATCTATCGTGATATATGATTAACAATGTAAAGTAAATGAAATTACCAAAGCATCAAATAAAAGGATAATAAATTTATGTGAAATTTCATGTGGTAATGAAAATAGAGGAAATAATATTAATACTTCTACATGTAAATAATGTTTTAAGAGGATTCGTATAGTAATACCGCATATGAAGGGTAATATGTTATCTATGTTTGAAAAAAGTTCGTTTAGTGACAAATTTTTAAGGATTTCTATGTATTATGTGTGGGGAATATGTTTATTATCCATGTAAATCCCCTGACACATGAATTAACTTACATATTAAGGAAATACCTATTCAATGTTAATCATTTTTGTTGAAGTATTTATGTATTTAGGTATTGTTATTGAAGTATTATTTTGAAGAAGTATTTTTTTCCACTGGTAATTTGGTTGTAGAAATCATGAAATATCTACAGATTGTGTTAATTTAGGAAAAATATATCATCCTATATAGAATTAACATAACACTTATGGATAATTTTAGGGGATTATGAGTCTAATACTGAACATATCTTATAATTATTTTAAAAATATTTGGAGTAATTTTGTGATGATAGTTTATCAAGATTATAAATATTTTGGGAGACATTTATTTCAATACAACCCTTTTGTTTTTTATAAGATTTTTTTGAAAAAAATTATTGTTAGAGAAATTAAATTTCACTTGTTCTGAAATATGATTATAGGTATTGGTAACCTTCATAGTTTATCTTATGTTTAATTTAATTCTAGATTTGATTGATTTTAGTTTCATAATTTTTTAATAACATTATTAAAATAGGTATGGAAAAAGGATAACCCACAATCTTGGAAAGAAACTATTTCATATGGAAAGGTTGTAGGGATTGAACCCACAATTGAAGAATGATAATGGTATATAACGTAACACAAGACTACTTGATAGGGAATTTTTGGTAGGAAAACATGAGGATAAAAATTTCTAAGTATGTATCTCTATACATGGTGTGTATACAAGTTAATGTTGAGGTAAAAAATTATAAGGGGTTTCTAAAACAAATATCTACAAAATAATGGAAATGGGAAATCATATTTATTTATTTTTTTCATGTGACTCCCCAAAATAATATAAAGGAATAATGATATATATTCTATGGTCAATCACCTTACAATGGAAACACACTTTATCCATTTTAATACAGATTTTTATCTAGACCAGATTGCCAAAATATACAATAATTAAGTGGTAAGATTGAATAGAGTACCATATTCAGTTATATATGATATAGATCTGAAATTTATGTAGATTGTTTTATTAAAGTTGTATAAAATATTTTGATAATGAGTTAATTATCCACATTGTGCATGATCCTCAGACTGATGGTTAGTCTATGAGAATAATTCAAATCCTATAGGATATTATTTGGTATTATTAAATAGATGTCATAGGTGGTTGGAATCAACACCTTCCCCTAGTTTAGTTTTATTACAATAATAACATTCACTAGATCATTCCGTTGGATGATTGTGGATATCTTTAAGAAAAGATGTGTATGAGTCCAATTTACTAGATATAAGTTGTAGAAAGATAGATAGTAGGGCTTGAGCTAGAAGATTAAATAGAAGAAAAGGTTTGATCAATTAAACAACATATAAATTAAACACATAGTTGACAAAATGGTATACTGAAAATAACGAGAATTATAAATAATTATATGTATATAATTGCACATTTCAACAAATTTAAAAATGGGAGAAACAAGGAGAAATTATTCTATATTTATATCTATCCCGTTAAAAAAATACATTGTGTATAAAACATATCATATCACTTGTAACATACACCGAATCTCCCTTTGGTTCATGATGTGTTACATGTGTCTTTCCTACGGAAGTAAAAACCTTATCCATCAAATATACTAAATGTAGAGGTCATAAAATTGTGTATTGATCACTCTTATGATGGAAAATTAGTGAAGATTCTATATTTTTATAGAGAAATCTCATTGAAAGAACACCACTCACCTGATCAATGATCAGTGGAAAAACCACCAGACTATGAAGTTATGTGGTACCTATAGGGTGTAATGAGCCTAATGCATCTTCAATTATTCATATTAATGTAATGAATTTAAATTGAAAAATCATTTTAAGGGGGGGTATAATGTAACAACTAGATATTTTTTGAAATATTTTTAGCATAAATATAATATTTGTTTGATACATGTAACACTGAGCCCAATAAGAGTTATACGCAATTCTAATTTTAAACAAAATTTGACAAAAAAATAAATATTATTATTATTTACTATGATATTTATCAACTAAATATTTGAATATAAGATGTGAATAATATTAAATAAATTATGAAAATATATAGTTTAAAAATGTATATAAAATGAAATCTTTGGCGGCCAATTAATTATAAATTTAAATAAAATCTATTTTGAAATAATTGTAATCTTTTTTTAAATTGTTTTTATGAAAATAAACACATTTTAAAATAATAAATTAAAAAATTCAATTTTGGTGCATGATATTAATGAAATTTATATATTATATATTTAATCATAATTTTAACCTTCATTTTTTGTTCATTTTATTAAAGTGAGAAAATAAATAAAATTTCACGCTTAAAAACTCTATTTTTCAAAAAAATTATTTTTATTGGCTTTTATGAAGTTGTTTTAAAATTAATTTTCCTACCACATAAGAAAATATATTTCACAAAATAAAAAATAATGTTGAAATTAGTGTGTCAAAATTATATTGCATTGATTTGTTGTGATTTTTCTATGAAGATGAATTTTTTGATGATTAGTGAAAAATAGTAGGTTTTATGAAAAATTTCCTATTCATTTAAAGAATTTATAAGGCTCATTTTTTAGTAAAAATTAATTTTAAAGTTATATTACTATCATTATATATCAATTAATAAAAAATCAGGTCATTTTAATTATTTTCATATTGGATTTTGATATAAAAATATTTTCAACTTTTGAACATTTTCTATTCGGAAACACTCATTCTAATCAAAATTATAGGATTAATTTTAAATAAAAAGTTTCCACTTCTAGGAATAGAATTTATAAATATAGATTCATTATTTGGAACTAGAATAATTTAAATTATCTAATAAGGTTAAATTTTTCACAACAATGAATAGTAAAAATAGTAAATATTATTTACCATTGTAAATGCCAAATGAGTTAACTAGGGGGTTAAAATAAAATTATAAGGGTTAAAAATAAGAAAAAACTACAAAACACACATTTTATGGCCATATTTCCAACTTATATATTCTATTCTAGGTTGTGGTATATTTTGGAGCCTTTTTTATGCGAAAAATGTGGGTAAAAATTTTTCATTTCAAAAAGTAATAGTTCTCCACTAACCAAACATATAGAAGGACACCCACTATCTACTCCTATTCACACTTCCAAAACCTATTGTTTCATCCAATAACTACCCAATTCAATTCCTCAATTCCTTAATATCATCATTAAATCATTCTTTTTACAAAAAATATGAACTAATATTCATTTTGGTGAAAACCAATCAAACTTATCTAAATAAGAGGTAACATCCCTAGAAGAATGTTTTATTTTAATTATTCTTCCACATCTTTAAATTATAATTGAAACATGATGATATAATAAACTCAATGTATTTAATATAATAATATTTTATAATGTTAATGCTGTAATTACAAGAATTTTCCTGAATTTATTTTTAGAAAGTTTTTTGAAATTTTTTGAGACAATTAACTAAGACGGCATACGGTTTTGATACATGGTGTTCCTAGAAAAATTTGTTGAGTTTTATTTTTTTAATAGCACACACATGTGGTTTTATTGAAATTTTTTATTAATTCCTAAAAGGGTTACTAAATCATAAATCTGAGGGCATCGTTGAGTTCAGAATAGCAGATTTACCATAGAAGAGGCCTAACATTAGCTAGCATGGGATGATTGTGAAAGATAGTTTTTAGATGTAATCATAAATAAAATAATTAAATAAAAAATATTTTATTTTCAAATCCTAAAAAATCTTGAATATAGACTCAGATTAGAAATATGAGACAACTGATGATTTCATAATGTTTTGTTTTCCCTTGGCACGAATAAACTTTAGTTTTTGTGGTACTTCAGTTAAAAAACCTAAAAATGACATAATACTTATTAAATAATGTAAAGAAAATTGTTTTGTTGATGCAGTGATGATTTTCTTTAAAAAAACCTATTCATAAATCCTAGGTTTAGCAAGATAACCCAAGGAATGCTAGAGAATCATTAGGGAGATCATTAAGGAAGATTCATCTCAAGAAAACAATAATAGATCGGATATTATATCATGGATCATTGTGCCCATAGGCTGGAGGATCTAGTCAATGATGACAATAAAATTGTTGCTCGAGAATGAATGATCCAAAATCTAGGTAGGTATTTTGATCTATTAGTGATTTTCTTTCCCCTTGTTCAGTCCAATAACAAACGCAGACTAACCAAAAAACAAGTTGATTCGGGGTTCGGCCAGTCTTGCAAGATGGTTAAATAGTTAGAATTTAATGTGAGATAAATCTATGTGACATTCAATTATTTTTTTTATAACAAAAAATAATCGAGGAAAACTTGATTAAAGGACAATATCTATTATTTGGGCCCTCATTTCCATTATTATCTCCCCTTAATCTCTTGCATTCTTCTAATGTTCTTTTCATTCTTTGAATTCTTCTTGAGTTCATGATTGAATGATTGATGTGCCTTATATTTGTGGTGAAATAATCCAGTACCAAATATATGACACCACAAAAACACCATAAAGGTGCACCGGTTATGGCGCAGTGCAATTCAGTTAGGATAGTGGTGCATGACGATGTAATGCAGAAGTGGCCGGAGGCGGCATCTCCAGCCAATTCAAGCGAGGTAGTGTAAGTCCATGGTGGACAATGAGCCTGTAGGGCAGGGTTGCAGCTGGGGAGGCCAACGAAGGTGGAGTGCGGTCTAGGTCCTTATTTGGGCCAACATGTCTGGTGAGAGGGGGCAACGACCGAAGGTTGCGGCGTTGACCGGGGGTTGTGGTGGGAGGTCGCGGAAATGAGATGGGATGTGGCTAAATGAGGCATCTGAGGAACATACTATGGTGAGGCTACGTGATAGGAAGTGTCGCGGGCTGGCCGTGTGGAATGCAGCTCGGCACCGCATCAGCATAGAGGCACGTGGTCAGGGTAGACCACATGTGGCGTAGCGAACCGGCCCACAGTGCGGGCCAGACATGGGATTCAGGCCGCCCCAATGGCCCTACGGGATGGAACCAGATGCCCTACAGGCTAAATCTAGCCGGTCTAGCAGGTCAGTATGGTTTAATTCAGCCATACCAAGTCTGTTTGGCCAGTAGGTTGGGCCTGATCCAACGGGTCGAGTCGAACCCGAGTGAGACCTTTTTATAAAAACATCGATAACATTCAAAATATGTGTACATTGGGCTAGTTGTTTGTGGGATTTGGACCATTGAGAAAGAACGACCCATTTTAGATACTATAAGTTTGTGTTTTGGAGGTTAACATATAAACTAATGGCATGAGTTGTTGGTTCTCCATGAATGGGCATGTTAAGAGTAGAATCATTTGGTTGGTTTTGAACTTTAGACTATGTGACTTATAAGGACTCTGTGACTTATTGAGACTGGTTGTATTATTGTGGCTGATTCGGTACTCCCCTTCCTACTAGGGTTTAGTTCCTCTAGTCATTGAGTGTTACTCCCCTATCAACTTAGGGTTTGTTTCTTCAATAATGAGTTCTTTAGCGAGATTGGGTGTCTTATCGAGACTATGTTTCAATTATAGACTATGTTTCCTACCAAGACTGTGTGTCTTATCATGTGGGAACGTGTAATAAATTATAGATGAGTATATCCATTCACTTGGTTTGAATGATTACTTGATAAGATTTTGATCCCCTTCAACTGACTGAGGATTAAGATACTCCATTTAGGAGAAAACGTTGTTTTGTGGGTTAGTTAGGGGAATTACTCCCTTGAATACTGGGAATTAGTGAGATTTGATTCCTTCCTCACTCTATTGAAAAATAGTATTCCCATGGTGAATTTGTTATCCATGTTCTCCATTAACTATGTGCAGTGGTGAGGGAGGGATCTCTACACTTGTGTTTCTAAGAATTAATTGGACACAAGGTGGTGATGACTGGACCCCTGGAGCTAGGCATTAGGGTTGGTCATAATAAAATGTTCTTGATGGATCACAACACTCGAATGGGTTCTATATGATATGGTTGAGCTCATGGATTTTGTCATCCTGGTTTTTGTGTTATGATTTGAGCATATTATGAGAATCATCTTGCTGGTTGTGAGGTAGGAACCTTATGATACTTAGTGTTTGAGATGGGTCTATATGGATGTTCTTGATATATGTTTCATAGACATATATCGATGTGGATATGGATATACCTAATGTATTTCCTTGTGGTGTAGTTCTTGTATTTCATTGCGGTGTACATCATGTATTTCATAGTAGTATTCATTTGTGGTTATGTAGTGTCCTAATAAGTATTATTTTACTGACACCTACACGGGATTTTCCCAAACGTGTCATATCTTGTGAAGAAGTTTGATGCATTGATAAAGTCCTAGGTTGACCAAGGCCAGGTGGGGCATAAATAGATCAAATAGTTGAGGTGTTCTCTTGTGGATTCAGATATTTGTCCTTGTACCTACACTTTAGATAGGGTTTTTAATGGATGAGTTTCAAGAACATGTGTGTTCACTTTTATAGATTCTTACTTCTAGTGGGCTTGTATTCTCTCCCTATTTAGTTTTCTTTTTTCTCTAGTCGTTCTCTTTTTTTGGTATCTTAGTGTCATGCATTATTTTTTTACATTTTGTTTTTAAATTTTAGTATTTGGGGCTTGAAGTTGTGTGTCTTTGTGCACAAGTACATAAAAAAATGCCTCCCATTTTTTGGATATGTATACATGGTGCTGGTCACCATCCCCTAACCTATTGGAGGTGGCCTTTAGGTAGTCACAACATGGGCCCATCTATGAAGGGTTGCGATAGAGTGTAATATCCCAAATCCTTATCCCATTACATCAAATGGGATACTAATTTATCACTTGTGTGTAGAGAGAAATACAACCTCATGAACCTATATGATGTGTTTTTCATTAAAATTTTAATTTGGTGGTAATAAAGACAAATTTAAATAATATATATGATATTTTTGGAATAATTATTCTTTTTTAAATATGATACCACATATACATTATTTCATTCCATTTTATGGGGGATACGATATTTTTATTTTTGAGTCTGACGGACTAGCGACTCGTGAAGCGACGTGATTGTTTTGTCATTAATTCTTTGTATAAAAGGAAATTATGGTAAATTTAATAAATATATGTGATATATATGACATAAAAGTATTTTTAATGTTAATGTATTACTTAACTTAATTTCAATTAATCCATTTATAAAATTGAAACACCATTCATGTGTGTGTACGACCTACCATCTTCATGAATGGTGTATTTAATTTTCTATATCTTACATTAATGGATTACTATAAATAAATTGATAATTAATATATATAATATTTATATGATTTCATACATTATGAAGTTGATGTAACCATTAATAATGTAAGAGTACCTGAAATACCAATCCAAAATTCATGCGAAAACAATGTAGTCATTACCCAAAACATAATTTTAACATGTAATTTTTATTAAAAGTGTAATAAAAAGTCGTGTGTAAATATGTTATGGTATTATATATAATTATAGTTCATTAATTATATTATTAAACATATATCTTTGAAAAAAGTTGGTTATAACATGTACTAGATAAGTTGAGACTCTAGTTAAGAGATATCTATTCTCTCTATTATTTCTTGGAGAAATATAATAATTCACCACTTGTAGCTTTTGTGTGGTGCCCATACTGACCATTAGAGATATTATTTTATCAATATAATTATTTTAATTATATTTAATATTTAATTTTATGTTAATATTTTTTAGATCTCATGACCCAAAATATTACTAAACCAGTTAGGGATTTTCCTCTCGATTTTATTTTATATTCGACACATTTTATGTTCATCATATGTTTTTATGTGGTGTATATATTAACCATTAATTATTTTATGATTATTATTCATAATTTTTATTATTTAAATATCCATTTTAGGATCTCTTTTTATGGGGATTGTAGTTTAAATATTACAAAACCAGTAAGGTATTTTTTTCTCAATTTTCCTTCTTTAAGACATATGTCAGGTTACACAACTATATCCTTTTATGAGGTGTATTTATTACCCATTTGACATGTAATATCATGAATTTATAAATTATAATGAAATATTAATTTTAATTTGACATTATTATTTAACGGGGATTATGATTCAATGTAACCAAAGTTATAATGGTTTAAGGATTTCATCTCATCGTTTATCAGGATTCTTTATGTTTATGATTCCGATGATGAAATGTTATGATCCATATCCTAAGAAACCCATGAATTTTATTATCCACTATTTATTTTATTATAATACATGTTTTCTAAAAAAAATCTCTCTTTATGTACATAATAATATAAAATAGTGTTTTTAGGTAAACCAAAAATTATTTTTCTTTTTGGTTGAAAATCGTTTATCTTTCAAAAACACGTTTTCTAAAAATTTATTCAATTTTTTTAACATTTTGAAAAGGATTTATTAATGAAATTTTTACCATTGTTTTAGTTTTTTCAAAAAAAATTGAAAAAATATTCTTATCGATTTCTAAACAATTCCTATTTTGATTTTACAAAAAACATGAAAGGAATCATTATTTTAAAGTATACAATATGGAAAGAGATTTATGAAATTTTTAGTAATCATAATTTTTAAGAATCCATTAAAATATTCCATTTTTATATTAAAAGAAAAGATTTTTTAGTTTTTATAAAAAAACTTTTTCAATATAAAAATGATATTTTCCTCAGAAAATGTTTTAAATAATTTATAAATATTTATTTATAATTTTTTAAGGTTATTTTAAAAGAAAATAATTTTAGAAATGTTTTATGGTTTTAAAAAGTGTTTTAAATGTAGGAATGATATTTTTATCATAAATTTTCCAGGTGATCTTATAAAATAATTTACCATCTAAGATAACATCTTTTGATATTTCATACAATTTTCTGGTGATACGATCTATGGATTCTATTCTCATTATTTTTCTTGATGGTTTATATTTATGATGAAGAGATGTAACACCCTGAGTTTTTGTGAATTTATATTTTTTCAAATAAGTTATATTTATTTGGTATATTTCATTATAAAAACACTATGTTAATCCTATGATATGATAAACAGTAGGTTTTATTGTATTGCATTCATCACTAAGTTTTAATAAAACCACCTTATATTATTAATAACATTAATTAGAAATGAAATTTATAACCTATCTGTTAAACTTAATGATATGAAATAACTAATTTGTAAATATTAATAATAAAGGTTTTATACAAAGAAACCATGTAGATAAAAAGTAATTAATTTTCATTAAAGTATTTATGTGTTTTTAGAAAATTATTTTCTCAAAAAAAATTTATTATTTTTTTATAAAAAATAATAACAATAATTCTTCAAACCTTTAAAAAATATAATTTAATAAAAAAACTTTACTTCTGAAAAAATAAAGTCATTGTTTTAATATAGTGAATTATATGGATTTTTCTTCTAATTTTTTTTGATAAATTGTGAAAATACTAAATTTTAATTGAAAATAGTATTTTCATTTAATATAATAATAATGTTAAATTATATTTTAAATTAGTTTTAAAGTACTATTAATCCAATTTTACATAATTTTATAATATTTAGGTCATTTTAATCAACTTAATTATTAATTTTTACATAAAAACATTGCAAACCTTTAAATATCTTCTCTTTAGAAAGATGATTTCTGATCATGTCTAAGCGATTCAAATTAAAT
Source organism: Viscum album (assembly GCA_963277665.1). Classification (NCBI taxonomy): domain Eukaryota; kingdom Viridiplantae; phylum Streptophyta; class Magnoliopsida; order Santalales; family Viscaceae; genus Viscum; species Viscum album. The sequence goes on along the minus strand of OY728157.1, from coordinate 1,512,216,690 downwards.
TTGATATTGATATATATGTGAATGTAATTTTTAAAATGGAATCTATATTTTGAATCAGAATAATTTATATTATCTAATAAATTTAACTTAATTTTTTAGAAAAAGTAATAGAAAAAAATATTTTCTATGGTTGAGGTAAAAATTGGTTTATTAGGGATTTAAACTTGAAAGAAAACGGTGAAAATGAACTATAAACTTTTCTAAAATATATATTTATGGATATATACTGACCTTATAATTTATAAGGTGAACATATTATCCATTTAAATAATTTATTTCTATGAATAACATTGGTACACGTTTTTCTTTCAAATAAATTTAAGTGTGAAACTCACCTCACATAAAAAAGGCCATCCTATCTCCTCTATTCATCAAAACATAAAACCATTTTTTATCTGTAAATACCTAACCGAATGACTTATAAATATACCTACTCTAATTTTATAATCCTTATTTTAGAAATAAATCCATTGTATGAATTATTTTGGATAAAATATATCGAAGATACTCAGAGAAGAGGCCACATTCATCAACAAGCATTTTTTTGTTTTATTTATTTCTACAAATCCCTCATTTATTATTTTTTTAGGATGATTTAATGAACTAAATATTTTAGATGTAATGATATTTTTTCATGTTATTTTAATTAACAACACTCATCTCCTCTTCCATCAAATGGGTTACACATTCATTGTTCATGTGTATGGTGGACTATTACTTCACCAACAAATACCATTTATTTTTCCATTTCCACACATTGAGGATTGAAATAATATTATACTTATTAATTAAATATTTTATTTATGATATTTTTATGCTTATGGTATTATTATATCACAAATGACTCTATAACCTTGATTTGTAGGGAATATGATAACGTATCTCAAGTGTGTGGTGCACTACCACCTCATGAAGTAATGTGATTCGGTCAGGATTTAAATTTAATGTAATAAGGATGGGTTTAATGAAAATATGGGATATATATGAAATAAATTTTATTATTTAATGATAAAATATTATTTTCCTTTATTTTTTTAAATATGAAAACAAAATGGAAATAACAAGAATGTGTATATACGACCCACCATCTCCATGAACAGTGTATTTCATTTTCTATCAATAAATTTTACAAATTACTATAAATACATATATAATTATTATATATTATATTTATATACTGGTTTAAAGTATATAGATATTTAAATAATGATCAAATTAATAGGAAAAAAAATAACCACTCAATATATACAGGGAAAACAATGTAGTTATTGTCCAAAACACAACATTAACATGGAATTGTAAATAAACAGGTCATAAATGGTCATAAGTAACTTATATATGATAGGATATATAAAAATATTAATAACTAATAGATATATAATAAAAATATATTTATTAAATCAGATGTTTCAATTTGTACGATGGATGCTGATACCTAAAGTGTGATTTAAATTCTCTATTTTATTTTTGGGATACATATGCTAATTCAACACTCATTTATTTTGTGTGGTTTATATAACATACAATTTACATGTTATTTTAGTAATATAATACATTTAACTATATTAAAAGTCTAATTTAATTTTATTATTTATTTGGGATTACGATTCAAAAGTGTACTAAATAGATAATATATTTCCATTTCACTTTTACTTTCTATAAGACGAATGCCATATTCACCACATGTTTCCTTAATGTGTTATATATAATTCACATGAATTTATTTTATTAATTATTTCATTAATGTTTTATGTATTTTTATATAACTTTTATGATTTAACTTTTATGGGGTTTATGTTTCTAAAGTTACCAAAGCGCTAATGGTCTTCTGTCTCATTTTACATTCTTTTAGGCATACGTTATGTTATAAAACTACATTCTTTCAAAATATGTGTATATAGTTCAATTTTACTTGTAATATCCATATTTTATTTAACCGAATTATATTTTAAGATCCATTTTATGTTATTACTTCAAGGGGATTAAGATTGGAAGTTACCAATGTGGTAATGATTTTATGTTACAATCTCACCATTTATCTAGATTTTCTATGATTATGTTTTCAATGATAAAATATTATGATCAATATCACAATAAACTCTTTAATTTTATTATCCTCTAGTTATTCATGATATTTCAACCAATATTAACATTTTGCACTCTTTTTTAATTAAAATAGGTGAAAAATGTTTTTATAAAAATATGACTTTATTTCTATCTTTTTTTGGGAATCTATTTTCTTCTAATGCCATGATTTATAAAAAAATATAAAAAAGGTTTTTTTATTATAGTATGAATTATAAACGAAATATTTACAATGTTTTCAATTTTTCTAAAAATGTTTTGAAAGTAATATTGAATTACATTTCTAAATAATTTTTATTTTCTAGGGATGAAAATGTGAAAGGAATCTTTTTTAATGTCAACAACTTGAAAAAAATTCCTCTCATCATGAAGATTAATTTATTTTTTGTTTCCATTATATTTTTTTACTATTATTTCCAAAGAAAACTATTTCCAATTTTTTTTGTTTTTAAAAGTGATTATCTAAATTGAAAGGATATTTTTCTCATTAAATGTTTCAAATGATTGTTTTAAATCAGTTTCCATCTAAGATTATGTGCCTTTATTTAACCCATTAATTAATAGGGATATGATATAAAGTTAAAATTCTAATAATTTCTATGAATGGTTTAAATTTATGATGGAATTATTTTTATTAAAACCATTCATCTTATTTGGGTTATGCTAAGAAACAATTCTTATGAAACTGATTTTTTTTTAACTTGTGTTATGAAATGATAAAATTCTTATAAAACATGATTCTTTTTCAAAAGGTTATGCTATGAAGAAATGATGACATGATTAAGAATCCTGTATCGATTAAATTTTTATGATATGATGAGATATTTATGAAACCCATTTCATTTTTTTGGGTATGAAATGATGATTTTTATGATCTTTTTACACACATAAATTTAGGCTTATTTGTGAGATGTTTCGAACATATATCTTCCTCCAATAAATTAGGTAAATATTTATATCTTGTGATATATATAGGAATGCATCATGGAGTGAATCGAGTTCACTAAGGGAAATTTTCTTCTTTGATTATTGTCAGAGTAAACAATTAATATCATGATGATTTAGGGAGTGAACCAATTTTGTTATGATAGACTTCTAAGTGAGCCTTCACTAATATGAAAATAATTTTATATACTTTTGTGTATACCACGAATCATGTATTAAGAAAATGTTACGATTACATGGATCATGTTCATTCATTCCAGTATGATTCATTTCTTATGGACTACCAATATTTATTTCATGACTCCGTATTATTATTTTTGATATAAAGGGTATGGTTTCAAAAAACTATGAACATTTTATAATACTCTTATGTTACTATTATACACACATATATCTCTTTTTTACCCCCACTGATCATCTTATCTCACCCTATATTATGTTTCAAATCTCTTGTTAATATAGAACTATATTATGTACAATATTTATAATAATAGTGATAGTTATGAAGATCGTTGTTAGAGAGGATGTAGTTTTCCAATGGATAAGATATTTTTGTTTCCACATTTCCAAAGACACTAATCATTTATGATCCTCATGAATATGTTTGTGTGATGTAATGAATATTCATAATAGATGATATAATATATATTTATGATAATATTGGGATGCTATAGATGTTATTAAAAATAGGTTTAGTTATCCTTTGTAAATTATGAGTAGAAAACCATAGTGGGATACCTAAAGTCATTTATAGGGAAAAGTATAAGGATGAGTCAATGTATAGGTAAATGTCATGGAATTTTGGTAAGGATAGAGTGAGTGGTTTCTAAGAAAGTATATCCATATATTGATACTATAAGTGGATGTGGCTCTGGCATAGAGGTACCTAGGTGTAACAACTATGAAAAGGGTAAATTTATCTAGACTTGATCTCTATTTGGTGCACAAAAATGGTCCTTAATATACACATAGTTTGACACTCCTAGGGGTTACAATTGAAAATTCACAAACTCTTTATGAACCATCATGAATGATTTAAATAAATTATGATTACAAATTATATAAATAAAACTAAATGTGTCATATATTAAAAAGTTGTCATGATTTTTACATCCTATAAGTAGTATTTTATGATTATGTAGTTCAGCATCATGATTATTTTTTCTTACACTATTCTTTTTGGTTTTAGTCAAAGGTTGGAACCAAAAGGAACCATGTTAATATTGAGTATGATGGAAAATGATAAGTTTTTTCTCCTTATATTAAAATCATTATGGGAGTTATAATTCAAAATATCATTTCTATGATCAGTCAACATTCTCAAGATATGAATCATGTTGGACTTCCAAACCATCAAAGGAGGAAAATAAATTTGATCAATACATCATTTGAAATAATCCACCTTCTTTTAGTGAGTCTTGTCATCCAATAGTATTTGAATGATTTTTCATCACTATTAAAAATATATTTTCTATTCAAGAGTGATTGGGACATTAAAAAATAATTTTGGTTGACTATTATTTGGAAGGTGAAGTGGATCAATGGTGTACTATTATTAAGAATATGAGTCAGTAGGATGATATTGAATCCATGGATTGGGATGGGTTCAATAAATTATTTTTCACTAGGTACTTTTCTAGTATTCTCCATACGAAGATGGAGAAGGAGTTCCTTGAGATAAAGAAAAAGGATGATGAATCCATGGAACATATGAGCCAAATTTAACAAGGCTATCCATGTATAATTATTTTATTATCATCAATCATGAAATTAAGGATGATGCAATCTTCAGTGGTTAAAACCAAGACTCCAAAGGGTGTTATCAAAAATATAATTTAGTAGATATGATGATATTGTTTGTTGTTCTATCAAGGAGGTAAATGGAGGTTGGAGTTACATATAAATCTCAGGATATTGATATGAAAATAAAAATTAAATTAAATGGAAATATAAGAACCATATAGAAGTCAAGATGACTTTTTATTCGTACTCATTGTATGGAAAGAAGGATGAAGGAAATTATATTAATGGGAATAGTTAATGGTTTATGTTTGGAAGGGATGATCATTGAGAAATTTATTACCAATGTGATAGGAAGAATACAGCTAAGGATGTGGATATAAATGAATCTCTATAGAATACACCACCCACACTCTGGTGTTTAAAATTGAATGTGTAAAATAATTATTCAAATAAATGTATAAATTAGAAGGTTAATTATGATGATCAATGTTAGAGACATCTTAAGAAAATATCAAAAGGAAATCTCAGGAGATATATAAATCTAATGAGGGGTGAGATTATGATGCTGTGGATGGCAAACTTAGAATCCAATCTATAACTATAAATGTCTTATTTGAATTTTGATTAACCAATTATTTAAAATATAAAGAATTAATTAATGGTATCATGATGCTACCCAAAAAATTGTATGCTAAATTATTTGTTAAAAACCTTAAGGGTATAAAAATAACATCTCAAACCTCTGATTCCTTTCTAGTTAAACTATTGGGAATGTGAAAACTATAAATATTTCTATTATTTATCTAGTTGAATTTGATGTTATAATGTACATGGATTAAATTTTTATACCTAAATCATACATAAATTATCATGGACTTGAAGTTACATTCGATATTAAAAAACAACTGATGATTGTCTATGAATATAATGATAAGTATTAACTTATGAGAGAGATAAAATCCATTATATCTGTCTTAATTCCCATTCATAATGAGTTTTTATCTCAAATGTTTAGATATAAACTTAAATTAATCATATTACTATTGAGTGAAAAAAAATTATGCCTTTCTGTAAGAGTCTCATAGCCTTCCCCCAAAAATGTAAAGTTGGTTTCCCAAAGATCACATACCTGGTACCACTATAATTCAAAGACTCCCAATATATTATACCTCGTTGATTTCAAAGAATTTGTGATGAATCTCTAGGATAACCATTAAAAGAGATTCATTCATCCAAGTGTGTAATATTGTGGTGCACCTATTCTTTTTTGTTAAAATGAAAATGCATCAATGTGAATCAACATTGAATATCAGGAGTTAAAAAGGTTCCCAATTAAGAAAAAATATTATCTTCCACATATTGATGGATTCATTGATTAAACATGAGTATTTAAATACCATTAAAATATTGAAATACGTTATAATGTTCATAAATTGAGGTTTAGTAAGTAGAATATACCCATGATAGAACTAGGTACAAGGTATGGAAACTAAGAATATATAATTATTCCATTCTTTCTGACTAATTCACTCACTATCTTAATGGGTTTAATAAATAGTTACTTTAGAGATTACCTAAATCAATTTTTGGTAGTCTTTACAAAACTTATTTTCAAATATTCAAAGATAAATTAAGTATATTAAGACTACTTTAGAATTATAATAAATTTTATATAGAAAGAGAAACTATATTAAACATTTACAATGTGTTAATTTTGATTGAACAAAGTTTCATTTTTAAGTCATATAATCATAATAGAGGACATATAGAAATATCCATAAAATATGGAGACTATTGAATATTGGCCCAAAGAAGCCACGATGACTAAAATACAAGGTTATCTTAGTTCAATGGGATATTATCTCCATTTTTTAGAATTTCCACCATATATAAAATCATATGACCAAGTTAACTTGGAAGGAATCCAAGTTCCTCTTGAAAGAAAGATGTGATTAAAATTTAAAAGAACTAAAGAGTGGATTACTCAGTACACTAGTGCTTATATTACCCTGGAGTGGATATAGGTTTATAGGGTATAGATATAATTCCATGAAAGAATTGGGGTTTGTTCTTATAAAAAATGGCATGGGTATAGCTTATGACACATGAAAATTCAAGATTCATGTGAAAATTTACTAAAATCACGATTTGGAGATAACTATAATATATTTTGAATTATAAATATTTATGATTATCATTATAAAGGTAAATGTGATATATTATTGTATATTATAATAATTAAGGTTTAATGTATATATTCATATAGAAGAAGTTGAATATATACCAAAAAAGACAGTTTGAGCTGATTAATAAATATGACTTCCTAATACATTACAACCCTTAGAAAGATAAAAACATGGATGACAGATTGAGTCAATAGGATAATGGTATATTATACATAAATAATATTAAAAAATCTCCAAAATTTCTTCATTCACAAAGGATGGATCTGGAAATCCCAGTGGAAGAGGAAAAATAGTATCTTCATCAATTGAATGTTCAACCATCTGTCACAGTAAATATTAAAGAGTAACAAAAGGAAGATGTAGAGATGCAGAAGAAAGTTAGAAATTTTCCTGCCTTTTACCTTGATCGTGATGGGATGATATGGTTTAGTAACTATGTATGTGTTATAACTATAGCATTTTTTTATAAATTATTTTTTAGAGGAAGATCATATTTCATCATTCTCTATTCATCCGAGAAGTATAAAGATGTGAAAAGATTTGGAATATTATTTTTTGAAGTATTTCATAAAGGGATATATCAGAGAGTATGTATCTCAGTGCTTGGTATTTTAGAAAGTTAAGGTTGAAATACAAAATTAAAATGATTTGTGACATCCATTAATGAATACCATAATGGAAATAAGAAAATATCACCCTGGATTTTTTTACTCCCAAAAATGCCTAAAACGAAAAATGGAATATGGGTTATAGTCAATATCCATAATAATTTAGAACACCACATCTTTATAAAAGAAGAATTATCTCTAGGTATTCTTTGTAGAATTTATACCAAAGGATGTAAAATATTTCACGGATAACCATATCAATGTATTTTTGATTGGGATCCATGGTTTACCTCATCGTTCTGGAAAAGTCTTTAGAAATATGTTGATATCGAGTTGAGTTTTAGTAATGTGTACCATCTTTATATAGATGGTTATTTTTAATGAAAAATTCAATCCATGGTGGATATGTTGAGATATTTTTATTTTAATTGAATAGGTGGTTGGGATGAAATACTTATTTTCATCAATTTTTCTTACAATAATATCATTAAATAATGAATTTATATTGCTCATTATGAATACCTATATGGAAATAGATATATAGCTTCAATGTGCTCTAATGAATTTGTGGAATGAATGATATTGGGTTATAAGATAGATGAAGAAATGGTATAGAAGGTCTGAGCCATTTTTCCACACATAAAGGAATCTAAAAGTTGGAAGAAATGTTTTGATGATAATCTCTGTTATAATCTAGAATTTAAAGTCATTGGAAAAGAGTTTATAATAATGTTGACAAGGAATAAGGTTCTGATATTCAGGAAGAAATAGAAATAGAGAATTAGCTATATCTATCACTCTAAAACTGTTTATTGTATCGAGTACATATCTTATCAATTAGAACTTCCATGAAACATATTTCTAGTACATGATGTGTTCCATGTATCACTCACATGGAAATACATACTTGACCCTCTATATGTATAGAACTAAGAGTTAATACTACTAAAAGAAGATATTTCTTATGAGGAGAAAATGATGAAGTTTTGGATCATAAATATAATGTTATATGAAATAATACCACTCACATGGTCAATATTGTTTTCTAAAAAAACATCTTTTAATAATATTTTTGGGATCTTGAGGATATAATAAGGTAAAGTATCCTTATTTTTTGTATCAGTGTGATGAATTTCGATTGAAAAATTCACTTTAAGGGGATTGAATGTAACACACCAATATTTAATGAATTGTTTTTTTGAATAATTAAATTTATTTGGTATCTTATGTTACATGAAACACCATGTAAAACTTTTCCTAAACACAAACCTGGGTAAGCTTGTGTTAAACAGGACACCAAGTTTTAACAAAACCATGTTATATTATTAATGTAATTATATAAATGAATCCATAATAACCAAAATATTATATATATATATATATATGAATAGAAGTAAATAAATTTTAAATATTAATTATAAAGCTTTTACATGAAGGATTAATACAGATAAAAATTTAGATAATTTTCAATAAAGTCTATAGGTGTTTTGAAAATATTATTTTCAATAAAATGTGTCTTATTTCATTTTATGAACAATAATAAAATTAATTTTCCAAATGATAAAAAATTAAATTTAATTAATTAAAATTCATTTTAAAAAAAATCATTTAAACATTATTTTATATTGAATCTGTTTGTATTTTTTTGAGATGTTTCATTTTTTGATAAATAGTGAAAATAATAAATTTTAATTTAAAGCTGTCTTTTCATAAAATTTATTAATAAGGTTAAATTAAATTTTATATTTTTTTAAATATAAAATTAGTTCAATTATACATAAATTAATAATATTTATGTCATTTAAATAAATTTAATATTTAATTTTTATATAAAAACTTTGTAAAATTTTAAACATTTTTTCTTTAAAACCCCACTTTCTCATCATATCTGCAGGATTAATTTTAAATTAAAAATTTACACTTCATTGAATTTAATTTAGGAAATTGATATAATATCTTCAATTCGAATAATTTATATTATTTAATATTTTAAATTTAATTTTGACCTTAATAATAGTAAAAATAAATAAAAAATGTTTACCATGGTAAAGTTAATAATGGGTTTACCTGGGAGTTCAACTAAAAATAAAAGAGTTAAAATCACCATTAAACTTTTCCAAAATTAGTTTTTTGGACATATTATGACATTATAATATCTCAATGTCCAATTTTATTGATTTTGGTCCCATTTTTGAAATGAAAAACGTGGCTACAAATTTTATTCCACAAAATTAGAAGTATTCCACTCACCTCCCATATAAAAGGCCACCACTTATCCTCTCTTATCTGTACCTTCAAACCAAATATTATATTAAAATAACCTACTAAATAATTTATTAAAAACCCTAATATAGTCATATAATCCTTATTTTAGTCAAAAATTCACCCTATGAAGGCTTTTGGTGAAAACCTAAGGAGGATACCTGAACAGGAGGTAGCATTCATCAATGAGAATTTTTGTTTTATTTCATCCTAAACCTGCATCAATACATATTATACCAAAATTATATGAAAAATAAGTATATTAAATATACTTATAGGCTGTTAAGTTATGTTAATGACCTAAAATGTTCTCCAATTACATCAAATGGTTTACAAAATCATCATTCAAGTGTACGGTGGACAATAGCCCCACGAATCGATGTCATTCATTTTTACATTACAACTTCTCAAAGATAGAAGTAACTAAAGATTTGATATATATATATATATGTTATTTATAATATTATTTTACATATTTTATTATTATTTCATCGATACATTCATACTATCAATTTTTTAATACAATAGTGTCGCTCATCTGTACGATGTGCTACAACCTCACGAAGCATTGTGATTTGCTCACGCTTTACATGGAAGGTGATAAGGATGTGTTTAATGTAAAAAAATTATAAATATGAAATAAGAAATTTTATGTAATGATAACACATCATTTACATTATTTATTTAAATCATTAATGAAAATTGAAGTAACATTCATGCGTTCTTAAAACATACAATCTCCGTGAAATGTGTATTTAAATTTTTATCGCTAAATATTATAGATTACTACACATAAATACATAATTAATACATATGATATTATTATATTGGTTAAAATTTTAGATATTTTATAATCATTATAATCGTAATATGACAAAAAATAACCAATAAAATCATACACCAAAAAAGTAGTTATTACATAAAAGATGAACTTAACATGAAATTATTAATAAATGGATAATAAAAGGTCATAAGTAAATAATATTTTTTGTGATATATAAAAATATTATTCTTTAATATATGTTTAATAAAATTATATTAATTATAAATGAGGTTTGAACGTGTATGAATGAATTTGATACCTAAGGAAAATGATTTATAGTCTCTCTTTTATTTCTTTGATACATCTAGAAATTCACTAGTAATTAATTTTTTGTAGTGTATATAATACCACTTTTACTGTTATTTCATTAATATAATAATTTTAATTATATTTTAAATTTAATTATATGTTATTATTTATTGAGTCTTACTATTCAATAGATTACTAATAAGGCGAGTGATTTTAATATCACTTTTAAATTTTATTAGACAATTGTCATACTCACCACATAATTCTATTATGTACTGTATACAATTCCCATGAATTTATTTTAAGATTATTTTCCTTAAATTTTTATGGATTTACATATCCAATTTATCATAACCCTTTCATTGGTATTACAGTTCAAAATTTACCAAATTATTAAGGGATTTTTGTATCAACTTTACTTTTTGAGACATATATTATTTTATGAACCAATAATCTTTCACTAGATTTATATAATACCACATTGAAATGAAATATGTTGATTTTTTTATACTCATGAAATTTTAAGTTTCATTTTATGTTATTCCTTCATGGGGGTTATGATTCAACATTACCAAAGTGTTATTGATATTATGTTACAATCTTATCATATTTACGGATTATTTATGATTATGTTTCTGATAATAAAATATTTTAATCAATCTTTGAATAAACTAATGAATTTTATTCTACTATGGATATTTATTAAAATTTCATGTAATAATACAAATTTATGCTATTTGGAAGTTATAATAATTGAGAAAATGTTTTTAATAAAATCTTATTTTTTACTCTCTTTTATCTGAATTCATTTTTCATCCAAAACAATGTTTTCTAAAAATGCATTAAAAATTAATTTTTTATTCTCCTATTATTTATTAAATTCATTTTTACATATTTTTAACTTTTTACTTATTTTTTTAATGGAATAATTATTTCATTTTACAATCAATAAAAGACTTAATTTTAATGAAAATGTTAATGGAATAATTTTTTTAACATGTAAAACATGGAAAAACTCTCATTTTCCTGACAACTATTTTCATTGAAGATTAATTTATATTTTCTTAAGGAAATTTTTAAATAAAAATACTTTTAAAATGTTTTATGTTTCAAAAATTGTTTTTGAAACTAAAGATTAAATTTTCCTCAAGAAATCTATAAAACAACCATTAAAAATAATTTTCCATATAAAATGATATCTATATAGGTTACCTATGCCTTACTAGGGATACGATCAAAGGATACAATTATTATTCTATATCTGATTGTTTTATGATTTTTATTAAGGGATGTTGATGAAACTAATTTATATTCCATGGGTTATACCAGGATAAAATTAATTTGAAACATGATTTCTTTCCAGGAGTTCTACCATGATAAATTATTATTAAAACTATTTTTTTTCTATAGTTTATTCTATAATGATATTATTATCAATCCCATATATTTTCCATAGGTTACGATATGATTAAATATTTTTTAAAACCATATCATTTAATGGGTTATGATATGATAAATAATTTATAATATTGTGGAATGCATAAATATGGTTTTCATTATGCTATGGGTGGGTATTATCTCCCTTTAATACATTAGTAAAATATTTATATCTCACGATATATACAAAACTAAAATGGGGAGTGAACCTGGTTCAATAAGGAACATTATCTGATACTATTTTCTTTATAGTGAAAATTGAATTATATGATGGTTTAGGGAGTAAACCAATTGAAATATGATATAATTAGATGTGATCCTTGAATAATATATATATGGTTTTCTATGCTTATATGAATGCCAAAAATCTATGTCTTATGTCAAGGTTATGACCTCGTGACTCGTGCTATTTGATTACCATATGATTCATGTCTTATGAACATCCAACCTCTTTTCAATGACTCATGATTATAATATTTTATATATAGGGTATGGTTTTCAAATGTTATGCTCATGTTCTCAAGCCCATATGTTCTTGTTATGCTAATTCACTTCCCTTGTTTTCCCTTACATATAATCTATGATCACACATTATTATGTTTTCTTTTCCCTTGTTATAAATATTTTTATTAAATATGATATGTCTATGAAGGGTGAGAGTAATGAATATCACTGTGGGATAGTCTGTGGAATACCTATGGACCAGTTATTTGTGCTTTAATTTTTCTAAATACACTAAACTATTATGACAATTGGACATGTGTTTATATAATGCAATTAATGTTCAACAAATCTGATGTAATATCAATGTATGACAAGATTGGGTCACTATATGAGATTCTTATCAAACTAGTTTAATTTCCACAGGTTATGAAATGATTAATGATTTACGAATTCTATTTAATTTCATGGGTTCAGAAATGATTAATGTGATATGAATCCCATATCTTTTTATGTGTTATGATATGATTAATGTTTTATTATCATATTTTACATGGATGTATAATTTTCATAATGTGATGGGTGGGACCTATATCGACATCCAATGAATTTTGTAATGATTGATATATCATGAGATAAAAAATTCTAGAATGGGGGTGAACCTAATTTAGAAAGGGACATTCTCACTATGATAGTCTTGAGAGTGATCCATGACTACTATTATGGTTTATAGATTGAACCCAATTAAATATGATATTGTTGACATTGATTATTGATACACTTAGTAAACTATTTCTATACTTATGTGCATTCCATAATTCCATGTCCTATAGAAATGTTATTCTGTCATTGTTCATGTTATTCGATTCCATTTTGACTCGTTCCTTATGTAAAAAAACTATTTATTCCATGACCTAGGATTATGTTCTTTGATATTAAGGGTATGGTTTCCAAATGTTAGTCTCATTATCTCATACCCTTATTCTCATGTTATGTTTACATATCTCCCTTTCTTACCCATATCGAGCATTTGTGGTCAAACGTTGTTATGAGTTTTTTCCTGAGGTTATGGAGAAATATATTATTTCTTATTTGTCTAATAATGGTGGTAGTTATGAAGAACTTAGTGGGAGATGATTTAGTTCATGTATGAACCAGTTGTTTATGTTTTAATGTTTTAAAATGTAGTATACCATTATGATCCTTAGACGAGTGTATCTGATCATTAATAAATGATGATAAAAAAAGTGTTGCAACATCTATATATGAAAATACATTCCCATTACATATCATTAGTGATTTTACAATGTAATATGTATTTATTATGAGAGGATTTCAATATGTAATTTTTTTACTATATCTTCATCATATATCTTGGGTGATCTTGGAATATTTCACCAAAAAAATTATTTTTCTCTTTCCAAAGATATGATAGTGAAAAACCACATTTAAAATGACTAGGAAATTTTTTTATTGATCAACCATTATCCCTGAAACCACCTTTTAAATTTATCATTTAGTAATACATAGAGGCCTTGAATGAACATTTTGGGAATGATATATCTTTGAGGTGATATTTTTTATATTTCGACCCTAATCTTAGTATTTTTCATGATATTTTAAATTTAATTTGTGTGGGTGAGGTAAGTCATGGTATAAAGGGATGCAATACATTAGAAAATGTGTGGGGTGATACTTTGGGTATTTTAAAATTTAAATTGACTTAATAATTATACCATTATTTATTTACCTTCTTGACCAAATGAAAAAAGAATGAATTGTGAATTACAGGAAAAAAACACCATTATTTGACTGATGATTTTTAATCATATGTGGTTCAGTGGTGGGTGTGAGTTTTAGTTTAATAATGTATTTAAAAAAATTAAATAATTTAAGAAAAATTACTTAAAAAATGATAAAATGAAAACAAAGTTAACATTCAATAATGAGAAATTCTATCATTATGATATTAGTGATCATGACATATACATTTATATTGGGATATTAGAGTGGTCATTTTCAATTATATATATTAATTAAATTTTTTATTTTTAATATCATTTTTTATACATTATAGGAGACCTATTTTTTAGCCTTAATGTTTTTTACGTGAATCAATACCACACATAAGACACATATTCATTAGAACATTGATTGAAAATACCTCATGACCTCATGTTCTTTATGTGTTTACAATGATTTGAAAGTAGTTCCTTATCATTACTATAGAAAAGTATCTTGTTATCATTATTTGATTATTACTCTAATTGAATTTGTATCATGAGTGATGAGTAAAAAATATTCCATTTGATGTAAATTATGAATTAAAATGTTTAATAATAATAAATTAATAAGATTGAATGAATGAATAGTTAAGTCAAGCCATTTTCTAAAGGGAAAAAGTAAAAATCATGGGTTTAATTTTTTTTAAAAAGTGATAAATTTAATTTGTGTTCTATAAAGAACATGAATTTTTTTATGATGATAATTATTTAATTTAATTTCTTAGAGATTTAAATATTGGTGACCTCGTATTTCCCATAATCATCATCTTGAGGTGTTATTCTTGATAAAAATATTATTTCAAGTGTAGGGGTAATTGATTTTATCATATATTCATTAATTTTTTTAAAAAAATCATCTAGTTTTAAATGAGTTTTAATAGAGATACCAAAGTAGTTATTTTTTATTTAAAATTTGTGAAATTATTACAGAATAATTAATTTATGTTTAAATGAATATTAATATTTAAATTTATAAACATGAACATATTGGATAATTTTTATAAGAAATATAATATGAAATATTAATAGTTCATGATTAAATAATTCCCCAGCCATGGGATGACCCTCAACAAGTATCTGGAAAACTGCTTTGCCATCCCCTCCATGGGGACAAATTAGAAGGAAGGCCATGAGAGATCGTGTTAATGGTGTTATAGAGTATATCAGGCCATGTAGGGAGGACCCTATGGTTAATAGTGGAAAAAAGGCCACACATGCCATGCTTGTTGGTGTGACCCATGTTGGGATGAGCCTATGGTTAATAGTGGAAAAAGGCCACACATGCCATGCTTGATATTGAGTCTTGTCTCACCATAATGGTATGATACTTACATGAATCACTTCTTGGACATCATATGACCACCATGAACCCCACAAAAAATTCCATTCATTTTGAGAGAGTTATCCCACGACTGTGATGGCTGTATTAATCAGGATAGGATTCTTTTACAAATGCCACACCGAACAAAGAGTTTGAGATACACCAACGTGTGACCACATGCCCTTGAAGCCATGTTTACCATGAATGATAATAATTTTTCTTATGGTTGAGTCTATTTCAACAAGGTTATTGAAATCCTGTATATTTTGGATTTTCAAGAATATACCCTGAGTCCCATTGGCGACAATTAGATAGATGATTTTAACCTTGGGCCTCCCAATATTTGAGATTAGATCAAATGATAAGAAATAAGGTATGTCTTAAAAAATGTGATGCATGGATATATGGGTGAACATCATCAATTAATATATGATGATGTTTCATCTTAATAGGTACTCAAAAAATAGGTTTCTACAAGCTGGAGGGGAAGCCAAAGACTGTAGCAAATTTTATCATTTTTTTGTTTTTCCTTCTTTTTTTTTTGATACCTTATTCCTCCCATATTCACTAAACTAACTCATCAATGGAAGGGTATTTGTTCGATGTGATTCATAAATAGATGGATGAAACAATTTTTTTGTTTCATTTTTTTAGATAAATGAATAAATTCATTCATCTATTCTTCTTTATAGTTTCAATTATTTTTTACAGTTTTAAATTATGAATGAAGTTTCATTAGGTTTTTATTATATTAATTTTAAATTTACTTTGTTGATGATCCATATCTCCTCCCCCACAAAATTATCTTATTTATATAATGGAATAGTATAGTATTATGTGGTGATTTCTCAATAGCCTTTCGAATGTTTCAATAATTTTAGGGTAGAACTGTTAGTTTATTAGGGGGAAAATACCAGGATAAAGATTTCCCCATTTAATCAATACATCTGACAAAATTATAACCCTCATTGGAAGGAGGGTATACCAACCTAATGTTTCAGATAAAAATAATCTCACCATAACCATCTGGAAAATAGGTATAGTGGAACCAATATATGAATCAATATCTTACTAATTAATAAAATAAAAAATTGGAAAAATTTTAAACTACGATAATATTTAATTTGGTATAAATCATCCTTAATCAATCACCTCTTCTCAAAAAATATTTTTATCTATGAATTTAAACTAAATTCTTATATAAATTTTAAAAAATTAATTAAAAAACATTCCCTAAATTTAATTAAATGTAACAAACTCATTTGGTGTGAACTCATATTTCATAGAAAAACTATGGGGTAACCGACTTAACTATGAATATGTAATTAATTTTGTTTTACAAACCCCATAATAGATCTATATTATTTCTTTTCTAGTGGTCCTATTATTTCTATATGAAGTGTGATTCTCTAACAGTGACGATTTGGTTACATTTACTTGATCTTCTTATTCCTTTTCAGAACACTCTTGTAGTTCAATTGCATGGGAATGTGATTGGATTAATCATTTTTTATGATAGTAGAACTAGTGATATTTTAATCCTATTTCCCCCCACATTTATATGAAATTATATGTTTTAATGATTCCATTAAATTTTTATTATATTGAATTCAGAGAATAATTATAATATAAAAACTAGTTATTTTTTATTAATGGGTTGATTTTTGTTCTTTATTCAAGCATTTGGTCTATCAGTCATTAGAATGTCATCGAGGCCTTATGGGAGGTCATCAAAAATAAGGAAGTAATTTTGGAGTTAGGTCCTGGTTATCCTATTTATGATAGAATAAAGGAATAGATTCTATCTAATGGTTCATGTGGCCAAAGCCTCTTTAATATGCAATCCTCTTCCAAGGAGGTAGTTGACCAGTTTGATAGTTCTCTCCCCCAAATGAAGGTTTTACCATAGAAACATGATCCAATAGTCATGGATGTCTTTGTAAGCATGAAGATAGATCTATTTGAGCATAATTTATAGGTGTAGTCCCTTCTGAGTAAGGAGGTATTTAAGGGTTGTGTATATCAGGATGACTTTATCAAAGAAACAATGCACCCAAGGCATCATCCTATGTGGATATAGTTC
Organism: Viscum album; assembly: GCA_963277665.1. NCBI lineage: Eukaryota > Viridiplantae > Streptophyta > Magnoliopsida > Santalales > Viscaceae > Viscum > Viscum album. The sequence continues at coordinate 1,512,198,723 of OY728157.1, read as the reverse complement.
ATTTTAGAAATGGTAAATGTGGAAGAGATGGGTCACTAGAGTCATATCCTTTACTACATTTACATGTAGTGGTATCCCATGCAGATAGGGAGAGACATGCACCATGCTGTAAGGATCAGCAGTTGCCGACCATAGGGGGCAAGATGATGATCAGGCAAATTTCTATAAGTGATTTTCCAACTATCAAGCTTTGTAATAGAATAAATGGTTTGGATAACTAATGTAATGATCTGATAAATGATGTTAATCAGGTAATAGTATCCAAAAAATAGAAGGGGTACTCAGGAGAAAAATATATTTTTGAGTCATATTTTCAATTTTTAAGAGACAATGCAGAAGTAATTCAGGATAGAGGGATACATTTTCTAAGTAGGAGGAAGGGTCAGAGGGAACACATGATTCTTGGGAGTTTTATCTTGACTAAAACATAGATGTATAAAGGCAAAAAGTAATAATCTAATATTCCTAATCCAATGGAGAAATGATCTACAAAAATTTCAATGTCTAAGGTGATGTATAGTGACGAAAATGTCATAGAATATAATTCGAATGTTTTTTGTAATTATAAGGATTAGGAGTAGGAAAGAGTTTTTTTTGTGACTCTTAATCAGAAGAATGAAGGCTAAGTGGTGGTGATATTATCATCTAAAAAGGAAATTTTGGATGAGGATGAAGATGTAGTCAATAAATAATTATGATAAATTTTTATCAATTTGGAGGAATAAATATTTGGGGGATCACTCCTAATTAATTCCTCATAAGAGGATGCTAATAATATGTATAAGATATTGTAACTTTTTGATATAGATAATGAGATGATGTAGTGGATAAATGAGAAATATCATATTTTGGTTAGAGGATTCAATGTTGGGGAGATAAAATAGAGGAGTATAACCATACATGGGACAATATTCCTTATTTTTTGAAGATCTTATCAAAGATGACCCAACTATAGAGGTAAATTGACTTCATTGGAATTTATTTTGGAATGATACATCCAATCAGATCATATTATATTATAATTGTTTGGATATATTTTATGGAATTAGAATCTTTTTATTTTGAATTTTCATGTTTTCTCACTTTTCCTTAATGTATATGAAAAAGAAAAATGAAAATTTCCAATCAAATCAAACTATGTTATAGGTATAATGTTTATTTTAAGGCATTTTCTTTATACGCAAAATATAATTTAATTCCCATAATTAAAGGGTGTAACCATATTTCTCCTTTTTTAGTTTGTTGAGGAAATTATTAACAAAACCATATAACATTACTCTATATAGTGTTATATTGCGTTATGAATTCATAGAAATCGATTCCATTTATTTATTTCATAAATATTTTAAATTCATATAATTTTTATTTTAATAGGAATATTTATTTCTTACTAAGTAATATTGTTTATTTTTTGTATAGTTTATTAATTCCATTAAATGAAGAATGTGTTGTAATTAATTATTATTGGTTGAGGATAAGTTTAGATATTCCCTTAATTCATCAATTGATCTCACGAGAAAAAAATTATTGGGTATTTTCTTTATGCCTCCCTAGAGAAATGTATTTCGTATACACATGGATTTATTGGTAAGATCCTAATTTATAATATAAAGATGTATTATATTAGACAACAAAATTAACATTACAAAATTATGAATTTAATTTCTAAAAAACCAGTTGTTGTTATCTATGTTATCTAGATATTTCTATTGTTATCGATGGAAAAAATATTTATTCCATTTAAATCTATTATGGAATTTATTTTTTTGTTATCTATTCATGCCATATTATTTATTCATTCCTTTTACACACATATAATCATTCTTCCCATTTATATTAACCATTAATATGAATTTAATCTCAACCCATCTTAATATTCCATTTACCCATGTTAGGATGAAATATATCACACTTGATATGTTTAACATTTAATTAATGAAGAGAATATTTGGGATATGTTTAAGACTTACTAATGATTAAGTAGTTTTATATATACGAGAATGAATGTATAGTAGTTAAGAAATACATGGGATTTATTTATTTATAATTAATTTAAATTCTCTAAATTTATAAACATAAATGATATTTGTTATGTATTTAGTGAAACATTATCTTTATTTCATCTAATTATGGGATTGTTTTCTCAAGGAATATATAGTTGGAATTAATAAAATTATGTAATGTTTGTGTTATTCACAATGTATATGTGAGATCTGGTCTAGGTTTCTACACATCCTATGAGAATAAAATTTCAAAATAATATTTTTAATACCATAAAATTTAGAATTTTATTTAATAAATATGTTTTAATCAACATAATTCAAAACAATAATTGATTTAGAATCTCACTCAATAGTGTGTTTTAAATTACTACCATTTTTCTCTTGAAAAATTCTCTTTAACGGAATCACATTACATATCAAAATTTTATTTCTATTCTTTAAGAAAGTCATATAAAATTCCATATATTAAAAGTATAGTGTTTTATCCTCATCTTATAATGTAAAATAATGATTTGGTTTTAATGATAAATTCATAATAGTTTTAATAGTTTCCTTTCCCATGATTCAAATTCCATTATGTGGATCCTTAATGTAAAATAATATAATTATATATATAATCATTTTATTATCAATCACTATTATCTCAAGTGAAATAGAATTATCATGAACTATAGATATCCATAAAATTCAATTCCTTATTCCTTATTCTTTTTTAATGTTATTATAAAATATTTTTCATCCATCTTCAATTTCAACCAATTTGGCTTTATATGACCAGGTTTCTTACACTCATAGAAAATAACATAAGATTAATTATTATTCTCACATTTGTATTTTTCAATTTTTTTGATCTTCCTAGAAATTGTTATTTATTAAATTACATGTATACACATTTCTTTCTGTTAAATTTATCCTTTACTAACTTCTAAAATTCTACTATCTAAATAATTATTTTAATTTATCATCATAAAAGTACAAGTCATAGAAGTGTTAGATCGGGAAGTAAAAGCCCTATAATTTTTTTTTGTAAAATAAACTATGTTATTCCTCTTAAAATTATCAATATATATTTTAAAAAATATTCTAAAATTGAATCAATGTTATATTCATGTGATCAAGACTCAAAATTGTTAGAAATTTCATTCATCTATTATTATTTGTTACTTTCCTATTATTTTTTAATAATTTGGATAATCTTATCACCCAAATTCTAATTCATAATTTTTTTGTCAATATGATATTTCAGCCTAATAATTACCATAAATACTTTTATGCATATATGATACTAATTCGCTATGAAAATAGAAAATTTCTTTAAAGTCATCTCAAAGAACAAAACATCTATAATCGATAAAAATAATTGTTTTCACAAGTGTGAGTTCAAATTTCCTCAAAATACCATTAATCATTTCACATGATGAAATATAACTGTAAATATTTCTCAATGTAGACCATAAAACGTAATATTTCCCTTATAATTAACTTGATACTCTAACCTATCCCTATGAGTAAAAGTAGAAATTTCCTTCCCCAAAATCTTTTAATTTAAATTCATCATTTGATAATGATGAACTCTTGTATTTATGGTGGTCATTGTCATCTAATATCAAAAAAATCATAGTCATATTTTTTAAAAAATTTGAGGATACCCCAAATTTAATTTATCTAATTGTTTGAATAGTATTCGTATCAATGAAAAAATATATACTCTTTCTACATGTTAGTGAAAGGATCCTCAATATAAAAAATCATAAGTAAAAGTTAAGTAGAAAATATCTGATACCAAGGGTTTTCCTAGACAAGAAAAGGTACAAATACATCAATAAGGTGGGTTTAAATTAACATATAATCAATCTTAATATTTTTTCCCACACTAGAATAAAAGTTTTTAATAATTTGTATATTATAAAAATAGTTTAATAAATTTATAAAGTATACTAAATAATAATTTATAGAGGTTTTAAAAATATAATAAAGGAAATAAAATTAGAAAATATGAAATTTTATATGAAAATAAAACTTTAAGTTTCAAATGTAAATATTAAAACTGCTAAAAATGATATTATTACTTGTAGTTCATTAGAACAAAACTCTTCATTTTTATTTCAAAATAGTAGGACGATCTATTACTTAAGCCAAAGGTATAAAATTTCCACACCAATAAGTTATTCAATAAAACATTATTAACATGAAACTCTATTCCTAATCTCCTCTTTGACCAGAATGATCATTATCAAGTCCAATAACCATACATTAACTAACATTATATTTTGGAATCAAGTATGTTCTATTTACTAGAACATCATTTATCATGAAGATCATAAGTAGCCTAGATTCCTAGTACTAAAGTATATATAATAATAAATATTATAATTAATTATTAAAAAAATACATATATATTTTACACTATACACCACACATTTAAGAATAACTATGTAATAAAAATAAAAAAAATACAATTGAAACTCTCAAATGAAATTAGATAATGTAGGAAAACTATATTGGTGGATTTTAGAATCGTCTATTACACAATGTTTTGGTCCATTTTATAATCATAATAATAAAAATTTCAATGGTAACATATGTTATCTTCAAGTATAGTCATCAAAAAATTATAATCATGTCAAATTCATCTATTTAAATGTTTAGTGTGAGCTCATATTTTATTGAAATTAGGTGGATAATTTAGTTTTCTAGAACAAACATAAATCATAATTTTAAAAATATACCAATAAAAGCATAAAAAATTACAAATAAATGAAATTAAATAAGGAGTGTGTTGGGATTCATCATAGAAATATATCTAGAATATATTTTTTTGAAAAATGATTCAACATATTTCGTTAATTTATACCATTTATTGATTCATTTAGTATAGAAATTTATTTATTATTATTATTGACCAGTTTTTTTTAGGTTCATGACTAAAGAAATGTTTTTTAATTAAAATTTAAATCATATATAAAGTATATAATGTGGGTATAAATTAGAGAGGGGTTGAGGTTTCTATTTACCATTATGATTATAATATTCTTCAATAAAATATTTATATTATTTAAAGGAGTATCTGTTCTGATTATATATATAAATATTTAATTTTTATCCTAAAATAAAAAATGATATATTTTCAGTAAAGAGTTGATGTATATGATATACCAGCTAGAATTACTAGTGATCCACATGTTCTATAGGGGCTTCATCAGTTAGTCCAATCCTCTGGGTTGAGAGCACCTAAATGAGATCCCATAAATACTAGTTTCATTTAAGATTATTATTTACATCACCCATGAACCTAGTAGAGTGATGTTTCACCTTATGTATTAGAGGATTTTATTTACCAAATTAAATATATATCGAAGGGAACCAAGACTCTATATAATCATAATGGTATGTTTTACATTTTTATTCTTGAAGGGTCTTACCATTTTCTATGGGATGTCATGATAAAGGATAATAAATATCAATATCTAGCATAGAATGGGTTATTGGAGTTATTCCTTAATAAATTATTACACAATACTCTTTTTTGGGTTAATTCTCATGAATTTATATAAATTGAGAATCGAATGATGGTGGGGATGAAATATGTGGAGATAATTTCCAACATACTATTTTTCACCCTTATAAATCACATATGATAAAAATCACACATTTTGAAATGGGTTTGAAAAAACCATTTCAAATACATTTGATGATGAATATTCTTAGTAAATTAAATAAAGTTATCAATAAAGTTGAGAAATCTGAGATTGATTCGATGGGAGGTGGTCAATTTCCCAGAGTAAAAACTTCTGATGTAACTTATAGTTGGTGTATGTGTCATTTATAGATGATAATAAAGTGTAGAAATTTTCTTTATATCCAGGGTGGATTTATTATTATAATTATATATCATAAAGGAATATTATATGATGTTACCTATAAGGTTTACTAGGGGAAAAACCATAATATCCCCCTTGAGTAAAGAAAAATCTTCTCTATGTAAAATTCATACATATTGAAGTTCCTAATGGTGAAGCATGGAAACTAATTTAGGGGTGAATTTTTGTCTCTACATATTATTTAGTTTTTTAAATTCATCAAATTTTATCCTCTAATGATAAAATATTTACCTCAATTAAGATTTTGGGATCTATTAATTTTCGATCAATAAATAAATTTTCATGAAATGTAGAAATAAAAACAAAATAAACATATGGTTTTTACAAGGTTCATAAAATACTACGACTTAACATGTTTAACTCTTTTATTGAGATATATATTATATTCATAGTATAATTTTTAGGGATAAAAAGTGTATTTCATGTCATAAAAATGATTGGGTTTGTATCATTCAAATACCTAATGTGTGTATTATCCAATTTTTTTTATCAATGATGTTATTTATACTAGAACTATAAATTAATCAAAAAGTATCCATGAATTCCTTAAAAATATATCACCTTTTTCATTGTATATCATTGTATTAACTATAATAGAATCTCATTCCACATGCAACTGATATTCAAGTGATCGAAAAAATATAAGTAAGAATTCAAGCACCTAAGTTATATCAAATCACCTAAAATTTTCATAGTATATTGATCATGGTGGATTATTTTTACACAAGGATATCATTATTATGAGTATAAGTTGGAATAAATATCATTCTATTCTACTTATAAATATTAGTTTCCCTTTCGATCTTCTTCTTTGAATATTGTTTTTTCCTCTTAGCCATAACAACATCGAAGGGTATCAAAAAATCTTATTTGATTTTTTTTTTGTTTTTCATAGTTTTTGAAATACCAAATGTTATATCAAATTTTACATTTTTTCTCTTCATATCCTAAATATATATATATATAGATATATTCACTATTATCATGAATATTATCACGTTTTTGAATATAGAAACTTTATTAATTATTGTAGTGAGATTTCAGTATGTTTAAAAACCATTCAAAACTAAAACATCATCTATGTTTTTCTAAATACTCAAGGTTTATATCTTCCTATTATATGAAAATATCAAAGGTTAAATTCCATAATATTCTCAGATTTTAATTATAATGAATTAGTATTTAAAATACTCATAATTCACCTTTTATATATTTATTCTTAGGGTAGAGAACTATAGCTTCATGAGGCTACCTAAAATTAAATCACATTGTTTTATGAAGAATATTATTATGAATATATTCTCATTCAAAATAATATGAATAAGATTATTATTTTAAAATTTCATCATTGAAATTTCACTATAAACTCACATAATCTCCATTTTTTTAAAAAATTAATCTTCTATAGATGTTCTGTAAATTATGAAAGTATCCGGAAATTGAAGATCCACTAAATTTATCTTCTGAAAAATTTATGAAAACATGTTTCTTCTAATCATGAGGAACTATTTATTCTTGATATTTCAATAATGAAGCACCACTTCCCAAATTTTACCAATAACTCATAGTGTCTCTCTAATATAAAATCATATAAGGAGAAACACATGTGGAAGAATATATTAATTATTCGGTATAACAACACATCTGTTTTTTAAAATGATGAAAAATATATGTTCCTTGTGAATTATTAAGGAAAAAATAACTTGGATTGTACTATTTTATTATCTTTCATGATCCTCAACCAATTTTTCAAATAAATTATAGCTGAACCACAATGTGGGTCATTTTGTCTCCCCACATGATAGTTATATACTATCCATGTTCCACCCCACTATCTTTACCCATATCCAATCATGGTTCTACTATAGTCAAGAATTCTAGTATGAATTATCCACTTTTATGATCTCCCTTATTCTATTACATAAAAATAATTTTTTCACTACCAAATATTAATAAATAAACCATATAAATAACTCATATAAAGTTGTAGTGAACTCAAATGACTCACACACATAATAACATGATTAAAACACGGGTTATGTTCTTTAGGATGACTGATACCTAGATATTCAAATTCTAAATTCTCATAAGCTCACTTATCCCTTCACACATTCTCTATATATATATTGACCTCTTTATCACTAATTCCCCCATACATATTAAAAACAAATACAATATTTCACATGTGATATATAATATAAATTTTTTAGTTTTTTATTAATACCTTCAAATAAATTTAGTTCAATTTGTGTGCATGATAGTTATTTTGCATATCCTCAATATTGAAAATAAATAAAAAATGATTTTTTGTGTTGGATATTAGTAGTTTTAATAATAATTTTATTAAAAAAAGTGTTTTTATTTCATCTTAAATCAATTTAGAGAAGTATTCCGACCACATATTTTAATATCGCTGAGGCTTTTGTTAATCAACTCTAATTATAATTTTGCTAACATGGTGTATAAAACAAGGGTGAGTAACAAAGTCATTCAAAGATGTCCAAAATTTTTTTCTTTCATGTGGTACAATTTCCAAAATTAATAACTCTAGAGACTAAAAAACATACTTATCATTGGAATTCCTACCATAGTTTTTACACTCAATTCAAAAAACAAATCAAAAAAATCAAAAAAATAGCTTATTTTACTTCTATAAATCATCATATAATCTTCTTCACCTCATTAAATTTAGTAAGAATTAATTTATACTATGTAATATTAGGATTGTATTCTTATATCCAAGGATAATAGTTTATGAAATTATACCTTTTAAATGACTATATGTTGAGGAACATTTTATGAATCAATATTTTTTTAAATTGATATACTAATGATGGTTATGAAATTAATCTTTACTTGCCTCCCCCTAAATGGAAAACTAAAACATTCTTCATCAAGTAGATTCTATTCATAATATGGGATTTAGGATGTCCCATGATGAGAGTGCACCAAAATGGATCATTTAAAATTTTATCATTTTTGTGAAAGATACCCTTTTCTGATGCATTTCATATTAGTATCCATTAATGAAAACTTATTTATATTCTTACTTCACATTTAATTCCCTGCATTGGAAGAACACAAATACAACACAAAAGATAAGGTATTTAGTTGGAACTATTATTTACCTAATCTAAATCTCAAGGTTGAAAATTCTTTCTCAACTAAGCTTTTTCTTTCTCCCTATATTTGAAAGTCTTCTTCATGGCTTCAAAATTTTTTTCTAAATAAATTTTTTACTTTGGTAATAATAGAGTTCTCTAATATTCCAAGTTCTTTTTATGGTATTTTCCTATTTTCATTATCCATCAAGGAATATACATAACATAATGTAATCATTATCATGTAAGGTTCTTTTCTTATTCTCGTAGTATTGTTATGAAATCACCATCCAATATTTAAAACCATAGTGACCCTTACAAAAAACGCTACTAAATCAATTTAGTCATCATTTTTGCTTACTTATCATGAAATTTTAATTCTTCTTAAAGAATTACTTATTTCCCATTAGCACATTATTTTAATTATTATTCCTCTAACTTTCTATAATTTTTCAAACCCATGGACAATATGTGACACCCCAAAACATTTTTCTCATGTAATAATAACATTATGGTTTAATTATATTTTATTTTCATGTTATCCAAACAACACTTGAAAATGAACAACCAACTTCCTTTATTCAATGAACACTGAAATGGATACATTGATACAAAATAACAGAAAATACCTATTAAAATCCCTATTAGATCCAATGGGAGGCCACATAATGCAAAAATAATACTCGGTAAATAGAGAAGATCCTTCGGGTCATTTAGAACGAAAAACATCACGTCTAGAACCATGATAGTTGTACTAAGAATAAATTTAATAACAAGAACCATTTTTTCACCAAGTTGTATTAAATATGGAATACTATGAAACATGGTTTTATAAGGCCTTAATCATACCATTTCTCCTTATGTGACCGTTGAGTTCTAATGGCTATAATTATAGTCGTTGGTCTTTTTTGTGGATTAATTAAAATTATATAAAAATAATTTGGATTTTCAAAACCTTTATGTTATGTGTTGAAAATATAATATAACCTCTTATAATAAACTTTAAAAGAACAATGGTTTAATATTTTGTGAGACACTAAGTGTGATTTTAAAATGAGGTGAGGATTTCAAACATATTTCAAATATTTTAAATATCTTATAAAAGTTTTCATTCTTAATGTTTAAACAAGGTTTTAACTAAACTATGTCCTTGATTTTTATAATACTAGTATAATGTTTTCATATAGATGTATTAAATTTTAATTTTTAACTTTGTGTTTTAAAACATTAGTTTTTATAAAACTAAAGGAATTTTTTTTTTAAATACACCAATATCATTTAGAAAAAATAAACCCCAAAAGGCTAGCCCTCTAGTCGGGTCGAAGGAGGTAGCACGCAATTGGCGGCCGAGCCTAGCCTTCATCCACAACACAGGCCGACCTGTGGGATTTTGTTCATGCATGTTGTGTTCTAGGTCTCGCAAATGGGGGGGGCATAGAAACCTCGAAGGGTGCACAGGATCACGCTCAAGGGGATCATAGCGTGCCACAGTGCGGGGTGGCATGATGGTGTGGGTGGGCATAAGAGCGTACCAGCAGAACCCAGTATGGGGTGGTATCGGGAGGGGGGATGGAGGATTCTGAGCCTATGCCCAAAGTCTCAGGGTTATAAAGGGCCACGAAAATTCCCTCCATTTCAATTTGGGACAAATAAAATCATCTTGGATTGAATCCTAGCCGTCAGATCTCACCGCGTGCGATCTGGGCCATCCGATTCGGTTCAATCCTCTATCCTCAGTGGCCATAGTATATCTCCGCATTTTTGTGTGTCTTTCAATCCATCATGGATCTAATATTGAATTTTATTTATTTTTAAAACTCTACGTTGCACTGTATCCATTCGATCATATTCATGATCTGATCCTAGTCGTTCTTCATTTTCAAAACCCCATACTCATCCCTAACCATCGGAGCAAGGCCATATCCAATCCTGGTCATCCTTTCATTTTTTTATTTTTATCTTCCCACGAAATCTTCTTATTCTCTACATGTTCCGCACTAGTAGGTTTTATTCTTACTTTCACCATTTTTTCCACACTCGTGAGTCCTTCTATAGCCATCTGAGCCTCCTTGCTCTCGTTATCCACCAAGACTGACTTCCCTCAGTAATTTAATATACTGAACGAGCCACTTCATTCCAACAAGTGGCCTTAAAATATTTTATAGTTCGTATAATATAGTTTATTTATATAACCCAGTTCCACACATTCCTTTAGTTGTTCCTCCTCTCTTAAAACCTTGAGTAATCTTCTACGAGCCTTTCCCGAGCCTCTCCTCCTCCTCAAGACAGGTAAGGGAATGAGTTGTCTTATTTTATTTCATTGAAGATATAAACATATATATTTATTCTCATAAAATGATATACACAACCTTACGGTTTAGTTAAAATTTTTCTCCCATACCGATTCTAGGTCTTCTAGATTTTGAGTTCAAGTGGTATTATGAACCTAAGGGTTTATATTATACATGAAAAACTTATTTTTATACCTTATATATATGTGGTTATTTGTATATATGTATATATAATTAAGAGTGAGACCTACCCTTTTTCCTTCTAATGGAAAGACCTTTACCCTACATGATGATCTTATCCCCTTAAAATGCAAGAGGGTGAGTGATGCCAAGGTTCCTTATGGGAATAATTATATATAAAATTATGTATAAAAATTTTATATACGGTTTTATAAGAAATGTATGAAGGTATTTCATAAAAAATATTTTATAATTAATGGAATGATTTGAATTTTATACACACATGGTTAACTAATACTCATAAGGGGTTAAAAGCAAGAAAGTGTCAATTAATTTTGGTATAAAATCAGTTATACATATATGTTTTATATGTTACATAAACCTTTTAAATGTTATACTATGATATAATGTTTTAGGGAATCTAGTTAATTAATGTGTCTAATATGTTAAAGTCATATGGGTGTCAAAGGATATTTGGTATAAACCCTTTAATACATGATGTATATTCAGATATGTGAATATTTGTTTATATATTTAATCTTTGATCCTAAATTTTATTTAGAATTTTCCAAGGATTTGTAAGAAAGAATATAACATGTTGTTTTTGAAATATGTTTAGTTTTTGTTCAAAAACAATACTTTTATACCCTTATGTATAAAAAGATTTACACAACACTATATCCTAAATTAAGATATTTCAAATATTATACTCTTTATTCATTTAGTAATGGTGGAGAGTTCATGAGTATAAAATTTGGGTTTTACTACTCTTGTATACATATTTATGAATCATTTATTTTAAAACATATACTAATTGGTGTTAGTTATGGTTGAATTTTATTCTCTTCATGTTTAACTATATGTATACCCTTGTGATATGTTAAACATAAGTATACCAAAAATGAAATTTTTGGAATTTTTGTGTTGAATGCACCTTTTGAAATATTTGCTTTATCATTTAATTAAGAACCCAATCCATGGTGAAATTCTAAAATGTTTTTTATCTGTAAAGATTTTAGCATTTAGGGTTATCATTTTATGTAACAATACTTGTATTTCTTTTAATTCATTATTTTTCATCTCACATTCCATAAATTTATTATCATTCTCACCATTCAATGACATAACCATGCAGTTAATAGTTTTGTAATTAATACTTATATTCATAATTCACTACATATATTTAAATGCTAATCAATGTAATTAAAATCCTTATGACCTTTTAAAGATTAAGTGTTTAATTATTCAAAGTGGTATGGGACGCATTCAATAATTTGAAATTATAAATTAAACATTCAAAGTGGTTTTGGACATTTTAAATATATGACCCTATTTCACATATGATGAATGTAATACACTCAGTATAATGGGATGGGGACCAGATAATGAAAGAACCTCAATGCATCGATAGTTCTTATGAGACAATTAGGTTGTGGAGCAAGGTCGTTGACATTTTAGGTCTTGACATGAGGTCTTGATAGGGTTTGGTATTATACGTTCCCTCGGTATGTTTATGATAATTAATTATCCAAGTTGATATTTGACTAGTAGAATATCCATGGTTAAGAGCCATTACATATGAGTATCAGAAGAAGTAAATTCTTATGGCATAATCTTTATTTTTCACTCAGTGATTTATTATCGAGTGTATTTTTCAGAGTAATAATGAATGAAATTGAAGTTATTACCTTTATTCACAACTTTGATTATGTATTAATCTTAGTTATTAAATTTCTACTTGAATATTGATATTTCATATATATTTTGAATGTATTTTACTTATTACTCTAAATGGGTATGCCTATAATTGAATCATGTTCCCTTGTAATTCTGTTAGTATGCTTTTAATTGTGCACTTTTATTTATTAGACAATTGTTATGATATATTACATGTGTTACAACATTTCCTAAGAGAATGTTTTATGGAAAAATTTAAATAATGTTTTAAAAAGTTATAATTGGTATATTATGTTATTTTAAAACCCCTTACTGGGAATTCGTATGCTCACCCTATGTTTTAGAAATAAAATTTTCAGGTATCAGTTTTTAGCTGAAGTAGCATGTCAGAAGAGGTTGGTTTCCCAGAGCCTGAACCAAATTGATCCCCTGTATGAGACATGATGTGTAAAATATCAGTGCATCGTTTTTGTAAAAATTTACACATCATGTTTCAAGGAACTGGCTCCAGCTATTCTAAGGTCAGGACGTTATAGTTGGTATTAGAGGAGTCGGTTTGGGTAACTCTAGAAAATGATAACTGAACAAATAAAATTTTACTTAATCATTACAAAGAATGATGTATCATAATTTTCAGATGGAAAAAGAAGATACCGGTATTTTGACTCTTCCTTTTGAGGTCTTAGAAATCAAAGTTTCCATATCCATCCTTGACAACTTTGTAAATTATGCACACATTCTTATGACATGCAAACACCTCTATGATGTGTCAAACTCTCACCGTGTACTTCAACTCCACCGAGGAGCGGGTTTGGCCAGCCTCTTTATGAGTCAAACCCAATTTCCATCCTATGTATGTCGGGGAATGTAATTTGAGGTACTTTTTATATGCTTAACCATAGTAAAAGGCTTCTAGTCCCTCATGGATTTCCAAGAAGTTACAACAGTGGGTGACCTCTGCGGAGCTTACGTGTTCCAAGTCTTGTCCTATGGCCATTATAGTCAAGTAATGGACTTTGAAATACTTGAAATTGAAGCTTTCCATTATATGTACAAACATCACATACATACTGATGTTTCTCAACTTTACACCCCTCATGTCTCAATCTAGAGACAACATTAATGTACCCACGATATTGAACCACACTTCTCCGGTTGCATTTGGTTCAGGGAGATCGAGAGATTTGAAATTGTTTTAGGGATTCATGTAACATGGAACTGGGGAAACAATTAGAGCTAGATGTTTTATACCAGTTGTTTTCGAAAATACAATTTGTTTTTTTATTTGTTCTACCTTTTCAGTGTTTGTGTTTAACTTATTAAACTTTCATGAAAAAAAAATTATTTTTTGATGGAATGAAAAACCTGTATCTTATCTCTTTACATTGAGGTACTGAAGGCCATTATGTTCATAAACAATCAATAAGAATACCTTCCCTTTGAAAACCTATGAAGGACATGAAAACATATTTACGGGTTATTGAAAAGTCCATACATTCACCACTCCTTCAAAGGGAATGCCTATATTTACCACTGCATAGACACTGCTCAACTCGCTGAGTATAGACGAAGGGGACAGTACCATGAAGGCCTTTTCCTATGCTTCACACTATCTCAAAAATTCATAGACAGGGTAGGTTTCAAGAGGCTTCCTTGGAGGGGAACCTTCACACTGCCTACATGCACCAAATCAGGAACTTTAGTTTGAATGACCACGTCTATGACATTGACATTCTCAGACAAGAGACAGATCGATGAGTTCTTAGAGTGTTTTTCCATTCGAACATCTTTGAACTCTCTACTATTCGAGCCTCCATCTAGAAGCCCTAGTGTACACTTCATGAGTTTAACCCTTACTATCTAAGGTGTGTCTGGTCCAAGGAAGTAAAATAATTGAACACCAACATTGGAATCTAGCTGTCCACACCTGAGGATCCTCTGCGATGCTGTATGTGGTGAAGAACGTCAGAGAGTTTCTTTTTTAGCATGGTTATATGAAATGAATTAAGGGGACTTAATTATTTGTAGTGGGAATAATGTGATGCCCAAAACTTATTTCTCATGTAATAATAATATTATGGTCTAATTCTGTTTAATTTTCATGTTATCCAAACAACACTTGCAAATGAACACAATACTTCATTTATTCGATGAACACTGAAATAGTTACATTGAACCAAACTAACCAAAAATACCTACTAAAAGCCCTATCAGAGCCACTGGTAGGCCACATAACACAACAAAAAGACCCGGTAACTAGAGAAGGTCCTTCGGATTAGTTATAATGAAAATCATCACGACCAAAACCATGAAAGTTGTACTAAGGATTTGTGGAATAACAAGCACCATTTTTTTCACCAATTTGTAATATATATAGAACACTATGAAACATGGGGTTTTAAGGACTTAACGCAATTGTTTCTCTTTAGGTGACTGTTGAGTTCTAATGGCTATAATTATAGTCATTAGTATTTTTGGTGGATTAATGAAAAATATCTAAAAATAATTTACTTTTCCAAATCATTTAAGTTATGTATTGAGAATATTCTATAACCTCTTATTATGAACTTTAAAAGGACCATGGGTTAATATTTTGATCGACATTAAGTGTGATTTTAAAATGAGGTGAGGATTTCAATCATCTTTTAAGAATTTCAAATATATTGTAAACGTTTTCATTATTAATGTTTAAACCAGGTTTTAACTAAACTACGTCCTTGATTTTTATAATACTATTATAAAGTTTTCATATAGATTTATTAAATTTTAATTTATAATTTTTTTTTAAACTCTAGTGTTTATAAAACAAAGGGAAATTTTGGTTTAAAATACACCTATATATTTTTATGGAACCCCAAATTTACATATAACAAAAAATAAACCCATAAGGGTCAACCCTCTAGACAGGCCGAAGGAGGCAGCACGCGCTCGGTGGCCAAGCCTAGCCTGCAGCCTCAACACAGGCTAGCATGTAGGAATTTGTGCATGCATGGTGCGTGCTTGGTCTAGTGATAGGGGGAATAGCTACCCAGAAGGGTACACAAGAGAAAACACGAGGGGATTAGACATTCCACCATGCAGGGCAGTGCGACGACGTGGGTGGGCATAGGAGCGCGCTCACAGAACCCGGTACGAGGTGGTACTAGGAAGGGGGAGGAAGTATTTGGAGCCTATGCCTAGAGTCTTAGGCTTATAAATGGAAACGATACATCCCTCTGTTTCAATGTGGGATAAAGAAAATCATCTGGGATTGAATCCAGGCCATCAGATCTCACTGTGTGTGATCTAGGCCATCCGATTTGGTTCGATCTTCAATCCTCATTGGCCATGGTATATCTCCGCGTTTTTGTGTGTCGTCTGATACATTACGGATCTAATATTGAGCATTCCTTCTTTCTAAAACATCACATCACACCATAGCCGTTAGTTCACATTCGTAATCTAATCCTAGATGTCCTTTGTTTTCAAAACCCCAGACCCATCCCTGACCGTCAGATCAAGGCCAAATCTAATCCTGGTAGTCCTTTCATTTTCTGGTTTTTCTCTTCCTACAGAATCTTCTTATTCTCCGCATGTGCATCACCAATAGGTTTTTTTCCTAGTTTCACCATTTTTTTAAACACCCGTGACTCCTACCATCACCATCAGAGCCTCCTTTATCTCATTTTCCACAAAGATTGACTTCCCCCAGTCACTTAATATACCGATTAGGCTTCGAATTTCCAACAAGAGGACTTAAAATATTCTATAGTTCATATAATATAGTTTATTTATATAACCCAGTTTCACCTATTCCCACGGTTGTTCCTCCTCTCCTCAAACCTTCAGTAAGCTTCCACGAGCCTTTCCTGAGCCTCTCCTCCTCCTCGAGCTAGGTAAGGGAATGCGTTATCTTATTTTGTTTCATTGAAGGTATAAATATACATATTTATTCTCATAAAAATATGTACACAACCTTGTGGTTTATTTAGAAATACTCTCCCATGCCAATTCGAGGACTTCTGGATTTTGAGTTCATGTGGTATTATGAACCTAAGGGTTTATATTATATATGAAAACCTTATCTATGTGCATTGTATATATACGGTTATTTGTATATATGTATATACAGTTAAGAGTATTACCTACCCTTTTTCATTATATTGGAAAGACCATTGACCTACATGATGATATTAACCCCTTAACATTAAAGAGGGTGTGTGATGTCGAGGTTACTTATGGGAATAAGTATATATATAATTATGTATAAAAAATGTATATATGGTTTTATATGAAATTTATGAAGGTATTTCATAAAAAAACATTTATAATTAATGGAACAATTTGAATTTTATACACACTCGGTTAACTAATACTCCTAAGGGGTGAAAAGCATGAAAGTGTCAATTAATTTTGGTATAAACTTGGTTACACATATATGTTTTATATGTTACATAAAACTTTTAAATTTTATACTATGATTTAATGTTTTATGGACTCCAGTTAATTAATGTGTCTAACATGTTAAATCTGTATGGGTGTCAATGGATTTTTGGAATAAACCCTTTAATACATGATGTATATTCAAATATGTGAATATATGTTTATACATGTAAACATTGATCCTCAATTTTATTTATAATTTTCCAAGGATTTCTAAGAATGAATAAAACATATTTTTTTCGAAATATGTTTAGTTTTTGTTTAAAAACACTACTTTTATACCCTTGTGTATAAACCGATTTACACAACACTATACCCTAATTTTGGATATTTCAAATACTATACTCTTGATGGATTTAGTAATTGCAGAGAGATCATGAGTATAAAATTTTGGGTTTACTACTCTTATATACATATTTATAAATCACTTATTTTCAAACATATACTAAATAGTGTGAGTTATGGTTGAATTTAATGCTCTTCATGTTTAACTTTATGTGTACCCTTGTGATATGTTAAACATAAGCATACCAGAAATGAATGTTTGGGAATTTATGTGTTTAATATCCATTTTTGAAATATTTGGTTTATCTTTTAATTAAGCACCCAATCAATGGTGAAATTACAAAATGTATTTTATCAATAATTATTTTTTCATTTATGGTTATAATTTTATGTAACAATACTTGTATTTATTTTAATGTATTATTCATCATCAAACATACCATAATCTTCTTATCATACTCACCATTCAATGACATATCCATTAAGTTGATAGCTCTGTAACTAATACTTATATGTCGGATTCACAATATATATATAAAAGATAATTAATGTAATTAAAATACTTATAACCTTTTATAAATTAAGTGTTTAATTATTCAAAGTGGAATGGGAAACCTTGAATAACATGAAATGAGAAATTAAACATTCATAGTGGTATGGGATATTTTAATATACAATCCTATTAGGCATATGAGGAATGTAATAGACTCGGTATAACGGGTTGGGGACCGGTTGATGAAATATCATCAATTCATCAATAGTTCTCATGAGACGATTAGGTCATGGCATGATGCCATTTCCATTTCAGGTCTTGACACACGGTCTAGGTAGGGTCTGGTATTATATGTTCCCTCATTATGTTTATGATAATTAATTAACCAAGTGGATATTTGACTAGTAGAATATCCATGGATAAGATCTAGTACTCATGAGCATCAGAAGAAGTCAATTATTAGGCATGATGTTTATTTTGAACTCGATGATTTATTATTTATTGTATGTTTCACAGTATCAAAGAATGAAGTTGAAGTCATTACCTTTATGTGCAACTCTGATTATGTATTAATCTTAGTTATTAAATTTTTACTGGCATATTCATATGCCATAATTATTTATAATTTCTTTTAGTTATTACTCTAAATGAGCATGATTATAATTGAATCATGTCCCCTTGTAATTCTATTAGTATGATTTTAATTGTTCACTTTTATATCATGGACAAGTGTTATGATATGTGACATGTGTTACAGTATTTATTAAGAAAATGTTATATGGAAAATTTTAAATAATGTTTTAAAAAGTTATAAATGGTATATTATATTATTTTAAAACCCCTTATTGGGAATTATTATGCTCACCCTACATTTTTTAAATAAATTTTTTAATGTATCAGCTTGTAGCTGAAGAAGCCTGTTAGAAGAAAATCGTATCCCAGAACCTGAACCAAAACTATCCTCTTTATGGGACATGATGTGAAAAATATCAATGCATGGTTTCTGTAAAAATTTACACATCATGATTCAAGGCACTGGCTCTAGGTATTCTGGGGTTGGGATATTACACAATATAACTAAAATTTATTTTCTAGCTAACTCATCATATTAGAAATATCCACATAGAATCTTGCGAGTGTTTTTCATCAAATCAGTTTTCTAATAAGTTTATTTTATTGATCTTTCATTATTATATTACTTACCTCTATTGATATATATATCCATAGATTATTTTCTTGAATCAATAGTGAGTATACATTTACCACAATGGAAATATATTTTCATTTTTGGTGTAGATCCCTTCTCATGATTTCTAGGATTTCATTGAAATATATTATCCTTTTTATTTTTAACCAACATTATTTCATTATTCTTTTTTGAAATCTGATTAGGATTATTTTCATTAATATATTTCTGCATCATATTTCTTGATTCTATATTTATATCATTCCTTATATTATGTGGTTCTATCCCTTTATGTATTATAAATTTCTACACATTTTTTTCTATTAGAATGACTATTTATAATTACCATGTTAATTTTGAATTTCCACATAGATTATATAAAATTTAAAATTTATTTTTCATAGGCACATTTATCCCTTTATTATATGGGTATTTATTTATTTATAGATTACTCCTCCATGATGTTGAAATTATTTTGTTTATGTAAGTCAGTATATTAATCTAATATTCCAATGACTTATGTTAAAACCTATTACATCACCAAAAACTCAGTATGAATCATGATTTTCTTAATTGTAATTCATGATGTCTAGATTTTTTAGGAATAAATACATGATATTTTTATGAATTAATCACTTGATTAAGACTACATTGTGGAACCATCTCTCATACAAATTATTATATCCACTTTTTAAATAATAGTAAGATCCTCAACACTTTTCCACTTAAAATTTTCTACAACATTTCTATTGATGCTTTTATAGTACAAGGGAATAGAATTGGCAGTTTTGTTATATTTTAACGTGGATGGTGACTTTCCCTTATAGGTATCTAGAGATTGATCATTGAATGATCTTAATATATTCTTAACAGTAGTTAAAATAATTTTTAGACAAGAATCTCTCTTGTAATTTTGTGTGGTAGTATATTCTTTATATTGACCAGTTTGAGAAGTTTCGGTTCAGGTTAAATCATTATTCCTAAAATTGATATCAAATTAAGAACACTATATAATGATGGAAATTAAATTTATAATAAAATAAGATGATTTCATCTTATTACTATTTTCTTATCTTTTTAGTTTGTTCTTCATTCATATTAAACCTTAGTATAATAATTTTTAATATTATTTTCCCTTTTTTCAATTACATCCAACTTTGAATTAATAACTTTAATAGTATCCTAGAGATCATATAGTAGTTTATCGATCAGTATCACAAGAAAAATTTATATCACTTCTTTATCTTAGTCAATTATTTGAAATTATTCTTCAATAAAGTACTTTTTTAATTAAAAAAGTGATTATGATTTTTTATTTTTATTCCAAATGATATTTGAGAGAATATCACTTTCTGAATCACCTTTCCAGTTAATCCTCTATTTCAATAAGTTATACCACTATAAGTTCCTTTTAATCATGATTTTTCATGAAAAAACATGTATATATATGGGTATTTACATAGTCATGTAATTAATATACCATTATATTTGAGAGTATATATATTTAATAATTTCTATGGATATATATTCTTCATAATGTTTATATCTTTATTAAGCATCACTAATACGACCTTTTACATAGATTTTATAGGTAAATTAACACTTTGACTTCATTTATATAGTGTTTTATACGTATGATTTGATATTTTTTCACCTTTATTGCCTTATATTTCTTTATATTTCTATTGTTTTGGTTGATACCTTTATAATTACATTAAAAGTGATTGAGTCTTAGTTCTCTATATGAGGAATCACTAAATTTTCTTCAATCATACACAAAAACTGATTCTAATTAAAAAACTAGGAATAAAATAGATCCTATTAGAGGATATTTGGTTGGATCAGATACACATTGATGTGGGAAGTAGTCATTTTGGGACACTAAGATCATGGAATGGGGGAGTGAATCAGTGTCCCCATATTTATTTGACTTTTTATGAATTAATTTTCACCTCTTGTGCAGAAAACGTTTCCTATATTAAATGATGCGGCTTTATGGATTCACTCTCAAATTAAAGTCTAGAATGAATTGTTGATATAGATAAAGACTATAACATAAGGTTTTTACATGATTTTTTAAAGCCTACTTCTTTCCATATTTAACTCTATGGTTCATACAAAGATTTTATTATCACTATAATATGTAGTAGTAACATGTTTAGTTCAAATCAAACACAATGATCAAATTGGTTTCATCTAAATATTTAAGGAACATATCATCTACATCTTTTGATGAATTATGTTCTTTATTATAGAACCCCCCATTCATTAATACCCTCATTGAACTCCTAAAATAGATCATTAATTATTATTCACATGTTACTATATGAACTAGAATAGGATTTTAATGAACATACCCATAAAGGCATGGCCTATCACCCAATTTGGACAATCACATAGGCCGAAGCATGTTCTGAATATCCATCGGCTAGTGGAAATCATTGAGTATAAAAAAATATCTTTGTAATAGTTTCCCCCATTGTGAACCTGTTTTACCCATCCATGATGTAAGATCCCAAATTTCTCTGTAATGTATGTTTTTCTCACATTAATGTTTATGTCCTTAATTTTGGTCAATTAAGTGTTTTACCAAGTCCATAAGAAGGATCAGGTGTGTTCTGGGGGTTTGGGACATGAAAAAGATGAAAAAGGTGTTTTTTGGGGAAACTCCATGGTCTGTGTACGGTTAGACCTAACTGTGAGGATAGCCCAGGTAAACCATGAAAAAGAAGGATTTTCAGATAGTATCCTCTGCCTGGTTTTTACATGGTTTGGAAAACCACGTGGGTAAACCATGGGGGGGGCTATTTTTGGACAGTAGCATTCACATAGTTTGAACATTTTTAATAAACCATGCAGCCCAATTTTTATAAAAAATTTACAAAAAATCCATTATAGTATTTTTATACCCAACTCAAGATTTCATCATTTCTTCCTCCCTTGGACCCTTGGAACAAACCAAATCTCCAATAAGCTTCCATGGATTTATATCCCTCATCATAGGGCCATTTTAAGTTCCTTCAGTTGTGGATATATGATCTGCATAAGGCTAAACTTATCCTTGATTCTTTTTCTTGATTTGGGTTGGTATCTTACTCTTATCTTCATCTGAAGCTCTCAAAACCTTATTTTTAGGTTACATTTAGTATAAGGATTCAAGGGTTGATTGAATAGGTATCTTAGTATTTTATTGAGAGTGAGCTTCAAAATTGATTCTAGGTAGGCGGTCTAAAAGTTTTATCCCATTGGTTTTAAGTATATTTGTGTATGTAGGGTTATGTTCTTAATTTTATATTATTTTTTTCCAAGTAAACTTTTTTATTTGGATATAGTGGGTGTCAAAATGGTTAATTGAACTCCTAATGTTCCCCATGGGATGCATGGAGGATGGAAAAATTAGATTAGGGCCACCCATGGGGTGTGTCGATATTCCCCAGACTTAGAGTTTTGCTGAGTAAGTGTAAGGTCATCATGTGAGAACATATGTCCATGATAAATATGTTAATATGGATAAAGGATCTGCAATTGGAGTTTTAATAATACACATAGGTTGGTTAATGGTCAAAGTGTTTGTTTGGTTGGAATAAAAAATGGTTAAATGGATTAATGAGAAATTTCAAAGGGGTTAGCTTTATACTTGAATATTCTTAGCGAGATAGGCATGGGAAATGGGAAATGAGCTAAATGGTTAAGTAATATAAATTATGAATATGTTAATGGATTGAGAAAAATGATAATTTCCCATTTATTGATATTATTTTAATTTTTTTAATGAGGTTGGCTATGATTGTTGTGATATGGTTGACTACAGCGAATTATAAATAAGAAAGTGTACATTGTTTGGTAGTGTGGGGTATAGACTTGAGGTTCTATGCCCATGGGTTGAGTTAGAATGAGGCTCTAAACTCCACCCCAAAATGAACAAGTTGGGGAAGGGGATAAAGGTTTTATTCCTCTAATGGTTTCATTCCACCCAGATTGAGGCTTTGTGGTGGGTATTATGAGGATGTCATAATATGGTACCTAGTGAGATAGGACTTGACTTTTATTCCCACATTCATAAGAATATTGAACAGGCCTAATCCATTGAACACGTGAAAAGGTAAGATTAAGCCATGAAATATCTATGTAGTGAACCTGGATTCAATGTTATTATAAATTAAATGAAGATAGTCTTCAATGGACAATTGAATAGTTTACCTTTTTTCCATTGATATCATTTACATGCACTATCTAATTTTTCTAGATATTTTGTAGACACCCTTAGTGGTGGCCTATAGATTTAAACTCACACCCTACTTGAGCTGCTATTAGGTACTCAAGTGGATTTCATGCTTTCATGTTAGGACAATGTAAAGGGACCTTTGCTAGGGAGTTGAGTTGGACATTGGACATGTATGGGTGAGGTTCGAAACTTGGAGTGTGAACCATTTTGGGGATTATACTATTTTCTTTCTTCTGAGGTTTTTGTTCACCTGACATTGTAGCATGGCATTGCATATTTACTGTTAAATATGGTTGTACCTAGTTTTGGGAATTGGTTATTTATGTATGTTATTGATTTTTATCTATTATTCTCGTTATTAAAATTATTATTTGTTGTGTCTTGCTCTTTTAATGAGGGTATAGTCTCTTACGTGACCTATTAGACCCTCTTTGCTAGTTAGAAACCTTTGGCATATGAGGAGGTGTGCATGAGGTCTTGTGGAGACCTAGCTCAGGCACCAAAATAGTGGCTTCTTGGTTGGGGAAATTACACATGAAATGGTACAATAGCACAAATATAATCAGATTCAATAGAATGAATTAAAATATCTCAACTATGAAATAAATATAACAATATACTGTGAGGGATAATATACATCATAAAAAAAAATGCCACAATAGGAAATATATACATGATATCTCAAATCAAAATACCATAACCAAATCGGGACTAAATATACATCCCAAGGTAAAGAAACAGAAAAATAACTCCAAATGATCTTATCTCTATAAGACATCCCATGTAATAAAAAATGAAAATCATTAATCTGTAAGATCAAACTAGGTATATGGATACATTCCCATTATTCGTGTCATACAAAATAATGCGTACATATACACAAAGGTATATGTAGGGTGTGTGTAAAAAAACCCAGTAGGATACCACTACAAATCAATTTTAGAATTTTACACATAGAAAAAAAATAAATTATGTATAAATAGAATTTCAAAAGTTAACCAATTTTGAATCATTTCACATAAAAATAATAATTTTTAAATCCCTTTGTTTTTTCATTTCAAATAATACATGTCATCTAATATCATCTCTCAATATGGAAAATATAATTGAACATGTACCGACAACACAACCTGATCAATATACCCAAAAAGAATAGTAAGTGAAATTAAATCAATATCATAATCATATAACCAAATAAAAAATTTAAATTTCAGAACTCATAACATGATACATGGCATTGGTTGTAACACCCTGAGATTTGGTGAATTTTTATGATTTAATTTAACCTTTTCATGTTTTTCATTTCATGAAACAAAAAATATAGATGGTTTTATATGTATGAATGAAGTTATTATTAATTTTTATGATAAAAAATGTTAATATTCTATTATACACCAACCAAGATAAGCTTGAGCTACAAGCAACACCGATTTAGCTTTCATTACACACAAGACTGAGTGTTACAACCTTTTAGTGGACATTGATTTTTAAAACTAAATTCTGAAACTTATTAATATTAAATTTAAAATTAAACATCATTTTTCAAATAATAATGTAAAAATTATCTTACAATTATTTTTTTTTATTTTTTTTGAAAGGTTTCATTTTTTGATGAATGGAGAAAAAATCTACATTTTTGTTAAAAAATCATTTTCATTTAATTAATTAATATTGATAAATTATACTATAAATTGGTTTATAAATTAATAATAGAGAAATTATACATATTTTAATCCAATTTATGTCATTATAATAATTTTTATATGTAATTTATATTTCAAAACTTTTTTATATTTTGAACATCTTCATTTAAAAAACCCACTTTCTTGCCATGTTTGTGGGATTTTCTTTAAATTAAAATTTTCCACTTCTATGGTTTGAATTTTGTAAAACATAAATAAATGGTTATAATGAGAATAATTTTTATAATCTAATATTATAAAATTATTTTTTGACCAAAAATATTAGTGGAATTAATTAATATTAGTTACAATGCTTAAGGGAAAATTAATCCTACCAATGGAAAAAACATAAAATTAAGGAGAAATGAGCTAGAAACTTCATCAGAATCCATTGGAATACAATATTTAGAACATATAACCTATTGTTATGAATTTTATGAGTTACTATGATATTATACCATGAAAGTGACCTATATAATAATTTATTTATGGAAAATGTAAAAAATGAACCTTTCATACCTTTAACATATATATAGTTTTAGTGTGTGGAAGAATATACATATTTTGAGTAGTAATTCTTTTTGAAAATTAAATGAGTTGTTTGTAATGGTAATTTGAAAATAATATTTTTTGAGTTCTAAACAAATGATGACAAATGAATTATTTAGTTAATAATAAAATAAAAAAATGATGCTAAAAATTAAAAGTAAAGTAAATTTAATAAACTATTTTTTACTATTTTTTTTATTTTAAAATATCATTTTACATATATTTTAAATTAATATGTTTTAATTCTAATAATGGTTTTTTATTTTTAAATGAAAAAAAAATAATGTCAAAATTGACATTAATATTATTTTATAATAAATTATATTTTAATAAAAGAAATAAAATTAGGCAAAATCCTATTTTCAGAAAATCAATTTTTAATATTTAATAAATATCATTAATGTTTGAATCATGGAAAATTTGCTCTTTTAGAATTTATATATTTACCCTTAAATAGAAAATACATTGTCATCATGATTAGGGTTAAATTTGTGTTTTTTCATGTTTCATGCGCTTATTTTAAAATTAATTTCCAAAAAAGTTGGTATTTAGTTTTTGTAAATTAGATATAGTAGTTAGTGGGTCTATATTTTCTAATAAATATCAATTTATTTTAGTTTTAATGATTATATTACTTATTTTATAAAACAAGTCTTCTTAATAAAAACTAAAAATGATAATATTGGGGAAACATATAAGTTAATGAAAAAAATTATAACAACATTATTATTTTTATGGGTGAAAGTTTTTATCAATCTAATTTTCTCTTTACTCTATTATCATTCTATTTTTTAAGCACATGAGGTAAGGAAGACCTCCCAAGAGTGGTTACCTTTTGGTATTTAAAATAATTCCACTTCTCTAGGGGGTTCTCTTCTTCCCTCCTTCGACTCGACTCAGTTGTTCGTCATCGATGTTGTCCTTTGTCGCAGATCTAGACTTGGTTTTTCGTCTTCTCCCTCGGCTCATTGCCAGACCAGGTGCACCATCGACTTGATTTGGTGCATCCTTGGTGCAGAGATGGTGATCTCATCCTTAGTTGGAGTCAGATCTGGTGATTTTATCATCATTGGTATGGCTTCATTTGTTGGCGACGGATCTGGATCTGCGACAGATCCAGTGACTCCTCGGCATGGGGATGGCGGTGTTGCCCACGACAGGAGTCAGTTCCGGTGTCTCGGCGACGGACTGGCTCCGCTTGTTAGTAACAGATCTGGAGTTCTTTGGGGGTCAGATTTGGTTTTGGCTCAGGGGTCTTTGCTTGGTGTTGCTGTGGACCGGGGAAGGATCTGGTAGTCTTTCTCGAGAGGCTAGACTTCGACTTCAGTCCGGGTTGAGGGGGGGGGGGGGTTCATGTTATTTTCTTTTTAGGTTGAGGGGATGAATCCAGTGCAGTGCTTGGCTGTGTTGAGGAGGATCGTAAGGTAAGGTGCTCAATTTTGGTTCTGGTTTTGTGGATTCGTTTCTATTGGAGCTGGTGCTATGGTTTTTGTGGATCAAGGTGCGGCTGAGGATGGCTTTGTCTTTTCCATTCTGGTTTCTTCATCATCCGTTGTGGATGGATTTTCCATTTCACGTTGCAAGGAGGGTCTGGTAGAACTCCATTCGAGTTCGCTAATGGGTTTGTGGATTTGGGCTGGTGTCGATGGTCACACTGGAAGGCGATGGAGAAAGCTAGTTTGAGGTTTGCACAACTTCTGTTTTGTTCCTGTTCCCTGGTCCGTGGTTTCTCAGCTTTCTCTTTGGTGGTTTTGACTCACGATGTAATGGTTTTTTTGTTTGAATATTTGAATTGGTTTTAGTTTTTTTATTCCATGTGTTTGGTTGTTGAAGTCGAGAAGTTGTGTGACTTTTAGTGGTGGTGTCTTGAAATGGTGAATTGTTGAAGAGGTGGAGTGGTTAAGTGGTGATGTGATGTAGTTGTCTTTGTTTCTCACTTTTTTCCTCAAAAGTGTTTGCATAACAAAAAAAGTAATTTCCATCCATACACCTATCAAGACACTTTGTCTCATACAAATCATGACCAAATAATCTATAATAATCTATCCTAATGGCCTAGAAGCCTCAACTTTGTCCAACATCCAACCAAGGAAGACCTATGGTGAAAACCAAAACGAATTACTCAAAGAGGAGGCAACATCCTTCCATTAAATACTTTGTTTAATTTTCATTATACACCCCCTAAAATCCTACAATTACATGATTATAAAATAATATCACTATCCTAAATATATTAATATTTTTTTATTCAATGGGTTATACCTACAACTACACACACTTCCATCAAATGGGTAATGAACTTACTATTCTTGTGTACGTAGAACTACCGTCTCACAAAATGATGTTGTTCATTTATCCTTTACAACCTCTCATGGATGGTAATATTGAGGTAAAATATGTTTTTCTATGATATATTTATATTTATTATCCATGTATTATTATTTAAATATTACATAAAACAAACCATCATGATTTCTATTTTTGTAAATGTGATAACTTCTTCTGTGGATGTGTGGACTACCCCCTCCTCTAATAAATTTAATTCTTTCACACATTAAAAGGAATGTATTAAGGATGGGTTTAGAAAATGTATATGATATATAAGAAATAATAATTCTACTATAATTATAATATATTTATATTTATATTTCATTTGATTTCAATATTTTATCATGATAATAAAATCAAAACAACGTTCATGCGTACGTATGGCCTACCATACCCATAAATAGTGTATTCTATTTATTATTAATTTATTTCAAATATTATTATAAATAAATTTATAATGAATATTTAATATATTTATACCATGCTTTAAGTAATATAAATATTTAAGTCATTATCTATGTAAATGGACCAAGAATAACAAGTCAAGTCATGTAAGAAAATCATAATAGTAATTACTCAAAACATAACCTAAACATGGAATTGTTAATAAACATGCAATATAAGGCCGTAATAAAATCATATATGGTATGATATAAAATAGTATAGTTCTGAAATATATTTATAAAAACCTTATACTTATTATATGGAATTTTTGAAAGTGTACAAAGAAATCCAAGACTTAAGGTTAGGGGATATCTCGTATCATTTGTTTCTATGAGACTTATGCCTTATTAACCAACAATTTATTTTTTGTGGTTTATATACTATCCATTAATGTATTATAATATTCATATATCTAAATTTATGGATATCTACATATCCCAATGATGATTCTTCTTTCATTGGGTTTATGGATAAAAAATTACTGAATTGATAAACTAATTTTGACACAATTTTCCTTCACTAAGACACATGCCATGTATTGGCCCGGGTAGTGGCTCATTAAGGTGTTTTTCGAAAAAACTCGGTTCCATCAAACGGTTCCACCAAAATGGTGGCACCAGTCATGTTCACACACTGAAATAGTGGCACCGCTAATGGTGGCACCACTTATGGTGTCACTGTGACGGTGGAACCATGAGGGTGGCACAGTGAAGGTGGCACCTTAATAGTCGCACCATCACAGTCGTACACCGAAACTGTGTCACCGTGAGGGTGGAACCATGACGGTGGAATCGTAATGGTCACACCATCACGATCACACACTGAAACGGTGGCACCGCTGATGGCGGCACCCCTTACAGTGGAACCATGATAATGGCACCGTGACCATGGAACCGCTTACGGTGTCTCGCCAAATGGTGTCCCACCCTTGTTCTTTTCCAATTTCTGATTTTTTATGCTCCCACAACATATCATTTGACATAAAAATGTTTTAATACCCCTTTCAAATCTATTTAAATCCCATAAATGATATTTAAAATCCCCCAATATTTGGGTGACCCTTGACATACCAAAATGTGTGGCATTTCCTCAGTGTGACACTTTTAACCGTACTTTCCAATTCCGCCTCTGTTGCGAGTTTTCCTTAGATTAAAAGAAATTTTTTAACACACAACTATTATGGACACCTCTCTGATGAGAGTTATTAAATGGCGATTAATTCCATCGTTTGTAACCACCCAACCATGTGGTGAAACCACGATCTGCCTTTTAAGTCATTCAAAATTCATATCCCGTAACTCTATGATCTCCCCTTTTTATCACACTAGAATTCCTTCATTATTCCTCTTGGATGGTTTATTTGTTCTCCTTGGTGTTTTTGGAGTCCCCCTTTACGAGGAAAGTGGTGCACATGTGCAAGATATTTTTTTCTCTCTTGGAGTCCTCATAGTTCCTCCACTACAAGTCGCACATCCCCAGTACTTGCTACGTGGAGAGCAACTTCGATCATTGATCATATAGGTAGGGTTCTTCTTTAGTATCTCTTTATTGTATATCATACGGGGTGGGTATGATAGTTTTTCCTTTAGGAATGGTTGAAACCAAACCTTAACAAAGATAATGAGCAGACTTTTAAAGAATGAAGGGGTGTGTTGAATGATTCTGTTGTACTCTTTTATCCTTGATTATATGTTGTGGTTTTTATAGGATTGTGTCTACTGAAAATCATGACCATTGGTGGTCCTTCATTATGAACTAATGATCCTTTGTTTTTTCTGGTAAATTCTATGATTGAATGGTTGTAACATGGAAATTGGTTAATCACGTAAGATCGGTTGATTAAATGAATGTCCAGTGAACAAGGAACCTTGTGTGATCACCCCAGTTAACCCAATAGAAAAGAAGGAACTCAATGAATGGTGTGTTTAAATCTAGAAACTCCCTTTCCCTATCTAGGTAATATGTGTGGTTGTTTTGTTTGATTCTTGTGGGGTGACATGGATGGGGATGGGATCCCCTGTTGTGGTTTAGTTGTTGGTTTGTGGATATATGGTCGTGTGGGGCCATATGGTGGGGCTTGGTCCTGTTCCAAATCATTGAGATATCTCACATATCCCTTTTGTTGTTGTGACTTTACAAGATAACCGGGTGTGAATTCTTAAATTATTGTTTGGATGTTTTCCTTCATTGGCTTGTGACACTGCCTGTTAGTTGACCGATAGTAAACAATTACTTAAATGGAATCACGTGAATATGAAAACAATAATGGGTTCAATGGGGAATTATTTTCTGAGAATGATTTGTGACGTGGTTGTATTTGTTGTGCTTTTTATGAATTAATACTGAGGAGGTTGTTTGTGTATGGGCTAGTGTTGGAACCCCTAGGTTGGGATGAGTGATTGTTTACCTATATGTATAATTTTAGTTTTTATGTTTCTTATTTTCACCCCACCCAAGTTGAGTACTTTGTACCGAACACCCCCATTTCTTGGGGGAGGGTGTTTTCCGAACACTCGTATGAGTGGCTGGTTATTAGATCCTTTTCTTCTCCCTTTCCTGAGTAACCCAAGATTCTTTAGGCAGGCTGTGACGTCATAAGGTCCATTATTTCCCAAGATCCTTTGGGCAGGGTATGTGGTGGTGGTTTACCCAGGTATGTGCGGGCAGGTTGTTTCCCAAGTTTCTTCGAGATGAGGCCTATGTGTCCTTGGGCATGGAAGTAGTTGTTCGAGACGAGGTGTCTTCGAGCGTGGTGGTAGTTATTCTGGCCTAGGTGTGTGCGAGCGTGGTTATGAATGGTTGTTATGGCCCGGGTGTTTGTGGGCGGGATGTGGGGTTGTAATAGCCTAGGTGTGTGTGGGTGGGGTATGTCAGTGGGACTATAGTGAGAATGGAAGCTAAGGTATGACGCATAGGATTTCTTTAATAAACAGTGGGAAAGTGGTGTGGGGTACCCAAATATCGATGTTCTATTACTATTACTTTACTTAACTTGCATTATTTTGGGAGTGTTCCTTGGTGAGGTTGGGTGGATAGCATCCTTTCTAGGTGCTTTGGTTGACTCCTATTCTCACGGAGCATCAGAATGCCTCCCCACTTGTGCATGAGAGATTTTGGTTTTCCCTACTGAGTATACCTGTATACTCACCCTACGTATATAAAACTACTTTCAAGTTTCCAGGAGGACTTCAAGGATCATGAAGGGTCGTACTAGTTTGGACATTGGGAAAGTTTCTATTGCTATATTTTTTCTTTTATTTGGTATTTACCTTTGGAGTTTTCTTATATTGTAGAACTTATTATTTGAAACATGCATGTGGGAATGATTAGTGTTGGATTTTCTTTCACTTCCACTTTTGGTGTTGATTGGGATTTACTATCTTATCTCTCGATCCTACTAAAAATGGGTAATGCCTTTATTTTTTCATGTGAATCTATACCCTTGGTGCTATTAGCCACTCCAGGACTAATTGAAGGCAGGTCTCAGCAGTCATTATCTCTCCTTCAACTTGAAGAATGTTTGGCCTGTCATTCTGCTGCCCCTACCCTCATCTTGGTGAAGGGGGGTCGTGGAAGAATGGTATCATAGGCGAGTTTTGAGATATAGGATAGAGCTCAGGGTTAGGTAAAGTGAGAATTGCATGGGATGGTATGGAAATAGTGTTAGGTAATCTTGGTGCATGAAATATGTTAGGGAAGACCGGCTGGGACATAATATATTAGGGCCCCCTGTGATCCAATTCAAAGACTATGGGACTACCAAATGAGCAATTGGGGATACAATGATTGCAGGGTAGAGACCCTAGGAAAGGTACATGCATCATAATGGCTTCTGTTCTTGTGTGTCTTGGGTTTTTTGGGGATTTAAAAAAAATTCTAAGAAAAATTAAAAGCAATCTTCTGCAGTACTCAGTCTTAGGCATTCCTTGTTTACCTTGAAGTTATGGCACCTGGAAAACAACCACAAGTTGTGTGGGTGATCAAGGCCCAGGAGGTTGATTTGGCTGATTAGAAGAGGGATGACCGAGAGGAGGAGGATGATCGGTGGCAGAGGATGGTTCATGCCTTTCAGTGGTAGACCCTCGGGAAGTATGAGGGTAGCATCTCATACATGGAGACAGAGAACTAGCTTGAGAATCTAGTGATAGATTTTAGCTTGATGCGGGCTCTGATGGAGTGATGGGTTTCTCTAGCTATAAGCTAGATGCGAGGAGCAGTGCATTAGTGGTGGATACATTATCTTGGGGAGAAGAGGGAGGCTGAGATTATGTGGAATGACTTCAAGAGGGTGTTTCAGGATGAATTGCTCTCTTCCACGATGAAGGCTGAGAAGAGGCAGGAGATACTCTCCCTTCAGTATGGGAGTATTTCAGTGAGAGAGTTGGGGATCAAGTTCAAGTATCTCCTTCACTTTTATCTAGACCTATTCCCGAATGAGGAGTCTTGGGAGAGACGTTTAGAGGAGGCCCTCTGACCTTCTCTTCAGTATGTTGTTACTCCCTTCACCCTACCGAAGTACATGGAAGTCCAAAATAAGGCTGAAGTGTAGGTGAGGATGCACACGTTGGGAGGTTTTCTATGGGAGGGGAGCTATTTGGGCTCGTCAAAGGGAAATGTCTTCAGCAGAAAGCCTTCAGCGTCAGGGCCTTCCAGGTTTTAGCCAGTGAGGAACAGGCCCCAGCAGTTCCAGTTTCGATCTCTCAGACCTCGCACTTTATTTTTGGGACCAGGAATGAAATTCATAATCTGTGGAAATCGTGGGAATCTTCTGAATCAGTGCTCAGACCAATTACAGTAAAGTGGGGGTGGTTCGGTTCAGCTCCCACCTTAGTAGTAGCAGTTTCTATCTAAGCCCTTTTAGCAGCAGCAGTAGGGACAGTGAGATCCTGCTCCTCAGAGAGAAGACATTTTAGGAGGAGGAAGAACTCATGGAACTCCACGGGGAACTCGACTAGGGCATGGTTGGGGAGGTGACCAACATCTGAGGGGAAGAGAATTTGGGCGTGGATAGTTACACTCCACAGAGGCAGCGGTTCCAGCAGGGCTGAAAGTCATTCGAGGTACAATCTATTTGTTCAGCACTCTTGAATATTCCTTGTTTGATTTATGAGATTCTCACTCCTTTGTTGCACCCAGTATAGTCCATTAATTGGGTCTAGATACAGAGAGACTTCCCATGCCCCTGGTTTTGAGTACTCCAGTCAGAGGTCAAAACAGATTGTCTCGTGTTTTCTAAGAATGTAGACTAATGTTGGGACCACCTCAATCCAGTGGGGACCTTTTTTTGCTGTAGATACAGTCGTATGATGTCATTCTAGGAATCAACTGGTTGTTTTTTGTATGTGCTATTATCAACTGATTCTGAAGAGGGATTGTGTTTTCAGATGTGGGAGGAAAATGTGTGACCTTCTTCGGTGAGCGGGGTTTCCAGGAGGGCATCCAGTGAGTGAAGCCCCTTCTTTATTTGTTAGACGAGATGTCAATAGAGGTGGCAGCTACAGAGATGTTGGATGTCCCAATGATTTTCAGTGAGTTCAGGGATGACTTCCTTGAAGAGGTGGTGACCTTACCCCCTTGATGTGACGTTGAGTTTGGGATATACTTGCAACCTAGTGCTTGTTCGATTTTGATGTCTCCCTATTGGATAGTGCCTTTTGAGCTTCGGGAGTTATAGATTCAGATTGATGATCTGATGAATAAGTGTTTTGTTTGACCAAGCACATCACCATGGGGCGCTCTAGTCTTATTCACAAAAAAGGAAGATGGTGGCCTCAAGCTGTGCATAGACTACCGAAGACTAAATCAGGTAATGGTCAAGAACTGTTATCCCCTCCCAAGGATAGACGACCTCTTTGACCAATTAAAGGAGGTTAGATAGTTCTCCAAGAACGAACTGTAGTCAGGATATCACTAGTTGAGGGTGAAGGAGGGTGAAATCTCAAAGATTGCCATCAGGTGCATATATTGGAACTTTGAGTTCATGGTCATGTCATTCGCTGTTACAAACACGCCAACTGTGTTCATGGGGCTCATGAACTCCATCTTCAAGAATATCTAGACCGGTTCATTGTCATCTTTATTGATGACATATTAATTTACTCAAGACCAGATCAGTATCATGCTAAGCATCTGAGAAAAGTTTTAGAGGTCCTCCTATAGCACCAACTATATGGGAAGTTTTCCAAGTGAAAGTTATGACATGAGAGGTGCACTTCCTGGGACGCGTGGTGTCCGAGTAGGGAATAGCAGTGGACCCATTAAAGTTCGAAGCGGTTGTTTCTTGGGTAGCACCCAAGAATGTGGCATAAGTTTATAGTTTCCTGGGTCTAGAATGTAACGCCCCGACCCCAGCTACCCAGAGTCGGTGCATTACTTCGTAACATTGGCATGATCACAAAAGATCAAGTCTCGAAAGACCGATTAGTTTAGTAGCCTTGGAAACACTAGATACATTCATAAGTCTTTCATTACATCAAAATTAACCAAACTACAAAAAACATGGTCTTCATAGTCCACACTCATATCTTCACTGATTATTCTTGCAAGTCAGTCATAAAATACTTCTTCACATCCTGGAAAATTTTTAAACATTGAAAGGGGTGAGCTCAAATGCTCAGTAAGGATAAAAATAATGCGGAAGCTTTCATAAATAAACATTAACATTTAAGGCAATGTATAACTAAAACAAAAGCCTTTTAAACATGAACTTAAACATAATATGGCAAAAGTAAAATGAGATAATGCCATTTACTTCTTCACATGGATATTCTACTGGTCGAATAATCACATGCAATATCAATAACCACTTTCATAATGATGGAATGCATAATGCCAGACTATCATAACCACGTGGTCAAGGCCTCGTGCCAAGACCACAAATAAGATTTTGTCAAGGCCTTGTGCCAAGACACTTGTTTGTCTCATGAGACCTGCCGATGCATCGAGGAGCTATAGCGGGCTCCACCCGTCACTTATTAAGTCCAATGCATTCCTCATATGAATAGGTTTAAACATATCATAAACCATAACATAATCGTATCACATTAAACATGCATAAAGGAAACATAACATTTCCACATTTCAATCACAAGATATCAATACAACACATTGATATAATAAAAACGCTTTCAAAACCATTTTCAATACCAAAATAAAAGAAAGTTAAAACTTTGTATTTATTTTTTATTAAAATAAAATGATGGCTTGTAGAGGAAGCCGAAACTCAAATAATGGTCACGGCGGCGGAGAAGTCGTTGTCGCCGCATAAGTACGGAAAGAAAAACATTCCCTTTTTTCGTTTAGTAAAACGCTTCGTATAAAAAGATTCCTTTTGAATAAACGTAAAAGTCAAAGGGGTTTATACACCGTATAAAAGAAAATTGTGTATAAAACCAAATATGCCTCAATGAAAGGAGATTGAGACGAAGTCCTTAAAAATATAAATTTTAAAATAAAATAGATCTATTATGCGTATTAACTATAGTTACACATAAATAACATAAAAATACAAAATAGGACATAATAATATCATGACATAATTTGAAAGTAGGAGATTAACCCAAAGAATGGAAATTGGGTTAAGAAGTTCCCTTACCTTGTGTCCGACTTGACTCAACCGTTCTTTAACCTCCTGAATAATAAACTAGAGTTAATATCTACCTTATTAAGAACCATTTTCAATTTCATTATCCTTTTTATATTACTTATTACAATGTTATGAACATTATGTAATTATTTAAGTTAATAACGGTCGTTTTGTCGATCTTTGGTACTTGAGTCAAAAATAAACTTCTTATAATTACAAGTTGTTCATGTGGTAGAATATCCATTATCTCCAGAATTATATTAATGATTTAGATGTCATATATATCTTATATATCCAGTATATACATTCATTTATAATATTACGTAACATTTAGAGGTAAGAAATGAAATGCACCGTTCATGGAGACGGTAAGCCGTACGTACGCATGAACGCTACTTTCATTTTAATTTCATATTTAATGGAACGAAATAATAATTATATAAAGGAATAATATAGTTCCAGTATAATATTATATATAATATCATTTACTCCATCCTTTATACAACCCACATATGGCATTAACGATTCACATCACTTTTAGGGGGCGGTAGTCCGCACTTCCTAAAATGAAATTATCGCGTTTACCCACAATGGAAATCATAAAGTATGCCATAAATGAAAAATACAGAAGCATAAGGAAAACATAAACATAATATATATATATTATATATGAAAATAGTGTCATCAAAATGGCCACCATTATAGGTGTTAAAATAATTTGAACAATCATCGTTTCGGGAGGCAGAATTTCGCCATCCACAGAAACTGTATGTTTTTAACCATTAGATGTAGGTGTGTGTAAGTGTAGCTCTAATCATTCTTATAACAACATTATAGTATATTGAGGATACTGGTGTTGTTACAAAAGAAATGGTTAAAAAGAGTTTAGGGGGTTGGAGAAGAAAAATAAAACAAAACAACATTATAAAAGACATTACCTCAAAATCGGGTAACTCTTTTTGATTTGAGCTAAAGGCTTCCTTGGGAAGAGTTCTGCCAAAAGTGAGGCTTCTAGGAGTAAGGGAGGAATGTTGGGAGAGTATTTGGGCAGAGGTCGGCCGAGCCAAATGGCTTGAAAGTGTAAATGAAGTGGGAGAGGTGGGGGCCTTTTATAAGTGGAGAGGAGGGGCACTTTTGGAAAGATTGAAATGTTACATTATTTCAAAATGCTTTTCGGATTCTAAAGGTCCCACACTTATATAATTCGAGGCTAAGGTGATAAGGTTTCGAAATATCCTCATCCAATAGGCTTTGGACAAGTGTAAGCCTTGGATTTTGCATTATCTTCTCATTTTATTTAAATCGTTAAATAATGAGGTCATCGCCACATCATAATGATGTCATAAATAATTTAATTTATTTAATGTCTAAAAATTATAAAACAAATCCTATGATGTAGGAAATCTTTTTAGATTTCTAATGAATATTTATAGTCAAAATTTGGACTTGTGTAACCCTACTTAAAAATTGTTTTAGTAAAACAATTTATGGTAGTGTCATTTTCACTTTAACATTAAATAAAAGTAATTTATGTTATTTCCCAACAAAAGTGGATCCATGGGGTCCCCAAGTTAGGCCATGGCTTGTCTTGGTCGGCCATGACACAACCAATGAGGTTGGGACATGTGTCTAGGTCATTTCATATTATTAAAGTATTATTTATACCTTAAACCACACTAATTACCACTAATTGCGATTAAAACTTAATAAGTTACTATTCACCAAAAAATTATTTTTATCCCATTGAACCACATTTTACTTCTTAATGACAACCATGTATGTCGTATTTTTGAAAATCAAATCACAGAAGTGGTAATATTTCATTTAAACTAAAAATCAGTTATTTAACTACCACTTAGTGGTTTCACTATTCATCAAAAATTGATGTTTTTCAGAACAATGCCAAAATTTCACCCTAAGCTATAATTGATATTCCGAATTCAAAAATGATGTCTATTTTACAAAATTACAAACATATAAGTTGCATTAATTAATTTTATAATTAATTCCCGCTGTTACGACAAATAGCGTGTTTTCAAGAAACAATTTATATCAAAAGATTGGCAATTGTTTATGTCCAATTTCAATGTTAAATTAATTCTAATGACCACCATTGGATAAAATGGTAAAAATATATTCTAATTATACTTTAAAACCACTAAATAGTATAATTTATCACTATAAATTATTTTGATTAAAAAAGTTGTTTTTAAGTATTTTTCATTATTCATAAAAAATAGAAGTGCTCAGAAAAATACCAAAAATTCAACATAGGCTAATTTTGATATTAGGAATACAAAAATGAAGTCCATTTTGAAATATAAAATTTCTATAATTTTAAAAGGTGGTTATTACTATTCATAATGGCTACTTTGATTTGTCGCGGTGTTTTAGAACTCGAAGTTGCGTACAATGCAAGCTATTGCATTATTGAATGAGGAGCGTATCGTGGAAGCTCGGGGTGTTACATTCTCCCTTCCTTCAATAAATTGCGTCCTCGCAATTTGAAATTTTTCTTTGATAATAAAAGGTTGAAAATAGAAAATACCTTTGTGGAAAACCCACATCGGAAATAAGGTTAATAAATATATAACATTAAAAGAAAGCAAGATAAGTACAAAGGTCGCCCGATATAGACCATTCTAGGATTATATGAAAATATGGATTTGGAGGAGAAACAAACCATCAAGGTCTGATGGGGAGTTATAGAAAACAGGATTAGGAGAAAGTTTAACCACAAGAAAATCACAAACTTGTGATTGGTTAAACGGTCATTGAATCCCTAGTTGGAAAAGTTAACCGACAACATTTTTGTTTTAAGTTACCATTTATAATGTTGAGGATTTTATTTAGGAGATTTACTAAGAACGTAAGGGAATATACATACTTGTTATGTAAACTTTCATTCGTTAATGAATTTTTACCACAAACCCATCTTTTACTCCAAATGGTAACAGAACTCAAAAATATTCTATTTATCCTAATTGTATAAGGTACCAAAGGTTAAAACATACCATTTAGATTAGTAAAACTATTTTTTTAATAACCAGGGACTTCATGTAGGATAGTGGTAGGAAATAAAGGCTTGTCGCACTATGGTTGTGGGTTCGATTCCTGCAGCTTTGTCCGACGCGACGGGTTATTCCCCACCCTGCAGGTTGTCCTTTTTCCTAAAACTATAGTATTATAATATTCCAAAAATAATCTTCAGAAATTATTTAACCTTAAACAATACTATCCATGGTTCAACTTAATCCATTCCAACCTTAATAGTTATCCAAAATAACTCTGTCCAGACTTTCTCTAAAATGTCTCTTAATTCCAAAATCAATTGTAGCATCAGATTCCCCATACAAAGAAAAGTTTCTCTTATTGTCACATACTAAAAATATGATTACCTTAATCATATTACCTTAATCAAAAAGTACTGCAGTACAATATTTATATATATCACATTATTCTTATAACCAGAATATAATCCTTGAGTCCAAAAGCACCAATACATTAATTATTCCGCTTCAACTGTAGTAATAGCATAAGATTGTCCTTGATCCCTTGGCCTTTTCTGAGGTAAGTTTCCTTGACGCTTAGGACATTCATTTGCATAATGACCCATTTCTCTACAATTGTAGCATTCAACTTTGACAGCCTCTTTCTTTCCCTTGCAATCACGTGCCTGGTGACATTTTTCTCCACATTTATAACAGACTCCCATTCCTTTTAGGCAAGTACCAGGGTGATTCTTCCCACAATTATCACATAATGGAAAATCCTTCTTTACCTTTTTCCCTTTATCTGTCTCTTGTTCCACCGTTCTCTTCTTCTCTTGCTTTACTTTGTTGTCATAAGACTTAGAGAATTCCTTTTCTGTCTTGATAGCACATGAGACTATATCTTCGTATGTTGAGAAAGATTGTGACACTAGAGCTCGACGGAGAAATGGTTTTAACCCATCAAAGAAACGATCAATCTTACTCCTTGGGTTACGTATATAATCGGCAGCATGCCTCGCTAACCTTGTAAAGTTAGCCTCATACTTTGCAACATTCTCATCCTCCTTCTGCCTCAAACTCAGAAATTGCCTTTCCATATCTGCTCGATGGTCACGAGGAAAATATTTTTCTAAGAAAAGCTCTTTGAACTCCCTCCATTCCATATTCGATACGTCATCATCTTCCTTTGTGTTTTGAATCAGCGACCACCACTGATCGGCATCTCCAGTGAGGCGGTAAACTGCCATGACAACATTCTCCCTTTCACTACTCCCCAGGGCATGGAATATTTTCTCTAAGGAATTTATCCATTGCTCAGCTACTATAGGATTTGTACTCCCATTGAAGGTTGGTGGTTGTTGCCTCATGAAACGGTCTAGCATTGATCCTCCACGTTGCGGATCAGGGTGCTCCATACGAGTAAGGTTGTTATTCATAACCTGCCTGAGTTGTCCCAGTATGGTAATAAGTTGATCAGCACCAGTTGTATCTCCAGGTCCACAATAATTATCTTGAGCAGGAGGGCAATCCCTACACGGAGTTCGTGCATTGATACAGTTTCCATTCCTTCTACTAGGCGCCATTTCTAAACAATGGCATAAACTAGATTAGTTTATGAATCAAAATACATAATTCCATACTTGTAAAATACTTAACATAAATTAAACTATTTATGTATATAATCCATAATCATAAAAAGGTTTTATTTGAGGAAGTATATACTCATAACCGTTCATAGTGGTTTGTAAAGAAAATGAGAATTATCCTAAGCATATCCCCCGGGAGTGTCGTAACCAAGAGTGCAGCAAGGCCCGTTGTCGTGCACCAGTTCCCGTTCGAGTCTAGCTCAAAGCGGTGTTTTCGGGTTTTACCCCTAGGTACATCTGTGCTAGAGCCGCCTCTACCTGCTCGTATCCAGACAGGGATGTATTGCTTGGAAAACTCATATCATCTCTATAATACCAAAATTCTAGGAAGTTCTTCTATACTAATCCTCGAAGCCTATCTTTGGGCTATGAGTTCTAATCAGAGTTTATCTACATCTAGCTTCCAAGGTTAGTACTAAACTGCCTCTGATACCAACTGTAACGCCCCGACCCCAGCTACCCAGAGTCGGTGCATTACTTCGTAACATTGGCATGATCACAAAAGATCAAGTCTCGAAAGACCGATTAGTTTAGTAGCCTTGGAAACACTAGATACATTCATAAGTCTTTCATTACATCAAAATTAAACAAACTACAAAAAACATGGTCTTCATAGTCCACACTCATATCTTCACTGATTATTCTTGCAAGTCAGTCATAAAATACTTCTTCACATCCTGGAAAATTTTTAAACATTGAAAGGGGTGAGCTCAAATGCTCAGTAAGGATAAAAATAATGCGGAAGCTTTCATAAATAAACATTAACATTTAAGGCAATGTATAACTAAAACAAAAGCCTTTTAAACATGAACTTAAACATAATATGGCAAAAGTAAAATGAGATAATGCCATTTACTTCTTCACATGGATATTCTACTGGTCGAATAATCACATGCAATATCAATAACCACTTTCATAATGATGGAATGCATAATGCCAGACTATCATAACCACGTGGTCAAGGCCTCGTGCCAAGACCACAAATAAGATTTTGTCAAGGCCTTGTGCCAAGACACTTGTTTGTCTCATGAGACCTGCCGATGCATCGAGGAGCTATAGCGGGCTCCACCCGTCACTTATTAAGTCCAATGCATTCCTCATATGAATAGGTTTAAACATATCATAAACCATAACATAATCGTATCACATTAAACATGCATAAAGGAAACATAACATTTCCACATTTCAATCACAAGATATCAATACAACACATTGATATAATAAAAACGCTTTCAAAACCATTTTCAATACCAAAATAAAAGAAAGTTAAAACTTTGTATTTATTTTTTATTAAAATAAAATGATGGCTTGTAGAGGAAGCCGAAACTCAAATAATGGTCACGGCGGCGGAGAAGTCGTTGTCGCCGCATAAGTACGGAAAGAAAAACATCCCCTTTTGTCGTTTAGTAAAACGCTTCGTATAAAAAGATTCCTTTTGAATAAACGTAAAAGTCAAAGGGGTTTAGACACCGTATAAAAGAAAATTGTGTATAAAACCAAATATGCCTCAATGAAAGGAGATTGAGACGAAGTCCTTAAAAATATAAATTTTAAAATAAAATAGATCTATTATGCGTTTTAACTATAGTTACACATAAATAACATAAAAATACAAAATAGGACATAATAATATCATGACATAATTTGAAAGTAGGAGATTAACCCAAAGAATGGAAATTGGGTTAAGAAGTTCCCTTACCTTGTGTCCGACTTGACTCAACCGTTCTTTAACCTCCTGAATAATAAACTAGAGTTAATATCTACCTTATTAAGAACCATTTTCAATTTCATTATCCTTTTTATATTACTTATTACAATGTTATGAACATTATGTAATTATTTAAGTTAATAACGGTCGTTTTGTCGATCTTTGGTACTTGAGTCAAAAATAAACTTCTTATAATTACAAGTTGTTCATGTGGTAGAATATCCATTATCTCCAGAATTATATTAATGATTTAGATGTCATATATATCTTATATATCCAGTATATACATTCATTTATAATATTACGTAACATTTAGAGGTAAGAAATGAAATGCACCGTTCATGGAGACGGTAAGCCGTACGTACGCATGAACGCTACTTTCATTTTAATTTCATATTTAATGGAACGAAATAATAATTATATAAAGGAATAATATAGTTCCAGTATAATATTATATATAATATCATTTACTCCATCCTTTATACAACCCACATATGGCATTAACGATTCACATCACTTTTAGGGGGCGGTAGTCCGCACTTCCTAAAATGAAATTATCGCGTTTACCCACAATGGAAATCATAAAGTATGCCATAAATGAAAAATACAGAAGCATAAGGAAAACATAAACATAATATATATATATATTATATATGAAAATAGTGTCATCAAAATGGCCACCATTATAGGTGTTAAAATAATTTGAACAATCATCGTTTCGGGAGGCAGAATTTCGCCATCCACAGAAACTGTATGTTTTTAACCATTAGATGTAGGTGTGTGTAAGTGTAGCTCTAATCATTCTTATAACAACATTCTAGTATATTGAGGATACTGGTGTTGTTACAAAAGAAATGGTTAAAAAGAGTTTAGGGGGTTGGAGAAGAAAAATAAAACAAAACAACATTATAAAAGACATTACCTCAAAATCGGGTAACTCTTTTTGATTTGAGCTAAAGGCTTCCTTGGGAAGAGTTCTGCCAAAAGTGAGGCTTCTAGGAGTAAGGGAGGAATGTTGGGATAGTATTTGGGCAGAGGTTGGCCGAGCCAAATGGCTTGAAAGTGTAAATGAAGTGGGAGAGGTGGGGGCCTTTTATAAGTGGAGAGGAGGGGCACTTTTGGAAAGATTGAAATGTTACATTATTTCAAAATGCTTTTCGGATTCTAAAGGTCCCACACTTATATAATTCGAGGCTAAGGTGATAAGGTTTCGAAATATCCTCATCCAATAGGCTTTGGACAAGTGTAAGCCTGGGATTTTGCATTATCTTCTCATTTTATTTAAATCGTTAAATAATGAGGTCATCGCCACATCATAATGATGTCATAAATAATTTAATTTATTTAATGTCTAAAAATTATAAAACAAATCCTATGATGTAGGAAATCTTTTTAGATTTCTAATGAATATTTATAGTCAAAATTTGGACTTGTGTAACCCTACTTAAAAATTGTTTTAGTAAAACAATTTATGGTAGTGTCATTTTCACTTTAACATTAAATAAAAGTAATTTATGTTATTTCCCAACAAAAGTGGATCCATGGGGTCCCCAAGTTAGGCCATGGCTTGTCTTGGTCGGCCATGACACAACCAATGAGGTTGGGACATGTGTCTAGGTCATTTCATATTATTAAAGTATTATTTATACCTTAAACCACACTAATTACCACTAATCGCGATTAAAACTTAATAAGTTACTATTCACCAAAAAATTATTTTTATCCCATTGAACCACATTTTACTTCTTAATGACAACCATGTATGTCGTATTTTTGAAAATCAAATCACAGAAGTGGTAATATTTCATTTAAACTAAAAATCAGTTATTTAACTACCACTTAGTGGTTTCACTATTCATCAAAAATTGATGTTTTTCAGAACAATGCCAAAATTTCACCCTAAGCTATAATTGATATTCCGAATTCAAAAATGATGTCTATTTTACAAAATTACAAACATATAAGTTGCATTAATTAATTTTATAATTAATTCCCGCTGTTACGACAAATAGCGTGTTTTCAAGAA
The DNA here is from genome assembly GCA_963277665.1 of Viscum album. NCBI lineage: Eukaryota > Viridiplantae > Streptophyta > Magnoliopsida > Santalales > Viscaceae > Viscum > Viscum album. The sequence goes on along the minus strand of OY728157.1, from coordinate 1,512,154,018 downwards.
ACAATTTATATCAAAAGATTGGCAATTATTTATGTCCAATTTCAATGTTAAATTAATTCTAATGACCACCATTGGATACAATGGTAAAAATATATTCTAATTATAATTTAAAACCACTAAATAGTATAATTTATCACTATAAATTATTTTGATTAAAAAAGTTGTTTTTAAGTATTTTTCATTATTCATAAAAAATAGAAGTGCTCAGAAAAATACCAAAAATTCAACATAGGCTAATTTTGATATTAGGAATACAAAAATGAAGTCCATTTTGAAATATAAAATTTCTATAATTTTAAAAGGTGGTTATTACTATTCATAATGGCTACTTTGATTTGTCGCGGTGTTTTAGAACTCGAAGTTGCGTACAATGCAAGCTATTGCATTATTGAATGAGGAGCGTATCGTGGAAGCTCGGGGTGTTACATAGAAGGTTATTACTAGAGATTCATTCCCAACTTCTCCCGAGTTGTAGCACCTTTGATAGCGTTGAACAAGAAAGACCAGGCTTTCATGTGGAGTGGGAAGTGTGAGGCAGCCTTCTGTTATCTAAAGGGGAAGTTGGTTAGTGCCCCAGTGCTGAGGTTTCCAGAAGAAGGGGTGACATTTGAGGTGTTCTGTGATTCTTCATACCAAGTCTTGGGATGTGTGTTGATGCAATAGTAGGGGTTATCTCTTATGGGTCTAGGAAGTTACGTCCCCATGAGCGGAACTATGCCACCCATGATCTAGAGATTGCAATGGTCGTGTTCACACTAAAGTTCTGGTAGCATTACCTCATCGGGGAGTGCTTTGTGGTCTTCACAAATCACAAGAGTTTGAGGTATATCTTCTCCTAGCAAGACTTGAACTTGTGGAAACAGAGGTGGATGGAGTTCATTCAGGACTACGACTTTGAAATCTCCTACAACTCCTAAAAGGGGAATGTGGTGGTTGATGCCTTGAGCAGGAAGTCATGTAGGGATGTGGTTTGAGAGTCGGTAAATGCTTGGAAGGTGATGGAATAGTTGTTTGCCCTGTACCTAGATGCAACAGTGGAGGATGGTAGAGGCTGTCTATTTCAGATGATATTGTAGTCCTCTCTATTGTAGCAGGTGGAGGAGTCTCATTGGGGGAACCTAGATGCTGAAGTGATGCACAATAATGTCATCCAGGGAGATTCTCTATAAGGATGGTTGGAAGACTGGAAGAATTTTATTCTATTTCATGGAATGTTGTTCATACCCATGGGTATGCACAAGAAAGTTCTTGGTGAGTTCCGCAACTCACCCCTGGTGGTGCACCTAGAAGTTTCCAAGATGTACCAGGGCTTGAGGGGTCAGTTTTGGTGGCCCGAGGTGAAGAGGGTAGTAGTAGAGTTTTGGGGGTGAAGTTCCTCATATGTCAGTAGGTGAAGGATGAACACCACATCCCAGGAGGCCTGTTACACCCTTTAGATGTCCCTGAGTGGAAGTGGGATGAAAACTCGATGGATTTTGTCATGGGACTACCCATGGTTTAAGGAGGCTATGATGCTATCTGGGTTATGGTGGACTGATTGGAAAAAGAATCTCACATTTTGGCAATCAAGGAGTCAAGTACGGTGGATGCCCTTGCACAAAGGTACATGGGCGAGGTGGTGTAGTTTCATGGAGTTACGAGTTCCATAGTCTCCGATCGAGATACCTGGTATACCTTATGGGTTTGGAAAGTATTACAACATGATTGTGGTATCAATCTAGGTCAGCATTGCTTTCCACCCCCAGACAGATGGGAAGACAGAGCGCACCATCCATACATTGGAGGATGTGCTACGGGCATGTGTTTTGGACTTTGGGGGATTTTGGGTGTGACACTTGCCTCTGGTATAGTTTCCTACAACAATACCTATCATTATACCGTTGACATGGCTCCATTCTATGATTTGTACAGGAGGCCATGTCGCTCACCCGTGTGCTGGATAGAGGTTAGGGAAGTAGGTGTTCTTGGACCGGAAGTGGTGCAGAGAACGAAGGAGAAGGTTTAGCTTATATGGGAGAGGATGAAGATGTCTTAGGACTGAAATAATTTGTATTCCAATAATAGGAGGAGACCCTTTGCATTCAAGGTCTGGGACCACGTGTTCTTGAAGGTCTATCCTCAGCGTGGGAAACAAAGATTTGACAGGGGGAGTATGCTTTCTCCCAGGTTCTTCAGACCCTTCAAGGTGTTGTTTCGGGTTAGTGAAGTGGCTTATCAGCTGGAAATACCACCGCCGCTATAGAGGGTTCACAACTTCATCCATGTGTCCTAGCTCCATCAGTATCTATATGATGATTTGAACTTCCTCGACTGGGGGAAGCTGGATATTGAGGACGACAAGACGTTTTTAGAGCGACCGGTGATGATCGAAGATCGTGAAGAGAAGGTTCTTTTTTAGATGAACCATTCCCTTGGTTTGTGTGTTATGGAGGCATGGTGGACTCGAGGAGAGTACCTATGAAAGGGAGTCATAGATGTGCACCCAGTACCTAGAGCTGTTTTAAGTTTTCTTCTGTTTTGTTCTTATCTGTTTTGTACTTGTTGTGATGAAGTGCTTGACATTGTTAACCAAGAGATTGGTTGTTTTCTGTATTATCTGAATGTGTGTGATGATTCTTGACTGTGGGGAGAGGAGGACCTGATCACTAATCAAAACATATTAAAGTGGATGTATTTAAACCCATACGGGTGAGTTAGTGCCGCCCAAAGTGGATTGTATATTGACATGGAGGAAGGTAATCTCTAATCAATATGATTAGATGGTATGACCTATGAAATTTTTTGTGGTTACATGGGGGAGAGGATCAGTAGTGTGTCTATAGTCATTTAAAAGACAGATGAAGAAGAGGTGTTCCTTGGTGTTAGGGAGGTTTACTCGTGAGAGGTATGTTTCGAGGTGGTTTTTCGAACCCCTCTCTTCTCTTTAGGTCTAGTTTTATTCTCGAGGGAAAAAATAGTTAGAGAGGTATCTAATTTAATGGCCCGAGAAGTGGCTCATCAAGGAGTTTTCTGAAAAAATCTCAGTTCCATCAAACGGTTCCACCAAAATGGTGGCACTGGTCATGGTCACACACCAAAATGGTGGAACCGTTATGGTGGCACCGTGAGGGTGGCACTTTGAAGGTGGCACCGTGAGGATGAAACTGTGACGGTGGCACCATAACGGTTGCACCATCACGGTCGCACACTGAAACGGTGGAACCAATTATAGTGGAACTGTGAGGGTGGAACCTTGACCGTGGCACCATAACAGTCTCACCATCACTGTCGCACGCCGAAATGGTGGCACGGTGACGGTGGCACCATAGCAGTCTCACCATCACAGTCGCACACCAAAATGGTGGCAATGCTTATGGTGGCATCGGGATAGTGGCACCTCTTATGGTGTCTCCCCAAATGGTGTCCCACCCCTGTTCTTTTCTAGTTTCCAAAATTTTCTGCTCCCGCAACATATATTTTGACGTAAAAATGTTTTAATACCCCTTTAAAATCCATTTAATGCCCATAAATGATATCTAAAATCCCCCAAGATTTGGGTGACCCATGACTTACCAAAACGTGTGGCTTTTCCAAGGTGTCACACCTTTACCTGTACTTTCCAGTTCCACCTCTCTTGCATGATATCCTCATATTAAAGGAACCCATTTAATGCACATCTGTTATGGCCAACTCTCTGATGAGAATTATTAAATGGCAATTAAATCCATCATGCGTAACCACCCAACCATGTGTTGAAACCATAATACTCCTATTAAGTCATTCAAAATTCATATCTCGTAACTCTAGGATCTCCCCTTTTATCACACTAGAATTACTTCCTTCTTCCTCTTGGCTGATTTCTTTCTTCTCCTTGATGCGTTTGGAGTCCCCCTTCCCGAGGAAAGTAGTGTGCATGTGCTAGAGCTTTCTTACTCTCTTGGAGTCCTTAGAGTCCCTCCCCTAAAAGTCATGCATCCCCAGTTTTGGCGCATGGATAGAAACTTCGATCATTGATCATCCTGGTAGGGTTATTCCTTTGTCTCTCTTTAATGTGTATCATGCGGGGTGGGTATGATAATGTTTCCTTCGGGAATGGATGAAACCAAAAATTAACAAAGATAATGAATGGACTTTTAAAGAATGAAGGGGTGTGTATGATGACTCTGCTATAATCTTTTATTATTAATTATATGTTGTGGATTTTATGGGCTTGTGTCCACTAAAAATCATGGTTGTTGGCAGTCCTTCCTTGTGAGATAACGATCCTCTATTTCTTGGGTAAATTCAATGATTTAATGGATGTAACCTGAAATTTGGTTAATCCCATAAGCTCAGTTGATTAAATGGATGTACAGTGAACAAGGAACCTTGTGTGATCACCCCAGTTAACCGAATTGAAAAGAAGGAACTCAATGAATGGTGTGTTTAAATCTAGAAACTCTCTTGATTTGTCATGGTAATATGTGTGGTTGTTCTGTTTGATCCTTGTGGGGTGACATAGATAGGGATGGGATCCCTTGTTGTGGTGCAGTTGTTGGTTTGTGGATATAATTTTGTGTCGAGTCGTATAGTGGGGCTTGGTCTGGTTCAAGTACTTTGAGGGATCTCACAAATCCATTTTGTTGTTGTGACTTTACAATAGAACTAGGTGTGAATGCTTAAATTACTAATTGGCTATTTATTCATTCTTGTCATGTGCCTATGCCTATTAGTTTCCCGATAGTGAATAATTACTTTAATGAAATCATGTGAATATGAAAACAAGAATGGGATTAATGGGGAATTATTTTCCAGGAATGAGTTGTGACTTGGTTGTAGTTGTTGTGCTTTTTATGAATGAATAGTGATGAGGGTGTTTGTGTATGGGATAGTGACAGAACCCCTAGGTTGGGATGAGTGCTTGTTTACCTATATGTATAATTTTAGTTCTTATGTTTCTTAAACGTGCCCCACCCAAGTTGAGTACTTTGTACCGAACACCCCCATTTCATGGGGGAGGTTTTTTTCCAACACTCTTATGAGTGGATGGTTATTAGATCATTTTCTACTCCCTTTCTCGAGTATCCCAAGATTCTTTGGGCAAGAAGTTATGGCCTGAGGTCCATTATAGCCCAAGATCATTCGAGCAGGGTACGTGGTGGTAGTTATCCCAGGTGTGTGTGGGATGGTTGGTTCCCAAGTGTCTTTGAAATGAGGCACGGGTATCTTCAGGCATGGCAGTAGTTGTTTGGGCCCAAGTGTCTTCGGGCAAGGCAGAAGTTGTTCTGGACCAGGTGTGTGTAGGCTTGGTTATGATTGGTTGATGTGGACCAGGTGTTTGCGGGTGGGATGTGTGGTTGTGATAGCCCAGGTGTGTGCGGTCGGGGTATGGTAGTGGGACTGTAGTGATAATGACGGGAAGGTCTAATGCATAGGATGTCTTCAATAACCAGTGGGAAAGTGGTTCGGGGTACTCAAATATCGATGTTCTATTACTATTACTTTACTTGATTTGCATTATTTGGGGAGTGTGCCTTGGTGAGCTTGGGTGGATATCTTTCTTTCTAGGTTCTTTGGTTGAAACCTTTTCTCATAGGGCATTAGAATTTCTCCCCACTTGAGCATGAGAGCTTTTGGTTTTCTCTATTGAGTATACTTGTAAACTCACCCTACGTATATAAAACTGCTTTCAGGTTTCTAGGAGGACTTCAAGGACCATGTTGGACCGTACTAGTTCAAACATTGGGACAGTTGTTATTGCTATTTTTTTTCTTTTCTTTGGTATTTACCTTTGAATTTTTCTTGTATTTTATCCCTTATTATTTGAAACATGCATGTGGAAATGGTTTTTTTGCTCTACTTTTACTTCCAAATTTGGTTTTGCTTGGGATTTACTATATTATCTCCTGATCCTACTAAAAAAAGGGAAATTCCTTCCATTTTTCATGTGAATCTATACCCTTGGATCTATTCCCCACTCTGAGAACTATTGAAGGTAGGTCTTGGAGGTCATTATCTCTCATTCAACTTGAAGAAGGAAGGTCCTGTAAATCTGCTACCCCTTCCCTCATCTTGGTGATGGTGGGTCGTTACATGACATGTTATGCACCTATAATTTTCTACAAGGTCTACATAATTCCCTTTCAAATTTTCTATCATGAATAAACTTATATTTTTGATATTTTAAGCTTCATGAAATGTTATTATTTACTTTTTATTATGATTCAAAGTTACTAAAGTGGTAACATATTATTATTATGATCTCATTTTTTGGGGGTTGTTTATAGTTATGATATCTTTGATGAAATATTATGATCCATCTCTCAAGAAAATGAGTGAATTTTCTTATCCTTTAGTCATCCATGGTATCTTCATGTATTATTTGTATTTTCATATTCATTGGCTCATAAGATGCTTAAGGGGTTTTTATGAAAATCTAACTTTATTTCTCTTATAGATAGAAAATATATGATCTTCCTAAGCTGATATTTCTGAAATGGTTTTTAAAGTTATATTATGTTTATAATTTATTTTAATTGTTTTCATCTACCTTTATAAATTTTCAATGGAAATGGGTTTCAAAAAAATTTCAAGATTTATTTATAAGTTTTCAATTTGTTTTTAAAGAAAATGTTAATCAATTTTTTTCAATATTATTTATTAATATTAGATAGGTATTTTTAATGAAAAATATTTTCACAATTATTTATGTTTATAAAAATTTTAAAATAAAAATATATATTTTCCTCAAGAAATTTTCTAAATGAAATTTTAAGTCATTATTTACAGCAAAAGGATTTATGAAATTGTTTTATGAAAAGGATTTTCAATGAAAGGTTATTTTCATTATTAAATGTTCCTTGTGATCTTTAAAAAATAATTCTCCACAAAAAATAACATAATTTATTATATTTTATTATTTAAACGTGTATATGATCCAAAAATAATATTTTAATTTCTTCTTGAATGGTTTTTGTATTCATGTAATGATTTTTATGAAACTTTTTTCTCTTCCACATGTTATATGATTTTGAATCCCACTTCTTTTCACGAGATATGATTTGATGAAATGATTATGATAACTATTTGTTTTGTAATGTTAATTATATGATTAAATTTTTATGATACCCATTTCATTTCATGGGTTATGATATGATGTGTATGAAACCCATATCCTTTTATGGGTCATGATATGAAACTAGTTTTGTTATCTTATGGCACATGTATTTATGATATTTTTATGTTACAGGTGGGACCTATATCTCCCACCAGTTAATTGGGTAATGATTTATAACTCATAAGATAATAAGGGGAAACAAGTCGACATGCATGATCCAAAATGGTTAATAGGTGTATCCTGATCCATAATGGGAAACAGGTGCATCCTAATACACTATGAAAATATGGGGAAATACGATCCACTATAGGATGATAGGGAACCCTAATAAACTATGGGAATATGGGGAAACATGATCCACTATGAGAAGATGAGTAATCCCGATCCACTTTGGGAAGATGGGGAAACATGATCCCTTATAAGGATATGGCTATGACTGGGGATGGTGGTGTTTCACACTCAATAGGTGTAGTCCCCATGAAGTGCCTAGATATATTCAGAAATAAACATTGACTTATAGGTTGTGATATTACATGTTAATGTGTCTAGCAAAATTCTATGTCTTATTCATAGTTATTGTCACGAACTAGCCCAGGTACCTTGGTAACCCGATAACCGAGAAGACCCTGACATAGCCCGAAGGGCCTTCCCGATCCCCATGGGCCGACAACTAGCACCTAGAAATGTACAACACACAAGTGGGAATGATTTTTTCCACAAGAATGTGGAAGCAAAAAAAGAAAGATAGTATGCATATCAAAATGAAACTCCACTGGGAGTAATGCACCAGAAAACAAAGAGGCATAAAAAGCCCAAAGTACTATAACCCAAGTACTTAAAAGGAACAAATAGCCCCAAATTACCTAAGGATGCAACTCACCAAGACCAAAGATCAAAATTTGGATTCACCTCAAAGAGTTCCCTTCCCTTTTCTCGATCCTAGAAGAAGAAAGTCTACAAACACCTAAAGGAAAAAGTAGGGTGTGAGCCTAATCCTAGTATGATACCACCAAAATTCCGTAACAGATGCCAAATATAGATTATCCAAAGAATAGATTTCAATTTTCAAATAAATAGGTTTGTCAATTCAAAATCATATTCTAACAAAATATGCTATACATTTTCAAAGGATGGAAATAAATATTTTAAGAAAATGATTTACAAATGACGGAATATTTCTAAATTAATGGCTTAAGCAAAACATTTATATAAAACAGTTTATATAAATTCAGCAGGCATGTAAAGTAGTTCAAAAGCATTGGCATACATTTATATCTCAAATATAAATAAACAAACAGGCAACATTGTCATCTGCCAAAAGGTACGATAGTATTAACCAGCTATAGAACTTCACACTCTCTTTGTGAACTCAGAAAAATCTGTTTACACACGTCCCTATGACACTGGACAAAGGATACTCGTCACCAACCCATTGGGGATGTGACCCACTACAAGTATGTTTTAGGATGTTGTCATAGCGTAGAGTGTATCCAAATAACTCACTAACTACCTAAGGATTGCATGCTCTCTTATATGATGGGAGAACTATTTTAAGAATGATTAAAATACTCTCAATCCAATTGTTCCATTTCAAAAGTTCCAATTTCATTCCATTTAAAACCAAAATAGGTTTTATTCAAAAAATTCTTTTTTCACAAGATAAAACCAATGGGTTTCTATCAAATCATTTTAATCCATTTTCACAAGTTTGAAATCCATTCAAAACTAATTCCAACATCACACAATTTATTTCCTTAATTAAATTAAACAATTTAATTGAAATAATTTCAATTAAATCCACAATTTAAATTAAACAATTTAAATCATCAAATTTCCATAAACACACCCATTTCAATGGAATTGGGGTTTTCCAAATTTCCATGCCAAAACCATTTCAAAAATCTCGATTCACTGGAATTGAGTTTTTTATCAATTTAATTAAAATAAAATTTGAGCAATTGAATTTAAATCAACAATTGAAATAAATCCAGAAAATATAATAATAATCAGTTTGGTAAGTCGGGATGGAACCACCTACCTCAATGGTTTTGACGAAAACCAAAACGGTTGAGAAATCTCAAGAAGACCAGATTGCTTCTTCAAAAACCTGCCTTAGATCTATTCTCCTAGCAAGATCATGACCAAATAACATCATATTTGGATTCCACACACTTAGATCTACCCATAATGGGCGTAGATCTAAGAAACCTAGAGAAGAGGAGAAGCATATCTAAGTAGATCTATGAAAATGATCAAGAATGATGAATAACAATCAAATACCTCAAGAATCCGACTTCAATTCACAAAGAGGAGCCTTGGGATCGCCTTTGGAATGATGGGAGAACCTTGTCTGACCTTAAGAGAAGAAAAATCCTGAGTTATGGCTTCATAGGAGGAAAAATGAGGCACTTAGTGGCAAAACGAGTGAGATCCACAATTTATGGATCTCATTTAAGTGCCCGCACGGTTAGTTCACACGGTTTAACAAACTATGCGCTAGTCGTGCATTAGCTACTATCTCAGCCACCCTTCTTGCATGGTTTGGCCACACGGTTAGACAAACCGTGCACTGTCCGTGCAGAAGCTACTGCCTCCAAGACCAACTACGCACGGTTTGGCCACACAGTTTAGACAACCCGTGCGCTACCTATGAGACTTCCCGTTTTCACCAAAACAACATTTAAAGTTCTCCCAACTCTCCCATTGGTCGCTACTCCAAAACAGAGGTACTTAGAAATATCAAAAGTACCTGAAAACGTAACGTGATGTTACAACCTCCCCACCATAAGATTTTTCTGCCCCCAAAAAGACTATGAAGAAACCTTCACATAAAAAAGATGAGGCCACTGCTCTCTCATTAGTGCCTCCCTTTCACACGTCTCATGAGAATTAGAACCATGCTGCCATAGTACATGGAATAGAGGTATCGTTTTCCCACAAAATACCTTGGTCTCAGAATCAACAACCCTGACTGGTCGTTCAGTCACAGATAAGTCTAGTTCAATCTCAAGATCAGTCTAGCTCAAAACATGAGATGGATCAGAGAGATACTTTCGCAGCTGCAATACATGGAACACGTTATGTATCAGCGTCATCTATGGTGGTAGAGATAGACGGTAAGTAACTTTCCCTACATGACCAACAACCTCAAAAGGTCCCACAAAATGAGGAGCAAGCTTACCTTGCCTCTCAAGCCATCAATGACCTAATCGGGGTGAAACATTCAAGAACACCTTGTCACCAACTGATAACTCTAAAGGTCTATGGTGACAATCAGCATAGGACTTGTACCAACTCTTTGCTATCAACATTATCTGAAGAATCAACTGGATCTTAGCTGTCATCACTTGGACCAAACTCGGTCCTACCAAAGAACTTTCCCCAATCTCTAACCAACACAAAGGAGATTTACAAGGACGACCATACAATGCCTCAAAAGTATCTATTTTGATCGCAGACTGATAACTGTTGTTATAAGAAAACTCAACTAGCCCCAGATGATCATCCCAAAACCCACCAAAGTCGAGAACACATGCGCAAAGCATATCCTCAAGGATCTAAATAACTCTCTCTATCTGGCCAACTGACTTTGGATGGTAGGCCGTGCTCAAATGGACCTAAGATCCTACTGCCTCCTTAAGGCCTCTCCAAAAGCGAGAAGTAAACTGAGGATCCCTATCAGAGACTATAACAGACGGAACTCCGTGTAAACGAATAATTTATTTCACATAGATATTTCCCAACTCATCAACTTTGGTTGTATCTCGAATAGGTATAAAGTGAGCCGACTTAGTCAACCTATCGATCACAACCCATATTGTGTTCTTCTTCCTATGGGTTTGAAGTAACCCAAACACAATGTCCATAGAGATTTTATCCCACTTCCATGTAGGGACTAGAAGTGGTTGAAGCAAACCCTAAGGTTTTTGATTATTGGATTTCACCTGCTAGCATGTATAGCAACGAGATACAAACTCAGCAATGTCTCATCTTATACCTGGCCACTAGAACTATCGCCGCATGTCATAGAACATCTTCGTGGTTCCTGGGTGCATAGCTTACTGAGAGTTATGGCAATCCCCCATCACATCCTTCCTTGCCGATAACGACACAACGTAACAGTTTAGATAACACAGAACACCCTCTTTAGAGAACGACCACTGAGTTTCAGTCTCCCCACCATAAAGAGAGTCCCCAATGCTATGGAATTCATCATCCAATTGTTATTCCTGAAGAATTTACTGAAGGAGAGCATAATTCAACTGAACACTGGCTAAAGAAACATCATTCCCCTTCCACTGAACTCCAATATGAAACTGAGCAAACCGATCCATCAAAATCCACTCTTCTAAAGATTCTTTCACAGCATGTGATGGAATTTTCCTGCATAAAGCATCTACAACTACATTCCCTTTCCCTAGGGTATAGGCAATGTCAAAGTTGAAATATTGAAGGTACTCCACCCAATGCCTTTGGCGGAGATTCAAATTTTTTTGAGGGAATATATAACTCAAGATCTTATGGTCTGAATACACAGTAAACCTTTCTTCATAAAGGTAATGTTTTCAAAAATTAAGTGTGTCCATTACAGCTGCAAGTTAAAGGTCATGGGTAGAATAGTTCTTATCATGAGGCTTAATCTGAAGAGACCCATAGGCAACAACATGATTACCCTACATGAGGACACATCCCAAACCTTAACCCGATGCATCACAGAAGACCACATAACCTATCATAGCCTCAGGAAGAGTTAAAATCGGTGTAGTTGTCAAAAAAATCTTTATATCAACAAAAGAACTCTGAAATTTATCATTCTAGGAAAATTTCACTCCTTTTCAAGTTAGAGCAGTCATTGGAGAAGAAAACTTTGAGAAGTCTTTAACAAACCAGTGATAATATCCTGTTAATCCCAATAAGCTCTGAATCTCGAAAACATTTCGTGGTTGTTCCCAAGTCATAACAGCCCTCACCTTCTTAGGATCAACTGATATTCCTTGTTCTGACACCACATGTTCCAATAATTTCACTTCCCGAATCCAAAAATCACACATTGAAAGCTTGGCATAAATTCGGTGATTCCTTAGAAGACTCAAAACTCTTTTCTGATGATGCACATGATCCTCCTCAGACATGGAGTAAACAAAAATTTCATCCATAAAGACTACCACAAAATTATCTAGATACTCAGAGAAAACCTTTTTAATCAAATCCATGAAAACCGCAGGAGATTTTTTTAGGCCTAAGGTCATAACAAGGTATTCATAATGGTCATTCCTTATCTGAAAGGTGGTCTTATGAATTCCAGATTCTTTTATCATCAACTGATTGTATCCCGGTCGATTATCAATTTTTGAAAACCACTTTTCCCCTTTCAATTGTTGAAACAAATCATCAATTAGTGGTAACAAGTATTTTTTCATTATCATAACTCGATTGAGATTTCGATAATCAACACATAAGCGAAGAGAACCATCAGCCTTATTAGTGAAGAGAACTCGTGCTGCCCAAGGTGACACACTCGGGCATATAAAACCTTTCTCAATAATATCGTCTAACTAGGACTTCAATTCTTTTAGTTTTACTGTAGCCATTCGGTAAGAGGGAATAACAACCGGTTGAGTACCAGGCATTAATACAATAGAAAAAAATCAACCTCCCTTACTGGTGGAAAACCAGAGAAGTCAGAAGTAAACACGTTGGGAAACTCAGCGACTACTGGAGGAAGATCACCACACAATGAATCTCTCTCTAGATCAAAAGAAAACACCGATATAAATTTCCCCAACTCTGGATAAGAGGGTCCATCTTTTCTTGACCTTGGGTCCCATTCTCCTTGAAAAACAAGAGGCACACCACTGGGTGTAGTAAGGTAGGCCCATTTATGGTAACAATCGATCCAAGATTTATTAGAAATGAGCCAATCCATCCCAAATATGATGTCAAAATATTTCATGTCGAGAACCAAGAAACTACAAGAATGATCAACATCATATAGAGAGAAGACACAAGCAGGACTACAGAGACACTTCTCTCTCATTGTACCAAGGGGTGTAGTAATATCCATCACACAAGATAAAATATCTACAGGTAGATTAAGCAGATTAAAAATATGGGTTGAAATAAAAGAGTGAGATAAACCAGTATCAAAAAGAGCTGTCACTAAAAATGATCCTGTAGTAATGGTACCTCTCACATTTGCAGGACCTACATCAGCGACCTCTGGAGAATCTTTCACTATGTGAGGAAGCTTCGTTCTGAATGCCTGTGGATAGAACCCTTGTGTATGTGAAGCATTTGATTTCCCCGCAGTTTTTGGAGGTGCTGATGATCATGTTCCACTAAGTGGAGTAGAGAAGTGATGGAAGAATCTCTGTAAGTTCCCAAAATGTTCGTATGAGCTACAGTTCTTGGGTGCCTTAGTGCAAACTCTCTTAGAATGTCCTGGATTTGCACATTGATTTCAAGTCAAATAATCTCCCCCCCATTGCTATCAGAGGTCTGGAATGACTCTGTTGTCGATAACTAGCATGAGAAACATCACGCTTCTATTTTCCTTTAATGGAACCAACACTGCCACTAGGAGGGAAAATAACCTCCTTCAACCCTGACTTCCCTGCCAGGTCCATCTCAACCATCATGGCCCTATCCAGCACATCAGCATAAGTGGGTATCTTCAGTAAGAAATCCTAAGAACATATATCTAATTGATGTCCCAAATCGAATTGTTGAGCCTTCATATTCTCATTAGATACAATATCAGGAGAAAACACTACCAACTCAGAAAAGCGATTTGACTACTCAGTCATGGGTTTTTTGGCCTACTCAACCTTGAAAAACTCTACAGCCTTGGCCAACACCATTGATTATGGAGATAACTAGTTAGTGAAAATAACCCTAAAATCTTTCCACTCCAAACACTCATGTTTCCCAATCGTCACCATCGTGTCCCACCATCTCCTACTTGGTCCCTCCAGTACGAAGGTTGCACACATCACCTTGATCACATCAGGTGTCTCTAAGAACCCAAACAGGCATTCAATCTTACTCAACCATTTCTCAGCATGTTGAGGGTCAGTGGTGACTTTGAAAACTGGTTGCTTCTGGTGTATGAACTCTCATGAAAAACTTCAGATAATTTCACTATGAGGATCTATAGCTGGAGCCTGAACAGGAATCAGAGGTGGTGCCTGTCCTAGATCTTGGACAGTGCGAACAATCACCTCAACCAAACTCAGATCCATAATAGGGCTCGCTTACTGAGATTCAGCAGCAGCCTTTTTTTGGATTTGATTCCCACGTCTTCTCGGAGGCATGATTCTACACAGCATAAAAAGACAAAGATTAGCACTCAAACCGAGTAACAAGGAAAACTATTCTTAATAGAAGGGATAACAAGATTTGGATCCCAATCTATCCAAATCAAAACATGGAAAATACTAGAACAAATCCACAAGTCATATTTCCCTAACCAACCCTGGTGACTTAAGGTTCATTGTGGTGAGAGCTGGCCATGCACACAATTACAACTACCTCCTAATTCCCGAAATGAATACTCAAATGCATAATGTTATCAAGGAAAGATGCTTAACCATCCCTCTGATACCACATTGTCGTGAACCAGCCAGGGTACCCTGGTAACCCGATAACCAAGACGACCCTGACATAGCCAGAAGTGTGTTCCCGATACCCATGGGTAGGCGACTAGCACCTGGCATCATACAACATACAAGTGGGAATGATTTTTTCCACAAGAATACAGAATGAAAATAAACAAGACAGTATGCATATCAAAAAGAAACACCACTGGGAGTAATGTACTAGAAAACAAAGAGGAATGAAAAGACAATGTACTACAAAACAAGTACAAAAAAGGGAAAAATGTCCCCAAAGCCCTTAAGGGAACAACTCACCAAGACCAAAGATCAACAGCTGGATCAAACTCCAAGAGGTCCCTTCCCTTTGCTCTATCCTAGAAGAAGAAAGTATACAAACACCCAAAGGCAAAAGTAGGGTGTGAGTTTAATCCCAGTAGGATACCACCAAAGATTATATAACAGATGACAAATATAGATTATCCAAATAAAATCATTCAATTTTCAAATAAGCAGGTTTGGTAATTCAATATCATATTCTAACAAAATATGCTATAAAGTTTCAAAGGATGGAAATAAATATTTTAAGCAAAGACTTTACAAATGATGGAATATTTCTAAAACAATGGATTAATAAAAACACTTATATAAAACAGTTTTTATAAATTCAGTAGGCATGTAAAGCAGTTCAAAAGCATTGGCATACATTTATATATCAAATATAAATAAACAAGTGAGCAACATGGTCATCTGCCAAAAGGTACGATAGTATTAACCAGCTATAGGATTCCACACTCTCTATGTGAACTCATCAAAATGTGTATACACATATCCCTATGAAACTGGCCAAAGGATACTCGTCACCAACCTTTCGGGGATGTGACCCGCCGTAAGTATGTTATAGAACGTTGTCGTAGCGTAGAGTGTATCCAAATAACTCAATAAATAACTAAGGATTTCATATTCTCTTACATGATGGGAGAACTATTTTAAGAATACTTAAAATATGATCAATATCATTATTCCATTTTAAAAGTTCCAATTTCATTCCATTTAAAACCAAAATAGGTTTTATTCAAAACATGCTTTTTTTACAAGATAAAACCAATGGGTTTCTATCAAATCATTTTAAGCCATTTTCAGTAGTTTAAAATCCATTCAAAACCAATTCCATCATCACACAATTTATTTACTCAATTAAATTCAACAATTTAATTGAAATCATTTCCATGAAATCCACAATTTAAATTAAACAATTTAAATCATCAAATTTCCATAAACACACCCAATTCAATGGAATTGGGGTTTTCTAAATTTCCATACCAAAACCATTTCAAATATCTTGATTCACTGGAATCGAGTTTTTTATCAATTAAATTGAATGAAAGCTTGAGAAACTTAATTTAAACCAACAATTGAAATAAATCCATCAAATACAATGATAATAAATTTGGTATGTCGGGACGGAACCACCTACTTCAAAGGTTTTGACGAAATCCACAACGATCGAGAACGCTCAAGAAAACCGGGTTGCTTCTTTAAGAACCCGTCTGAGATCTTTTATCCTAGTAAGATCAAGACCAAATCTCATCATATTTTTCACCCACACACTTAGATCTACCCGTAATTGGTGTATAACAAAGAAACCGAAAGAAGAGAAGAATTAGATCAAAGTAGATCTAATAAACCGATCAAGAACGATGAAGAATGATCACATACCTCAAAAATCTGTCTTCAATTCACCAAGAGGACCCTTTTTATCACCTCTAGAATGATCGGATAACCTTTTCTGACCTTAGGAGAAGCCAAATCCCGAGTTATGGCTGCTTAGGAGGAAAAACAAGGCACATAGAGGAAAAACGAGTGATATCCACAATTTAAGGATCTCATTTAAATGTCTTCATGGTTAGTTCACACAGTTTATCAAACCGTGCGCTAGCCGTGTGTTAGCTACTGTCTCGGCCACCCTTTACGCACAGTTTGGTTGCACGTTTAGACAAATCGTGTGATGCCTGTGCAGAGGCACTTAGGTGCACCTTTCTTTTCGGGAGCCTGCGTGATTAGAACTCCATAGTTAAGCGTGCTTGGCCTAGAGTACTGGCCAAGATGTGTGACCTTCAGGGAAGTTTCTTAGGGTGTGTGTGAGTGAGGAAAAAAACACTGTAAAAAACATGTGTTGGCTTGTGGGGACAATAATTAGTCATATGACCCGTTTGGGCACGTGGGTGGGCCCCAGGGTGGGGACCATGTGTCTGCGGGGCAACTGGTGATACCTGGTGGGATAACACTCGATGGTCATGTTAAGGCGGGTTGGTTGTGTTGTCACTGGTACACGGTTGTCACAGTTATGCTTTTATGGATTATCATCTTTATTCCCGTATGATTCATGTCTTATGAACTACCTATCTTTATGCCATAATATATGTTTATGATATTTTATATGAAATGTATGATATTATAATGTTAATATCACATTTTCATATCATTATTGTAATGTTTATCTCCATTTCATTGATTTACAAAGAAACAGAACCCACCCATTATGTTATGTTTTATTTTAATAGGTTTGGAAGAAAGGATTTAATTATATGTACTAATGTGGAATATCTTTGGGGGAAACTTTTAAGATCTTTCACCAAGATAGAAGATTTTGTTCTATGTTTCTAAAGACAATAAACTATTATGGTACTCATAATTTTAATTTTTTATTGTGCTGAATATTCATTTAAAATTATGTCATATCCATATATGCAAATCTTGGGTCACTATAGTTGGTATCAAAGGAATTGTTTAGTTAGCCTTTGGAAATTGGGATGAGAAAAATTTAGTGAGACAACTATAGATATTTATAAGGACATGTCTAGGGATGTATCTAAGAATATTCATATGGTTTCATATATTTAAAAGTATTTTTCATGATTTGAGCATCCTATATATAATTTGTGGTTTTCTTCTAGGATAAGTGTTTCTCACACTATGCTTTCTCGTCTTATACAATAGTGCTAACTAGAAGGAACTGGGTTAACATTGAATGATTTAGATGGGTAAATTATTAGAAATATACAGTTTATTTCCCAAGTGGAAATACATGAAGAGAATCATCAAGGTGGTAAAAGTAATGGTTTCTATGATGGTGATGAAGGGACCACAAATTACATATGAAAGGTATGTATTTTTATAAAAGTATTAATGATAATCATTATTAAATTGAGTTTGAAGATATTAATACTTTATTAATATTTCATATTTTATGAAAGGGATATTAAAAAATAAGATGATCCAACACAGTTAATTTTATAATAAGGAAGTAGGATAAATGAATTATTTATTTATTATCAAGGGAAATGATCTGTTGAATGACGATGAAGTCATCAAAAATTAATTTAATTCAAATATGATATATTTATCAAGGGAAGGTAACCCTTAATGAGTTCTCAATATTAAAAAAATTGTGTTTTTCATGGACAATGAGATGATTGATATGAATAAAGAATGTCAGATAGTAATAATTACCATGGAAACAAATTATTTATTTATTGAAAAATTGTTCTATGTTATAATGGATGAAGCTTAAATCTTCATGTATTTAATGAATATATCTAGTAATCATTGGAATAAATAAGCATTAATGTTTTCGAAAAGGGTTTATGTTAATTCAGGTCATTACCTTGTTTGAATATAATACATGATAAAGGTATTCAAATGATGAGTATTTTAAAAATAAGAGTGACCTAATTATATATGGAGTATCAAGGTTAAAATAATTTTTATAAATTTAATTAATTTATTTCAAATTATTTAGACTTTTATCTTTTCGAATATTTATAAGGATTACCATTTATAGAAGTTTTATGTTAGAATTCAGATTAAATATGTGAGATTAAATTTTTATACCAAAAAATAAGGATTGATTCATGTTGAATAACCTATGATGACATTTTTTATATAATTTTAACTTATTGTAGATTAAATTATTTATCATTATATTTATGTATCTCATGATCTGTTAGTTTTTGAGGAATGAAAAACTCACCTTTATTCCCTAGAGTAAGTGATGAATTGTGAATTGATCAGGGAATAATAAAATGGTCAGATTATGTATATGTAATAGAATGAAACAAAGTAATTATATAATCTTCTGAAAAGTTATTTAACTCTTGGAAAATTATTTTGAAAAATGCTTATCCCAATACTTTCATTTTTGTTGAACTGCATGTTTTATAAATAATCATAGATATTTGTTTTTGAGGCCCTTAACATTCCATTTATCATTAAGTTGATGGGGATCAATGATGTTTAATAACTATCTATAGATATTTAAACCTCTCATATATGTCTAATATTCACTCCCAACCTTTGTTCATCTACGTGGAAACATAGTTGGGAGTTTTCTGGGTAACCATTATGGTTTGAACGTAATATTTTAAATGAAGTTTTAATATGAATTTTTAAAATGTGGGTTTGTATGAAAGGAACTTTATAACACTATACCTTTGATAACCTAGATGAATTTCAAGGGATAAATTCATTTAAAGGGGGGGTATAATGTAACACTATGAGAATTTGTGAATTTATTTCAAATTAATTTAACATTTTATGTTTTTCATTTCACAAAAAAATGAATATATGTTATGTCTAAAGAAAATAACATGTTACACATTCTTTGTATGCTAATTTAATTTAATGTTTCTTTATATGCTACAACAACATAAGTTTTCAATAAACACAACACTGAGTTAGATTTTGTTACACACAAAACCAGGTTTTAATTCCTTTTAGTGGTGACCATATTTTAAAACTAAATTTCAAAACATTGTTAAATTTTATTTATAAAAGTAAAATAAATTTTTGAATGCGTAATGTCAAAATTATCTTATGATTATTTTTTCATATTCTTCTAAGAATATTCTTTTCTTGATGAATAGTAAAAAAATACTTCATTCTAGTTAAAAAATTCCTTTTCATTTAAACAATTATTAATATAAATTATATTTTAAAATAGTTCTTACAGATATAATAGATGAATAATACATTTACTAAAAAATATAGGTCAAACTAAATATTTTTATATTGAATTTCGATATATAACATATTTATATTTTGTGTTGGTCGGAGTAGTTTACTCAAGAAGGGAGGGTTGAATTGAGTAAATATAAAAATTTATGTTAAAAGATTATTATTTTCAAAAGAAATGGTTTCCCCACAAATAGATATAGCCCAGTTAATCAATGTTATATTGCTATAAGAGTTTGACTTTTTAAACAACTTCTTAGAAGATTGAATAATTCTCAGCAATCTTAATTTGTATTATTAATATTACTTTTGAAGTTATCCTACTAAGACCAATAAGTTATAACTTATTTCCAATACTAACTATCAAAGTGAAATTACTTTTTTCTGGATTATGCAATAAGGCATTAAAACATATAAGACTAAATTTAAATAGCACAGTGGATATAAAACAAGTGGTTCTGTCTCAAGATAAGACCTAATCCACTCCACTTGGTGATCACCTACAACCAAGAAGTTTATATAAATAAACTCTGATCCACACCATGGATCGGGGTTAAAAATAGTACACAGACTGTCCAGGTCACACAGGGACCTCTTCCACAGTTTTCGTGGGTAAAAAATAATAATAACCAGGCCACACAAGGACCTCTTCCATAGTTTTCAGGGGTAAACAGAAGTATAAAGTGTTTGGTGTAAGGATTTATAAATCCTCCAGTTTGGCACAGGAGTCAGTGTGTGTATGGAATATACAGAGTACACACACTGCTCAAAAAGTAAGTAAAATAATCATTGAGATAGAGTGGATATGAGTTTAGAATTCTCTAGTGATTTTAAGTGCAGCTCTGGAGTCCTTTGATTAAACTAAAATGCTTCTGAGTCCTTCTCTAGTTTTTTTCTTGAAAAACAGAGTATCGTGATTCAGCTTGTGTTCTTCATAAGTTTTTATAATTTGAATATGTTCTCTGGATTCCAGTGTACTTCGTATGTTCTTTAGTAGAGTCAGATTGCATGCATGAGATAATGCTTCCTTTTGAAACTCTTAAAATATGTTCTTTGCAGTCGTGCTCACAGGCTTGCTTTTCATTCAGTATCGCACATTATTTCTCTCGGGCACACTTCACTCTTTATCTTTGAATGCATGAGTTTTAGCTGACAGGTTCCATGTGCTTCGTACTTCGTACCTCATACTAGGTCTACATAGAAACAATAATTATTTCAGTGCATTAGAAGCATCAAATATGACCGTTAGATATTAAATTGAAAGACGACGAAATAGTTTAAGAAACAGTGTCATAGTAGGTTATGAAAATGGTATCTCCTTCACACGGTGTCTATGTTTTATGGTGTATGAGTGTCACAGTGTATCATTTACATTTTCTTGTTCACAGTGGCTTGATTCATGGTGTCTTGATTCATTGTGTCTGGATTTATGGTGTCTGTCTTATGGTGTCTCGATTCATGGTGTTTGGCTTCGTGGTGTCTGGATTCACAGTGTCTATCTTATGGTGTCTTGATTCACGGTGTCTTGCTTCACGGTGTCTGGCTTCATGGTGTCTGCCTTCACGGTATCTGGCTTACGATGTCTTATACTTAGTCAAATAACTGTATTCAGACTTAAACAGTGATATGCTTGAAATTTATTGAGCTTAACCATTATAAAGAAAGAGAGAACTTGAAACAAAAATACAGATGGTTGGATATAATTTATAGGAGTTAACTAGGTTGAATAATATTTGTGATCATTAATGATATTTTTGATCATTAAAACATGATTAATACATGAGGAGTCTAACAATCTCCCCCTTTTTGAGGATCAAAAATCATATACAGTTAAAGTATAAATTAGATGCAACTATAGAGAAAATAACTATAGGGAAAATAACATATAGAAACTTCTCTCCATTTTGGGATTATAAAAAAGTTGAAAGAAGAGATAGAAAACATGGCACATTCCATTAAGAGTAAACATGAGGTAGTAAAAAATAAAGGATAAATACAAAAACAATGGCATCCCCATCATAAAGGAGTAAGAAATGGTCTTCTTCGGGGACTGGCCTTCTCTTTGCCTTTATCAGTAGCAGAAGAAGAATCCAAAGGGGTAGTGGTTGATGTAGAAGAAGGTAGAGAAATGGTAGATAAAGAGGGTAAAGGGAGACCTTCAAAGACTGAGGGAGACAAGGTAGGAGTAGTAGAAGATCTAGGTATTTACTGATCAAGAATCACAGTCCTGATCTGACTGAGAGCTTGGCCAACAGACAAGGTAGTTGAGGCTAAGGCAGAGGTGAAGGTAGGCAGCCCAGGTCTGAGAGGTGCAACTTCTGGAGAAACAATTGTTGTACTCTGGACATGAATATATGGTCACAAGAGTTTTATGAAGACTACAATAATCACTCCACTGTACTGCATGTATTTTTCAAAGTCATCTTTGTTTTCAATTATCTTTTCCAATAATCAGGTAAAATCAATTAGCTTCTGGGCTTGGGTTTTGAAGGCTTGAGTCATAGGAGGAATTAACAGATTATCTACAAGGTATTTGAAGTGGTTGGTCATATCAGTCTTGGAGAAAATTCGGTTGAAATAGAAATCCACTTTCTTAGAAATCTACTGTTGGGAATCATTTTCAATCTTGGAGTGAATTTGTACAAGATCAAGAACTCTATCACCGTTCTTGACAACTTCAGATAAAGAATTCACATCAAAGCCACTGAAAACTTTCTGAAGCTCTTCTTTGACTATAGATCTGAGAAATGTACTGTCCAAGGAAGGTGTAGAGGATTGACCAGAGGTATTAGAAGCTTTGATGAATGTGGTCAGAGATTTGAGCTGATTTAGTACCTTTTGAAGACAACCAGTGTACTCATCCATGAGTTTATTAAATTTCACCACAAGATCTCTCATTTCCTTGAACATATGTTTGTGCCTTTACGCAATATTTTCATCGAAGGATTCTAGATAATGGTGAATCTGAGACACAATATCTCAAGATATTTGAGAAATCTTGGGTGCTAGAGGTGTAGCAACAGGCTTTGATCTTGAATGCAGATCTTTTTGCATGTCTTCAACTATGGTTATCAGGGTTGTGACTTCATTACTGAGAAAATTATTTTCAACTTGTACTTCTTGAATCTCATGGAGCATCTTAGTTTGTATTTTCCAAATGATATTTTCCAATAATAGTGAGGCATCTCTCTCACTCAGATTTTTCACAAGACGAGGTTGGGAGTTCATAAGTTTCTTAACTCCAAATAAGAGAGTATCTTCAAATGCCTTCAGATCATCCTTACTCACAAATGACGGCTGTTCAGATAAAGGTTCAGGTGTTGGAATTGGTACAGGGATATGTTCAAGTTCAGGTTCCTTCTCAGGTGTAAAGTTTTTGAAAGATTTGAACTGAAATAACGAAGAGATATCATTCCCGGTTGCAGTAACCTACTGAGACTCATTCACATCATATAAACTAGGAAAATTGTACTGAGTGTCCACAGGACTTGACTCAGTTGGATTTGAGGCTTCATCAGGCTTAATATTTGGGGGTTTTCTCCCCCTGAATAGGTGCCTCCTTCTCAGGACTGAGAGGCTCAAGAGCTTGGTCTAAATCCACAGTTTCATTTATAAGTTCCTCATTCATTTCTTGTCTAGCTAGCTGAAAGGCCATCTCTATCCTCTCTTCAGTATAGGGTATTATTTCAGGAACAGATTGTTCCACAGGGAGTTCTTCCAGATTCTCTTATTGAACAAAAGAGAGTTAT
Source organism: Viscum album (assembly GCA_963277665.1). Taxonomy (NCBI): domain Eukaryota; kingdom Viridiplantae; phylum Streptophyta; class Magnoliopsida; order Santalales; family Viscaceae; genus Viscum; species Viscum album. Next base: position 1,512,130,589 of record OY728157.1, on the reverse strand, counting down.
TCTAGATTCACTTCTTGCACAATAGGGAGTTCTTCTACTATAGGCTCTTCCATGGCTTGCTGCTCAGATTCTATGACAACTGATTCTTTTTCTAATTCGGTTTGGATTTCTAGATTGAAATCATTTCCAGGGGAAGAAGCTTCTTTTTCAAGGACAACGTGAGGAACAATAGTCATTTCTTCCTCAACAATAACTGCTTCCTTATGAGGTACTTCATCCTATTCTTCTCCTTCTTCTGAATACTCAACCAGTTTATCTGGTTCCAAACCAGGATCAGAAATGTCTTTCGGCCTTGATGGATAATCCACAGGATTAAACATCTCATAACTCTTATCATTGTCTTGCACTGATTCCTTTTTCCAAGGATTCCAGTTTATCTTCATTCTCTTGATGGTGGCTTTAGAGAGACAATATTCCTAGTCCATAATCACTTCTTCATTAGGTCCAACCATGCCTTTGCAATAAGCATGGTTGATATCAGCCGAGAGTAGAACAGATAAGTGGACATTGATGTAACCTTGATCAAATCACACATATGGAGAATTATTTACTTGTACAGGTTGATCTTATGTCCATTTTTTGTAAGATGAATCAAAAAAACATCTTTATAAATTAACACAGCAAAATCACCTTTTCTTGGACTAACTAGATTTTGAAAAAAATTGAACATAAGTCTTGTTTCTCCATCTAGTTCAACAGCGATGGAACTTCTCTTGGTGCCATTTCTGGTTAGGGTTTTTAGAGCATCATCAAGATCAACAAAATTAGTTTAAGGAGGAGGATCTCTATGATAATCCTCACATATACCTTCACGAGTAATCCTAAGGCATGAAACTCATAACATCGAAGAGAAGGAGCATCTTTGGCCATTAATCCAGCTCCTCACAACATAACTTTCACCAGAGTCAAAAGAGAACTGTACGTACTGGTAGAACTGAGCTACTAACCTAGGATAGATGGGTCTATTCTCCCTTGAGAACTACTCTAACCATCCTTGTTCTTTTAACACTTTCAACACCAGAGATTTTCTAGACAGAATCCATTTGGGGAAAATTAATTTCTCAGGTACAACACCGTGATTTACCATATGCAGATTTAGAGGCCCTTCGGGTGTCATCTTAGGTGAAATCTTCTTCTTCTTTGAGCTATGCTTGTCAGGTGTGGATGATGACAGACGTTTCATTCTTGGCATCCACTGAAGGTTCGAGAGAGAGAGAGAGAAGGGGTTTCAATGTTGAAAGGTTTCGAGACGAGAGAATGTCTGAGTGAAGAACCGAGTGAAGCTTTTTATTTTAACATTTAGGAATTCCAATCGTCACAAAAATAAAAATACGGGAAATTAAAAGAGGTTAAATAATAATTACTGCAATACAGGTTAAAAAAAATCTTATAGAATTTTCACTGTGAGACTGTGAATGGTTGTTATGGTAAGATAGTGAGTTATCGTCATGGTGAGACAGTGAGTTATCGTCACGGTGAGACAGCGAGTTATCATCATGGTGATAGAGTGAGTGAACTATTCATTGCGTGTTACAGTGAGACAGTAAATGTCAGACAAGTACAAAGTGCCAATGGTGAAACCGTAAACATAAGAGATAGTAACTGAGAAACCGTAATCATGAAATAGTAAAGTAAAACATAGTAAAATGTCAAATAGTAAGACAAGTGAGATATCTAATTGAGATTTATCATACCAAGATCATGTATGATGTAGTCTATTCTCTCAAAATTTAATGGTTTAGTAAATATATCAGAAAGTTGATATTCAGTACCAATGAATTTCAAGGTGATATCACCTTTTTGAAAATGATCTCTCAAAAATTGTTGTCTTACATCAATATGTTTTGTCCTAGAATGTGAAATGGGTTTTTTTGAGATGTTAATAGCACTTGTCTTGTCACAATTCACTGGTGCATGTCTTAATTGATATCCATAATCTAGTAATGTGTATTTTATCCACAAAATTTGTGCACATCAACTGCCAGTAGCTATGTATTCTTCTTCTGTAGTAGATAATGTAACAAAACTTTGTTTCTTAATAAACCATGATACTAGTGACTTTCCTAAAAGGTGTCATGTTCCAGATGTTCTCTTTCTATCTAACTTACAGCCACTAAAGTCAGCATCAGAATAACTAATTAGTTTAAATGATTCTCCTTTATGATAGAACGAACCTAGATTGGGTGTATGATTGAGGTTTTTGAAAATTCTCTTTACAACATTTAAATGGGATTCTTTAGGTTTTACTTGAAAACGAGCACACATACCCACACTAAACATAATTCTTGGATGGCTAGCAGTTAAGTAGAGTAAACTTCCAATTGTTCCTTTATAAATGTTTTGATTAAGAGATTTTCCATCTCCATCAAGATCCAACTTATAGGTGGTACTCATTGGAGTGTCACTACTTTTAGTGCTATCCAATCCAAAATGTTTTAGAAGATCTATAGTGTATTTACTTTGAGTTAAAACAATTGCACCATTATTTTTAAAGATTTGAAATCTAAGAAATAATTTTAGTTCTCCCATTAAACTCATTTTAATTTTTTTTTATCATTTTAGAAAAATCAATACATAATGAATTTTTTGAAGATCCAAAAATAATATAATCTACATAGATTTGAACAAATAAAACATCATTAGAAATTTGTTTTATAAAGAGGGTAGGATCAGGTGTTCCTTTTGTAAAACCTTTGGAAATAATAAAAGTACTCAATTTGTCATACCAGGCTCATGGAGCTTTCTTTAAACTATATAAAGCTTTTGATAGTTTGAAAATGTGATTGGGAAAATGAGAATTTGTAAATCTCGGGGGTTGTTCAACAAAGACATCTTCAGATATATACCGATTTAAGAATGCACTCTTAACATCCTTTTTATATAGTTTGAAATTCTGATGTGCAACATAAGAAAGTAGGATTATGATGGATTCATGTCTGGCTACTAGAGAAAAGGTCTCCTCATTGTCAATTCCTTATTCTTGACTATAGCCTTATGCAACTAATATAGACTTGTTCCTAACTATATTTCCATCTTCATCTACCTTATTTATAAACACCCATTTAATGCCTATGATGAATGTGTCATTGGGTATTTCAACAAGTTTCCAAACATTGTTTCCTTCAAACTGATTATGTTTTTATTGCATAGCCATTACCAAAAATTCATTGTTGATGGAATCATCAATGTTTTTAGGTTCAAGTTGTGACAAGAATGCTTGATGTTCAACCTGATTTCTAAGAGAAACTCTAGTTTGTGTTCCTTTCTCTACGTTTCTTACAACAGCATCTAAGGGATGGTTTTTAAGGGTTCTAACCTTTCTAGAAAAATAGGGACTAGTGATTTTAGGTTCATCAACAGATTCAGGTTCATTATGACTCAATTGTAGAGAATTTCTAGAATTGGATATTTTCACAGATTCTTTCACAATGGAATTTGAGGATTTTGAGTCGATTTTCAGATTTGATACATCATCCTCCAGATTTTATAGAATGGTTCTAGGATCATGTGGAACTATTTCATCAAACTTGATATAAACAAATTCTTCCACACATTTAATTCTCTTATTGAATACAATATAGGCTTTACTTAATATTGAGTAACCTAGGAAAATTCCTTCATCGATTTTGGATGAAAATTGGTCAAGATTATCCTTAGTGTTGAGAATAAAGACTTTGCAACCAAAAACTCTAAAGTAGTTAACCTTAGGCTTCCTATTGTTCCAGATTTCATATGGGTTATTATTGAGAATTGGTATAATCAAGACTCTATTGATTATGTAGCATGCTGTATTAATAGGTTCAGGACAAAAGTAAATAGGTAAGTCATATTCACTAAGCATTGTCCTAGAAATTTCTTGCAGGGTTCTATTTCTTCTTTCTATAACACCATTCTACTGAGGTGTTCTAGGGGCAGAGAAATTGTGAATATAATCATTTTGTATGAAAAAGGATTCAAACTCTTGATTTTCAAACTCACGACCATGATCACTTCTTAAAGAGTTAATTTTAAGGCCACTATGATTTTCTACCAACTTGGCATACTTAGTAAAATAAGATAAGGCTTCACTTTTGTGATCCATGAAGAAGGTCTAGGTATATCTAGAAGAATCATCTACCAGAACATAAACATAGTTCTTCGCATTTAAACTAGAAACTCTAGATAGTCCAAACAAACCAATGTGAACCAATCAAGAGGTTGATAAGTATAAAATTCTTTCTTTGTTTTGAAAGAGATTTTGTGTTTTTTCCCTTTTGACAAGGATTAAATACTTTTTCATGTGGAAACTCAAGTTTGGGTAAGTCTTTTACTAGGCATTTTCTAGTTAGATTTCTAAGGGAGTGATCATTACAGCGTCCTAGTCTCCTATGCCAGAGCCAAGATTCTTTATGAAATACACTTAAGCATGAAACATTTTGAGAAGCTAAGAATCTAAATTAATAGAATAAACGTTGTCATTCCTTGGTGCAGAAAATACTAATTGATCTTTAGAATTAGAGACATTACATGCATTATTTTAAAATTTAACATGATATCCATCATCACATAATTGTGAGATACTAGGCAGATTATATTAAAATCCATTTAAAAATAGTACTTTAGAAATTAAAATTGAATCAGTGTTACCAATCTGGCCTAATCCAATGATTTTCCCTTTGGCATTGTCACCAAATGTGACATGTCCTCCATCTATTTTATTTGGTTCTTGAAGCATGAATAGTCTCCTATCATGTGCCTTGAACATCCACTGTCCAAGTAACATAGATTTTTGCAGGAGATCTTTAAGAAGCATTCCTATAACATGATCAAGCAAAGACATATTTTTGTACCCATACTCGTTTGGGTCCAGTAACATTAGTAATAAGTTATTTAGGAACCCATATTTGTCTAATAGGTTTACAATAAGCATTATATAAAGTATTTGAAAAATAAACTGTATTTGGTCCACAAAAACATGAAACAGTAGAATATGTATCATGACTTGAGATAGTTGAGTTATTTCCAAAACTGGGAACAAAACCATATGTCCTAGACTTTGAAATAAAATTTTTTCTACAAAGGTTTCTTTTACCAGGTTGATAACCAATGCCAGTATTGTATTTGGGGAAAATTTGTTTTCCTAGAATTTGGGTAAGGGTATTTTTCCGATTAGTAAACTTTTCTAATCATCTTTTTAATTGATCATTAGACATTTTTAATTCATTGTTTTCATTAAGTAGTTGAGCATTTTTCTCCTTTTCAGAAGTAAGTTCAGATTTAATATTTACAGTGAGAGCATGTTATTTCTTCAATGATTTATATTTATCTTTTGATTCATTGCATGTCACTTCAAGCATGTTACATTATTAAAATATTTCTTCATTAGTCATATTTTTAGAGTCACTTTCCTCTTCAGAATAGTTGAATTATGTACATAAGATCTCAATGTTACCTCAGATGTGTTTGTCATAAAACACATATTGTCTTTGTTAGCATGTTCATAATGTGATATCTCTGAGTCGTTTGAACTATACTCATATGCACTCCGTGTTGCTTTTATTGCCTTTTGGTACTTCTTGTCCTTGTCCTCATATTTCTTCTTATACTTGAGCTTTGGAATGTCAGCCTTTATATGTCCTTTTCACTTACATTCATAGCATACTATCTCATTAGTTTTGTCACTTATTTTCCAGTCCTTTTTTCAGTTTCCATTTAGATCACACATGCCCTTAATGTTAGGATCTCTTAAAAAGATCTTGTTTTTCTAAAATCATTTGAATCTTCTAGAAAGTTGAGCCATCTCCTCATCACTATCAGGTGATGATTGTTCAGTGGTGGAACTTTTTACAGAATCTTCCAATTTACCTTTGACTTTGTTCTTTGATAAGGTGGCCTTGAATGCTATAGATTTCCTCTTTGGTTCATCCTCTATTTCTTTTTTTAATTTCAGCTCTACCTCATACATCATCAATTTCCCAATGAATTCTTTTATAGGTATCTTGATGATGTTTCATGATTCTCTAATTGAGATAGAGGTTCCCCTCTATCTGTCATGTAGACATATAAGGATTCACATGATCTGTTCTTTGGCAGGGACTTCTCTTCCTAGAGAAATCATTGTGTTGAAAATATCATTGAACCCAAGATACATGTCAGAAATAGTCTCATCAGGTTTCATTTTAAAATTATCATATTTTATAGTATAAGTATTAAGTCTCATTTCCTTTACACTAGATGTGCCTTCATGTGAGACAGACATGGTATCCCAAATTTCATGGGAAGTTTTAGAAGAAGAAATCCTATTAAATTGTTCATATCCTAAGGAATAATACCAAGCATTCATTGCTTTGCAATTGTTATTACAAGAAAGTTTGGTAGGTTCATTCCATGTAATTCTATCAGTCACAGGAAGTTTGTATTCATCTATAATGGATGACCAAATTTCAAAGCTCATACTCTCTAGATGCATTTTCATTTTAATTTTCCATTGAGCATAATTGGTTTTATTAAATAATGGTGGTCTATTGGTTGCAACACCTTCCAATCTATTGTCCATACTAAAGAATTTCTTTAAAAGAGCTAGAAATTAAGAATTAACAGAAATTTAAAGATATTTAAAGTACAACTACAATCATAGTTGAGTAAGATTACACAGAGTCCTGATAAAGAAACCTTTGATACCAAATGTTGGTCTGAGTAGTTTACTCAGGAGGAGAGGGGTGAATTGAGTAAATATAAATTTTTTGTTAAATTAATATTATTTTCAAAAGAAATGGTTTCCCCAAAAATAGATACAGCCCAGTTAATCAAGGTTATACTATTATAAGAGCTATAATTTTTAAACAACTTCTTAGAAGATTGATTAATTCTTAGTAATCTTAATTTGTATTATTAATATTACTTTTGAAGTTATCCTACTAAGAAAAATCAGTTATAACTTCTTTCCAAGACTAACTATCAAAGTGAAATTAGTGTTTTCTAGATTATGCAATAAGGAAGTAAAACAAAGAGAACTAAATTTAAACAGCACAACAGATATAAAACAAGTGGTTCAGTCTCAAGTCGAGACCTAATCCACTCTACTTGGTGATCACCTTCCACCAAGCAGTTTATATAAATAAACTTTGATCCACACTATGGATGAGGGTTAACAATAGTACACATACTGTCCTGGTCACATAGGGACATCTTCTACAGTTTTCATGGGTAAACAAAAATAATAACTAGGACACACAAGGATCTCTTCCACAATATTTGTGGGTAAACACAAGTATAAGGAGTTTGGTGTAAGGATTTAGAAATCCTCCAGTTTAGCACAAAAGTCAGTGTGTGTATGGAATATACAGAGTACAAAAAATGATCAAAAATTAAGTAAAATAATCACATAGAGAGAGTGGATATGAGTTTAGAATGCTCTAGTTATTTGAAGTATAGCTCTGGACTCCTTTGATTGAACTGAAATGCTTATGAGTCCTTCTATAGTTTTTGTCTTGAAAAACAGAGTATCGCTATTCAGCTTCTATTCTCCATGAGTTTTGATAATGTAAAGATGTTCTCTGGATTCCAGTGTACTTCGTATGTTCTTTAGCAGAGTTGGATTGCATGCATGAGACAATCCTTCCTTTTGAAAATCTTGCAATGTGTTCTTCACAATCGTGCTCATAGGCCTGTTTTTTGTTTATTATCGCGCTCTATTGCTCTTGGGAACACTTCACTCTTTATCTTTGAATGCATGAGTTTTAGCCAACATGTTAAATGTAATTCATACATCGTACCTCATACTATGTCTACAAAGAAACATTAATTATTTCAGTGCATTAAAAACATCAAATACGGCCATTATAAATTAAATTGAAAGACGAAAAAATAGTTTAAGAAACGGTGTCACAGTAGGTTTTGAAAACAGTGTCTCCTTCATAGGGTGTATGAGTGTTACGGTGTATGAGTGTCATGGTGTCTCATTTACGATGTCTTGTTCACAGTTCCTTGTTTCATGGTGTCTTGACTCATGATGTCTGGATTCACGGTGTCTAGCTTATGGTGTCTTGATTCATAGTGTCTGGCTCCACGGTGTCTGGCTTCATGGGGTCTGGCTTACGGTGTCTTGATTCACGGTGTTTGACTTTAAGGTGTTTGGCTTCAGTGTGTCTGGCTTCATGGTGTCTGGCTTCATGGTATCTGGCTTACGATGTCTTGTACTTAGGCAAATAACTGTATTCAGACATAAATAGTGATATGCATGAAATGGATTGAGCATAACCATTATAAAGCAGGAGAGAACTTGAAACATAAATACACATAATTGGATATAATTTATAGGAGTTAACTAGGTTGAATAATATTTGTGATCATTAATTAGATTCATGATCATTAAAACATGATTAATACATGAGGAGTCTAACATTTTGAACATTTTAACTTTCAAAACCCGCTTTCTCTCCATGTCTCCAAGATTAGCTTTAAATACAAATTTTCGAATTCTATGTTTTGAATTTGGAAAATAGGAATACATGGTTTAAATAAGTATAATATTTATATTATAATAATATCAAATTAGTTTTCAACCAAAAATATTATTAGAAGTAATTAAAATTAATTGTGGTGATCAATGTAAAATTATGCTTTAGATGGAGATATATCTTAATCTTATGGGACACAATGACCTAGACACATGTTATAAATATATTGGTTTCCAATATTTATACCATACCCTCTATTTGTTTATAATTGTTTTAATTATTGGTAAAATATTCCATTATAGTGACTTATATAATGACTTAAGTATGGAAAAAGGCAAAAAAGGAACCTTCCTTATTCTTAACATTTTTAAAGCATTAGAATATGGAATGAGCATCATTGTTTTGGTTATAATGATTATTTTGAAATATAAAATATTTTTTATCATGGTAATTTAAATTTAATTTTTAGAGATGATATAATTACATTAAAGCCTTAATAAACACAAAAAAATAAATTATATAGTTTATAAATAAATAAAAACAATGTTGCTAAAAACAATAAATGTAATGTAATGAAATTTTTTATTACACTATTATATTTGATTAATATATAACGCTTAAAATATGTGAAAATCTTATATTTAAATTTAAATAATATTTTTATATTTTTAAATTAATATTAAATAAATAATGTCAAAATTGACATTAATGTTATTTTAAAATAAATGATATTTTATTAAAATAATTAAAACTACTAAAAACCAATATTTTTTTGTTTTATTCTAAATTTTAATAAATTTAAAATATGATTCAATAAGGGACCAATTGGTCTTTTATAATTAACATATTTACCTTTAAATATAAAAACATCATTAGCATGTTTTGGGTTAAAGCAATGCTTTTTTCATGTTACATGCGCCTGTTTTAAAATTAATTTCCAACAGACAAGTGATTTAATTCTTATAAATTAGATATTATATTTATAATTGATTGTTACTATATTGAATAATAAATATCAGTTTAATCTATTATTAATTGTTAAATTTATTAGGTTAGAAAACTAGTGCCTCAATAAAAACCTAAATGATAATAGTGGGGAAACATTGAAGTTTAAGAAAAAAATAATAAAAATACACTTATATATTTATGGTGGAGGTTTAGATCGACCAAAATCCACCAATAATCTATTATTTTTCCATTTTGGATTCACATGTGGTCAGTGAGACTTCCCAATAGTGTTTACCATTTCGTATTTCGATGAATGTCACTCATCATCTTCTATAAATGTACAATCAATATCGCCCTTCCTTACAGCTATCTTGGAACATTGGATCATCCAAACCCTTAAAAATAATCTATAAACATACATCCTGTCAATTTATATGGGGTAAAATATGGGAAAAAATCAAATAATGTAACCCCTTTGGTGAAATCCAAAATGAGTTACTCAAAGAAGAGGCAACATCATTCCACTTGCCATTTTGTATTGTTTTCATGATCCACCCCTTAAAATATTCTTATTCTATGATAATAAAACCAAATAAATATCTTAAATACAGTAATTAGTTTTTAGTCTCTTTCTTAGACATACACCCACACACACATGAATCAAATGGGTAAAAAACATACCTTTCCTATATATCGTGAATTACCACCTCAGGAAATTATTTTGTTTGTTTTTTATTTTCCACCTTTCATGGTTGAGAATTACGGTGGAAGATCTTTTTATAAATAACATATATTATATTTATTATTTATTTATTATTATATAATTATTATATATTACATAAATTCATTATTTTTATTTAAAAAAACAATAACATCATTTGTGGTGGTGTGGACTACCGCATCCTCAAAGCGATGTGATTCGTTCACACTTTACACGAAATTTTTTAAGGATGGTTTTACAAATTTTTAAGATCTATATGAAATAATAATTATACTAAAATTATAATATATATATATATATGTATATATCATTTACTTTTTTTCTTTCAATATGTACATTAAACAGAAACAATATTCATCCGTATGTACGTCCTACCGTCTCCAAGAACAGTGTATTCCATTTTTTATTTCAATATTTTGTAGTTATTTATAAATAAATATATACTAAATATATATGATATTTATATGATTTTTTACATTATTTTAATAATGAAATCATCATATAATTAAAAGGTAAATGAATAATATGTCAAATCATGTACGAAAAACAATGTGGATATTACCTGACACCTAATGTAAACACGGGATTTTTGATAAATGGGTAATATAAGGCTGTAATAAAATCTTATATGGTATTATATATAATAAAATATTTATTTTTTAATTTTATAATAAACATATAGTTATTACACATTACATTTTAAATGGTATGTAGAATTTCAAGACTTAAAAGTAAGGGGTTTTTCTCCCATCACTTTTGTTGTGAAACTTATGCATTATTCACAAGTAATTTCATTGGTGTATTGTATATACTATCCTTTTTTAGTAAAGATAAGATATATTACTGATCAAGAAAACCAGGCCTACAAAGACAATCAGGAAACGAGTCCACCCAACAATGATCACCTCATGATTTTCCAAAACGAGCCAAAAGATGAGCTTCCATATTCCATCCTCGCTTGATAAAAGAAAATTTGCATGCAGAAAAGACTTTGGTTAATGACCAGATCTTCATCAAGATAAGTCCATATGGTTGAGATGCATCATCCTTTGAATCTAGAGTGTTCACCACTTCGAGGCAGTCAGATTTCACCAAAACCTTGGGCCAATTTTTTGAATGGGCAAAAATGATCCCATGGAGGATGGCAGAGGCCTCCTCCACCATAGGGCTCCATGAGAAAGGAACAGTCCGACACTAAGCTTCCACAATCTGGAAAAAACTATTATGTGCAATGAGTCTAATAATGACCCTGTAATTAGAAGAGACAGCACCATCTATATTGATCTTGAGGAAACCCTCAGGGGGGAGACCAACATAGAGCCGGCTGCCGAGTGATGCCCAATAGAGGCACTGAAATGTTATTCTTCCAACCGTCCATCCATTCCTAGCCCTGTCCACCCAAAGACAATCATGGGTCACCTTCATTTGGAAAGTGTGATCATTTTGTCGAGTCCACACTAACCAAGAAATTGTACAGATAAACCCCACCACTCTCAGTTCAAGAGAAGCCACCCATTAAACCAGATTTTTGACCAGCCCAATTAAAAGAACAGAGAACAAACCAAAATTTGGTTTCCATGACTTCCAAACCCCTTCCACCCCACTACAGGAATGAATTGCATGCATAGGGGATTCCACCACCTATAGGCACAACTGACAGGTGTCATCCTCCACCAAATTTCGTCGCACCAAAAATCCACGGGTTGGGAGAGCCCTAGAGTAGACCTTCCACCAAAAAAATTCACCTACGGGGGGCAGTGAGTGCCCAAATAATATTCCATAGATCATTAGCAATGGCCTGTGCGACTCCTTAGGTCTATAATTTGTAACCCGAGTGGACAGAATATCTTCCATGAGACTCCCTGATCCAGCAAATATGGTCACTACCCATACCTGGTGTGAGAGGAATACTATGGATGAGCTGACGGTCAACCTCATTAAACCATCTATAAAGATTCCCACAATCCTAGTCCTCAAGCAAGTCATTGATCAGATCTCGTACCCTTGCATCTTTGAAACCAGGAACAATAGTCGAAGAGACCTTATGGTTAATTCCATTTTCCAGCTAGGAGCCCTTCCAAACATGAACATTATGCCCATCAGCAATTCTCCAGACGTAGCCCATGACAAGGAGGGATTTTTCACCCCAGATTCTTCTCCAAAAAAAAATGCGGCCTTGGCCCCAACTGGGCCTAGAAGAATTCAAAATGAGGGAAATATTTTACTTGAAGAACCTTTGAGAACAGAGCATATGTATGGGAGAGGAGACCCCATCCTTTATTTTCCATAAGAGCCTTGTTAAACCATTTGATATTCCTAAATCCAAGGCCCCAATGAAATTTTGAAACACATATCTTCTCCATAGACATCCAGTGTGAGTTATGTTTTCCCACATAAGATCCCCACCAAAAATTGGCCAACCGGGAGTGAATCAGATCGACGAGAGGTTCCGAGAATTTAAACAGCGGCATAGCATAATAAGGGATTTCTTGGGCCACTGACTTCAGGGGAACTTCCTTTCCTGCCTTGGAAATTTTCTTACTGGACCAAATACAATTTAGATTATCCACCCTTCCCATAATTGAGGTGAACACATGTTTCTTTGACCTACCAACAAGGGTCGGGAGGACAAGGTACTTAGGATGCTTCTCAACCAGTGGAAAACGACACATTCTCTGCATCTCCTCTATCTTAACTTGTGAGACGCCTTTACTGAAAGATAACTCTGATTTCGAAGGATTAAGATGTTTCCTAGAAGCCCTTTTGTATAGATTGATGATATGCACACTGAACTGCATTCTTGCAGGGTAGCACGAGCAAAAAGAAGGATATCATCTGCAAAGAAGAGATGGGAGATAGGGTCATTTCTACATACCATAACACCATGGATAATTCCTTGATCTGCCACCTTCAAAAGGAGGTGAGAAAAAACATCAGCCACCAAAATAAAGAGATAAGGTGACAGGGGATCCCCTTATCTCAAACCTCCTGACAGTTTAAATCTCACTGAAGGGGCCCCATTAATATTAAATCTATAGGAGACAAAATTAACAAAATTCATGATATTAGAAACCCATCTCGTCCCAAATCTCAACTTGGAGAGAAAAAGTTCAGGAAAAGGCCATTCAACTCTTTCATAAGCTTTCATCATATCTAATTTTATTTCCATGATGCCTCTATTTGAAGAGGAACGAGTTTTCATTGAGTGGAATACTTCAAAAGTGATGGTAGCATTATCAGTAATAGATATATTTGGAAAAAAATTACTTTGGTTATCAGAAACAATCAATAGGAGGAAGTCCATAAGTCTGGTTACCATGATTTTGGAGAAAATTTTGTAAACCACATTGCATAGACTGATTGGAAGAAACTCTGAGACTTTCTGAGGGAACTAAGTTTTTGGGATAAGAGTAATACGAGTTTCATTAAGGGATTCAAGAGATTCCCTACCTACCCACACCTCTTTCAGTAGGGCCACCACATTAGGCCCAACAATATTCCAAAAGCATTTTAAGAACAGATCATGAAACCCATCAGGCCCTGAGGCCTTGGTAGAGTGAATAAGATTCATAGCGCCAAAAGCTTCATTGTCAAAGATATCTCTCTCCAACCGGTGATTCATATCTTTTGTAACCAAATTTGGGAAGTAGCTAGTCAGACCTCTGGAGTGTTGATGCTTTCCTCTTCATAGAGTTTGTTGAAAAAATTCAGGATGATGGAGTGAATATCCGGTATATCATGAAAAACTCTCCCATTGGGATCCTCCAGATGCGCGATATGATTTTTCCTTCTCTGTGTAGATGCTCTGTGGTGAAAGTAGTTAGTATTTTGATCAACATCTATGATGTGAGACTCTCCTTCCTGAAGAAACCAGAAAGTCTCCTTCTCCCTCAGCGCTGCATTAGGATTCATTTTCGCAACAGAGATATTTTCAAGAACAGATGCAGATAAAAGAGAAGAGTGGAGTCGCTTTAATCGAGTCTCAACCTCATTAATGCATCTGTCAATGTCTCAGAGCCTCGCTGAGCTACACTTCCCTAAGCAAGATGCAATATTTTAGATATTAGACATGATGCATCGATTTGATCCCTCTCATGCGGCTTGGACCACTTTTTCACAGTTGTTTTCTTGGAGCCACATACTTTCAAATCAAAATTTCCTCACATGCCTCCTCTGTTTCCCTTGAGATAGCATCGAAAAGATGATTGTACAATGGTCAGAAGAGACTGGGGGTAGGTGAACAATAGAGAATGTATGAAAAAGATAAGTCCGCTTATCATTCCTAACAAATCTATCCAACCTTTCCACAATACAGTTCTCCATTGACCTAGCCTGACTCCAGGTGAACTGAGAGCCAGAAAACCTAAGGTCATGAAGAGAGTTCGACAAAAGGTAATTCTTAAAATCATCCATAGTAGTGCCACTCCTCACGCGTCCCCCTTCTTTTTCATAATGAGAAAGGACCTCGTTGAAATCCCCCCCAATCAGAAGAGGGCCAAGTAAAGAGTTCCACAACTGATTCAAAAGGGCCCATGATTTATGCTTATCAGTCCCACCGACCACCCATAAAATCCTAGAAACAACCAAGTAGGAGGCCCTGGGCCAGCAACTGTAACCGCAATGTGATTGATTAAAAAATTAGAAATTTGGACCCCAATATCCTCCTTCCACAAGAGGAAGAGGCCCCCTAGTGTCCCTGCCTTCTAATGGGAAGGACATTGTTGAAACCAATCTTCGAACCCAACATGCATGTATCCTTGAAATCCAGCAAAGTTTCAGATAAAAAAACTATGTCAGGGCGATATTTGGAACTCCAGTGACGGAGAACACGAACCGTTCGGGGATTTCCAAGCCCCTGATAGTTCCAACAAAGGATTTTCATGGCCCTAGGAGGAGCTGGGACACCCCAGCCGCCGCCTCTGCAACTTCGACCAACTGTCCATCATCTGCCACTTTCCACCACTTTGGTAGGCTTTCTGTCATCTGACAGGCCTCAGACCGTCGTTTATGCTCATTGGCCTATGTACCAAAATGCTCTACACCCCTCTCCCCGCAAAACACCCTTTTCCACGTTCATTTTTTTATAGTGTCATTCAACGTTATCCCAGTGATATCATATTTTTCATGACAGTTAGTACCAGGTGATACATCATCTGAACTAGAGACCAGATCTGGTGGGTTATCACTAAGATGGTGTACCCATGGGCCTGGTTCGGGTGGTTCCTTGCAGTTTGAGTGTGGCCCGATAGCTGGAAACGGAATGTCCATTAAAACAGTTGGGACCCGGCTTGGGGTATCCACCGGATCCTTCCCCTGACTTATTTTCATTTCCTCAGGAATGATCAAGGTCAGTGTTCTACACAAAGTCCTTCTTTCCGCCCGTTTATCCCCTTGAATGTCAGTAGAAAGATTCGGCGGCCCATGCATGATGATATTAGTATGAGTTGGTTCAGCCTACTTACTAAAATCCTTCACAAGCTTGTCTCGGTCCTTTTGTTTTTCATATTCAGAGTGAAACGTCATTCCGAAGGTTTTGACATGATGCCATGGACTGTATTGAAAAATGACATTACCATGTCCATCCTCCTTCTTCACATCACAATCCTTCACTAAATGTCCGAGGCACCCACAAAAGAAACAAAAAATATGAAGATTTTCAAACTCAAAATAAATCCAGACTTCAGAGTCCTCACTTTCAAAAAACATGCCCCTCTTTAAAGGATGTGCATCATTAACCGAAACTCTAATTCACACTAAAGGGCCCCAATGAATTGGATCAGACCGGTCCCATTTTAGAAAATTTCCAATGAGCCCTCCAATATCCCACATAACACGTTCAGTTATACCATGAAACGTGATTCTTTTAATTTGAATCCAAAAAGGTGAGAAAGACAAGTTAATTTTCTGAATATTTTCTTCGTCTTTAAGGTCCTCCAATAGAATGAGATGGTTTTCAAAGGACCATGGTCTACCATTGAAGACTTCTATTCTGTCTCTTTCATTAATGAATTCAAACAATATAATTCCCACTCCCACTTCCCTTATAGAAATTTCGTCCTCCAATCTCCAGATATTTTTCAAATTATTTTTCAACGCTCCATGATTGAAGGGCATATTTTTAAAAATTTTCCCTATAGTAATTAGAGTCATTCACTATGAGAGAAATGAATCTTCACTCTTCCTTGTAGCAACTGTCGATATTTCTTTATCAGTTAAAGAGAGATTCCACCAACGATGCATTACGTCCGACTCCATTTGACATGTTAGGAATACATCACACCAAAAACACCTCCATGCCCAGGCTGCACGATCACGCCCTTCCCCAATCCCACCCTTCGTGAGAAAGCTATTCTCATGCGCACCTTGCTCAAAACACCCCCAACACTGGTTCACCCTGCGCGAACCCTGCCTTCGCGAACCCTTCCTATGTGAAAGCTTCCTTCGTGGGCACCCCTCCTTCTAAAACCCCCTCCTTTGCGAACCCCTTCCTTCGCGGACACCTATGCCTGATGTGTGCTGCGCATATCCCCCCCTCCGTGAACCATTGTAGAAATCACACAACACAAACAATAAAAAAAGAACCGCACAGTGCACATGCTCTGTTCCATCTAAGGAAATCCACACTGCTTAGAATCACCGATCAAGACTTCCGTCGCGCACCACACCATGAACCCTTCTCGAACCACACCTAGCACGAGTAGAACCTTGTGAGCAGAAAGATTCACGAACAAATTCTTCCATGATCCAAACCCTTCATGAGAAAACCCTTCATGAAATACACCCTTCGCGACCCCCCCCCCCCCCCTTCACAAACCACCCCCTTCACAAACCACACTGCAATCCACTCCTTTGGCCAATGCACACTAGATCCGCCGATGAAAAATAGATCTAAAAAAGGCACAGAACTAAAACATGACTTCGAAGAATGTGTGACTCCAAAGGACGCAATGATATGAAGAATGATGATCCACCCTTCTTGAACAGATGAGTCCAGATCAACAGAAATCACAGGTCCTGAAATGCGAGGATCATTGCTACTGTTGCAGGTCTTTGGAGAATCAGTGCTGAGAACCGGAGTCGAGAGGACCGTCGTCGCCGCTGTAAGCTCAACAAAGCGCAAGAAACCCTATGATGACCTAGGATGGTAAAACTCTCTAGTGGGAGCGAGAAGTACCTTTTTTTCTATATACTACCCATTAATATATTATAATATTATTAATCCTAAATTAATGGTAATCCAAAAAACCCATTCATGATATTTATTGTATGTGGTATATGGTTCAAAAGTTACTCATCGATATGAACTATGTCTATTACCAATTTATTGCCACTTCAATTTCACTTCATGCCGCATTATCCCACCCCAACTCCCCAATTTACCCTAACTCCCGCACCCATCCTCTTCATGTACCTTCCCCTTCTCATGACTCTCCTCATCGCGAATATCCTCCCCGACGTTGACACAATTTTCCTCTAATGAGCCACCCAATATCCCCACCATCATCCTCCTCCAGCGTGTCCACCCCACCTAATCATAATTACTGCTCCGACATAGACTCCCCACCACCTCCTCTGATGTGCCTCTGATGCAGCTACCCCAATTCACCACGATCTTACTTCTCCAATGCGGCTCTGAAATGACTTCAATGTGTCCCGAAATAGATTAGAAGAAGCAACTCCACCTCATGATATCATCCTCATTCCATGAGGCCACCACCAATTCTTCTCCTCCGGCGTGGCAGACCCAGTTTTTCTATTTCTCACTCTATCCAAGCCCTACCCTCATGATCTTCCTCCTCCTGTTATTTTTCACTAACCCCAATCAGGGGACCCTAGTGAAATCCAGCCTTCTTAATTTATCATGTGATATCCCTACCTATTGTGCTCCTTTTCTAACCAGGTATCTTTTTATTTTTAGCTCCCATGAGATATTGGGGTCTTATATTTTCTGTTCTCTCGATTAGTGGTTCAATTTTTATAATCTTTATTTTCATCTCCATATTTTGAATGTTTTTTAGGGATTTATTTACACCCACATGACATGTTATTAACTTACATTTAAGATATAATTAATGGGATGTGATCTTTTGATTCACTTATTAGCTTATATAGGGTAAATTTACCCTTTCCATCACATTCTCTATAATGACAGGAGAAAAATTTAATAAATTTAAATCTCCATTGGTGTGATCATGTTCGCTTAAATCCAAAGAGTAAAGGGGATAATTACAATACCTCTCATCGTCTTCCAAACTATTTAATCCATGCCTTTTAATACATTTGGATCTTCAAAACCTATGTCTATGTAATTATTTATATGAACTATTAAATTTGTATTATTATTTTCTATAGGGACGATAAAATTTAATAGATTATAATTTCATCCATTTTTGTGTTATTTGAAGAATTTTTTTTTAATATTTTATTTTAATATATATAGAATATTGTGGAGTTTTATATGTACTATTTTGTACACTATATGCAATATTAAAAATACTGTTTTCTTCACATGCTCCATCATTTGACAAATCTATTGAATAGAATAAAAAAACGAATAAAGAAGAGAATATAAGAATTCAGAGATGTATAAAACTGAATGGGTATGGAAGATAATAGAAAGTCACTAATTAATAAAAAGAATCTAATTTTTGGATGTTTTTCAAATAAATAGACACATGAAAAGAGGATTGAATCTTTAAACTGGTTGGATGGCTATTTTAAAAATAAATTGTCTAGTTTTATAAGGAAAAAAGTTTATGATATGGCCCTTATACTGATCAATACAGTAATGATACACCCGAGTTCAATTTTTTGAAGAAACAAGAAGTGAAATTTGATAAGAAAATACGTCAAATTTGTATGTAGTCTAATTTAACATTAAACAAGTGTTTATGTTACGTAATGTTTTGGAAGATTATGAGTGTGTGTAGAGATATTGGGGGACTGAAAAGTTAGTATGAATAAAATAAACTACACAAGATATATTTTAAATATTTTCTAGTTACTTTTTTATATACAGTGAATACAAAAATAAGAAAATTAATTGTTTAATAGGTTTTGGAATACGATTTTATAAGGTTTTGGAATATGATTTTATGAAAGATATTTTACACTAATAAGTTAATTGAGAAATAAATTTAGACCACGTGAATCCATTTAAGAATATTCATTATTGAAGAGGTTTTGGAACAAGATTTTATAGAAGATATTTAACAAAAATAATTCAATTGAGAAATAAATTTGGACCATGTAAATCCTTTTAATAAATTTTATTTTTAAATAAAGACTTATACACTTAATATGGGATAAAGTAGAGAAATGTGATTGAAAATCCCATAAGGAATGATGTTATTTGGAATAAAAAGAATCAATGAAATTTTCATGGAATGGACCATGTGGTTGAAGTGGATTTAAAAGCTAATTTTCGTGAGGGAACATAGATATTTGATGATTTATTTTCCTCACATATAGATGAAAACATTAATCTTTTGATAAATATAAATTATATAGTGAATAAAAAAGGTAAATTTTAGTAATGGTGGTGTAAAAAATGTCAAGTTAACAAGTATAGTTAATCAATTTATCTGAGAAATATCTAGAAATTGATGGGGATTAATACAATTTACCCTTATATATGAAAGATGGAGTCAGTAAATGGAATAAAATATTTAGTGATCCCATTCAGGGAACCATGGAGAAACTAAATTATTAAAAAATTATTTTAATATTCCATAACTAAAAAGAGATATAGAAAATACTTTTTAAGTATTTGAGAAAATGAAATATCATAAGTAAATATTATGAACATAAGAAAATAAGACATATCTATTTATTAGACATAGTTCATACTTGTTATCTATTCAAACCCGGTTCCTAGGGGTGATTCCCCATTCTACACACATTCACAGCATATACACACTTATCCGAGGGGGAGGGGAAAAGGTAGAAAAAACCTATGTTGGTTAGCGGGGCATGTGTGGAACACTCCTATGGTCGAGTACTTTTACAGCTGGGCATGTAAAAGGGAAGGTAGTTAGTCAGAATGTGATTCTATTTGAATAAAAATGGGCTAGAGGAAGAGGACTGACTCAGAGAATCTTCAACCAGTAGTAGGTAGACGCCGTGGAGGAGGACTCTCCTATTTCTAATTACTAGACTCAGATTCTCCTAACCACAAATTATGGACTGAAACTACTCCTTGTAACAAATCATGTTCATAATTTTCAATTCTCAGCTTGTCATAAAATTCAACTAGTTCAGAAGCCAATATTTCATTATAGAAATAGATTCTTCCTTTTCCTCATATACATCATTCAATTCTTCTTCTATAGATGCTATAGTTTCCTCCATGTCAAATGTGAGCACTTTTTTTTCTCTTCCATGATTATAGGTCCAAAGGGAACATCATGAACCTTTTTCTATTTTTCTACAACTTTTCTCTAATGAAGATTCAAGCCTTCTACTAGAAAATGAAATGAGTTTCTTCATTTAATGCTCTTCATTTACTGCTCAAGATGTATCCTTCGGTTATGTAATTTTTTTTCTTCTTGTTTATCACATACCTTCTCACCATCAAGTTTCGGTTTATCCTGAATGGCATTCTTGATATTAAAATTAGTATATTTTAGCTTAACATTTTCCTTTTCAAGATTTATCTTCAAATTTTCTTTTTCATTAGACAAGGAACTTGATGATAATAATGATATTTCCTTTACAAGTACCATGACTTTTGAAAAAATTTTTGATTTCTTGGTGGCACGTATATTCTATTCAATTCCCAACTCAGCAATACGATCCATAATTTTATGTCTTTCAATTTTACCCATCTCTAAAATATTAATCATATCTTGAAGTTCCTTGATTATAAGCATGCCTTTAGAGTCTCTTTTTTCTATTTTCTTCATGATTTGAAATTGTATCAAGGTTATTCAAGGTATGGAAATTATATTTCAAATTAGTCTCAAACATCATTTTAGTTAAGAAATTAATATATTCCACAAACAAAATATTTTCCATTTCCGATTTAAAAAAAAGATCCTCATACTATGCATGCATTTTTTATAATTCATCATTCACCATAGAACATTTCTTATTGTGTGGAACTTTTCTTCTATTTTTTACATGTAGTAAAGCATGTGGATCGGGAATAGTATAATCATCCACTACAACATTATTACTACATTATTGTGTTTTTTTTAATGAAACATCATTCGTGATTTATGAATCATCCCTAATTATCTCTTCATAATTAATAAGCGGTCCTATTTTATTCTTTGTCTTCACTGCAGAAAAATGTTTCAGGTTTTGAATGAAATAAGGAAGCTTCCTTGCAATTAGATGAGGTTTTCATTAATTAAGAAAACATAGTCAGATGTAGGCTTCCAAAAATATAATCAATCAGCATAATCAACATCATAAAAACCCTCGATCTAGATATTCCCATGATCATGGTATAATAGATTCAGTCTTGGTTCCTTCTTGATATATATGACAGTACCAAAAATCACATCACAATAGAGTTTGATAGGTTTCTCCATGAAATGACTTATTTTTCCCACTATACAAGAAAAATATCATGTCAAATCATAGTTAAATAATTCTTAATCCTAAACAGGTAACAGTTCTTGTTAAGTGAGAAAGAAACATCACCTGGAGCATGTAATGATATCTCACATTCACTTCTTATAAACACTTAGAGGATGAGGAGGGTCTGAAATGAATAAAAATATAATTGTAATATCTCTTATTTTCTTGGATATAATTATTTAGGCTATAATATTTCTATGTATAAAAAATAGAAGTACTTGATTATCTTAAAAAGAATAAAGGGATAGTAAAATGAAAGTTTGGAATGGATAAAAAAGTTCAAAGTAATAATAATGGAATTGAATTCACGAATTATTTATTTAAGGAGTATCTAAAGAATCATGATATTTTTCAACAGGTTGCAATAATATAGACACCCTAATAGTATGGCGTGGTTGAGAGGTAATGTAGAACCATCCATATTATAACACAATCTATGGTGATCTCAAGTGGTATTACAAGGTGTCTCTAGAAAGAGGTGGTTCAAACAGAAATATATATATATATATATATATATATATATAAAGTTCTTATCTACCTCGATAAAAACTCATCCTTTTGAACTAAGGTATTAATGGAAACAGACATTGAATTATTTCTGAGTATTTGGTAGTTTGTTCTATATTCTTAATATGGAAGGTAAGTAATGATATTATAGAAATAACATGATGAAGTTATATTTCATATATATTCCTTAAGAGGCAAGGTTTATTGGTTTTTAATAATATTTTCAATAAATTTTTTTAAATAAAATATATAATAATGGAGAGGAATGAAAATGGAATATATGATAGGTGAATTAAAGATAATGTTCAGAAAAGTGATTCTTTAGAAGAGCCTAGGGAGTCTCTCAATGATAGTGTGGACTCCATCATAGAATTTCTTTATGACTATGAGAAATAAGAAGGAAAATCGATTCAATTTTCCCCTAAATGATTTACTAGAACTAAACATATTGATTAATATAACAGTTTGGGAGAAAAATATAATGTAATATAAACTATGATGATGTTTAGAATTAAATGAAATAACCTATTATATCTATTTGAGTGAAAAATATTTTATGAAGCTCCCAATAAATAAAATTGATTTAAATAGATGAATGTAGAGTTAAATTAGGCATAAAATAATGAAATAGAAAATTTCTCCCCAAATAGAAGATGAAAATATCATATTCATTAAAGAAGTATTTAGAAATATTAATGAAAATATAGAAATTATAAAATTAATAGTTATAATTTTTTGAAAGGGATATTTATTGATTGATAGGGTGGTTTTAGATAAATTGTCTTCACCAATTGATTTTATCGAGGTTATCAAATTCATCTTACAATAGCTATATAGAGAATATTAAGATATATCTAATGTATAATAAGAAGTATTTTTTTCGAATCGTGTTTTTTAAGGAAGTTTAAATAGGTCAAGTATATGGATAATAAATAAATTATGATGATATTAATTTTTGTATGTTTAAGAATGATTTATTTGGGTTAAAACAAGTACACATAGCTTGTAACTCAATGCTTGGAAATTTTCATTTTCTTTAGGTTTATCTGAAGAGTTAACTATAATATCTATATTCATAGGAATTGTTTAAGTCAAATGATGGCGTAGGTGTATAGAATTTAAACTATATTTATAGGATCATGAAGTGATGATTTAATAAAGTTCCATTCTTTTATGAAAACATATTTTGATATGTCAATCCTACTAAAATTTAATATGTTCTTGGGTTTATTGATTGTTTATAAGTAAAGTGGAACAATCATTCCATAGTGTAATTATGCTATGTATATTTTCAAAAGACTTCATATTGAGGATTATAAGTCAGTGAGCACTTTTATTGCTACCGGAAAATTTTTGTAAAATATAATGTTGTAATGTAAGTGAATTCTAATGGATTCAAAATAATTATTAGAAAACTACTATACCTCAATACATTAAGGTCTGATATTTTTTCTACAACATTTTTTATTATAAGGTATGTAAATTTCACTATATTAGATCACGTTGTTTTAGTAAAATGAATTCTAATATATATAAAAGGAATAATGGAATATGTATTATTTTAATTTGTATATATTATCCAAAAATCATAGCCTTCACTAATGTTGACTGGGCCAAATCAGTAGATGACAGAATGTCTGATTCAGGGGAGCTTTTACTATGCTCAAAAAGTGTCTGATGGATAAGAAAGAAACAATAAAGTACTCTTTATATTTGCTAAAAATATATTTTTTAGGAAAGAGAAGAAAAATTTAATTAACCACGAATTTGATGAAGTGTTGACCAATTACAACCATAAAATTAATAATATGATTAATTAATCCTTGTAAGAAACATAATCCTAAATCATGGGGTTTAACCCACACTATTTTCATATCTTTTCAAGGTTTTCATTCACTCGACTGTGGGATTCATGCATATCTGTTGGATTATTTGTTTTTTGGAGTGTTTAATTTATGGGATTTTATGTTAAGGAATTATTATTATATGAGTGCTTATAGATTACTATGAACTCTATCTATAAACATTATTTCTTATAATAAACAAAAGGGGAGTGGGTGATAGAGGGAACACAGGGAAAAAAGATATTTATTTTCATTATTTTTTTAGGAAATTGAGAGAGAGAAAATATAAAAATAGGATGGTGGAATGTTGGATCCCTATAGTCCTATAATCATGTTGTTTGCATATTTTATAAACCGATGTAAGGATAATGTTTCACAAATTAGAATCATTGGGTATTTCCTTATTTCAATTTTTTGGATTGGAATTTTCAAACTATGATTTGAAAAAATAAGTGCATTTGAGATTTTTCCTTTAAAAATTCATTGGTGAAATATTGTCCTATTTTAAATGTTTTACTAAAATTTTTACTAGGTGTAATGTATTCAATGATTTTTATAAAGATTCATGATGATAGAAGGTTGAAATTTGAGGCATTTTCTACAAACTTTCATATGAAATGTTTGAATAGAGCATGATATTTTGATTTGAAGTCTTTTTTTATGATTAATCATGAATCATGAACTATTGGTATCTATCTATTTTGAATATTTTTTATCTCCATTGTGAAAGCTTCTTAGTAAAATATATGTATAATAGTGGAAACACCTGTTGATGGGGATTAATTTTTTCCAGAAAGGGAGTCCTAGAATTTCAATAACTCCCAATAGCTTCCTTTACCCCAAGAAGGAATTCAGTATAATCATTTCACCAAGGAAAAAACATGAGATCTCATGTTCATCGGTATCGAGCAATGATGATTCGACCCCTATTTATGTTCAGCAGAGTTTTCTGGTTTTAGACTTGGAAGTGAGCAAAAAAATCAATTTTCTTTAATCCCAAGGTTCCTATACAAAGTTATGTGAGGAATTATGTGTGGATCATTAAAATGGGTATTACATATGATACAATGGATCTATAAGTTTCAGAGAGATCAATTCATTATGATGGTGATGAATATACATTGATTGATTGGGAACAAAATGTTTTGTTCGATCAGGTTTTCTTCTAGAATGAAGGGTGGTATGGGAGCATGCTTCTCCGCATTGAATGTACTACCAATTCAGAACTTCCATTTTAGTTGATATTGTAAGGACTTGTCTTCTTTATTTTTTAATGTTTTGAAATTTTTATCTCCTCGATAATGCCCTTTTGAGAATCCAGTGACATTATAAGCTATTGTGTTGCTCTGAAATTGTATTTTTTTAGGTTTATTGGAGTTGAACTGAACTATGTTTAATTGATTTCTTTGATTTGGTGTGTCAATATGTTGCATGATTGAACCTGATTTTGAACCCGGTTTTTTGATTTTTTTTGTTGGCTGAGTTGTTAAGGCTGTGAATTTCATATTCATGAGGGTTTTCTCATTTTTTGTAATTACAATAGACAATTTATTGTCCTGGTGTTCAATAAACTAAGTTTGGGGGAGTGATCAAATAATAAATTTCATAAATTTTTATATGAAATTCATTGTTTTATTACCTCAAATTTTATTAAAATCTCTGGAATTACTATAATTTCAATTTTTTTAATATTTTCATTGAATAAAATAAATTTGGATTGATTTATTTTTTATTTTAGATACAACCATTGTATGTTTTCATTAATTGAATTTTTCTAATTTATTTGTGTTTGGTTTTTGAGGATTATCCTACTCCTCTTATTGATTTAGGTTCAAATTCCCATGCAGATGTTGATGATGATGCTGGTGGTCTGAGAGTAGGTCATAATGATGTTTCTATTTCTGGATAGGGAGGCTGGGGGTGTGTCCAAGAAGGAGGGGGGTGTGGAGGGGGTGGGGGAAATGGGGGTCTGAAGGGGGAGGGGGTGTGCACGGGGGATAGGGGTGTCCATGGGGGATGGTTGGTGTACATTGGGTGTCTGTCCATGGAGGGGGGTGTGCGGGGGGGTGGTGCAAGGGGGTCTGTTAGGGGGAGGTGGTGTGCATGTCAGTGGGGTGTGCAGGCAGTCTGTCCAGGGAGGGGGTGGGGTCTGTCCAGGGAGGGGGTCTTTCAAGGGATGGGGGTGTAGGGTGGGTCTGTTGGGGGGAGGTGGTGTGAAAGTGGGTGGGGTGTGCAGGCGGTCTGTCTAGGGAGGGGGTGGGGTTTATCTAGGGAGGGGGACTTTCAAGGGATGGGGGTGTAGGGTGGGGGTTTGTCTAAGAGGGGGGTCTATCTAGGAAGGGGGGTATATCCAAGGAGGGGTCTTTGCAAGAGGGAGGGAGTGTGTTCATGAGGGGGGGGGGTCTGTCTAGGGGGGTTGTTCAGGGGGAAGTGGAGGCGGTCTTTTTTGAGGTAAGGGGGTATGGAGGGGGAGTGGTGGAAGGCAGGGGGGAGCTTGCAGGGGGTGGGATACAACAAGGGGAGTGGGGTGGAGGTTGGGGGGGATGTTTAAGGGGAGGTTGGATGTTTTTTAATGATATGGGAAGGTATATAGCCACATCTTCAAATCGTGGATATAAAACATTTGTGGTTTTATCTTCTGCCATTGTTTCAAATTGTGGTTTTAGGTATTTCTTTATAAAAACGCCAATACGAGTCACAATTCATTAAACTGCGGCTATAACATATTTTCTCGGTTTTTGGGCTTATAGGATTACTTCCAAACCCTGGATATAGCCTAAATTTCAAGTAGGCGGGGTGTGCATTCGGTCTGTCCGGGGAGGGGGTGGGGTCTGTCTAGGGAGGGGGTCTTTCAAGGGATGGGGGTGTAGGGTGGGGGTATTTCCAGGAAGGAGTGGGTCTGTCTAGGATGGGGGGTCTATCTAGGAGGGGGGGGGGGTCTATCCAAGGTGGGGTCTGTGCAATAGGGGGGGGGTGTGTTCAGGAGGGTGGGTCTGTCCAGGGGGGGATGTGTAACTCCCCAGGTAAATAAAGAATAAGACATTTTCATATTTATCCATATTTATGAATAAAGTATTAATACTACTTTAAAGGGAACGCTATGCTCGATGGTGTACCCAATACGCAAAAACCAGTTTCATTGAAATCTCACGTTGCAGTCTAATAATAAAAGAATATTGTTTTAAATGGTAGTTAATGCCAAGCCTTTTTAATGGAGGGAATGAATGGAACTGACTACAAAATGATTATATATGTTTTTCAAATATTTTTACTTTTTTCCAATAAATGTTAGTGGCTTAAAATGCAAATGAATCCAATTTTAAGCATGATTCTTCTAATATTATTTAAAAGGTCGATTAACCAAATTTTGATGGAGAACCATTTTTAATTATACTTTTGAAAATTTTATATGTTTTATTTGAAAAAATAAAATCATTCTTTAGAATCTGGACATCAAAATTTACATTGTGTAAATTTTTGTTATTTTTCCGATAAAGATCATTTTTAGTGAAAATGTTGCATTTTAATTCAAAACCTCCTTTTAATCTAATTTATTTATATGGATAGATTATCTTTTTAATAGATATTAAAATTTATTTAGAATATATTTTTACCATTTAATCCAATGGTGGTCATTGGAATTAATTTCACTTTGAAATTGGACTTAAACTAGTGTCAATCTTTTAATAGATATTGTTTCTTAAATACACGCTATTTGTTTTGACAGCGGGAATGAATTATGAAATTAATTAATGAAACTTATATATTTTGAATTTTGTAAAATAGACATCAATTTTTAATTCATAATATCAAATATATCTTAGGGTTAATTTTTGGTATTTTTCTAAAAAACATCAATTTTTGATGAATAGTGAAACCACTATGTGGTAGTTAAAGAAACTAATTTTTTATTTAAATGAAACTTTACCACTTCTATGATTTGATTTTAAAAAATCCGACATACATGGTTGTCATTAGGAAGTAAAATTTTGTTCAATGAGATTAAAATAATATTTTGGTGAATAGTAAGTTTTAAGTTTTATTAATCGCGATTAAAGGTAATTAATGTAATTTAATGTAAAGATAATTTGATAATAATATGAAATGACCTTGAAACATGTCCTACCCTTATCGGATGAGTCATGGCTGACCAAGAAAATCCATGGATCAACTTGGGGACCCCATGGAGCCACTTTGGTGGGAAAATGACAATAATAACTTTTTATTCAAAGTTAAAATTAAAATGTCACAAACATGTGTTGTTTTACTAAAAAATTATTACATGGGGATATACAAGTCATATTTTTGACTATAAATATTAATTAGAAAGCTAAAAATATTTCCAACATCATGATAGTTTTTTTTATAATTTTTAGATATTAAATAAATTATTTTATTTATGACACCGTGATGATGCAATGATTACCTCATTAATGAATGATTTAAATAAAATGAGAAGATAGGGTGAAATATAATTCTTACACTTATAACAAACATATTGGATGGGTGTATTTCTAAACCTTATCACCTTATACTAGAAATATATCCTTTTGGGACCACTAATATCTGAAAAGAATTTTATAATAATGTAATATTTTATAACATTCCAAGAGTTCCTCTCCTATTCTCTTATAAAAGGCCCCCAACTCTACCACCTTACCCACACCTCTCAAGCCTTTGGATCAGAAAACCCCTGACCATTTCATCTCTCCACATCCCTCTCTTCATCATTGAAGCCTCACCTTTGGCAGAATGATCTTAAAAAAACCCTTTTTGTTCATACCAAGAGGAGTTACCCGATATAAAGGTAATGTATTCACTTGTGTTCTTTTGTTTTATTTTTCTTCTCCAAACCCTTAAACTCTATTTATTCATTTATCTTGTAAGAAACCCAGTATCTTAAATATACTAGGATGTTTTTATGTGAATTATTCTAGCTACACTTACACACACCTCTGTCTAATGGTTAAAGAACATACTGTTTCTGTAGATGACGAATTATTGCCTCACGAAATGATGATTGTTCAATATTTTCTTAAAACCTTTTATGGTGGCCATTATGATGTCAATATATTTTATATATGAAATTTATGGTATTTATGTTTTCAATATTCTTCTGTATTTTTTATTGAAAACATACCTTTATGCTTTTCATGTTGTGCAAATTCGATAATTTCATACGAGGAAGTGTGGACTACCACCCCCTCAAGTGATGTGACTCATTCATGAAATACATGGAATGTATAAAGAATGAAATTAATGAAATTATGTGACCTAAATGACATATATATTATACTGTAATTATAAAATATATATCTCTCAATTATTTTTAATTCCATTAATATGTCAAAGAAATGAAAGTAGTGTTCTTGCATACGTACGGCCTACCGTCTCCATGAACGATGCTTTTCATTTATTTTTATCTCCAAATGTTATGGAATAGTATAAAATAAATCTTTACTGGATATATATGATATTTAAATCATTAATAATATTCTGGATATGATTTTCTTATAACTACATGGACAATCATTCTCAAACAAGTTCATTTTTGACTCATGTACCAAACATCGACAAAAACGTCAGATATGAACTCACATTATTGACCAATTATTATAACATTATAATATGTGATATGAACTGAATAATAATATTTAATGGAGTTCCTTATGAAATTATAAATTGACCAATGTTTATTATTCAGTAATAAAAAGAAACGAACAAGACAAGTCATACTTGAGGTAAGGGATCCTACCTCTCTCTTTCTTTTTAAGTACTCTTTTTATATAAATTAATTTAAGATCCTATTTCATATGTTGGGGGATGTTATTTTATATATCTATTACTGTACATTCTATGTTCATATGATGAGAGATCATATTTGGTTTCATCAATCCATTTTTTTTGGATGTTTTAAGTGGCGCCGTTAGGCTTCCGAGTTTTCGTAAGGGATTTTTCATCTCAATTTTATTCCCGTGAGATTTATGCTACATTTGACACTATTTATTTTGAGTGGTGTATGTAGCTCCCATTATTCTACTCATTGTGTAATATACATTATTTTATCGGTATTTACACCATCGATTTACAATCTTTCTTTCATGGGGTAAACGTTTCGAATGTTACCCAAATCAGTAATGAAACCTTTCACCCTCCTCTTTTTGAAAGACTTATTTTGTTATGTCTTTTAATTTTCATATTTTTATTTTGGGATATGTAATTATATATCCTTATTGATGTAAATATCATGTCCAAGTTATGAGATACCATTTTCCCTCTCATCAACTAATTTTATGAATTTTAAAGTGACGTCGTTAGGTTGTCGAATTTTACCAAGGGAACTTCTTAACCCAATTTCGATTTCTTTGGGTTCAACATATAGTTATTGAATACATCATCCTTTGAATATGTGTGAATGTAATTTGATTGTCTTATAGTTAATATCCACTTATATTGGGTGTATTTATATCTGTCACACATAATTATGAGATTGAATTATCCTTAATTTTAAGGATACCTTCTTTATAAGGGATTTCATCTCATTTTACATTTCTATTGAGACTTCATTATTGTTATGCACCAATTCACTCTTATATGGTGTATATATTTTACTTTGGGATATTATATCATGAATCCAATTAATCTCATGATATTATAATGTTCTGATTAAATGTTATTCCTTAATTATTGTATTCAAGTGTCTCTCATTTTGTTAAAAACCCTTTAACTAAAATATCGTTTTAAATGTTTTAATGATTTATTCTTATAAATATTTATCATTAATATCGATGTTTTCAAAATGGTTTTAAGGGTTTACTTATATGGATATTAATGGTTTAAAATGTTAAAATCTTTAAAGTGGTATGGGACACTTTCATTCAAAAATAACTTTATTAAATGTTTTAAATGGTTTTGAAAATGGTTTTTAGAATGGATTCATTTTCTTAAAATGTTATATTGTTATTGAAATGTGGGAATGTTATCTTTCCTTTATGCTTATGTTATGTGATATGATTATGTTATGGTTCTTGGGCATTGATTTTGAAGACGGGTGGTTCCGTGAAAAACTAAGGGTGGGTGAGGCCGATATAGCTCTTCAATGCATTGGGTAACACGAAGGGGTTAAACGTTAAGGTTCATCCGAAGAGATTTAGGGAATATAATGTGATGGGTATTCCAAACGTAACCATGAGGGTTACTCCCTACGTAAGAATGTTATGATTGCCTCAATTTACCTTTATGTATTATGATTTCTATGAGTTATTCCTAAATCCTATGATTTCATGTGGTATGTTAAATTTCTTATGCTTTATGAGTAATGTACGTTTTCATTGATTCTTATGTATACATGGACTAATGTTTTCTTCCCATATTATTATAACCCCTACTGAGCTTTTTATGCTCATCCCATGTTTTTTTGAAATGTTTTTCATAGGACATAAAGTTGAATATGGTCAAGGATGAGATCAAGGAAATGTCAGGCTGTATAAAACAAGGAACTAGACCTGAATCTTTTGTTCAAGAGTTTTTATTTTTTGAAAAAAATGGAAGTTGATTAGATGTTTCTACTTTGTAATCTTTGAGATGTAATATTTATGTCCTAATTCTCTAAAACTCTAAACCTAAAAAGATCCTCAATGTAAATTATTCATTTAATTCAATAATAAGTAATGTTTAAGGCCGGGTTCTAATAGTTGGTATCAAAGGTTAGTTTAAATAACTTTAGAGGTTAGGGTATTCTTTAAGCATAAGTGACATTACTATAATGGATAGGATTTTAGAAAGATTCGTTGTTTTTAGATAAAGTGAACGAGTAAGTATATCTTAGTGTTTATCTTCCTCATTAGTACATAATGATTTTGTTGATATACTCACACTGACATTTCTGGTTTTATTAAATGGATAGATCTAGCAGGAACCAAAGTGACAATGGGTTTGAAGGAAACTGTAGTGGTTCTCTAATTAAGAGACTGGATGAAGTGGGGGATTCAATGAGAAATGTCGTGGTTATTCTAAACCAAATATCAAGAGTCATGATCAACCACTTGAACCTTGGTGAGTTCTCTAATGCATCATGTACGAGAGAACCAACTTGACATGGAAGTTCAGGTAATAATTATT
Source organism: Viscum album (assembly GCA_963277665.1). Taxonomy (NCBI): domain Eukaryota; kingdom Viridiplantae; phylum Streptophyta; class Magnoliopsida; order Santalales; family Viscaceae; genus Viscum; species Viscum album. Next base: position 1,512,098,424 of record OY728157.1, on the reverse strand, counting down.
AAGGTAACTATTAGGGTTTATATGATCCTTACTTTTGAGGTAATTATGGTTTACTATACGTTATGATGGAATATGAACGATATGAGATAAACTTGTGGTTAAATTATGTTATAGTTATTTTTGAAGATTTTATCACCATTTGGGGAATGTTATAAGAATTATGTAGTTTTGAAAAAAGGACAACACATAGACCGTGTGACAACCTGTTGCGTCTAACAAAGCTACGGGAATCGAACCCACAACCAAAGTGCGACTGGTATTTATCACATTCCACTGGACTACGTGAAGTCCCTGGTTAGTTTGAATAATTATTTTTAGTTAGATGATCTTGTGAATCTAGAATAAGTTGATTTTGGGTTATCTATGTAAATTATTAACCTATCATGGAGGATATGTGATTAGGTTAATTACTTTTCAGTATGAGACTTTAAGAGTAATTGATGTTATTTGGAGATAAAGGTTAAGGTTTATCTTGGAAGACTATGTGATTAAATACTTCAGAGATTTGGGTTTCAGTGTTACTTTTTATTACGTTGAAGAATTTTATGGATACATGTTTATTGAATGGTCAATGTTGAACATTGGGTATTGTTTGACAAATGTTGGAGATTAAAAATAGATTTTTTTTATAAAGGATTATCCTTTTTTGGTATTATCTAATATCATACTAACCTTTTTGGTTTTAGTTTTGGTTAAGGTATAAAGTCATGGGAAGTATATAGTTATCTTTTTTGGATTAGGTGATTCTCTAGAAGTTGATTATAGCTCTCTTAATGTGAACAAGTCATCCTAAATACTCGTCTTTTGGAGAAAATATGAGTTCGTGTAAGAAATATAGTAAAAGTTTAAAGTAAACCTGACAAGTAAGTATGTTTCCTTATATTGTAGTTAAGCTCATAAATAACTTCATCAATGAAAATTAACTTAAAAAAAATGTTGTCTATTAATTTTTCCAACTGGGGAATCAAATACCATTTAACCCATCACAAGTTCGTGATTTTATTGTTGTTAGCTTTCTCCTAAACATGTTTTCTATCACTCTCCATCAGAACATGACCCTTTGTTTTCTCCTCCCTGTCCATGTTTTCCTACTTGGAATCATAGTATTTGTTAACTCAGGGGGCCTTTGTAATTATCTTTCTTTATTTTAAAGTGATTGTTTTACTAACTCTTGTTTCAATGTGGTATTTTCAAGGAAGTTTCCAAAGCCGATTTTAAAATTGCAAGGACGCAATTCCCAAATGGGGGGAAGGATATAACACCCCAAGTAAATAATAAATAAGACATTTTCATATTTATCCATATTTCTGAATAAAGGATTAATACTACTTTAAAGGGAACGGTATGCTCGATGGCGTACCCAATACGCAACAACGAGTTTCTTTGAAATCTCACAATGCACTCTAATAATAAAATAATATTATTTTAAATGGTTGTTAATGCCTAGCCATTTCAATGGCAGGAATGAACGGAACTAACTACAAAATTATTATATATGTTTGTCAAATATTTTTACTTTTATCCAATAAATTTTAAAGGCTTAAAATGAAAATGAATCCAATTTTAAGCATGAATCTTCTAATATTCTTTAAAAGGTAGATTAACCGCCTTTTGATGGAGAACCCTTCTTAAATATATTTTTGACAATTTTATATGTTGTATTTGACAAAATAAAATCCTTCTTTATAATATGGACATCAAAATTTACTTTGTGTAATTTTTTGTTTTTTTTTGATAAAGATCATTTTTAGTGAAAATGTTCCATTTTAATTCAAAACCTCATTTTAATATAATTTATTTATATGGATATATTATCTTTTTAATTGAGAATAAAGTGTATTTAGAATATATTTTTACCATTTAAACCAATGATGGTCATTGTAATTAATTTCACTTTGAAATTGGACTTAAACTAGTGTCAATGTTTTAATAGATATTGTATCTTAAAAACACGTTATTTGTTTTGACAGCGGGAATAAATTATTAAATTAATTAATGCAACTTATATATTTTGAATTTTGTAAAATAGACATCATTTTTGAATTCAGAATATCAAATATAGATTAGGGTGATTTTTTGTTATTTTTCTGAAAAACATAAATTTTTTATGAATAGTGAAACCACTAAATGGTAGTTAAAGAAACTGATTTTTCATTTAAATGAAACTTTACCACTTCTATGATTTGATTTTCAAAAATCTGACATACATGGTTTTCATTAGGAAGTAAAATTTTTTTCAATGAGATTAAAATAATTTTTTGGTGAATAGTAACTTTTTAGTTTTATTAATCGCAATTAAAGGTAATTAATGTAATTTAAGGTAAAGATAATGTTATAATAATATGGAATGACCTTGAAAAATGTCCTTACATTATTGGATGAGTCATGTCCGACCAATACAATCCATGGGTCAACTTGGGGACCCCATGGAGCCAATTTGGTGGGAAAAATGACATTAATAACTTTTTATTTAAAGTTAAAATTAAAATGTCACAAACATGTATTAATTTACTAAAACAATTATTACATGGGGTTATACAAGTCATATTTTTTACTATAAATATTCAATATAAATCTAAGAATATTTATTATATCATTATAGTTTTTTTAGAATTTGTAGACATTAAATAAATTATTTTATTTATTACACCGTGATGATGCAGTGATTACCTCATAAATGAATGATTTAAATAAAATGAGAAGATAGGGTGAAATATAAGTCTTAAACTTGTCACAAACATATTGTATGGGTGTATTTCAAAACATTATCACCTTATCCTCTAAATATATCATTTTGGGACCTTTAAAATCTGAAAATCATTTTATAATAATGTAATATTTTATAACTTTACAAGAGTACCCATCCTCTTATCTTATAAAAGGCCCCCACCTCTGCCACCTTAACCACACCTCTCAAGCCTTTGGCTCGGCCAAAACCTGCCCATTTCATATCTTCACATCCTTCTCTTCATCATTGAAGCATCACCTTTGGCAGAATGATCTTTAAGAAACCCTTTTGTTTCAAACGAAGAGGAGTTACCCGATTTGAAGGTAATGTCATCACTTGTGTTCTTTTTTTTTTATTTTGCTTCTCCAAACCCATAAACTCTTATTATTCCTTTATCTTGTAAAAACAACAGTATCTTAAATATACTAGGATGTTTTTATGTGAAGTATTCGAGCTACACTTACACACACCTGCATCTAATGGTTAAAGAACATACTGTTTCTGTGGATGGCGAATTACTGCCGCACGAAACGATGATTGTTCAATCTTCTCTTAACACCTTTCATGGTGGCCATTATGATGTCACTATATTTTATATATGATATATATGGTATTTATTTTTTCCATATGATTCTTTATTTTATATTTAAAACATACATTTATGCTTTTCATGTTGTGCATATGCGATAATATCATAAGTGAAAGTCTGGACTACCACCCCCTCAAGTGATGTGACTCGTTCATGCAATACATGGAATGTATAAAGAATGAAATTAATGAACTTATGTGACCTATAAAACATATATATTTTACTGGAATTAAAGTATATATATCTCTCAATTATTTTTAATTTCAATAATATGTCAAAGAAATGAATGTAGCGTTCATGCGTAAGTACGACCTACCGTCTCCATGAACGGTGCATTTCATTTCTTTTTATATCCAAATGTTATGGAATAGTATAAAATGAATATGTACTGGATATATATGATATTTTATTCATTAATACTATTCTGTAGATGATTTACTTATAACTACATGGACGATCATTTTCAAACAAGTTCATTTTTGACTCATGTACCAAACATCGACAAAAACCTCTGATATGAACTCACATTATTAACCAATTATTATAAAATTATAGTATGTGAAAAGAACTGAATAAAAAAATTTAAAGGAGTACCTTAATCAATTATAAATTGACCAATGTTTATTATTCAGGAATATAAAGAAACGAACAAGACATGTCAGACTTGAGGTAAGGGATCCTCCCTCTCTCTTTCTTTTTAAGTACTCTTTTTATATAAATTAATTTAAGCTCCTATTTATCATGTTTGGGGATGTTATTTTATATTCCTATTACTTTAATTTCTATTTTCATATGATGAGATACCATTTTTGATTTCATCAATCCATTTTTTTGGATGTTTTAAGTGGCGTCATTAGGCTGCCGAGTTTCCGTAAGGGATTTTTCATCTCACTTTTATTCCCGTGAGATTTATGCTACATTTGCCAATATTTATTTTGAGTGGTGTATGTACATTCCATTATTCTAATAATTGTGAAATATAATTTATTTTATGGGTATTTACACCAACGTTGTACGGCCCTTCTTTCTTGGGGTGAACGTTTTGAATGTTACCCAAATCGGTAAAGGAACCTTTCACCCTCCTCTTTTTGAATGACTTATTTTGTTATGTCTTTTAATTTACATATTTTTATTTTGTGATATGTTATTCTATATCCCTATTTATGTAAATTTTATCTCCATGTGATGAGATACCATATTCTCTCTCATCAACTAATTTTATGAATTTTAAAGTGACACCGTTAGGCTGTCGAATTTTACCAAGGGAACTTCTTAACCCAATTTCAATTTCTTTGGGTTCAACATATAGTTATTGAATATGTAATCCTTTGAATATGTGTGAATGACCTTTTATTTTTTTACACTTAATATCCACTTATATTGGGCGTTTTTATATCTGTCACACATAATTATGAGATTGATTTATCCTTAATTTTAAGGATACCTTCTTTATAAGGGATTTCATCTCATTTTACATTTCTATTGAGACTTCATTGTTGTTCTGAACCAATTCACTCTTATATGGTGTATATACTGTCCTTAGGCATATTCTTTCATGAATCCCTTTATCCTCATGATATTATAAAGTTCTGATTAAATGTAATTCCTTAATTATTGTATTCCAGTGTCTCTCATTTTATTAAGAACCCTTTAACTAAAATATCGTTTTAAATGTTTTAATGATTTATTCTTATAAATATTTCTCATTAATATCCATGTTTTATAAATGGTTTTAAGGATTTAATTATATGGATATTAATGGTTTAAAATGTTAAAATCTTCAAAGTGGTATGGGACACTTTGATTCAAAAAACTCTTTATTAAATGTTTTAAATGGTTTCGAAAATGGTTTTTAGAATGGATTCATTATCTTAAAATGTTATATTGTTATTTCAATGTGGGAAGGTTATATTTCTTTTATGCTTAAGTTATGTGATATGATTATGTTATGGTTCATGGGCATTGTTTATGAAGACAGGTGGTTCCGTGATAAACGAAGTGCGGGTGAGCCCGATATAGCTCTCTAATGCATTGGGTAATGCGATGGGGTTAGACATTAAGGTTTCTCCAAAGAGATTTAGGGAATATACTGTGATGGGTATTCCAAACGTAACAATGAGGGTTACTCACTACGTAAGAATGTTATGATTTCCTCAAGTTACCTTTATGTCTTATGATTTCTATAAGTTATTCGTAAATCCTATGATTTCCTGAGGTATGTTAAATTGCTTATGTTTTATGAGTAAAGTATGATTTCATTGATTCTTATGTATACATGGACTAATGTTTTCTTTCCATATTGTTATAACCCTTACTAAGCTTTTTATGCTCATACCAAGTTTTTTTGAAATGTTTTTCACAGGACATAAAGTTGAATAGGGTCAAGGATGGGATCATGGAAATGTCAGGCTATCTAAAACAAGGAACTAGACATGGCTCTTTTGTTAAAGAGTTTTTATTTTGTGAAAAAAATGGAAGCTGAGTAGATGTGTCTACTTTGTAATCTTTGAGATGTAATAGTTACATCCTAGTTATCTAAAACCATAAACCTTAAAATACCCTCAATGTGAATTATTCATTTAATTCAATAATAAGTAATGTTTAAATTCGGGTCCTTATAGGATATCCAGGGGGAAGTGGAGGGGGGTCTTTTTAGGGGTATGGGGGTATGTAGGGGGAGTGGTGGCGGGTAGGGGGAGCTTGCAGGGGGTGGGATACAGCAAGGGGGGTGGGGTGGGGGTTGGGGGGGATGTGTAAGGGGAGGGTGGATGTTTTTTAATGAAATGGGAAGGTATATAACCACATATTCAATCCATTGCTATAAACCATTTTTAGTTTAAGCTTCATCCATTGTTTCAAATTGTGGTTATAGGTCTTTCCCTATAATCACGCCAATACGAGTCACAATTCATTAAACTATGGCTATAACATATTTTATCAGTTTTTGGGCTTATAGGCATGGTTCCAAACCATGGATATAGCCTAAATTTCATGTAGTGTATGTTTATATGATGTATATATAATTCCAATTGAAATTTTATATCATAAATATCCTTATTTTCATGATATTTTTAGCTTTTTGTATTTTTATTCTATCAATTGTATTATGATTCAATGTACCAAAGTGGTAACATTTTGTTGTTACAGTCCCATTATCTATCAATATTGTTTATGATTATGCATTCATTAATGAAATATTATGATATGTATTTCAAGAAAACTCATGAATCTTATTTTTATCTTGTTATCCACGATATCATCATGTATTATTACCATTTTTACACTAATTTATAAATAATATTATTAAGAAAACACTTTTATGAAAATCTAAATTTATTTTTCTTTTTTAGTTGTAAATATGAGTTCTTTCAAAACCATGTTTTCTATAAATGTTTTTAAAAAACAATTTATGTTTAAAATGTGTTAAATTATTTCATTCATTTATAATTTCCCCGTGAATGAATTTTTTGAAAATTGTTTCAAGAATTATTTATATGTTTTCAAATAATATTCAAAGAAAAAGGTTTTAATTTTTTTATGATTTTGTTATAAGATTTAAAATCTATTTTCAATGAAAATGGTTTTGAAGAATATTTATGTTTATTTTTTTCGAAGCGGAAAAATTATTTTCCCCAAAAAGTGTTTGAAATAAAATTGTAAATATTTCGTTATAGTGTGTGTATTTTTGAAATTGTTTTATGAAATGAATTTTAGAAAAAGACTATTTTCCTCAAGATAAGTTCCATGTGATATTTAGAATTCCTTCTCCATATTTGATGAAATAATTTGTTAAATATTATGCTTTACATGGGGATTCTATCCAAGAATATTATTCATATTATTTTTTTAATGGTTTATGTTATGATGGAATGATATTAATGACACTCATTTCTCATCTACATGTTATATTCATTTCAAAACCTTTTCATTTCATGGGTTATGATTTTTTGAAATGATTATTAGATCTATATATTTTCTACAAGTAATGATATGATGAATTTTTTATGAAACCTATTTAATTTCATGGGTTATGATGTGATGTTTATGAAACCCATGTGTTTATACGAGTCATCATATGATTCAAGATTTATTATATTGTGTAATATGTATTTATGATTTTATTATGTGATGGGTGAAACTAATATCTCTCTCCAAAGCATTGGGAAAATATTTATATATCATTAGATAATGAGAGGAAATGATTTTAAGGGATAGATCCATAATGGGGAAAATGTTTGTCTAGATCCACAATCAGAAATAGGTGGGTCTAATTCCACTATTGGAAGATGGGGAGACCCGATCCACTATTGGAAGATGGGGAAACCCAATCCACTATGGGTAGATGGGGATACAAGATTAACTATTGGACAATGGGAGACCTGATCCACTATATAATGATGGGAAATCTTGACCCCTTTTTAGGAAATGACCAAGACTGGGGTTGTTGGTGTGTCCCTCCTAGTAGGTGTTGTCCATATAAAGTTCCCTAATATGTTTTTGTAATGAATATATACTTATAAAGACTGATATTAAAAATTTATACATCTTCCACAAGTCCATGTATTATTCCTGTGTAATTATTTCATGGGTTATGTTCTTGATTTACTTATGATTCATGTCTTATTAACTTCTAGTATTTATTCCATGATTCATGTTCCTGATGTTTGATATGCAGGGTATGATACTATAATGTTATGATCATGTTGTCATACATTTATACTAATGTTTATCTCCTATGTTTACCCTTATCGATCATCTGATCTCACCCATTTCATATTTTTCCATTCCCCAAGTTATGAAGAACGATTTTAAGTGGATATAATAAAGGGGAATATACTTATGGGAAACATTGAAGATCTTTCAAAATGTTATAATATTTTTTTATTTTTTCTATAGAAACTAAACTATTACCATCCTCAGGAATTTGATTTTGTAAGGTTCTAAATTATAATAAAAAATGGTTTAATATCTATGTATATTAAACATCTGTCCATATAATAGTAAAATTCATAAATCATATTAACCAACCAGGCATGAGTATGTGCACTTAGGGCTCTAACTATAAGGTTCTAATATGAGTTAGTCTAAATAAATTATGTTACCCAAATAAGAAAAATGGAATCTATAATAGTTTTCTTGGGGCCAGACACCAAGATCTCTCATGTTCACATAATAACCAAAATTAACGTTCTCATAGTCTTCCTACCTGAAATCAATCATAGACCCTTGGATAAAATATTTAATGATCTTATGGTATTAATCTAGAGTTTTATGATGGTCCCTCGGACAAATCCACCCACATAACTCAGTTAAACAATGTTCTACTTCATGAAAACAAAATCATAAACAAGTTCCATACATGTAAAATCATTTCAAATGATAAATTTCATAATCCAACATGGAAATTTTAAATAAAACACCTTTCATAAGGTAAAACCATTTCAAAACCATTTTATAAATTCTTTTAAAACCATATAACATATTTGATCCATTTTACCAAAAATTTGTAGTACAGTCATGGAACTCCAATTTAGAGAACGAACCTTAAATTCTCTATTTTCCACTCAAACCATGAATCACATCAAACATGGTATAGAAATAAATCAGAAACATTATAATATCAATTAAACCAACATAATGGAAAGATAAATCATAATTTAAATGTAATCTAGGGTGAATTACAATAATTAGCGAAACATACGTAAAAATTAGTTCCAACCTCACTGCATTTTAGGAAAATCACCCTAAATAGGTTGGATACGACATCAAAAACTTCAGACACATAAAAAACCAAAATACCCATTAAAATTCAAGGTTCTTACAACCCCATAATCTAGTGTTTTATACATCCATTCAAATGGAAGAACAAAGATTTATAAGGGGGAATGGAGATGAAATTAAGAGGAAAGGAGATTACACCTAGAAAAACCACATTTAATAAAATGATAATAGCATCAAAATAGTCTATAAGAATCTTCCACTCAAAATAGAGGGGATATTCATGATAGATAGAGAAAATGGGGGCCAAAATCATTAAATATTAATATAGTGAAATTGTAAAATTACACTTTTTAATGATCTAGAAAGATCCACTGGGTTAAAATACATAGTTAGGTAAACCATTTTACAACTATGATGGAGCTACTATCTCTCCAAAATATGTCTCATGGTTACCCATTAGGACTTGAATGATTTTAAAGACCATTCTCAAAGCATGAAAAATAACCCTATCCAAAAAACCATCCCCTCACGTGGCTAGTTGAACGGTTAGAAAAGACATGTGCCAATAGTGAACCTTGTTTTACCTTACCAAAAAATCACATTCTAAACCATAAAAACAAAGGAACTCTATGAATAAAATAAATTTATAAAATATCTGGAAATTAGAAGTACCAATGACAGTATTGGGGTAAAAAAATCCCCACTATACTTCTTTATACCTCCAGAATTTCGTCAGGAAAATGTTGAATAAAAGAGGTGACATCACTACTCCCTCAACAAAGCTTCCTACTGCTATATAGCATGGTTATTACTACCATGATTCAAGAGAACATAGACAAATAATATTAACATAACATAGGGAAACTTGTTCTAATAACGTAATACATGGATATTCTTTACCTTGATTGTTACATCTAGCTCATCCTCCAAATCATCCCACTCCAACACATGAGATGGGTTAAAATGGTATCTCTTCAGCTGGGAAACTTGGAAGACATATTTGATCAAGTTAAAAAGTGGTTAGAACTCTATATGATGGTATACCTTCCCAATATAGTCCACATTAGGAAATGACTTGACATAATTTGGTTCTAGTTTTCCATACATACAAAAATGAAAATGTACCAATCAAAGGAGTAGCAAAAGAAAAACATAACCACTAGCCTGAAACTCTAACAGGTGATGATGCCAATTTTCATATTAATTCTAGTGAATAAAATATTCCATAAACCTTTCATGAACCATTTTTACTATCTTTTACATCTTATAGATGAGGCCTGACTTTATAAAATAATTCTCACCCACCATAGTACAACAAAAGGGTATTGGCATGGTCGCCTGTATAATGCCAGAAACAGGAGAATCTTGATTAAGGCCTGATGTATATTATTATAATAAAAATAATGAAATGGTAGTTTACTTTCCCTGAAACCAAAATATCCAACAAACATGGTTAAAATATTTCCTTGATAGTTGGGATTGTCTTCTTGGACTAACCGTCCATCGGTGAGTGATATGTCATGCTCAAGTTCATCTCAATTCCTAAGTCCTCATATCCAAAACCAAGAATTAAAATGGAAATATCATATTGAAATTATCACCAAGGTTACCCCATTAATATGAACTACCTCTCATATATACATGAATATGTGGTTTTCTATCATCATCAACTCCCTGATGGGAAGGGAGTGGGTTTATTTCATTATATGATCCAAAATCACATATATAAGATCATTCCCACTCAGAGTATGAGGTACAATATTCCACAAATCAATAAGGGTATTAGAACACTTACATACTAGGATGGGAAGTGTCTGTAACAACATGTATGGATTATTCTTCTCCTATTTTATTCTTTAGAAGTTTAATCGATCCAGAATAAATTCCATCATTGCATGTCCCCTCCTCATCCACCAATACTTTCCTCTCAAGTTATAAAAAATATTGGTCACCCTTGGGTTCACAAATGAACTCTAATGATGTAAATTACATCCTTACTCATTCTCAAAATACCAAATAATTTATTCTTAAAGTGGATAGAACTATCAAGATACTAAATTCAATCACCCAAGGTCTCAACACTATTTAAAGCACTATTAATCTACTAGAACATGGGATTTGATATCTTCTACCTCTAAAAAAATAAAAGGAATGAGGGTGTAACATAGAAATAATACAATAACATATACTCTCTATCCTCCTATACCCATATATTCATATCAGAAATCAAACTCATCATACCACAATCATTAGTTAATTATTGAACTGCCCATAATGGAGGCTTTACATTCATTGAATTAACAACCACATTCCAATTCATATGTGTATATGAAAAAATGAAATCAAATATCTAAATGTATTCAAATGAGAGTATTGTTTTGTTTTTTAGGTTCCTCTATGTTATAATATACTTTATGATCTTATTATTCAAATATTATATAAAATACTCCCTAAAGAGGAAATTTCACTATGTCTTCAGTGCATGAATCATATTAGTTAATTCCTTGCCATCGGTGGGATAATTATCCGCATGTTTGTGTAACTTGTTTGATTCATAGACCACCACATTGACATGCTTATTCGACACAAATCCCAAACCCACACCATAATCGTGACAATACATCGAATAATCTCTCCCATGATTATGATTAATCAAAAATGGGAATATGTCAAATAGGTCTTAAACTGCTCAAAAGAATTCTACCAATTATCATCCCACTCAATGTTCACCACTTTTATTATCGATGCCATAAAGTGCGAATATATACTAGTTATTTATTGAATAAAACATCTATACTACATGGCGATGCCCAAAAATCTTTAGATATCAAACACATTCTTAGGACTATCATAAGAAATGACTACTCAAATCCTCTCTGGATCCATTAAACCTCATTCCGTAAAAATAAAGCATCCCTAAAAATTTATTTCCCAAATAAAGAATCAGAACATGGATACCTTGTAATATACACAATGGTACTTTAAAAAACACAAAAATCTTCTAGATAGTTGATGTTATCCTTATATTTTGTTGAATATAAAAAGATATTTTCCACAAAAATGAATATAAAGGAGTCCAAAAAGTTGTGTAAGATCTGGTTAATCAACTCCATAAAAAATATAAGAGACTTGGTAATCCAAAATAGTATAATAAAATACAAAAAATGGACATAACTTCTTTCAAAGGAGATGTTTAGAACATATTCTTCCCATACCACCAATTAGGGGTACCCCAATTGAAAATTGATCTTTTAAAATCAACAGTTTTCACCTGACAATCAAAGAGTTTAAAAATTACGGGTAGTGTGTATTTATTCATTATAATCACCTGATTAAAATTCAAGTATTCAATGCAATGTTAGAGGATAACATCAACAATATTTTAAAATAAAATGGTTAAAGCCCATGGTGACATGGTTTTATGGATAAAAGTTTTTACCTCATAGCCTTATAGTTGACCATTAATCTTTTTATACTAGTTCAAGACATCTGGTAATATGATAAAGAAATATTTAACTTCCTAGAGATAATACTGGTAGTAAACTTTAACACTTTATTTGGAGGTAACCCTGAAAAATTAATTCAGAAACACATATAGGTACTTTTCCCCAACTACTGTATGTTCACCGACTGAACTCTAATTAGATGAATCAAGGAGTATTCGTAAAAACTGGAATGAAATAAACCCCAAATCCAAAGAAACAGCTACATCGATCATCGATCATAATCCCTTTTACCCTAATGTATTTTATTTCTCCCAAAAAGAGTATGAATCTAGACTATACTTTAGTAAAAATTGAACAATTACATAAACAAAATCAAACACCCATATTAATAAATAGGTGGAAAATGTGCACGTCTAACACAAGTAGTTCTTAAATGAACTCCACATTATAAATTAAAACTCATCACTTTAGGAATATAAAAACCTTCTTTTTCTTCTTTCAAAAAAAGTATTATAAAATTCACACACAAAAATCAACTCCACCTTCATAACCAAATCATTAATTTACATTAGTGAAATAAAGGAATTGATTATGCTTGTGTCAAATAAAATAGATTCTATGGAAGAGTTAATAAATATTGTATCTCCAATGATGGACAACCTAAATTCATATCCTCTAGAAAAACCTATGTTGCATTAAGTCATTATAGCTCATTCTTTCTCTGATCCTTATTCACCTAGTGGTAACCACTCTTTCCTTAAGGGTGATATATTCTACCCTTATAAGCATTTGACTGCACCTATGAGAATATTGTGTTTTTTGGGCCTACACCACTCCCCCACAAAGATATGTTGAATAAGAACTGATTATATTTCTATATTCATACATTTGTGGAATACCCTTAGAGTATCTACAAAATTATTCCTAGTGTTCCCAAATTTCCAACACATGTAACAAAAAACTAGTATATTCACTATATATGATATGTGATCTATACCTAATGAATACTGGAGACTTTTTCTTCTACCCCAATGAGGTTCTCCATTCTTCAACTTCTTTTATAATAAATAAATATGGTTTAATCCTACAAAAAAATTCCACCGGGAAATGTATTTCTATACATATAAGCCTTTTCCACCATTTCAACCACATATGAGTTTCTTGGTAGATAGAAAATAATAAGCAATGACATGATGTAATCATCTATACCATATAAAGAAAATAAGACTTGAGGTAGGTATTCATGAGGATATCTAGAGAAAAATGAAACAACTCACTAGATTGAGTTGAATACTTATCACTGAACTATACACTTGATCCAATTTCAATAACTCAGAAGTCTTCATTTCCCTCAAGGTATCTGGGAAAAATATTTCATTAAACATATGCTTGTAAGTTGTCCATGTTTGATCTTCACGCCTCCTCAAAAGAACCATTGAATCCCAACACTTCCTACCTAGTCCTTATAGAATGTACATGGTGAAGCCATCTTTAGATGTCTCAAGGGTCATTAGAAATAGAAATATCCACTCGAGATAACACAACCACTCTTTAGGATCATTGGGCCCCTTCTCACCATGGAACACTTGTAGTTTTTTCTTTGTAATATTATGCGTTTGTTCAATGATTGATTCCATATCTCGACCACAAACATGAGCTATGTATTTTTTTCATATGAATCATTAAATAAACTATATATTGATTAATATAAGGGTTCCCCTAAATGGTGTTCTCTGCAAAACCCTATCTACACCTGGATGCGGTTCTTCTAGGGTGAATTTTCTATATAAAAAAAACATTACTCAAACATAATTAAATCTTAAAAAAAATCATTAAACCCAAATGAACCCTCATCATGGGTTTAGATGAGTACCATAATAATTAAATAAACTACTAAAAATACAGGAAAACATAATTTTTTTAAATATTTCCCACTGTGCATAGTTTAACTGCATGGTTAGATAAACAATTTTAAAACCATGTAGATTCTAGTGGAGGTTTAATAGAAACTGCCAAATTGTTTGTGCATGATTACTACTAACCATGTGCCTTAACTATACACATTCTATATAATCCTCCATTTTCAACGAGAAACTCAAAAAACCCATGGGTTTTCCCCATGACTCAAAACAAAATATAAAATACCTCAAAACAACATAAAAACTGAAAAACATGATCAAAATAAAATCAAAATATCAGGTCACTCATGGAAAATCAATGTTTGACATGAAAAAGAGTTATCCATGGACTCTTACATCCCATCATCTCATGTCCCGACTTTTGTATCTCCAGTATACTACTTAATCACAAATAAAACCCACTATGATTCCATTTTGTAAAGAGATGACTTTGTTCTACCCAACCTTTCACCCATGAAATCCAATCTTATGTACCATAGTGCATTATCGATCACCATTGGTTGTCGACAAGAAAGGATCATAACGAAAAATATATTATAAATGGTTTTTCCCATAGTAAATTAGAATGAACCATCCATGAAACAGGACAAACCCACCAATATAATCATAGTCAAAAAAATTAAATACAATATCAAAAGTACAAAATAAATAAAAAAATATACCATGAGAAAAAATATACATAAAAAAACATTCCATAAAAAGATATATATACATGGTATCTTAATTAAATATATTTAAAATAAAAATAATGGGAAATCGACTAACCAATGTATATACACACATCCCAAGGTAAAAAAACCCCAATAAATGACTTCATATGACCTAATCCTTGTGAGACCACATCCTCCATATCAAAAAACCATATTATAGTAATGAGGAAGAGACACCTTGTATATGGTTCCATTTCCTATATCTCCCCCCCCCTTCAAAATAGAGTTTACATACACCCAATGGAATATCTAATGTGTGAGGTGCTTAACCTAGAAGGATAAAACCATGAATCTATTTAAGTGATTTACCCACAAAGACCAATAATCTATCTTGAAATCACATTGCAAATCTAAACCACTTTGAAAACATTTCACATGCCAATAAACATTTTTAAATCCCTATTTTTTTACATTTATAATAAAAAAATTCCAAAATAATTTCTCAAAATGAATGAAATACGCAAACGGGGACACACATAACAACATTATTAATATACCCAAAAAAACATAGTATGGGAATCTATATAGTCATCCTTGTCATATAACAAATAAAAAAGGGAATATAATAACTCTTTACATCAAACATTGAACTAGTAAAATTCATAATGCATATAAACAAACCTGAAATAATAAATTACTCCTAGTATTCTAACCATAAGGTTCTAATGAGAGTGTGCCTAAAAAAATTGTGCTACCCATATAAGAAAAATGGAAACTATCACAGACATCCCTGATCTTATATCCAAGATCTCTAACGGTCTCTTGGGAAACTAAATGGAAGAAATCATATTCTTCCAACCTAAAGGCACTCACAGTACCTTGTAAATCAAAATAAAATATTATGTGTTCTTTTTATATAAAGTATCTCACATTCCCATGGAAAAATCCTCTATCATTCCTTAGTTTAACCATGTCCTAATGCATTCCTTGATAATCACAAACATGTAACATACATGTCAAATATTTTCATAAGACAAATTTAAAAATCCAATATTCCCATTTTAAATAAATACATTTTTACAACTTAAAACTATTTTTAAAACCATTTTATAAATCCATTTAAAATAATAAAACCCTTGGAGAAATTTTATCCCACATTTGGGGTGCACTCAAGGCACTCCCAAATGGAAAAACCACTTCAAATATACATTTTTGAAATCAAACACTGAATCATATCAAACAAGGTATAAAGATCAATCATAAAGCATTTAAATTACAAATAAAAATACATAAATAAATAGAGATTGATAATTTACTTGTAATCCATGTAAAACACCCTTAATGATAGACACATATCATATAATCACTTCCACCCACATTTACTTCAATGAAAGCCACCAATAATAGTTGAGAGAAAACCTCACACAACTAAGCCACATGAAAAGAAAAAAATACTACATTAAAACCACAATATAGTCCAATCCCACCTTCTTGGGTTTTATACATCAATGAAAATGGAATAAAAAAGGTTGATAAGGAGGATATAAGAATCAATAAATAAGAAATGAGATTACCTCAAGAAAGGAAACTCTAAATCTAAATAGAAGACCACTAAAATGGACAGGATGATGCTTAAACACTATAAATATGGGATGTGCATGATATATGTTTAAAATTAGGTCAAAAAATCTTAAAAATTGACCATGAAATTGGTAGAAGATCATTTTTAATCAGTTTTACAGGGATGCATGGTTAGTTCAAACAATATTGTAAATTATGTCCCCACTGTGGAAGAGCTACTATCTCTTAGTGAGAGGTTAAACAGTGTCCCCATGGGCCTCAATTTTTTTAAAAATCATGAAAAATCCATACTTCCCAAAAACTATCCCCTCACACAGTTGGAAAATCTTTTAATCAATCATATTCCCTGATTTTCATTCCCAAAAGCACGAATTTTCAACCCCAAAATCCCAAGGACTCTTTGAATGAAATAATATAAAAATTGAACTCAAAATTTGATAGACCAATGACATGTTTTGTTTAATGAGTATATCTTTTCTTATGAAGAATACATACATGTGATATAATAATGAAAACCATAATTCATGCACCTTAGTTCTATTGAAACATCAAAGAAAATATTTATATTTATCACTATGGACTTCATTTCTATGAGGTTCTCAATATTATTTTCCATTCCCTTATTCTGAATATTCTATTACTTTTCCTTAATTATCTTCATCTTCTTCATTATAATTGTTTAATATCGAATTTACAAACACCGAAGGTCCTTGTCACTTTTTCTTCAACTTTTTTGGATTTATATGTTTTTTATATGTAATATATTATCTATTTTTTTTTCAAATTTCTTCCTCTTTTATCCAACATATATATCAACTATAATAACGAATATCATTTTCTTATTAAAATAAGGTAACTATATTAATTATTCATGTGATATTTCTATATGTTAAAACATTACCTGAAACTAAGCCAATGACTTATTTTAATTTTTCTTAAAGACACGATGTTTCCATCTATGAAAATATCACAACATCAATTCTGAAATTTCCATGTCTTTAAATTATTCCACATTGGCATTTGAAATATCTATATTTTCAATGGTAAAGATTTATTATTTATGATATGAAAAATACAATTATGGTTCCACCCCATATTTAATCAAATTATTATGTTATTTTTAATATAATGGATTACATCACTTTTAACCATTTCAAAATGAAATTATTTTATCATAATTTTATCATCAAAAGTTCATTATAACCTCCTAAAAGATCATAAAAAATAATTATTTCAATGTTTTATAGCACATGCATGTATAATGGAATTGAAAATATATTGTATTAATCATACACCCAATTTACTAAAAGACAAATATTATAATGATAATGACATATGATAAAATGATATTTCAACAATAGAACACCACTTCCCATATTAACTCAATAATTTCTAATACATGTGGAAAATGTATGATTGTGAGAAAAATAATGCGGGGAAGAACAAATACATTATTCCTTAACCCAAATCACCCAAATTTTAAAATTATAAATAGAATTCAGGATTTATGAATCCCTCATCATAAAATTATTTTCAATGGTGGTAGTTTATTATCCACCGCACAACTTACACCAATGTGAAAATCACATAGTGATGATATCCTTGATGAGTCACCATGGTACCCATCATGGTGTTTCTCTACAACCCATTAGATTTCTCACCCCCTTCACTAATACACTTCCATTTCCTTATTATGTTCAATATTAACCATGTGGAATTCATTCTCTATGGGTTTTATTTCTCCCATGGAATTCCACGGTAATAAAATTTTTCACTTCATAATTTTACTTCCAAACAACCATTTGAATGACACATACAAATTCATAGTGAACTCAAATGTATCATACACACGACCCCATGAATCATACATACATATAGTGTGTTAATACAATTCATACACTGATATTATTTTTACAAATATAACTTAACCCAACATGTACTAATATTCATCCAATTCAGAAGAGTAAATGATTATTATTAATAATTCTACCTGAAATATCCATGTATCCATAAACATTTTATGTAGTAATATTTGGTAAACATATTTTTTAGTAAATCACCATTTTTTATTCATTCCATATAAATATATTTTATTTGAAACATTATTAGCATAATTGTTTGAATCCTTAATTATTAGAGCATATTTTACTTCTTCTAAGTTAATATCTATTACTCCTATTAAAATGTATTAATTCTCTTACCTTTTTATATGAGTAATGGAAATATATTCTGAAAGTAGGTTCCATGATGTTTCCAATCCTTATTCAATAATTACAAAGTGAGACCTTTGTTGAAAACTATTTTTCCATCTTCAAGATTAGATTATTCAACCTAAATCCAAGAAATTTTTCATTCCATACTAAAAACAGATCACAAATATCATTAAACATTTTAAAAACATATTGAAAAGTCTATAACAAAAAGTCACCCATTTTATTGAAAATGAATGAAACCATTGATATGGGAACTCCACATCTTCATAGATTTTATAGGTTGGGTTTGAAAACATTTTCTAGCCGGTAACCACAGTAGATATATACATCTCATTATCAATTATGAAATCAGTCTACTAGATGTAGTCAATAACTAACTGGTAATCCTATTAGAGGGGTTTGGTGAGGTTATATGAGATGACATATTATTGTACATTATTTTTGGTAAGGTTTTTATCCACTTAGTCAATGTAATGGTTCATATACATTATATGAAACTATGTAGACTATAACATATATTGGTGAGAGATCTTATATAGTTAAATATATAATTTTAGTTTCATGCATATGTCCTTGTGTATTATTTGATACTAGTAACTATAATGTTTTTTCTATTTGAGTATATGGAATCTCTTTTTTATCTAAAAGTGGAGGAGTATTTAAGGCTAATAAGTCCTAATTAATTTTTGGGTAATCATGTTGATGGTGTGAAAATGTAAATTTTTGTGATTTCCATGGGTTCATTTTCTTTTATTTTAAATTTATTCTCACTTTTCATAAACAACATTGATTATTATTATTATCTTATATTGTTTAAACAAATTTAAAGAGCATAATAATTATTATAAAACATTTTTTTCTCATATATGATTGGTAAAAAGTATAGATTTATTATGGACTAAGAGTTATGTAGGATGAGCTAGTCTATATTAAAAAAATGAGTTACAACATTATTGAAAGATAATATATTACATTTTTATAAAAATATATAAATAAGATATTATATTCCATAGTGGAAAATTACATTGTTTCATTTTCTATTGATTTATTGGGGTTAACTTCTAAATAATAGGTGTAATTGTGTTTCAATTTAATGTTTGGAATATAAATGGATTTTATTCCATTGTATTATATGGATCAATCTTAGTTGAGATAATTAGAATTTTAATTTACAAGATATTGTGGTGAATTTTTTTCAGACCTTGCATTACACCATGTATTTCCATGATCTATTTAAATAAGAAAGGAAATGGAAGTCTATAGACATAAGTATTCCACTAAAAGTTAATATAATAAAATCTCAAGAACCCTTATTAATTACAAAATATAAATAATATATATGATTAGTTTAAAGGGGATATGTAGTTTTATAAAATTAAACTATGACATAGGTATTATCATTTATGAGTGAAACCAGATTAAATTCTTAATATGGATTTATAAATTTGATACGACCAGTATGAGTATCTAGTATGAAATATTTTTAAAATAAGGTTTCTAAAATGTTCAAGTGTCTAATAAATATAATATTTCATCTATTTTTATACTCCCTTTTAGTTTTCTTTGTATATGATATTGTTATATATTGGAGATATGGGGAGCAGAATGGATTACATATTTATATAATCCGAGAGCAATTGAAGGACAACCAATTTTTTTGTAATCTATATAAATTAACTTCTCAGATTCATGATGTAAAATTAAATTGGTATGTGGAAACCAAAATTATAACTTAAAATGATCATGAAAAAGGTATAGTATATTATATTCTCTGATGTTACCATAACCATATTTGATATTAGCCATTTTATGGGGTCTATAAGATTTTTCCATCACTTTATGTTTTATATACTCATATGATATATCTGATAAATAAATTATTCATGTTTGTGTGGTATGGTTTTTCAAAGAAGATGTCACTATGTAACTGATTTATATTTTTTCTATTAATTGAACTTGGGTAATTCAAATTTTAATGATTTTTTTTAAAATTTTATTTTGTTGGTATTTTTTATAGTTCATAGTTTATGAAGGATTTCGGTGTGACTTTGTATGTTACCTTTATACAATAGTTTTCTAGTTCATGAATTTCATAGAGTTACATAAATTTTTTAACATGTATATGATATGTATATAAATTTTAACATAGTTAATTATCATGGTTGGTTAGAACTTAGTAAACCATGAATCCAAACCATGTGAATGTGTTTTTTCCTTCTAGAGTCTTCTACAAAGTTACAACATCTTTTTCTAAACTCTGTGAAGTGTCTAAGTGATTTTTTTGTTATTTTGTTTTTGATTTTACACCTCTTTTTATTTATGGTGTTTTTCCTAGTATTCCTTATTATGGTTCATTCAAGGCTAGGAACACACGAGGAAGCTCATTTTTAGCATTCCATTTGATCTCTAACCCCTATAACCTTCTTTTAAAATGTATTTCACAATGGTAAAAACTCTATTATTCTTATTTTCATCTCTTATTCTTCCTTAAACCCTTCTCGTTACATTTACTCTATATCTTTCAAACCCTATGAATTTTAGGGTATTTATTTGGGGTTTGGTATGGTTTCTTCATGTTTGTTTTTATTATGACTCTTATGGGACCTCTTGTGTCTTCTTGGACTATTCTCTTTCATAGGTGAAGACATTTGGATCGATTTCTATTGAAAAAATTTATTTTTCTGTGATATTCATTAAATTGAGATGGAATTTGAATATTTTATGTTTCTAAATGATTTATTTGATTAATTAGTTTCTATTTATGATAATTAGAGTGTATTTCAAAGAGGTTTTAAGTAATTGATTCTAATAGCATAAGGGTTTTATGTGGCATTTCCTGGGGAACAAGAAATTCCAAGTGTTGATAAATTGTTTAAATAAAAAAATTTCTATAATGTATGATTTTTAAAAATTCATTGACCTTGGTGGGGTCAAGTACTAAATTGATAAGTTTTTTATGAGGTTTTGGGATCTATATTAAAATATGGTGAGTTAGTTCTTTGATATATTTTCAAATTTTTATGAAGAATTGTTTTAGAAATATTTTGGAAATGGATTTTAAATGATTGATTTCAAAGAATGGTCTGAAATGATATTTCAAAACATTAAAAGGTGACTTCCCATTATGAGACAATATTAATTTATGTACCACTTATAACATTTATATCATTTGTAAATGGTGAGATAGGGAGGATATTTTATCCCGTTGTTGTATAGTGACCCCAAATAGGGTGTAGTTTATTTATTTGAGGTATTCTCTAGACCAAGGGTCATGTTATGTTAAATTTTTGGTGTTTTTTATTTATAAGGAGTTATTTATTATGAGGGTCTTGATGGTGAGTTGGGATTTACTAATTCGACATTGTTTCATTTTTTCTCGTAGATTGATTTCATTTCTCACCCATAATTTATTGATTGAAATACATGTGGATCCTACATATTTTATTGAGGTATGAACAAAATTTCTATCTAGTGTTAATGAGTTAGACTAAATTCTCTATAGTGTTGGATACTATATGGTGTTGTTACAACTATAAGGATAGCATAAAAACAAGGTTCTTTATAAACATAGGAAATCATGCAATGAGATAAAACCGTATTTTATACTAAATTTGAAATAAGAATTAAATGAAATTCCATTTGTAATGAATTGAAAAAAATGGTGTGCTTACCCAAAAGGATCGATTTCACTCACAAACTACATACACAATTCACTGTATGGCTATCTTATAGTTTTCTTTATAGGTTCCTTGGATTGGTCTTCTTCTAGTCATATTATTCAGGATAAAGGTTGGTTTGGGATGTGGTGAGATTCCAAGACTCACATGGATATTGTAGTAGTTTATTATTTTTTATTATAGGTTTTATATGTCTTGGCTTATGGCCTAATATAATGGTCAAATTTTATTATGTGTTTACTCTTTTATCATTATTATCATACAGTTTATAGATATGATTCTCTCTTTATTTTCATTTATCTATGGATTTTCCCATTTATTTATGATTCTTACTTAAAATTATTGTTGTTTTATGTTTATATTAAGGGTTAAATTGGTCCCAAATATCATGTTTTGAGACCCTTGAACTTATTACCATCCTAGAGAGATTGGGACCATTACATAGGTAGCTCATAAGCTAGTTCGGGCATTAATTGATGGATGTTCTAGGTTGTTTCATGATAAAATTTTGAAAGATCATTACCTCTTGATATTTGAGTTTTGTCAAGGTAGTATTGAGAATAGGGTTATTGTTAATAATTGAGTGGTGGGTTCATATGAGTGCTTAGAGAATTATGCTTTTCATTAAATCTCTAGTTTACATAGATTTTGATTATATTTATTGAATTTTTATATCATTAATTCATTTTTAATGTTGTGATGGTACTTTATTCCTAGAGGAGTACATTAATGAATTTTGGGATTTTTTTAGTTTAGTGGAAAAATGGTGATTAAGTAAGGGCCACATTGTTAGTAATCATGGTCTTCTAAATGGTGCAGTTCCTAAGAGAAATGGTTCTAAAACCAATATAGAGCCAATCACATGGATGGTTCATGATTCAGTAGATCACACATCTAAATAGTGTCTATATCAATTTATATTTTGAATTTTTTTAATCCCATTTTGTTTGTTATATCCCATTGCTTTATGCCATTTTTGTGATAACTATTAAAGTAACTTTCTTTGTGTTTGATATTGGTTGAGTACAGTCTGATTTGAAAATTATATTTAGATTTTTTGTTTTTTATTTTATTGTCATTGTATTATTTCATTAAATATTTGTTTGGATAAAAAAATTGAAATTTTTTGAGTGGTTTTGTTTTTGAAAATAATTTGAAAAGGATTATTGAAATCAGTTTATGTTTTATAGAAAATATTATTTTTGTATCTTGAAATTGGGAGTTAATTTTTAAATGGTTTAAACGATTAGAGTTGTGTCATATTTAAATTAAATCCAATGAATTTATTTATTTTTAAAGGGGTGTTTAAATTTAAAATTAGAATAATTAATGAATTAATTTATATTTTTTTCAAATTTTTTATTATGAGTTTCATCAATTAATTCAATTTGAAAATAGAATTTTAATGTAATTTGGTAAAAAAATCAATTTTTCTTTGAAATTATTTCTAAATGTATTTTAATAGAAGTGAGTTTTTATCAGAGATTTTAATTTTATGATTAAAATTTATGAGATATTTTTGTTTTCAAATCGATACATTAGAAAAATTTAAAATGGGGAAACAATTTAAAATGGCGTTTTTTAAGAAATGTGAATTTTGAAAAATTGACATTTTAAGAAGTGTTTGTTCATTAAAATTGTCAATTTTAGTTATCCATTTTGTTATGGGATAGTTTATTCGAGTAATAAGAATAATAAGATCAAACCATGTTTTGTTCTAGTTACAATTTTCGTCTTAGAGTGGCCTTGTTGAATGATTGGTATTCACATTTACCATTAGATGTTTGTTATCCTTATTGGTGTCTCTTACCATACTCCATGATGAGTGGTGAATCTGTAACATTTATTTCATTCCAAGGTATATTAATTTAGTTCCATATTAATTTTTTAGTGATATAGGCTATTATATAATAATGTCTTGGTTATGATGTATTATAGATACATGTTAGAGAGTTCAGTTTGGTTTAAAAATTTGCTGATAAGTCTTGTAGGTTTCTTTTTGGAGACTTGTGTGTTTTCCTTTACTGTTTTATTTTTGGAAATATTATTAGTGTTTGGAATTGAGAATTTTCTATTTACACTTTTGTAGACGTTAATGAATTTATTATAAGTATTTTTTCCATATATCCTTCAGGTATTTTATCACGTTTTTGAATAGGATCAGGCCCTAGTATTTTTGGTTTCCCCCTTATTAGGTTTCTAAAGTTTTCCTAGGTAGTGTAAATTTTAGTTCAATGTTTTTATGGATTAATATTGTGTGATCATAGGGACAGTTCTTTGATAAATTGTAAATATATTACCTTATTGTTGTTTTGGAATTTGTTGTTTATGGTATTTTGGGTTTGGGGTGGGAATATGTTCTATATTTATTATCATAGATTAACTGAATATTACAATTACCTAGGTATGGTGGCCATGATTTTTCATATTTTTGGAAGCCTCTTTTGCTGATATTTATAATATTTATGAATGAGATTTGTGTTATTTTTGTGAACACATTATTTTATGGGTTTTTATTATATTTTTTGCAATATTTTTTTAATGTTTTAGAGTGTTTTTTAGTGATTATTGGTGCTTGATGGATTTGGTTGATTTTGGAAAAATTTTAGACATTGGATATCAGGGTTATGGTTTTGGCCTTTTGGTTTGTCCTTAACTAATAACACCAATTTTAAGATTTCTAAATGGTTGGGAGACCTATGCATATTTTCCCTTATCTCTTAGGTTTTTTTGTGTTCATTTAGTTTTTATCTTGTAGAATTCTCATTGGTTTATGCTAATGATCTTTTTGTTTAGTAAAGTTTTAAATTGGTAATGGTTTCCTCTCTCAAATTATTTAAAATATTTAGTCTTCCTAACTCACCTCATTCAATGGGGTGTTATTATGGATTGACCATATTTACTTCCACTATTTCAGGGACCTTCCAGTGGAAAAAATTATATATATGGGAATTAACAACAACTTGTGTCATTATATAAATAATTTATTATTATTTTTTTTTATTTTTTTTATTTAAATTTATAATAGTTTCTTATTTGAATTTTATTTTTTCAATAATTTTTTTGAGAAAATGTGTTAGGGAACAATGTTTATAAAAAACATTACAGTACCCTTACATGGACATTCCCTACCCTTATGTGAAGTTTATTATAAATATTTTTGGTTTTCTCTTCATAGTTAGTGTATAGTTTGTGAGAGTAATATGAGTTACTGTGAAACATACATTTCTAAAAAAATATCTGAAACATGATTTGATAAACTATGTGACAATCATATCAATGGATATATATTTTAGCACATCTATTTTTCTCGGATTATGAATACTTAGAAAAAACACTTGACCAGCCCATGTGAAGGTGTTTTTTCTTTATAGAGGAAAACCCATTTTTCCAACATGATTTACTAATCCTGAAATGTAACCATGTAATGTTTCTTAGTGTTTAATTTTTGGTTTTTCTTATTTTAGCCCTCCTAGGATTTATAGTGTTTTCTTATTTCTCTATAATCATTATTTATCCAAGGATAAGAACATGGGAGGGACATCCTTCCCCCTCCCACTTTGATCTCCAAACAGTCCAAACTTCTATTGATGTTGATTTTCCAAGGTAATCCACATATTTTTTTGGTTTCACCTATTATTCTCACCCCATACAATTTACTTTGGTTTTCCCTATCTCATAAAAAACCAAGGACTAAAATTTTTCATATTTTAGGTTTGGGATATTTTGTCCAATTGGGGTTTCATTCCAAACAGCACAATAGAGTCCTCTTTGTCTTTCCTTATAACAATTTTTTTCCATAAAAAATATCACTTCTATGGGAGGCAGAAGTTCAGTACCACATATAATATATGAAAAGGCCCTATTATGGGGAGGATATCATCTAGTAATTATATTTCAAGAATATAAACTATCTATTCCTAGTGTGCTACTTAGGACAAAGGTGTCCTAGAGTGACACACACTAGTCACCCTGTGTCATCCTACATCCAACACACATTGAACCCATGACTGATGTGGGACTCAGTTCAAAAGTGTAATATCATGAAACCCATATTTCATTCTATGAAATTATGTAAGCAAAACCCCTTGATCCCTATAGAATGTATTAAATCTTAATTGGGACTCAAAAAAAATTCTCCCTCATCAATTTCCCAAAGAATCAAAGGGTTCCAACCACCCTAAAATACAAAATGTTTGATAAATTGGATCTCATATCCCCCCGCCATTTTATTGTCTACATTGGATCACTACCTCATAGTTTTATTCTTCATCAGTACTCGCTGCCTACATCGGTGGTCACTGGAACCTTCCATAACTGAAAAAGGCATTATGATGGGGAGTAGATAATCTAGGACTCACATTCCATCCCCAACACTCCTCTATGTTGGATGTGGGACCTAGGTCAAAGGAACCACATCATGAAACTGACTAATCACTCTTTGAAACCCCATTTATAGATACCCATGAACCTTAGGGAATGCACTACATTTTAATTGGGACTCAAATATAAAATCTACAAAAGTGGCCAATTTAATCACCCTAACTAGAAATTAATGTAAATATAAGGGAATATTGTGATAAAATGAAGAAATTATTGGTTTGATATGTTTTAAGAAACTATATGGGTCAATAAAAAAACAACAATGAATCAATTGAGAACATAGACCATTATATTAATGTATGGGAAACTATGTCACACACTAATTGAGATTTAAGATAGTTAATGTTATGTAACTAAATATCAAAATCTAGATGGACATGATGGTAGGAAAAAAACATTCAGTTTACATGAAAATCCTTACACGATTTAGAGGGATTCATAAAAAGACTAATTTTTATAAAAGTAGAGTATGAAATAATGGAACAACTGATATGCCATAATATAATAATTGTTAAATAACATTAAATAAATTCATTTGTGATAAATATTTATGATTATTTCTAGTATATAATTTCATGGTATATAGAAGAATTAACCAATACGACTATTTATCAACATAGATCATCTATGATTCCATGAAATCAAGGATAAAATTTCAATTTTATCATGAAATGATTAAACTTTAACATTGATATTACATAAGTGGGTTGCATCATCAAAATCTATTTAGAGTATGAGACACTAACACTAATTTATAGTGTTATATTATACATTTGAATGGTTTTAAAGTTTAATTTTATTTTATTTTTATCCTTTATTATAATGTAGTTCATTTTAATTTTTTTATTAAAATTAGATATAAACACATGTCAATATTTTGATGGTTTATACTTTTGAAAAACATGTTTTCTCGTTTGGAAAAATAGGGATTAATTTTAAATTAAATAATAAAACTTATATGTTTTAAATTTTGAAACAATTATTCAATATTTGAAATCATTAGGCCTAAATTATGTTAATAGGGCACTTTTATTTTTGGCCATTATGAATAGTAACTTTAGTAATTTTTTTATCACTCTTAAGGGTAAATCATGTAATTAAATTTATAATTAATATTATAAATTGACATAACACCAATAAAAATTCCATTTTATTACTAAATTTGATTCTTATCATCCATGGTTTGAAATGGATTCACTTAATGGCCAATTTCCCATGAATATGACATTAATATTATTAAAATCAATGAATGTGACAAAATGTCACACTCTCATTTTATATAAGTATATTAATTTTAATATTGGGATAAATAAGATATAACATTTCATATATGAATTATTTGGAATTAAAAAATAATTACCCACATCATAGATATTTATTTGTAATTTTAGAGACTAAATAATTACCATTAAGGATGACACAGTAGTGATGAAAAATTTATCTTATTAATAGAATTATCAGATAAATGATTTCAAAAATAGTAAAAGAAATATAATTTGAAACAATTAATGTGATCCAAAAATTTTATAATTAACTATGTCTTTTTAAGAGTATGTTAAATGTTTGGTTTCGAAGTTATCTTTTGTGTGGATTTTATTTAAATTCAAATAATTGTTTTATCACATCATTCAAAATTATTTTCTTCTTCTACTTCTTGAATCTATGTTTTTACATCTAAAAGTAATAACCCAAGTATCAACCATATACGTAAATTTTATTACAATCATAAGAAAACCATATTCACCACTTTATCCACTATATGAATAATAATATCACCATTTGTACGTACGTACGACTTACCATCTCTACATCGTGGTGTAATATGTTACTCAACAATAAACTATACATATGGGTACAATAATGATTATACTAGATGTAAATAATTAATATAACAAGATAATTATTTTTTATAATTAATATTACATTCAATTACATACCATGTATCCATCAATAGAATGAAACTGTTGCTTGTTTGTACGTATGGCCTACTGTCTCCACGACGCGATGAGATTAATTATCCACATTAACCAATATAGAATTATTATAATATTTATTTGATGGGTAAAAATAATAATTATGAACATAATTTCATTATTTATATGAATAAAATATATCATATACATAACAAACTTGACTTACATGACAAAACTAGAATGGAAAAACAAATAAGTTAACACCATAAACAATGGAAACAATAAAATATTATTAACAAAATGTTAAGAGAGGGTCATATATGATATCATAAATATGTATATGGTTCTTATAAAATTTAATAACACACATTAACCATTATACCGTATGTTAACACACACTCGAGTAATTAAAAGTATAAGGTAAGGGTTTATTTCAAAATATCATTATTATACGAGATTGTTCATGTGTAAGAATTTACTAGAACATATTTATCATTCATGTTGATGTTTCTTAAAAATGTTCTCAAAATAAATCATTTTAAGGTTTTAGGTACGGAACACATTAACTAAAAAATCATTTTAAATGTTTTAAAGATTGATTATTCTAAACCATTCTAATTAATGTCCATATTTTCAAAATAATTTTCAGGATTTATTTATAAGGACATAAATGTTTTAAAATGTTAATTCCTTTCAAAAGATTCAAATAATTATAGGAGATGTTAATTAAAAAATATAGTTCAAATATTTTCTTTTATAAATTGTGCAACTTTTAATGTTTTTAATGTAAAAACGGGATATTTCTCTCATCGATATTTAATGATTTTATTAAATTATTTTAATCTATGTAAATATACATTATTGGATTTTACGCTTAATTGATATTGATTAATTATTATATAATATTCCATATTGTGTTGAATGTTTTATGAAATGTTTGACTACGTATTTGATATTTTAACACCATTCATGGTTTATAATTAAATTATTAACATTTTATATACAATTTTAATATGATTGTTTATGTTATGTTCCACCCTTATCATATGAGGAATCTATTGGACTTAGTAAGTGACAGGTGGTGCCCGCTATAGCCTCTTGATGCATCGGTATGTATCAAGAGACAAACTACTATCTTGGCACAAGGCCTTGACAGTTTGTTAATGGTCTTTCCATGATTCCTTGATGGTATGG
This sequence comes from Viscum album, assembly GCA_963277665.1. NCBI lineage: Eukaryota > Viridiplantae > Streptophyta > Magnoliopsida > Santalales > Viscaceae > Viscum > Viscum album. Next base: position 1,512,068,410 of record OY728157.1, on the reverse strand, counting down.
AAATGGTATTGGCACAAGGCATTGACAGTATGGTTATGATGTACACCGTTATGCATTTCCTCATTATAAGATTAGTTATTGATATTAAATGTGATTGTTCCACAAGTGGAATATCCATTTTAATGTTTAAATGGTATTATTTGATTTATTCACTCAATATTATACTGGAGATAATGTTTTAAAAGGCTTATTTTTAAGTTTTATACCTTTACTTATGTATTTATTGATATTTATGAATGCATCCTCTCTATTGTTTATCCTTAATGAGCATCTGAGATCACCCCTTTATTTTGTTTTATTTTTACAATATTCCAAGATGTGTATTATGATTTATATACAGGGTTAAGCTATGATAATAATGGATTTCATGAGTAATTATCTATGTTTCATTTTATATTTTGAATTTTAATGTAATGTTCATGTATATAATCCATTTTCCAAGACTACTAAGTTGATTGGTTCTTTAGGATTTGATTCCATGTAATCAAACCAATGTAATAAAATGATTCACTAGCATCGGGATTCGTGGGTTGTGGTGTTATAGTTAATACTATAGAAATATTAGAAACAACATTGGAAATAGATTTATAAATATTAGATTAATGATCATAAACCCAAGATAGAATTTGAAGATAAGTATAGAGGAATATCCTAAAATTTTGCTAATGTGGAGATTATGCGGGTATTCCTAGAAAATATATCCATTTTTGGATACTATATATGGATTTGGTTTTGGAATAGATGTACCTAGTAGTAATAACTCAGACAAGGTGTTTTGGGCTTGACTCAGGGTAACCTTGTAGACAACAATGGGCCTTACAGTGCACCTGGTATGAAACTCCTGGGAGATATGCTGAGGATAATTCACATTTTCTTTACAAACCGTTATGAATTATTTATGGGTAAATATGACACAGAAGAAACCATTTTTATGATTATGATAGTATATATATGTAAATATTCAATTAATTATTAGAATTTTTATAGGTTATACATTATGATATGTTCTAAACATAGTGCATGTCGTCATTTAGAAATAAAACCCAATAGAAGGAATGATAACTCCAACAATACACATGATCCAAAGATTAAGAAGGATCATATATTTCATAGTTAAGCCAATATTCCAACAAGAAATATTCTCCCATGTATTATCATCATATGAAAAAATGGTATCATGTGTCAATAAGATAAGTAAATAATTCCTTGAGTCCTATGGATTTGAAGGGTAGAAAGATAAGTATATGATTTTATAGAAAAATATCGATAAATGGAAGAAGGGAATGAAGTATTTTCCCACATGTGATAACTGGGGAAAGAATCACCCTGGTAAATACCTGAAGGGAATGAGAGCTTGTTATAATTGTGAAGAAAATGGAACCAATTTCATGATTTTAAAGCTAAGAAAAAGGTCTCTAATGTACATGTTTTCTTCTACTAGAAGATGGGACACTATACGAATCAATGTACCAATCATTAGAGTATACCCAAATGATGTTATTGGTTAATAATAAAGTCACAATACTATCACAGATGAAAAGGAATAATTAATGTGCTTATGTATTTACTGAATAATTGTGTCATTTGAGTATTTTATCATTGATTTACTACTTATATAAATTATGAAAATATATAAGGATTTTACTTCAGTACTATTTCATTAAGGATTTGAGATTGTATAGTACCAAGTAAAGTGACATAGTTGCAAGTTCAAATTTTTGGAAAATATATGGTTGAGGGAAATATTACCATTAATATGTTTTTGATTATAAGATAATGACATTGGAATAAATATATGATTGATTTGGATAATGTATATTGGAAATTATTGACTACCTTGGAACTAATTAATGCTTTGTTTATTCCATCGTTATTGGAGATCACAACATTTTTCATTTAAGGAGTGTATCCAATATTCTATGATTTACAAGGTTTAATAGTAATTAAGGGTATTACCAAATTTTATGATAGTACATGTTAAAGGTTTTCACATGCTTGTTATGTGGCAAAAAGAAATCTGCATTATGTCATGTGACATTAAATTTACATTTTTGGACTATGAGTTTGGATAAAAGTATTTTGGATAAGCCTAAAGGTTAGAATGAATTGAATTGGATATTAGATAGTATTATATAAGTTTAAAACATTTCTTAATATTATTTATAGAACATTATATTAACATAGTTTTATGTAATGGGCAACCCATAGGTTGGGAGACAACCCATTGCATCGGACAAAACTTTGAGAATCAAGCCCACAACCAAAGTGCGACATGGCTTTATCACCTACCACTAGCCAACATGAAGTCCCTTTTTAGTATAATATAGTTTCGATTATTTAAATGGTATAAGGTTATATTTTTAACCTTATAGAATATTTTATTGGTTTTATTATATTTTGAAGATAAATATGAGTTTGTGGTAGGAATTAGTTAAAGCATGAAACTCTACATGTTAATTAAGTAGGATTCCTTGTGTTCTTAGTCTATGATGTAAATTAATTCATCAACACTTGGGAATGTATCATAAAATAAAATAAAAATTCCTAGTAATTTCTCTTGAGAGGAATAAAATAGTCCCTTGGATCTTCACAAATTTATAGCTTCATGGTTGTTAACTCTCTCATAATAATGTTCTTTAGCACTCTCCATCAAAACATGATGGTTACATTTTCATTCATGTACATGTTTTATTACATGGAACCCAATATGAATTATCTATAGGGACCTCTGTTATTCCTTTCCACTATTTTTAAATGGTGATCTCATTAATCCATTTTCCTATATGGGATTTAAATAAAGATTTTGTTTTAAAACTCCAACCCATAGTTTTCGATGTTGAGTTCAAATTGTGAGGACGCAATTTATTAAAGGAGGGGAGAATGTAACACCCAAATACATTATAATATTTTAATTTTTCAATGAACATTATTTTATTTCATTATTTTTACACAACACCATGTTAATACTACGCTACACACAACAATGAGTTGTCTTGCATTACACGTAGGGCCCAATTTTACATAATAATTGTATATTAATAAAATATTATTATTTAATATGATAAATAAAAAACCCATTAAATTAGAGTTTAAGAATATTATTAACTGTATATTAAAGTTTTTATTTTCTATATAATTTTAACATTAATATTATGTGATTATTAGACATAAATTAGAACACATTCAGGAATTTTTGGATAAAAGAAGTGTTATTCAAAAAAATATAGTTTTTCTATGTTGTAATGGTGCACTAATTTTAAATCAAATATTTGAAACTTGAATATATTAAATTTGATAAAATAATATTATACCTTGGAAGCGAGACATAATAATTTATTTTGGATAAATTTTTTGTGCCTTTTAATAACGTTGATATTTTTATGAATAGTGAAAAATACTAAATTTTAATTGAAAATAATTTTTTTAATAAAAATAATATATATTGTTAAGTTATAATGTTTAATATTTCTAAAGTATAATTATATAATATTTTTATCATTTAATATAATTTATGTAATTGTAATTATTTTCACTCTAAAATTATATATAAAAACATGAAAATATTTTGAGGGATTTTACTTTTGAAAAACTCGTTTTGTCCTCTTGAAAAATGGAAATTATTTTTAAATTAATTAATATAGATTCTGTGTTTTAAATTTTTAAAAATGGATTCCATATTTCAAATCAGTGGGTAGCAATTATGATCATAGGCTACTTTTATTTTGAGTCATTATAAATTGAAAGTTTAGAAATATTATTTATTACGACAGTTAAGTTTAAATTTGGTAAATAAAGGTATAATTAATTTTATAAATTACCTAAAAAACTATCAAAATCCAATTGGATGACTAAATTAGACCCTTATCATTTATTTTTATAAATTTAATCACTTAATGGACACTTTCCCATGATTATTACACTAATATTATTAAAATCAAAGAATGTGAGAAAATGTCACACTCTAATTTTATATAAGTATATTAACATTAATATATAGATAAACAGGAGATAACATCTTCTGTAGGTATTAATTATAAATATAAAATAATTATATAAATCATAGAAATTTATTTTTAATTTTTATAGATTATATGATTTCTATTAAGGAAGACACAATAATGACACATAATTTATTTTATTAACATAAATATCAAATAAATGATATTAAAAACATTAAAATAAATATAATTTCAATTAATTAATGTGATCCAAGAATTTTATATGTTATTAAGGGATTTTATTATTATATTAAACGTTTTATTTATTTTTTATCTTTTATGTGTATTTTATTTCATGTCAAATAAATGAATACTTTTAAAATAGACACTATTGATATTTTATAAAAATAACATATTAATAATTTATTTAAAAATCACAAGATAAATAAAAATTAAAAAATTATAATTATATGGTCTAAAATTTCTTATAGTTTCAAATTGTGTAAAATTAAAACCACATAAGTAAATTTTTATAACAATGTAATATTTAAAATATTATTACGATAATTAATATTAAATTGACTAAATATGGATACATCAAAATGATATGGTTTAAAATAAAATAAAATCATGTCTATATTTTTTTATTTTATAGGATTTAGAGCCATCCTCTTATTATCTTAAAAATAATCCACTTTGGATCTGTTTGAATGTAAAAATTATTTTATGTTAATTTAATATTTGTGTTACTTCCAAAGGTGATCGTCCCCTCTCTCATAAAAGGGAACCTATACTTCTCTATTAATAATACATATTAATCACTTTTTCTCATCCAAAACATTTCTATTTCCTCTCCTAACATTACTTAATTTATTATAGGGGCCACAATTTGGGTAGAAATCCATCCTAAGGAGACATTTTGTACAAATCAAAAAGAGATACTCAAAAAAGTGGTAACCATGTTATCACCTCTTTCAAAAATTATTCTATTCTTATACTTCTTATTTATATGTTGTTTCCATATCAATGTAATAAATTCATTATCAACCATATACTTAGATTTTATTATAATCATAGGACAACCATAATCGTCATTTTATCCATCATACGAATAACAGTATCACCGTGCATGCATACGTACAACTTACCATCTCTACACCATGGTATAATTTATTATTCAAAAATAAATTATTTAAATGGGTATAATCATGAGTATAATGGATTAAAATAATTAATAAGACATTATTATTATTCTGTATAATTAATATACCATCAAATTCCATACCTTGTAGTCATTAAGGAAATAATCTTGTTGCTCGTGTGTGTGTACAACCTACTGTCTCCATGAAGTGGGGAGATTAATTCTCTATGTTAACCATTTAATAATGATTATAAAATTTACATAATGTATAAATTTAATAATTATGAACCTAATTTCATTATTTAAATGAATAAAATATATCATATTCATAACAAACATGACTTACAAGACAAAATAGGAATGGGAAAATGAAGCAGTTAACACCCGAAACAATACTAATAATGAAATATTATTAACAAAATGATAAAAGAGGTTAATATATGACATCATAAATATGAATATGTTTTTGGTAAAATTTAATAAAAATATTTTAACTATTATACATAAGGTTAACACAACCTTTACTAATGTAAAGTACAAGGTAAACGTTAATTTCGAAATAACCTTATTATCTGAGATTGTTTATGTGTATGTATTTACAAGAACATATTTATCATTAATATCCATTTTTCTAAGAAAGGTTTTTAAAATTATTTTTAAGGTTTTATTCAAGGGAATCATTATCTAAAAAATCATTTTATATGTATTAAAGATTCATTCTTCTAAACCATTCTCATTAATGTCCATGTTTTAAAAATGGTTTAAAGGATTTCTCTATATGAACATGAATGTTTTAAAATGATAACCTGGTTCAAAAGTTTCAAAGTGGTATGGGTGAATTTGATTAAAAAATCTCTCATAAATGTATTGTTTTATAAATTGTGGAACTTTTAATGTTTTTAAGGTTTAAAAGACATATTTTTCTTAAAGAGTTCTAATGATTTTATTAGATTATTTTCATCTATGTCAACATTCTTTGTTGGATTTTATTCTTAATTGAGATTGATTTATTATGATTCAATATTCTATATTATATTGAATTTTTTAGGATATGTTTGACTATGAATGTGATATTTTAATACCATTAATATTTTCTCATTAAAGTATTAACATTTTGTATGCTAGTTTTAATATGAATGTTTATGTAATGTTTCACCCTTTTCATATGAGGAATGTGTTGGACTTAGTAAGTGATGGGTGGGGCTCACTATAGTCCCTCGATGCATCGGTAGGTCTCAGGAGATAAACTAGTGTCTTGGAAGAAGGCCTTAAAATTATGGTAATGGTATTGGATTGAGGCCTATATGGTATGATAATGGTCCTTCCATGAGGCCATAACGATATGGTTATGATGTCTAATATTATGTATTTCCTCATTATGCGATTAGTTATTGATATTCCATGTGATTATTTAGAAAGAAGAATATTCATATGAATGTTTAAATGGAATTATTTGAATTATTTGTTCCATATTATGCTGAATATAATGTTTAAAAGGCCTTGTGTTATAGTTTTATACCTTTCATTAAGACTTATACATATTTATAATAGCTTCTGCTATATCGTTTATCCTTACTGAGAATCTGAGATCACCCCTTTCTTTTGTTTTACTTTTACTTCATTATAAGAAGTGTATTATGATTTATATGTAGGGTTATTCTAGGAGAATAATCTAATTCTTAAAGAATTTTCTTTTTTTCATTTTATGTTTTGAATCTTAATGTAATGATCAGGTATGTAATCTATTTTCAGAGGATGCTAAACTGATTGTTCCTTCGGGATTTGATTCCTTGTAATCATGCCAATGTAATCAAATAATTCTCAGGCTTTAGGCTTCTTGGGTCCTATTATTACAGGGACATAAGTACATTAATAAAAAAATTGAAATATTTTTCATATTAAGAAGAAATATATGTGTCGTCTATTAAAACCTAAAAAAATTTTATATTGAAATGTAATAAATTTAATTATATGTTATAGAATTTGTTTTTATGTAATGTGCCATTTTGAATTCTCTTAAAACAGAATTTACAACTCTGATCATTTTACAGAATAAAATATATAATGTAACAATAATAGAAAATGGCTATGGATTAAAATTTTCAAAATTGTGATTTTTATATGAATATCCTCAAATAATAGTGTGGTTCATTGGAAAATAATCATTATTTTAATATCACAGTCAACCCCACTATATGAATTATTAGGCATCCAATAATGTATTATTACATGATATAATACATTAAAATATAAATTCATCGTAAATGAATCCTATGGATGGACTCCCTTAATCTTATTGAACTAAAATATAAGAAGACAACACACCCTAATCACTGAAAATATTAAACTCAGACACACTAATGAAAATATCACAACTCACGAAAATTTAAAAAAAATTATGACAAAGAAACACATGAGTTGAGATTGTTCATACATGATTCCTACATCAAAGGGATAATGTAACAAACCTCTCCTACCTCATTGGCTTGAAGAGGCGTTGAGGGATACTTGGACTTAAGCGGCGTTCCCAAGATGCCAAAGGCTGGTAATAAATGCTAAGGGGTTCAAGATCAAGTTGGGGAACAATTTGGCCTTAAGACAAAACCAACCAAACCATCCATTAACCACCACTATATGATGCATGTCAATAAAACATTCCAACATGAATTCCAAAAATAAAACCAAGTTGTTCCATCATAAAACCCAAATCCAAAACAACAACACAATATCAGAGTACTATGTGGAAGACTAAACAATAAATCACCATGCGCCATGATACCACCACAGCTCTACACCAAGATCCAAGCTCCAAGCTCCACCAAGACATCACAATGCACCCCTAGAAAATGATTATTCCTTACCTTTTCCCACGTCATGGTACACAACATCTACAAAGACACCAAAGTGCTAAAGTAGGGGGTGAGTACAATTACTCAGTAGGATTTACCCAAATGACATCCCTACATATGCCACTAGGATAAAATTGTTAGCACATTTATATAAAATAATTTATATAAAATAATCACAAGTAAAACCATTACAATAATCCAAAACACCCTTACCAAGACATCTCACCCAAACCAAACAACCAAGGGAAAGACAAACAAACATTCCATAATCCATTTCATCACTTACACACTAGTACAACAATTTAAAACATTCCAAGCAATGCACAACAAACAACAAAAACAACCAAATGATGGAGCTTCCGTCCAACCCGTTCACCCATTCACACATAACGGCACTTCCCATCCACTTATCCTTTGATGGTGGCCCTTCCGTCCCCTATCCATCCCCTTTTTATAGTGGTACTTCTCGCCACTTCCACACTACATTCAAATCAAGCCATAACCAAGCATATAACCCACCAAGGTCACAACAACATGAAATTGACGAATTCCATTGCTTATCAATCCACTTCAATAAATCACCCATTTATTGAAAACCATTTACCATGAAAAACAAAATATCAATAAAACAACCTATTTATTGAAAACCATTAACGTCAATAATTTTCAAAAATCAACCATAACATCCCATTTTAAAATCAACAACAAAACCATTTCAACAACCAAACCCATTATTCCCAAAAAGACCCCAAATGGATTTCCAACCAACTTCACACATCAAACCACAAATAATTGAAGAACAAAAATTTAATTGTAACAAAATAAATTATCTCTAACCAAGTGGAGTTGAGAGAGAATCCACCTATTTTTAGGATTCCTGAGAAATCGACCCACAAGCAACCACACCTGAAATCCGGCGAACGCACCACCGAAACCTCTCTAGATCCATTTACCTAACATTCAAAAACAATAAAATCAACATCCAAGGCAACCACAAACCTATATCTACACACAACAAGTGTAGATATAGAAAACTAAAGAATTGAGATGAGTGGATCTAGAGAAAACCAAAAGGAAACCAAGAGGAGAGACTTACCTGGGAGAAACCACCTTCAAACCACCTTGAAAACTCTTCAAAAAGCTTCTAAAATAAGTGGGAGATCACCCTCAACCCCTGAGAACCCGAAATCCCGAGTGAGGCTCGTGTGAGAGAAAGTTCGGAACATTTTAGGTCAAGTCCGAGTGAGTCCGGATTTAAAAACCCCAACTTTAAGTGGCCGCACAGTTAGCCCGCACGGTTTGGAAAACCATGAAATAACCATGCACATGCTAATGTCTCGAGAGAAGGTGTCCACATAGTTTCCTCACACGGTTTGGCAAATTTTGCGCAGGACGTGTGAAGCCTACTGTCTCCCCCTGCATGGTTTCTTAAAGAATCTGCACGGTTTCCACTAACCTTGCTCAAACCGTGCTCCCTAATAAAACCCTCGAAAATAATTCAAAACCATTCCAAACTCTCCCAACCTCTTCCCAACTCATCCCAGTCACTTTAAACACATAATTATGCATAAACAAAGGCCACATACCTCAAACTGGGGGTACTAAATTCTCCCCACAATTGGTATTTCTGTCCACAGAATGTAGTGAACCCATCCTTTTCCGAAAGAGCTCGGGCCATTGCTCGACCATATCTTTCTCCTTCTCTAATGTCTCCTCTTGAATCTATCCATACTGCCACAAAACCCGAACTAAATAGATGATTTTAACACGAAGTACATTCTATTGCCTATCCAAAACCCGCAATAGAACATGCAGCAATGAAGCATCTGATTGTATCTCAACATGATCCCATCGAATCACATGGTCATGATCCGACTAATACTTTTTCAATTGCGACACATGAAACACATTGTGAACCACACTGAAACTAGGTGGAAAATTCAAATGACAATCCACCTCACCAACCTGCTTAAGAATTTCAAAAGGTTCAATATAACTCAGAGATAAATTCCCTTACTTCCCAAACTGACGATGTCCCAACCTAGGAGAGATCATCAAGAAAACATGATCACTCACCTCGAATGACAATGACCGTTGACGATGATCCGCATAGTATTTTTGATGAATCTGAGCCATCTCCATTCTCTTTCTGATTAACTTGATCTTCTCTATAGTCTCCTAGACAAGGCTTGGTCCAACCAACGAGGACTCACCCATTTCCACCCAACATAGTGGAGAACAACACAGCCTCCCATACAACGCTTCAACCTGAGCCATATATTTAGATTCCTGGTAATTTTTATTGTAAGATAACTCAACCAACGACAAGTGATCCTCCCACGAGACACTGAAATCCATGACACAGGCCCTCAACATATCCTCTAAAGTTTGTATCATCCTCTCAGATTGACCATCCATATGAGTGTGACATACCATACTCATGGTCAAATTAGTTCCAAGGGATTGCTACAAAGATTTCTAGAAATGAGATGTGAACCTCAGATATCTATCAGATACGATCGAAATTGGGACATCATGCCTCTTTATCACCTCCCAAATATAGATTTTGGAAAGATCCTCCACCATATGAGATTCATGAATCAGAATGAAATGGGCCGACTTCATTAGCCAATCCACTATCACCCAAATGGCATCGTGATTTCTGACCGTTCATGGGAGACATGTGAAAAAATCCCTCACTACTTGCTCCCACTTACAAACAGGGATTGGTAAAGATTGCAACATTCCCGCTGGCCTCTCATGCTCTGCCTTAACCTGCTAGCAAGTCAAGCATCTCAAAACAAACTCAGCCACACTTCTTTTCATATCAGCCCACCAGAACCGTGCTTTCAATGCTTTATACATTTTTTGAATTCTAGGATGAACATCCCACCTGGAATGATGATACACGTTGATAAGATCCTCTTGACAAGCAACCGGTACAACCGTCCGATTCTGAAAACAAAAAACTGAATCCCTATTCAGTTTGTAACCATTAATGGTATCCTTACCATTGAGTTTCGACCTCATTGTCAAACACTAATAATCTGATATCAATACCTCTTTAACTAGGCCAACCAAGATAGGAATCAACAAAACAGGAAAGAAGACTGCACTATCGCCCTGGTCTTCACATTCCAACCACATGGCAGCTATAACCAACATCAACTTCCACTGGTCCGATGCCTATTTCACCAATTGAACATATTATTTTCTACTTAATGCATCCTCCAATGAATTTCCCTTACCTGATGTGTACATCAAGTCAAAATCAAACATCTGGAGATATTCCATCCATCTCCTTTACCTCAAGTTCAAATCCCTTTGTGAGAAAGTGTTCTCAAAGCTCTTATGATCTGTGTATACCATGAATTTCTCAGAAAGATATAATGACGCCGCACTTTCAAAGCATTGACCACTACTTCCAATTCGAAATCCTGAGTTGGCTAGTTCTTCTCATGAACCCTCAACTTCTGTGATCCATACGCAACCACATGATTCCCTTGTATGATAACACACCCCAAACCTGATCCTGATGCATCGCAATACACCAAGTATCCTTTTCCTGGTCCTGGAAAAACCAATATTGGCACTGATGTAAGAAAACCCTTTAGGTCTTCGAAACACGGCTGACACTATTCATTCTACTGGAATGGAACATTATTTCTTGTCAAAGATGTCATCGGAGAATCCAAACGTGAAAAATCACAAACAAAACGCTGATAATACCTTTCTTGACCAAGGAAACATTGTACCTTAAACACATTATTTGGTGGATTTTATGAGATAAGAACCTCTATCTTTTTTGGATCCACTAAAAGACCTCTTTCAGAAATCACATTGCCATGAAAATGAAGTTTTTGTATCCAAAAGTCACACTTAGACAATTTGGCATACAACCGCTAATCCCTCAAGATCCCCAACACTGTTTCCAAGTGATGCTCATGCTCCACCCTTGTATTTGAATACACCAAAATATCATCTACAAACACTACCACAAATGAATCCAGATATCTCTGAAATATCTGATTCATCAATGCCATGAACACCACTGGCACATTCGTTAAACCAAAGGGAATAACCACATATTCATAATGGCTATATCAATTTTTGAAATCTGTTTTAGGAATATCGTTCTTCTTCACCTGAAATTGATGATATCATGATCTGAGGTCGATCTTGCAGAACCATTGGGCTCCCCTCAACTGGTCGAAAAAATAATCAATTCATTCAAGTGGATATCTGTTCTTTATCGTAACTTGGTTAAGTTGATGATAATCAACACAAAGCCTGAAATTTCCATCTGCCTTTTTCACAAACAACACCGACACTGCCCACAAAGTCATTCTAGGCTAGACAAACCCTTTGTTTTATAACTCTTCCAACTGGACCTTCAATTCCCACAATTCAGTAGGTGCCATCCGGTAAGACAGAAGTGAGATAGGACTAGTCCCCAGAAGGAGATCAATCATAAAATCCACTTCTCTTATAAGAGATAACCCAGAGAATTATTTAGGAAAAACATCCATGAACTGATCCACCACTGCTGGAAGAACAATTTGTTCAACACCCTCTATCGATTCCAACGACAACACCACCAACTGATACGATAACTTTCCTACTAGTGGTCAAAAAAACCCATTGCACATTTCCTTTCATTTCTCTCCCCTCTAAAGTGATTTCTAACGCCATCGTGTGTCATAAAATCCCATGTTCTCTCATTACAGTCGATGTGGGCCTTAAACTCCACTAGCCAATCCATTCCAAAGATTACATCATACCCATCCATCTCAAGCACTGAGAAATTTCAAATTAGATCAACCTCACCAACAACAATACAACATGCTCTACACAAGAAGGCTCAACCCTCTCTTCAACCTAGAGGAATTTGATGTTTCAAAACCGAAGGCATCATTTCTACCCTCAAACCTAGCAAATCAACCACACATGCATCAATAAAAGAGTGTGATGCACCCTTATCAAACATCACTTGCATCATGTTAGAATTTAAAAGAATAGTACCTTGCACTATGGATGGTCCCGACTGATCATCCACCACAACCTTATCAGTTCCAGACAACGCTTTTTTTCCACACTCTACTCTTTATTTCTTTGTTGAGGCGTTGTGGTATTCTGAGAATCACCATGACCCACTTTACTCTACTAACAAAGGGTGTGCTGATGTCCTCATCCCATCGAAGCATATGACTTCTGCGATCCCTGAGGAGTGTCACGTGCACCCGACCTTGGAGCATTATGACAATAACGCTGCAGATGCCCCATCGTTTTACAATTATGATATGCTTGAGGTTCTTCCATACAATCCCACTTGATGTGCCTTATAGAACCACAATGAAAACATCCCGGCTTTCTCTAGGGCTTCAAAAAAAGATTTACTAATCCTACCATCAGATTATATGCCACATTCCCACCATGGGAATAAATTTCCCTCCTCTACTTGAACCCAGCATTAGAGTTCCCACTATTCCCCATGAGTACCACCATGATTCCTCCACCTAGAGCTCCCAACAAATCCCGCTCAGCCACCGAGGCTCTATTCACCATTTCTGTAATAATTTATACACAACATTGCTATCTTTGAATGAATGTCCTGCCTCAAACCAGATTAAAATATATGATCTCTCAACAATATGCTACCAGCCACCTTAGGTGAAAATATCACTAAGTTCAAAAACATAGCTGCATACTCCGTCACTAACATATGCTCTTGCTACAGACTGAATAGATCATTTGTGCGCTGAATTCTAAACTTATGTGGGTAGAATTGTTTATTAAACAGTTCCTAAATGCCTTCCCATGTCCTACCCTGGTCCGTCCCTGCTCGGACTACCAACTTCCACCACTCAAGAGAAAGATACTCTAGCTTATACTTTTCTAGATTTACTTTCAACTCTGCCATAATCCCCAAGAATTTATAAATTCTGTTCATTCTGGACAGCGACGCCTCTACCCTTTCTAGGTCTGAATCACCCCTAAAGAAAAGTGGATTCTACCTTTGAAACCGAGCCACATAATCAACATGCTTTGGATCTTCTGCTTTATTTACACTTCCCACAGGTTGGAAATATTGCACTATAATTTGGACTAACTGCTGGTTCACCTGGAGCTTATGTGCAACCACATTCTCATTGGCCACTTCTGGTTGGTCTGTACGATGCCTACCCGGTGCCATTTCTATAAAGAGAATACAAACAACCATGAGTCTCACTTCCATAGACGTCATGAATTCCCATTTTAAACTACATTACACAACACTATCAAAACATGGCTTTCCACCTTTCCAAATTTTCCATGTTTCACAATTTTTGAAAACCAAGCCATTTTAAAAATACCAGCAGTTTCCATGTTTCAAATCATTTTGTTTTGAAACCCAATTTAGATTTTTCAAAATCCACAAATTCAGATAACACAATAAATCATTATACACCAATGAAATATTCTTCCTATAGGGAAGTCGTTTCTACCATGCATGCCATACTCGTCTCATTGGCTACACCCATGACAATGAGATATCCAATTCCTATAAGTGTCTCCAACCACTTATGTACCCAACTCCCTGGTAACTTGAAGTTCATCATAAAAGGGTTAGCTATTTACTTTTATGATAAACATTCCATGTTACAACATTCTTATGCATTTCTACCATCCTGACTCAAGGAATATACCGTAACGAATGTCAACTCAAAATCCGAGAATTAATTCCAAAGGACCGAACAAGATGATACCATTTATAAATCCCCGCCCCTACCTCATTGGCTTGAGGAAGAGGTGAGGGAGACTTGGCCTTAAGAAACATTCCCAAGACACCAAAGGATGGAAATAAATGCAAAGGGATTCAAGATCAAGTTATGGAAATATTTTTCCTTAAGACAAAACCAACCAAACCATCCATTAACCACCACTATATGATGCATGTCAATAAAACATTCCAACATGAATTCCCAAAAGACAACCAAGTTGTTACACCATATAACCCAAATCAAAAACAACAACACAATATCAACGTACTATGCGGAAGAACAAACAGCATACCACCACGTTCCATGATACCACCACAACTCTACACCAAGCTCCAAGCTCCATGCTCCACCTAGACTTCACAATGCACCCCTAGAGGAGGATGATGCCTTACCTTTTCCCAAATCATGATACACAACATCTTAGAAGACACCAAAGTTCCAAAGTAGGGGTGAGTACAATTACTCAGAAGAATTTACCCAAATGACTTTCCTACACACGCCACTTGGATAAAACCATTATCACATTTATATAAAACAATTTATATAAATTAATCACAAGTGAAACCACTACCATAAGCCAAAAAGTCCCTTACCAAGCCATATCACCCAAACCAAACAACCAAGGGAAATCCAACAAACATGCAACAATCCATTTCATCATTTACACACTAGCACAAAAATTTCCAACCTGCCAAGAAATGCACAACAAACAACCAAAACAACCAAACGGTGGAGCTTCCGTCCAACCTGTTCACCCATTCACACCTAACGGCACTTCACGTCCACTTATACTTTGATGGTGGCCCTTCCGTCCACTATCCATCCCCTTTTTATAGTGTTACTTGTTGCCACTTCCACACAACATTCCAATCAAGCCATAACCAAGAATATAACCCACCAAGGTCACAACAACATGCAATCAACCAATTCCATTGCATATCAATCCACTTCAATAAATCACCCATTTATTGAAAAACATTTTCCATGCCGAACCACATTTCAATAAAATAACCTCTTTATTGAAAACCATTTCCATCAATAATTTTCACAAATAAACCAAAACATCCCATTTTAAAATCTCTATTTTAAAATCAACAACAAAACCATTTCACCCACAAAACCCCTTTTTCCCAAAAGAAAAATCCCCAAATGGATTTCCAACCAACTTCGAACATCATACCACAATTAATTTAAGCAAAAAAATTAATTTTAACCAAAACCATTAGCTCTAACCATGTGGAGTCAAGAGAGAAGCCACCAAACTTTAGGGTTCTCGAGAAATCGACCCACAAGCAACTGCACCTCAAATCCGAAAAACACACCACCAAAACCTCTCTAGATCTCTTTACCTAACATTCAAAAGCCTTAAAATAAACATCCAAGGCAACCAAAAAGGTATATCTACACATAAAAAGTGTAGATCTAGAAAACTAAAGAAGGGAGAAGAGTGGATCTAGAGAAAACCAAAAGGAAACCAAGAGGACAGACTTACTCGGGAGAAACCACCTTCAAACCACCTAGAAAAATCATCAAAAAGCTTCCAAAACAAGTGGGAGATCACCCTCAACCCCTAATAACGTGGAATAATGAGTGAGGCTCGAGTGGGAAAAAGTTTGGAGAGTTTTAGGTCAAGTCTGAGGGATCCCAGATTTAAAAACCCCAACTTTAAGTGGTCGCACAGT
This sequence comes from Viscum album, assembly GCA_963277665.1. Lineage (NCBI taxonomy): Eukaryota > Viridiplantae > Streptophyta > Magnoliopsida > Santalales > Viscaceae > Viscum > Viscum album. The sequence goes on along the minus strand of OY728157.1, from coordinate 1,512,052,039 downwards.
TACCCCACACGGTTTGGAAAACTGTGCGCACCCTAGTCTCTCGATAGGAGGGGTTTGCATGGTTTGGAAAATCGTGCATAGGCCGTGTGAAGCCTACTATCTCCCCCTGCATGGTTTCTTGGAGAATTCTCACGATTTCCACTAACCCTTCTCAAACCGTGCTCCCTAAGAAAAACCTCCAAACTTATTAAAAAGAATTCCAAACGCTCCCAACATCTTCCCAACTTATCCCATGAACTTTAAACACATAAAAATTCATAAAAAAATACCACATACCTCAAACCGGGGGGTACTACAGATATTCTCCCCTAAAATTTCTATTAGAATTAGAATATAAAATAATTATAAGAACTTTTCCCTAGTAACCATACTAGATCACTAATTATAAGTAATATCTTGTTCATATCATTAAAATGTATACAAGTTTTTATAATTATTTTTATCATGTACCAATCATTAATTCAATTTCACCTCTACCTATGATTTAGTTATGGAAAAACACTACCATTTTTAATTATAATATAATATGACAATTTGATCCTAGTTACTATATCTAGTGAGTTTTGAATGATCACCATGCCTTTTACAAATAAACTACTTATAGAAAACTATAATATCTCTTGAACATTTTTTTGATGAATCTGGCTATTAAAAAGTACCATTGGAAAATAAAATAAAATGATCAAACTACCATTCATTGGAGATCCTTTTACCGACTCCAAGTCCATCTTAGCTAAGTTATCATATGTATATCTTCCTTTTAGTATATATAATTATTATATGAATAGTATTCACACTCCCAATAAAAAGTTACTTGAATAATACTTCAATTAATATATAGAAACTCTCTAATACTTAATTGTGATCATCTATTTCTCTTCAATAACACTATCATTCATTTTTCTTTATCTCCTACTATTAATTAAAATTCAAATATGACATAGTATTACTGCAGAAATTATTTAACTATCACTTATTTTACATTTATGATGTATTATATATCCTTGTTATCTACTAAAACTATAACACATTTTACCATTATACATTGCATATGAAATAATATTTCCCATCAATATGATTTATTATTGAGTGAAATAGAAATTTTTTAGCAAAATGGATCACTCTATAATTATCATGGTAAAACCCTACAAATCATGTATTATTCTGAGTTTCATCAAAATAAACATCAACCATACTGACTGCTTCCATACATCCATCACACACACATATTCAACATCCTCTACAGACAAGGTAAATAACTGTTATAGATGAGGAATCTATATTATTTCATCCCATAAATTGGTAAACACAAACTATTTTTTTTCTATTTTGTTTATTTGAATACCCAAAAAATTATATATTGATATAATATTTGAATGGATGATATATCATACAGAATATGGAAATATATTCTAATACCTTCATGTATAAAATGATCAAGTTAACAACCTCCCAGTGTCACTTTATTATATTTAACATTAAAAAACTCAAAAATCCTATAATATATGAAATTTATACTCATGGTACATATTATATCATGAATTTGGATACCTACTATTGACATAAATAAAAATCTCTCAATATACTAGACCATATCTTTTATTTTGGATGCCTTCTCATAAAATTTTAATTTTCTGACCAATGGAGTTGAGACCAACTTACAAACATACAATCCAAGCATCTCAATGATATTCAAGGTGTAGTCCCTTTAAGATAGAACCAATGTCCTAGAAACTATATCTATCAAAATATATATTCCCAATATATTTTTCCCTTGAGTAAGATAATTTAATTTGAATTTTCGCAACATTTCATATATCATATTTCGAATCAATTTAACATACAATTCATTCATTAACTATAATCCATAGAAAGAAGTTTTTTTATTAAATTAATATAATAACATGAAATCCTGTATTAATAAAGATCTACATTTTAGTGAGTAAAATCTTATTAATCCATGATAGTATTGAAATTTTGATTTCATTACCCTGAGACATAATTTAATCTATAGAGTATTATCTTCGACATAAACACCATGATCTAATTCTACTAATCAAAAAAGAAAAACACAGAAAATTATTTATATATATTTCATTATACAAATATCAATGGAGAAATTCCATCTTTACATCCTTTTTCTCATTGGAAGAAACTATTATCAACACTTTTATGTATGGGAGTGTGAATAAATATAAGTAATTTTCTTTTGTAAAATCAAAATCGCCTTATAATTATTTTTTTCATCATTGTTTATCATTTTTACCACTTATTCCCATAGAAAAATAATTTTAAACTAAACAAAATTTTGTTTTCAAGTCCACTCTTCCTTAAAAAAAGTCAATTAACTCCCATGTTCTAATTTTATCTAATAAAAAAATTTATTATTTCACTAATGATTCGTACTTTATAGATTCACTAAGAGTTTCCACATATTCTAGGATTTCTGGCTCTTCTACATCCATTAGAATTAAAATGTTCTTATTGTGGCCAAATAATTATAATAAACACCTAAATAGTCACGATATATTTAATTTATAATGTTTATATGATCTTTCTATCACTTTTATTCCAATTATCTAACATCTTAAGCACCATGTTTCAATTCAATATTATCTAAATCATTCCATTCGGAATAAGTAGTGTTAGAACCAAGATAATGATGAAGGTAATGGTTTTCATGTATTTCATTTTTTTCAATAATAATTATGAATAAAGGATGAAATGAAATCACATCACCTTGTTTATAGAAAAAATATTATTTAGATTTATTTTCAAAATAATTAGCCTCACTGTGAATTTCCATCGTAATAAGAAGACACTACTTCAGTGGAATGGTTTTGATTATACTCAACTCAGGTCTAGAATGAAACTGAATACATCTTGATGAATGTAAATGTTCATCTGCTGAAAGTAAATATTCATTGGTATCACTCAGGATCCGATGCGGGAGATGCATTTGTTTTGGTGATCGGAGTCTCTATGACTATGTTGAATTAATTGTGATAATGCATTTATTTTTTTTAATTTTCACAAATCACAAAGTTGAACTGATAACTTGTAAAGAAATCATGATGAAATAAAGAATAAAAAATGTGGTAATGAGTGAAAAAGTTGTATCCAATCATAAATAGATCGTAACAAGCTTCTCGTGCTAGCGAGAATTAAGTGATATAGATTTTTTTTCAAAATAATTGTATTTGGATGAAAGAAGGGAAAGCAGTGGTACCAATTTACTATAGCATCCTATTATTCATTGGAAATTCAATAAAATTTTCATATCCCAAATGATCATACCCAATATGATTGTATCGAGGCCGATCATACATAGAATTATCATTTAGAGAATTACCGTACCCATGATGATCATACCCCGGATGACCATATCTAGATCAATCATATTAAGAAAAGATCATTATTAGGTTGTGAAGAAACAAAAGTAACTGAAATAAATGGAATGTAAGGATAATTTACAATCCAAATTTTATGTTGGTAAAGCTATTCTCAAATGAATTTAAAATTTTAAAGTATGTCATGATTCAAGAACATGATAGTGAATGATTTTTTAAGTGGGTCAAGAGGAGAAAAAGAGGGAATGAGATCAATAATGTAGTCATCCATTTCAAAAGGGTTGAATTACATTGTATGTTTCAAACTATTCGAAGAGAAGATGAAAAGTTTATGTTTTTAAAATCAAGTGTGTAAAGATAAAAAATATAATAGTATTTCTTAATTATTTACTAATAGGTAGTTATGCATTCATGTGAAGGAATTTCATTCAAATCAGTTCTGTTATTCATATTCAGCAAATCAAAATGGTTTCTATTTCTTTATACAAAATTTTTCAAATGTTATAGAGCATTGATTTAAAAAAAATCAGACTTAGTAATTGAAATTAGACTCAGAAAATTAAATTGGTCTTGAGATTCAAATGATGTGCCAAAGAAGAAGATGTTGATGTTTGAAGAAGAATTCAGAATATTCCAGAAGAGATGACTAAGTCAAAATGAATCCCAATATCTCAAGAGAAATTGACCTTTGGGTGAATTTCTGTGAGAGGGAAAGTATTTTTGCCAATCCCACCAAAAAATTCTAAGATCAACTATAAAACATGAAAAATACATTATACTTTCCCGAAAATGAAGTGATATTCACAACAGTAGAGAGATACACTCTATGTTTTCATATATTAGAATATGTCCTCGTACTGATCTTTTATTGAAGAGGTTTTGATGAATAATGGAAATTTTTATTAGGCTGATCATCATATCGGGCTAGATTAATCGGCTTTCAGATTTCCGTATTGTGTTTCTCAGACTAAGGAATAATTGTACTGGGTTTTATCATACACAAGAATTGATGTGGTACTGATTTATTTCTATTTTATTCTAATATAAAATCTCACTAGAAGAGTTGTTTTAAAAAAATCTTACATGGAGAAATCAGACCAGGAGAATCCGACCATGGAAAATCAGATTGATTTTTCATAACAAAATATTGGTGGTTTTTACGTTTTTTCAAGGTAAGGAATTGAATAATTGTATTTCAATTGAATTCGTTTTTTGAATTGAATAGAATAATAGGTATAATGAGTTGTTACACAGGTATTTGAATTACCTTATTTATGCTAATAGGTTGCACACACACTTGTAGATTGTTTACAAAGTAATACATGAGTGTAAGGGTATATCCAACTCATTGTATTCCATGTAATTATTTATAATGGATTGAATGGTATTCGATCATTTCAAAACCATACCATAGACATAACTATTCTTATTATATAGATAAATTTGAAAATATTTGTGTTACTGTGGATGTGTGTTGGATTTTTTTTCCTCATGGAATTGAAATCTCTAACTAGAGGTGAAGGTTGTTTCAATTGAAAAGAAACTTAATAGAAAAAGAGTATCACTGATTCACCCTCCTCTCACTAATATATATACACTTATTGGGAAAATTCAACTATTATCTTTGCCATGTTCCCTTCCCTTATTCCATGTTGATGGAGATTTTAAATTGTGTGAACAATAAAGGTATTCCAAACTTCGATAGAAAGAATTATTATATTTGTATAGATAGAATGTTTTTTCTTATTTTTATCAGTTATTATGTTCTCGAAGCTACAACAGTTGGGTTTTATCGCATTGATGATAAGTCTCCTCTTACATATGTTGATAAGATGAATTTAGATAATGATAGAAGGGTGAAGAATGCTATATTTTCATCACTTTTTAAAATTGAATTCTTATGAGTGAAAATAGGGTCTATAACCAATGCTATAATTGATAAATTAAAAAACAAATATGAGGGAAATATAAAAGTGAAGAAGCTGAAGCTATAAATATGGAGATTGAAATATAATGATTTTAATATTAGTGAGCAAGACTATTTTTGGGAATTATTTACTAGATTGACTGACATTGTGAGTACTATCAGATGTCTAAGTGAAACATTTCATTATTATACTTTTGTTTAAATGATCATGAGAATCCTACCTAAATATTTTGATGCAAAAGTTTCTTAATTAGAAGAAAAATAACCTGAGATATTATCTCATGAAAATTTTCAAAGAACTCTTATTACTTATGAAATGAGAAAATACAAAAAAATGAAGATAAAAAAAGTTAATAGAGAAATTCTTTTCATGGATTCAAAAGAAATAAAAATAAAATAATATTATTATTGAATAAGAATATAGTGATTATGAATCTGAAAATGGGGTATGTAAAAATCTCAAAAATATTTTATCCTTGTTTTCTAAAACTGTGAAATGAGGTATTGGGAAATACAAATAGAATCTTACCTTGAAATGTATCGAATGTGGAATAGTTGGTCACTTTTCCAAAAACCTTCCTAGAGGAAAGAATGAAGAGGATAGTAATGAAAAAAAAAATCTTCAAATACAAAAGATGAAGAAGGAAGTGATGCAGAATCTGAAAAAAATAGTTGAGTATAGTATTGAAAAAACTTTTATTGAAATAGTGAATGATGAAGAATTTGGAAGTAGTAGATCTGAAGAAGAATAAAATCAACTTGAAATACATCTGAAATATAAATTGAAAAAGTGACTAAGGAAGATAAGAAGGCATGAAAAGAAAGACAAAAATTTGGAAGATGAATATTATTCAAGGAGAAATCAAGATTGTTTTTTCTTGATGAGAGAAAAATGTTGGAAAAATAGATTGAAGATATAAATAAATCCCTTGAAAGAAAAAAATAATCGTAATGAGCATCTGGAAGTGAAATTGAATGCAATAGAAGGAGAGTTAGAACCTATCAAATAATAACTTTCTAAAGATGAAGAGAACAATACAATTTTCCAAGACACAATCAGTAATTCTAGTGAATTTTATTATAATGATAAACCTATAAAAATCCAACAATAGTAACCATTAATGGGTGAGAATAAGTCTGGAATTGGTTCTGAAAAGAATAATGTTGGAAAAGTTATGTATGTGGCCAAAGTAATGATTTCAGAAGTTATAAAACATCCTGAGTCTGAAAATTTTTCATGTGGATCCAAAAAAGATTCAAATACTTTAGATTCTATCAAATCTAAAAATAAAAAGTATAATCTGATTTAAAATTAAAAGAAGGTGGCTGATAAACATGTCGATAATTATTCTTAGCATGGAGTTTTCAAAGGAAAATACTCATTTTATGGCTATTGCTGGTATTGTGGAGAATTTGTACACATAGAAAATATGTGTTGGTTTAACCAAAATTTTTTTTACTATCCCATCGGTAATGAGAGGTAGAGTTTTAGGGGGAATAGATCTCCTAAAATAAATAAGACATAGAAGGTTTCCTTGAAAAATCCAAAAAATGTTGAAGTAAAGACTAAAAATAGGTTCCAACCCTTTGAAATTATTTTTGAAAGATGTGAAAAACATAGAAATCTTGAAAAATGATATCTTTTTTTACTATTAAAATAACATAAGATTATTAACAACTCTCACAATTATGAATTTAAGAATGAAACGAATGAAGAAAAAAACTCTGATTGTTGAAACTGCATTGAAATCCGCAATAGGAGAACAGCCTTTGATACGTGACAGTGGGTGCCCTTTTCTTATAAAAAGAGACATGAATATATTGATTAATGTAAAAGAGTTTAAAGAGGTCACATTTACATTTGGAAATGATGATTCCTTTAAAATAAATTGTATAGGATCAGCCATCATTAGAAAAGATAAGATAAAATCCAAAAAAACATTTTATGTTGGTGGGATGAAACCCAATTTTCTAAGTGTTTCAAAATTATGTGATGAGGGTTACAAAGTTATACTCAATAAATATGGGTTTATTTTAAAGAGTTAATTATATAGGATAATTGTTACAAGATTCCAACATACAAAAGGGAATTTGTTTCAAATTAGTGAAATAAAAAAAACATGTTACCTGAGTATGGTGGAAGATAATGAACTATGGCATAAAAGACTTGGAAACTTATTTCATAGAAACAAGAGAAATTTATCTAAAATATATAGGGTTTGAGATATTACTTATTTTCCAAGAAGAAGATATTGGTGTTTCACTATCTTCTAGAATGAAAATATTACAAATATTATGCATATAAAAGTTGAGATTTGTTCAGAACAACCCCTAGAGCTGATTCATTCCGATATATGTTGACTATTGAGAAATAAATCAAAAAATGAAGAAAAGTAATTCATTTCACTCATTTATGATTTTAATCACATTAATTATTTCATTTTTATGAAACATTGATCAGATGCTTTGAAAATGTTCACAAATTTCAATAGAAAAACAGAAAAGGAATATGATTATTCATTAAAGATGTTGTGAACATATAATGGTGGTGAATATAGATGTGAATAGATTTAAGACTATATTGAGAATAATGGGATTATTTATGAGTATATATCCTAATATACTACCCAAAAAATGGGATTGTTGAACGAAAGAGCAGAAATATATTGGAAATTGGAAGAACTATGTTACGTGAACATAGCCTTTCTCATTACTTTTAGAGGCCAGCCATTATCATAGTTGATATTATTTATTACCAATGTTTTTATATATCTCAACTATTTATGAATCCATATGAATTTTGTTATGAAAAAAATAAATGTTTTAAACAATTTATGGTTTTCAATATTCCATGCATTATAAAGAAGAAAAGAGAAAAATTTGGAAAATTTGTACAGAAAGGAGAAGATGAAATCTTTCTTGGCTATGATCTGAACGAAAAAGTATATAATAGATTCAATAAAGAAACAAAAAATAATTTTTTTATTATGTTTATGTGATGATAATTGAATGATGTGGGAATGAAAACCCTATTAAGGTAGAAAATTATGTTGGTCAAGTTTAAGAATAAAATTCTGATAAGGATTCCGAAAAATGTAATCCTTCTCAAGAAGAAGAAAACAAACTCAACTATTTCCAATGATGAGGAAGAATATCAAAATTCACATCCAAGGATGAGAAAACAAGTGGATTCTTATAATATAATTGGTTATAAACATAAAAAGTATCAAACCAGAAGAACAAAAAAATACATTACACATGCTTCTCTGTATTCAAAAGTGGATCCAAATAATGTGAAAGAACATTTTGAGAATCTGGAATGGGTTCAATACATGAATGAAGAATTAAATCATATTGAAAAGAAAAATACATGGGAACTCATAAAAATGCTTGAAAAAAAACATTACAGGCACAAAATGGGTTTTTTTTGGAGTAATCTAAATGAAGAAGGTGAAGTGACTAGGGACAAAGAAAAATTAGTGTGCAAAGGGTATTAAAAAATTAAGGGAATTGATTTTAATGAAACCTTTTCTCCAGTGGAAAGACTTGAAATAATCAGAATCTTTATATCTATTACCGCACAACGAGGCTACAAGATCTTTCATATGGATGTTAAATCTGAATTCCTAAATATTCATCATGAAGAAGAGGTTTGTATTAAACAACCTGTAGATTTCTTGTTGCGAAAGAAGAATTTTATGAGTGAATATTGAAGAAAAACTTTTGTGGTCTAAAAATAACTATGAGGACATGGTATTCCAAATTGGATACTTTTCTAATGAAGACGCGTTTCAAGAAAGGAAGAGTGAATAACAATATTTATATCATAGAATGTCAATAATATTCTCTCATTGTAATTGTTTATGTTGATGGTATTATCTTTTATAGGAATAATTAAATAAGTTGTGAAAGAATTTCGGAATAAATGAAGATGATATTTCAAATGTCCAGTCTGGGGTAAATGAAATAATTTTTGGGTTACAAGTAATTCAAAAGGATAAATATATATATATTTCTCAAAAAAATTATGCAAAGGAACTTTCTATGATATTTGTCATGGAAAAATAAAAACATGTTTCCACACCATTTTTGATGGGAACCAAATTGATTAAATGTAGAGATGGAAAAAAGTTGACCATAAATAGTATTGGAAACTAGTTATAAACCTATTTTATTTTATGGCATCAAGACATGACATTTTTTTCAATAACCATATGTTAATGATTTCATAGTGATCCTAAAGAATCACATATTATTGCTGGAAAGAGAATTATTAGATACACCATAGGTACAACAAAAATTAGAATCAGGTTATTCAGCTCAGATAGTATTGATTTGTTTGGGTATTCAAATGCAGATTTGCAAGGAAATATTCATGATAGAATATCTAGATCAGGTGGATTATTATTTCTGAGATTAATTGTGTTAGTTTTTATTCAAAGAAACACATATTCAGTATTCCTTAGTATGACTGAAGCTGAGTATGTTTCTTCCACTCAAGCTGCTACTAAACTCTTGGGATGAAAACCCAATTAGAATATCTACTTGTTGAACTGAAGTTACCATTGTTCGTGGGTTTTGAAAATCATAGAACAATCAATCTCACCAAAAATATAGTTCAATATATTCATTCAAAATGTATTGATATCAAATATCATTTCATCACGGAGCATGTGGACAATAATGAATTCAAGGTGGTTTACGTTCTAACATTATAAAAAGTGGATAACATGTTAACAAAACCATTTCCAAAGGACTCATTTTCTAAATTAAGGTTGGACATGTGTGTTGAACCTATTTCTATTCAAGTTTTAGGTATGTGTTATGGTAACCTCTCTCATATTACATTTAGATTATTTTGTAGAGGGCGATAAATCTATTATTTGCAAAATCTATTGAATAAAAGAGAGAGTTGGGGGTATGTTGTGAATTCAGCATTGTTTTTTGAGTGAATTATTGTTATAGGAAAAAAAAATTTTGTATTCAAGGATTTTTAAAGAAGATGTAAGGAAGGAAAAATAAAAGGGTATCATAATCACTACTTTTGGACAACATGTTTTTTCTGTCATTTATTCTTGTTTTATACAATGAGTTAGCTCACGTAGGCTTGGAATTGTTGATAAGTAATCCATTTCTTGTGAATAAAATGTTCTGTGATTTATGAAACTTGGTTGACCAAAATAATCATATGGGGGATTGTTAGGACCAAGATGATGAGGAAGGTAATGGTTTTCATGTACTATGTATTGTGGTCAAGAAAGATTCTAAAGAAAGGATGAAAGGAAATCACTTCACTTTTTTATGGAATTTTTTTATCGATATTTTTTTTAAAAGATTTGACCTCACTATGAAAGTCCATCATAATGAGAAGAAAATTCTTGCAAATAATGGGTTTGATCAAACTTGACATCGATCTGGAATGAATGTGAAAACAACTTACTGAATATAAATAGTCATCTTCTAAAAGTAAATACTCATCGACATCTCTCTAGATCTGATGAGGGATATGTAGCTTTTCTGGTGATTGGAGACTTTGTTACATTGATAAATTAATTACGATGATGATCTTATATTTTGGAATTCTCATAAATTATAATGTTTAATTGAGAACATGTGATGCAAACCTAATGAAAGAAAAGAAGTGGAAAAGTTGGTACCAAGTGAAAAGAAATGATTCCATTTGGAAATAGATGATACCCAGATCTGGGAGGCAGAGAGAAAGAAGTGATACTGATTGTTTTTCAAAAAAATATTTTCCAGGTTAATGTATAGAAAGTGGTGGTACCAATTTATTGTAGCTTCTGGTTATTTATTAGATAGGCCATAAAATGTCTGTATCCAGAATGATCATACTCAAGATGATCTTATCTAGGACAATCATTCCTAGAATGATCGTATCCAGAATGATCATACCATGGATGATAATATCTAGATCAATTGTATTCATAAAACATTATACTCGAGTTGAGAACAAAAAAAACTAGTTGAAATTAATAGATAGTAAAGATACTTTCCAATCAAAATCCAATAATGCTGAAGCTATTCTAAAATTATTTTAAAGTCATGACGGAAGTCATGATAGAAGTACATGATTGGGAATGAATGTTTTTATAAGTGGGTTATGAGTAGAAAAGGAGATAATGAGATAAAAAATGAAGTCAACTATTTCAAAAGTGCTATATTACATTGTAGGTTTCCAACTGGGTCAAGAGGAGAGGAGAGAATGATTTTTTGAATCTCAAGCGGATCAAGTGAAAAAATAGAAGAATATTTATGAATAAATTGTAAATATAGATCACTAAATTAAAATAAAATATTTTGATTCAAATTGGTTTTGAGATTTAAATTTATAAAACCATAATGGTGTCCATTTCTTCATACACTCTTCCAAATTATACAGAACATTGTTTTTAAGAAAACTAGGCTTGGTAATTGCAACCAGACTCAGAAATTTAAATCTATCTGGTGATTCAAATGAAGGTCCAATGAAGAATAATATGAAGTTGGAAGAAGAGTTGACAATATTTGAGATGAGTTTATGAAGTCAAAATGCATCTTGAGATTTCAGGGGAAATAAAAATTTGGGTGAATTAGTGTAAGAGGGAATTATTTTTGGGAATCCTACGAAAACCCTCAAGGGTCAGATATAAAAGGATGAAAATACAGTGTAATTTATTGATAATGAAGTACTATTAACTTTATTAGAGAATGAATCTATAAATTTATAGTTAGAAGAAGATGTATTCATACCGATATTTTTTTGAATATGTTTTGATGAAGAAGTGAAATTTTTATTCAACTAATCATCATATTAGGATAGATTAATGGGATTTAAGATTTTCGTAGTGGGTTTTGGAAAAAAATTAATTATTGTACTTTTTTTTATCGTACATGGGAATTTACGTGTTTCTAATTTATTTATATTTTATTTAATCATAAAATCATACTAGAAGAGCTATGTTGGAATATTTGTACTCAGAGAAATCCGATAGGGAAAATTAAACCCAAGAAAATCAGAATGAGTTTTTATAACAAAGGCCATGAGGTTATTACCTTTATTCTAGGTAAGTAATTAGATAATTGTATTTTAGTTGAATACATTTGTTGAATTAAAAATATACATATGTAACATGAGTTGTTACAAAAATATTTGAATTACCCTATTTGTGCTAGGAGGGTGCACATGCACTCATGGATTGTTTACAAAGTTCTAGAAGAGTGTAATCATATATCAATCTCATTATAATCCAAGGATTGAATTCCTGTTGATTTTAAGGTATTGAATCATTTCCAAACCATAGAACAAACATAGCTATTATTATTGAATATTTAACATTTAAATCTTTGTGTTCATGTGGAATTTTTTGGATTTGTTTTTAGCAGGGAATTGAAATCTAAAACTGGTGGTTAAGGTTGTTTTAATAAAAAATAAACATAAATGAAAAATAATATCACTTATTCACCCCTAACTCTCCCATTGATACAAATACAGTGATTTGGTTCTTTCAAGTAGTCTATGACTATTCTGGAACATATTTCTCTGGTCTCACGTTTAGTAATTATGTATTTTAATCTAAACTCTCTTGAACCTGTTTTCTTCTGGTACTCATAATAAAACTAACATAGACTCGGTTTATTGAATATTTTCTCTCTATAACTGGTTCAACCATGTTATTTTCCTTCCATAGAATATCGAAACTAAATCTAATATCCAAAATATAAATGAAATATCACTTTAGGTCAACCATAATGTGTTCAAAGATATTTATAGATGTATTGGGTTGGTATTTTTAAAAACTAAAATATTTTTAAAAGAAATTTTGTGATGGTAAAGTTAAGAAGCTACTATTGGGACCATCAATCTTGATAGGTTTAATGTGAAACCTATAAATTTAATGATTTTTGGTGAACTATGATTTATTCCCAAGACAATTGATGATAACATTGGAGTGTTATATACAATATTTCATGAATGTAATAAGAATCCAACTAAGAGGATATTGAAATAATTATATTAGTAAATAATATAACATGTTTATTCTTTAATGAAGTCTATCCAAATAATGTGAAAATCCATATTATCAATAATAAAGAAAAAATATATTTAATTTATTTTTTGAAGTTATAGAAAATATTCTAATATAATATGAGTTAAGTCAAGGTTTTTGAGATCTTCTAGATGTGTTTATAATAACTTCTATAATATTTATAATAAATCAAAATAAGTCAATGTTCATATGTAACAATTTTGATGATGCATAAGTAGATCTGGATTGTGGATAATAATTATCATGATACAAAATATGATGATTCAAAAGGAAAGGTAGGTATATAGAGAAATATATATAATTATGTATACTTTGATTATGTTTTAAAATTTTTAATAATGAGGATTTTACAGAATTTTTATGTTTCAAATTATTAAGAAGCCAGTTAATAATAGAAAAATTCAGAAGAATATGTCAGATAAGAAATTTATGCACAAGAAGAACACATAATAATGTATTTTTAAATAAAAGATCACTTGATATGTGGTCTTAATAAGAAGGTAAATTCAAATATACTGAGTATTTATATGATAATGATATATTGTGATATATAAGTTCATAAGATACGAAAAAACATAAGATTCATCAAATATAATTAATTATTGTTATAACACTATATGAAAGAGATATTTAATTTCAGAATAAATTGAAGAATATTTATAGTTGAATAAAGTATGAAGTATGACACTTTTAAAAAATATTATTAAACCAATAATTAAATATTTAAAGGAAAAAATAACATAATTTTATTGGCATTTATCAAGATATTAATGAATATCCAAGCAAGGAATAAGCTGACATTAAGATTAGTTCCACATTACAAGAAACACTATCATAATGTATTTTATGACTCAATTAACTTGTGGGTTAATTTGAAATAGAATTTAAATATAAGGTATGTAGAGAAGACTATAAGAAGTAAGAAATATAATCTTACAAAATTTAAATGATAATCATTATATAGATTCAAATGAATATGAATGAATATATAAATTATAAATCGGTTGATTTTTTTTTTAAAAAAGATGATATTATTGTAAGAAAAAATAATGTTGTTTCCATGATTTCATTTTTTAAAGTAATATTAACCTTAAAAATATGAATATATATCTATAAAAAAATAAGGATAAAGTATGAAGAATAATTGATTAGGTGATAAACCCGATACATTAATGTATCTAGGAGAGCAGAAGAAGATTAAAGCTAATATCCATTATAGAAGGTAGAGAACTATTATACTCAATTATTCGAGTAATTGAGGAATATATATATTTTTTAAAGATATTTAGAAGTTTACTAAGACTATTAGACAAAATAATACCCATCAGATACTAAATTTCTTGAATAAAGAGCATGCACTAAACATATAATCCTATAGGCTTAAAGAGGATGAATATTGATATATAGTGTTGAATAAACCATGTGTAAATTCAATATCACATTTTTAAAATATGAAAATATTATATAGATGGTTGTGTTAAGCTTAATTCTATAGAGTGAATCTAAATTCGGATAATAGTGGGACTCTGTTTTGATAGGATTAGAATGTTCCTTAGTGTCACCACGTTTGTTTATAGCTGAGATGTTTTGACTAGGGGAACTCATTAGTCACAAAAAGGTCATATGATTTTACAAATAGGACATCCAAAATAATATTTAAATATTATTGAATTATTTTAATTAAATTATAGGTGAGGATGATTTTTTTATGTTTGAGTGTTTCAAAACATTGATAATTCTCAATTGTTAGTTTAAAAAAAAGAGTTATAAAAAGAGTACCACAAATTCACCCCCTCTTAATGGTACAATCTAACCTATGAACTACATGTTGTGTAAGATCTAGGTTATATACGAATCTTTAAATAATGTATAATTCATCAATAATATATTTTTTTAATTGAATGTGTTTCCCAAAATCTACAGAAAGACCTATCATAGTTCGATGAATATACTTATTTCTTAGATTTTATTACTTTGAAGGAAGGTAATATATTCTAAAATTGTGTTGTTACTACCTTTGGATGAGACTAATACCATACCAATTGTAGATATGTTATATATGGATGTATATAGATAAGAAAATAATGATATTCTAATATATTGTTTCAAAAAATATTACTCAAAGGTCATGAGACTACAAATTTCCCAGGAAATTTTGGATAATTGAAGTGTATATTTAAAGACAATATTAACTTCAATGAGGATAAATTATATGTTTTTTGATACAAATTTTAGGATATTATAATAGATGATGATGAAAAATTGATGAGTAATTTACATGAGTTAATGAAATATTTAGAAATATCCAGCGATTTATTGACAAGAAAAATAATTTTCTTATTAATAAAAACGTGATGAGAATATTTCTAGTATCTTTAAAAAACACCATATTTAATGAATACTATAAAATATATCCTAAAGGATCTTCATAATTTTTAAATTTCTTATAAAATGAGGGAGATTCAATTTTCATAGAAGAATGAAAAAGATGATATGGAATTTCACAATATGAGGAATTTTAACATCATAGATGCATAAGTTACAAAATCAAGTGGTTAAGATATTTAAATAGATGAGAAAAATATAAAAATATTTATTATCTTTATGTGAAAATGTTTTAAATGGGAATCTGTAAAATAAAGTGTTGAAACCTCCAAGGTTCTACACCTCTAATGGTATTTGGAGATTTTCCCTTAATTTCCTATTAAATAAGAAAGTTAAATCAAAATCTTCCATTGAAGATGAAAAACCTAAAAAAGCGTAAAAGAAAGAAAAAATAGAAGGATAAATAGTGGGAATAATTAATATGATATCTCATTTTCATATATCTAGTTAGAAGATGAAATAAATTTTATTACCCATTCTGATAGTGGTTTTATACCTTAAATAGTGACTATTGAGAATAAATGATAGAACTAGAATCCATGTTTAAATATGGGTTAGAATACTATGTTGATTAAAATAAAAAACACAACAAATAACATAAAAACCCATTGAATAAAAAATATATGAATTTTCCAAAAAAGAGTATGACAAGAAGGAAATGGCATACATTAATGAAATTATAAAATAAAAAATAATGGTGGACGAGTAAGAGAATATGATAGGAGATCATGGAGAGAAACTAGTTTTTAAGGAAGAAGATATGGATGAGACACTCAATGTGTTTATATGAATAAAATGATTTGAACAAGATCATATAAGACTTCACTAAGGCTATTGATGTTAAAGGTTAATCTTCTCAAGTTGGCTGAATTAAAGGTTCCAATTTGAATGTTGAATTAGAAATTACTTAGATTTAATAATGGATATCTTATTTATAAAATTTATGTTTTTAAAAAATTAAAAACATATATGTATTAGGAATAAAAGTGAGTGAAAATATTCCACTTGAATGGAAAAGTGGAACATGACATAAAGACTACTACCCATTGAGAAAAGTAGGAAAATGTTTTAGTAAGATATAAGCAACAATTTTTTTGGATTTATTTATAGTCATCATGTAAGATTCATGTTATGAAGATTCTATTGGTTATAGGGAAGATATGAATATAAATCATACTCCTGATTGTATTATATTTCTATTGGTGTTGGGAACTCTATTTTTATTTTATTTAATTTTTTGTAAATTAAAAAATATAGTCATTTAAAATTAATTCATTTTAATATAAATTGATAATAATTCAATTATTCCATTTTTAATAATTACTTTTTCATTTTTAATTATGTTTTATACTTTGTATCAATGTTTGTATGAAGAAATTTTGATTTTAAAAAATAATTATTCTTTTTGAATTATATTTCTGAATTTAATACTTAATATTATCTAGAGTTATAATGTCATAACATTTATATATTCAAAATATTAATTAATAAATATAACTTGTTTCAATTATTTTATCAGACAACCAATATATTAAAATTCATATTGTTTAAATTTTTTTACTTTTATATCATTTTATATGAATTTTTAACTATTTACGTTTATATATTATATAATTTTTTTTAAATAGTTGTTATGATTATATTTAATGTCTTTTAATATTTTATTTTAAAAATAATTTCTTTAAAAATAATTAATATTATAATTTTTAAATACATTATTTTTATTTTGAAGTCATGTTATATAATTATGTATATTTATATATACAAGTCATCTCATATATATAATATAAAATATATATAAGCATACTGCTCATCATCTCCTTCTCTATGTACAACACCAATTAAGTGATACACTCCCCTTCTACTCTATCCTCATGCTGGGAAGCGTATCTTTGGCTTATTTCCTCTACGTTGACTCTCATGAACACACTCAGTCAATGTGCATCCCTAAAAGCACTCACGGCAGTCCTAACCACTGTTTCTCGTACAACCGCAAAATGAACTAGCTTCAACAACACCATCTGGTTTGTCGTTATCCTGGAAGTAGCATCGATCATTACCACTACATCTTCAGCACACATATATTCATTGGATTGGTATCCCAGGGACATGATTCCAAGTTCACTATACTTATCATCCATTGAAAAGTGAATTTATTGTTCATAGTTTGAGAATATTTCATGGTTGATGATAAACCTACCATGTTCTCTAGGAAGATAGCATGAGTTTGAGCGGGCACCTACCAAGAAGTGTTATATATAATGTAGAGTATTTTCAAGCTATTGTATGTAATTTCAATCCTATAGTAAACATAATTCCAACCAAACTTGAGGTAATTTTGGAACATACCATGAATATTTCGTTATACATACCATGAATTATATTCACTTACCATGAAGGTATTTATGTTACCAATAGGTAGTTTATATAGTTAATGTAAGTATAAATATTTTTTAGTAGAAAAAATATTATTTTATCCAAAATTAATTTTTTATATACCAAAAACATGTATTTTTATACTGATAACATTTATATTTTTATACTGACCACATTTATTTCTTATACTAACCACATGTATTATTTTCTAGTTAACATACAGTATTTTTATTAATAGAAAATGATTTACTATTTTATATTGACCAAGAAGTATTTTTTTCTAATCTCACCTCATAAAAAATTGATTCTAATGTCAGTATACCTACTATATAACCATTTGGTTCCCATGGTCTGCAAACTTACCATGCTCCCATGTTAATTCAACACACTGTCCCACTGTCACTTTGGGTAACTCTATCACTTTGGTTCGTTGTTATTTTTATGAAATATTATATTTTACATTTTAAACTTTTTTAATTATATTTCTAAAATTTGACGAACAAAATGATTATTAAATTTTTTCTAAATATTATATTTATTTTTAAAATAATTATATATGAATAAAACCATAATGAAAATATTGAAAAAAATTAGCATGAAAATAATAATTTTCTTCATATTTTATTTATAATATGTTTTTATTGTGTACGAATTATCAAATTACTTCAACTGTTTGATAATTTATTTTTCATTAAAATAAATTAATTAATAAAGTTTTAATATAAAGAATATATTAGAAATGATTTCAATGTGTTTCATGTAGAAATAAAATAACCCATAAACTCTCTAATAATTAGTGAAATACTTCAAAATATAGGTAAAAATATTATTTTATGTTTAATTTTTATATAACATGTATAGTTCTATGATTATTTCTTTAGAATATCCTCCAAAATCAAAAATATTATGGAATTAATAACTCCAAATTTATTTTTTGTAATGCGATCAAGCAGATAATAATAAAACAAACTCATCGCAGTTTATTTAGGGATCATCATCGACATAATACACAAGTGATTAGTGATATTCAATCTAGATACTCTATAAATACTAGTCAATTGTAGTGATCACAACACTACATAAACTATTCTGTTCATTATTTATAAGCTGATCGAAGATCATCAAGCAATATCTTCTACTTTATATGATATCTACTTGTTTAAATAATTTTATGTTTTTATTCATATTATTTTTTATTTATTTTTTTGTAATCATTTTCATTGGTTTTTTATTTTCAAAATAAAAGTAAATATAAATTTGATTATTAGACTAACAAAAATTAAGGTTCATTGTTTTGATTTCCAAAGAAAATTTAGTTCTATACCTTGTTATAACTCTTGTAAAAAGTGGGGGGTGTGCCTTAAGGTACTATAAAAAGAAGAATCTATAAATAATTTATCAAACATCTAAATGTGATAATCTAATAGTTGGTACTAATCTACTAAAGGATTATAGAAGTATGTATTGTGTAATAAGATCATAGTGATCCAAAATAGATTAAAATTAATATTTTGATTATTTTATTTTTGATATACTATATCATGAGCACTTCATTCAATATTTATTTATTATTTAATAGAAAAATGAATGATTATTTTGCTTTAAATTTATTAAATCACTATACACCCATACTCTATTTTCCAATCAATATATATCCCAGAATTCATATTAGAGGCTATAATTTGATTTTTCAAAACCTATAATTATATTAATTTGATAGAAAAAATTGGTATTTGAGAAAGAAATAGTTCATATTTGATTTTATGATTTCAAAAATCGACATACGACACAAATCCATTTGGATATTGGGTTTTTTGTTTATTTTTAACTACTCTAATAACCATAAAATCCAATATTTTATAGTTTATGGAATAATGAATATTTTTTTAAGATGGAAGGTTTTAAAGATAATGATGTATGGATTCTAAAAAATTCCCCATTTTATGATGGAAGAGACTATGGGTATATGAAAGATTGATTATAATATTTCTTTAAATAGTTTAGTGTGAAACATTCTTATATCACGGAGAAATCATATGAGATACCTAAAAATTGATCGAGAGATTATTGTATGTAATTAAGAGGTAAAATATGTTTTGAACTATAATATTAAAATATTTTTTACTATGAAATAATTATAATTGTACATAGCTATGTTTTAGCACGCAAGACAACCCATGATACTTATAGAATACTTAAATTCACACACTATGGGACTAAAAATATTATTAGAACCAAGATGGGAATGCTAAATGTAAAATAATAAGATTTCAAGTTGGTAGAAATGAGTCATTCGACCTGATTTCCACCAGATTATAAGTATTAAAAATGGTATGAGAGGACTTTGTGAAGCCCTAGAAAAAACCATTTTATAAAGAGTACTAAAATAATTACAGAAATTATAGAATATAAATAAGGTGGACATAGATGAAATCAATAATTTAAAACATTATTCCATAAATGAACTAATTTTATCTTTGATGTTGTATGATCTTGAATAGAAATATATTATATATAAGAAGACTAAAAAGAGTAAATGTATATATTTTGTGTCTAATATCAATGATTCCTACAACACTTGTAAATTTTAGTTCTATGAAATTGACAATTTGATGGAACCGTTTCACAAGAAAATTTTCAAGTTTCTGAAAAATGGTGGCATGACACAATTCAAAATAATGTTAAAAAAGGATTGTAGTAAAAGAAAATTCTAGTAACAATAATGATGTTTCTCAATTAACTTGTTATTATTCCTTGAATAATAGATAGATTCAAGAATAATCCCTTAAATTTTACGTCTTTTAGTGAACTAATCTTCATTTCTAAGGCTTCTCTTGATTATATGTACATTCATTCCAAAAATTTTATGAAATTAAGATGAATAAATATTCTAGGAGAGTGTTGTATTTATATTAGTAAGAAATATTATAAAATTAATTCATAAGTATGGCTATTCAAATTATATTTGAATCCATATCTTAAATAAAAACTAAAAGAACAAATTTGAATGATAGTTAATTGTACTATGAATGATTATTTTTTTCAGATGATTTAATGTGTTTGAGGCTGAAATGAAGTTTTTTAAATTACTTTTTAAATTTTTTGTAAAATATATCATAATCTAGTGTTTATTTGTAATAAATTTTATTATTCATTGGAGATATAGATGGTGTATCGGATTCATGATGATATAGAAAATTGTGATTCATGAAATAAAATTAGGGTAATGGAAAATTCTATCTTAATAAATACACTCATAATGTGTTATGTTATGAGTATGTTGATATTTTCTAAGCATGAATATGATTCGAATTCATAATAATATGTAATTTAAAAAGAATTTTCTTATAAATATTTCTTGTAAAAAGTTATATTTGTAAGAAGACAATATAACAGACATCTATCTAAGACAAATATGAAGACCTAGAAATTTATTTTTATAATTTCTATTCCATTAATGTATTTATAACATATTTAGTAATGTAGTATAGTATAAAACACAATGATAAAAAATTATTTAATTAGTTGAAAATTATACATTTATCCAAAAAATAATCCTATTAGAATACAAAATAATTAAATGTGGAAATAAATATGAAATAATAAAGTCACTCGAATTAGGAGATTTTGGTAATCTCAATCTCTTAGTCTGTCGCACTTCCAAAGAACACTATAAAAATAAAATAGAATGATAGTAACAAAATATGAATTTTGAAAATAAAAAATATTAAACTGTAATTTTATTTGAAGTAATAGATAAATTAAAAAAATATGAGTTATTTATATGAATTAGAAAGAAATTATGATTATTCAGATTTAAAACCATTGAGCATTATGTATGTTGGGAATTATGTCCATATGTAATGTATCCATTATAATGTGACTATCAACATAACTATATATTTAGTGAAATTATGATAACTAATTTATATATAATGTCGAAAATATTACCCCAAATTGTATAATAATTCTTTACTATGCCCATTTAGTAGATCATGTGATGGATGCAACATCACTAGGGTTTTCACTTAAAAAATCCCAAGAAGCGATTAAGAAATTGTTTCTCAAGTAGACTTGATTGTGGGGAAATTTTAAGTTAGTAGGGATCACCACAAGATCAATGTTATTTGAGCCACACTCAGAAAATAACAACATCACAAACATTTCCCTTAAAGTTTATATCAGTTTAATAAGGGGTCTTTTATTAAGACCACAAAATTGTAAAGGTGTCAATTTATTTTTAGAAATAAAATGTTCGATTTGATTCTGAATCCCATTTTCAGTACTATTTAAGAAAATACACAAGAACATAAAAATAATATGATAACTACAATTTTTTATATAAGTAAAATAAAACTAGAAAATATATAATTTCAATTATAATACTATTTAAGGAAATATTTAATGATTTTAAATAAAATTTATCATCATGAAATACTATTATATATCACAATTTATTTATATATAAATTATAATGTAATTTTATAATTTCATGTGTAATTTTTACGAGTTATAAATTTTATTATGTCATAAAAACTATTTTTTCAGTAAATACATATTTTTATTTAAAAATTAGAATTTTAATATTTATAAACTATTTTTTATAAAATTAATGGAAATTTTGAAATATTTTATTTGAAATTATTTAATGTTGAGTTTTTCATAATTTTCTAAGACAATCAAATTTTTGGGTAAATGTTAAATATGGTATGGTTATACGTTATGTATTATGAAGTCATAATAACATAGAAGTGTTTTAAAAAATTCTATAAATTGATTAATATAATGAAAATAGTTTTTCATATTAAAATAAATTATTACAATTTGATATGGTTTTTTCCAAAACCTATAAAGAACTCTCTAAAACCAAAATTATATATTAAGATTTTATGAAGAATTCTTTATGAACATGACTTACTTCCACAACATAAATGATATTATTTTAAGAATATTAGATAATAAAATGTTAAAATATTAAAATCCACCCCTCCACGAAAAATACCATGGTTAAATGAAATGGTACAGACAATGGTATTTTATTTTATATTAACTATATTTACATGGCCAAAGTTAGGGAGGTTGTAAATTGTAACCACCCTTTTACTATAAATAACCACTTGTTTCCCCCATTACTATTGAATATAATCCTTGAAGTAAAATGTTCCAATCACTTAACCACTATAGATCCCTCATAAATAGTTTCTAAAATTTTAAGGGTCTCCTCCCCGTTATTAAGAAGAAACCTCTCGATTTAAGGGTTATCTGCCTCCTCTGTTCCATTCAAGCATTTCCTTTTTAAAAGGTATTCAGTTATTAGTTGATTATGTTTTATTGATATTATGAATGTTCCCTTACAATTCTAATTATTATTATATAATTATATACAACCTTTTTAATCATAAACTCCATCTATAATCTTTTACATGTTCCTATTATTCCACCAAAATCACCTCTTGATTTTCTATTCCTTAAATTTTGTGTTTCGAATACCAAACCCTATTATCATTCATGGTTATTAACCTATATATAAATTCCCATTATATATTATGTAATTTTAGTTATGATTCCCACATTAAATTATTATGGGAATGAAATGATGAAATGTGCTTTTATTTTATTTCATCGGTGTAGTAAATGAAATGTTATACATATGAAGGATGCACCCTAATAGTGCTCCAATGCATTCGTCAATGTTTTTATCTAATGAGATACCACATATAATGCATGGTAGGTTATTATATGAACACTATATTATGGGTTATTATTTTTTATCATTGACTTATGCTTATGATATGAAATTTTAGGTTTTTACATCATTCTTATGATAACTTGATTTTATGATGTCATTTTTCTATTCCATGATTTCGTGGGAGTATGTTTGATTCATAACTCTATATGTTTTCCTGATATGTCTATTTAGTCACATGTATTATTTGTCATCATGAAAATATTTAATTATTAACTTACTATGCTTTATATCTCACCCTTACCTTTTGTATGTCGACATGTAATCCTAGGATGTATTACGAGTTATTGGGAAACATTGACCATATTTTTAGTTTTAGTTAATCATATTGTATTTTATATTAATTTAATGGGTTTTGTGTCTAAATTCACAAATACACTAAGGATATAGATTCTTTGGGATTTTATTTTATATATATTTATATTATAAATACTAAAAAAAGTTATTAGATATATGGGTTGTTATGAAGAACATAAATGATATTCTCTGTGTTACAAGAGAAAACTTTTCATGATAAATTTTAATAAGAGGAATATGTTTATGAAGATAATTCATTATATAATATATGAAAAACCACAGGATTCATAAAATCTTATGAAATCAGTTTTCATCTTTTTAAGAATGAGATAATTAAATTTAGAATGAAAAATTAGTGATTTACATAAGAATAAAATATAAACAGTGAGATTAAATCATGTGATGCATGACCTAATATTTTAGGATTTACTTATTATATTTTCATTAAAATTATTTTTATTAACGTAGAGATGTTAGAAGATCCAAATGAAGAATAATATGGTTCTAAGATGGGTTACACCCCAACAAGTCCCACAACCATGTTTTATTACTTGAGTGTATCCATACCTTGATTAAATTTCAATTGAATGTAAATGAAACAAATATGGTGGATATTAAATGAACTATAATTATTAAGTCAAATGGGATTGATATGGAAATTTTGACTAATATTAATTTTTTTTTGAATGATGAGATTAATTGGAAATCCATTTACTAATTTCAATAGTGATAACATTATTGTGTTCAAATAGAGGATCCATAATTCCATTATATAAATTATTATTCATAGTTACACTAAAAATATATATTTTTAGAAAAATAAAGTAATATTATGAAAAATAATTGATTTTATGAGAAAAAGATTTACTATTGTTTCATATAGAGAATCATAAGATTGAATCCTGGAGCCATTCTAAAAGGAAGATACATAATATTACTTTGAGAGGTTGAGAAATACTAGCATTATAAGGACCCAAACATAAACATTACATAATGTTGAATTAAATGAATAATTCACATTGAGGATCTTTTCAGGTTTTTCATTTTAGAGAATTTGGACATAACTATTACATATCCAAAGATTTCAAGGTATAAATATCTACACAGTTTCCATTTTTTTCATAAAATAAAACCTCTTGAAAAAAAGAGTCATTTCTAGTTCTATGTTTTACACTGCATTACTTTTCCTTGATCCCATCCTTGACCCTATTCATCTTTAAGTCCTGTGAAAACATTTCAAAACTTGGGATGAGCATAAAAATCTCAGAAAGGTTTATAAATCAAAGAATTAAAACATTTGATCGTAAATACATAAAAAACATGAAATCATTTACTTACCTCATGATATCATAAGATTTATGAAAGACACATAGAAATAAATAATCATAAAGGTAACTTGTGGCATCCATATCATACATACATTGTAGCTATCACAACTACATAGGTAGTTACTTTGGAATACCCATCACAGTATACTCCCTAAATATCTTAGGAGAAATATTCACGTTTACCTTTACAACATTACCCGATGCATTGGAGAGCTATCTCAGGCTCACCCACCCTAGGTTTATCATGGAACCATCCATATACGTAAATAATACCCAAGAACCATAACATGATCATAACACATAACATAAGAATAAATGAAAGATAAAATTTTGACATTTCAATAATAAAATATCTTTTCATGATATTGAAAAATAAATCCATTCCCAAAATAATTTTCAATACCAAAATATGTAAAAAGAGTATATAGTATTTATTTTTTCATATTAAAAACATTACGAATTGTTAAGGAAGCCAAAGATCAAATAATACCCGCGGCGGCGGAAAGTTCGTTGTCACTGCTTACATTAAAAAAAATTCCTTTTTGTCATTTAGTAAAAAGATTCATCTAAAAAATATTCCATTTAAATAAAATGGAAATGCAAAGGGGTTTATACACCATATAAAATAAAGTCGTGTATAAAACAAAAAATGCCTCAATGAAAGGAGATTGAGAGGAAGTCCCTTACCTCGTGTCCGACATGACTCGATCATTCTTTAATATCCTGAATAATAAACTAATGTTAATTTATACTTGATTAAGAACCTTTTTCAAGTTTATTATTCCTTTTATATCACTTATTACCATGTTATAAACATTATGAAATCATTTAAGTTAATAACGTCCATTTTGTCGATATTTGGTACTTGAGTAAAAAATGAACACCATATATTTATAATTTGTCTATGTGGTCAAAGCTTAATTATATCCAGAATGATATTCATGATTTATATATCATATATATCATATATATCCAGCATATACATGTATTTATAATTGTACATGACATTTGGAGGTAAGAAATGAAATGCACCCTTCATGGAGATGGTAAGTCGTACGTACGCATGAACGCTACTTTCATTTTAATTTCTACTTTTAATGGAATTATAACATAATGATACAAATGTATATTATAATTCCAGTTTAATATCATATATAATATAGTTAAATCCATCCTTTATACATCCCACATAAGGCATTAACGAATCAAATCACTTTGAGTGGCGGTAGTCCGCATTTCCGCAAATGAGATTTTCGTATTTACCCACTATGGAAACCATAAAGGCATGATATAAATGGGAAGTATAAAAGCATAAAGAAATCATAAACATAATATATATCATATATAAATACAGTTCCATCATAATGGCCACCATGAGAGGCGGTAATATGTAATTGAACAATCATCATTTCGTGAGGCCTTCGTTTTCCATCCATAGAAACATTATGTTCTCCATCCATTAGATGGAGGTGTGTGTATGTGTATTTAGAATCCTTCTAATAAAAATATACTAGTATATTGAAGATACTGGTGTTGTTACAAATGAAATTAAATAAAATGAGTTTAGGGATTGGAGAAGTAGAATAAAAGAAAACAATTTAAGAGAAACTGTTACCTTTAATTTGGGTAACTCCCTTTGGTTTGAACCAACGGACTTCTTGAAGTGCCTTATTCCTAAGGTAAGGCTTCTAGGAGGAGGAGAGGGATTTTGGGAGCATAATTGGGAAAAGTTTGGACGAGACAAATTGCTTGAGAGGTGTGAGGAATTGGATAAAAATGGTCTCATTTTATAAGGGAGAGGAGGGGCTCTTTAAGAAAGTGTGAAAATAGTATTTTATTATATAATGATACTCTGTTTCCAAAGGTGAAAAAATAATTATTGTCGAAGATAAGATGATTCATGGTCAAAATAAAATCATCCAATTAGAATTGGAAATGTTTTGGATAGTATTTTAATCATTATAATCTTATTTATTTAAATAATTTATTAATGAGGTAAATATTGCATCATTATTGTGTCATAAATAATTTAATTTATTTATTGTCTAAAAATTATAAAAACAAATATTATGTAGTAAATATTTTTATCTTTCCAATTAATATTTATAGTCAAAAATTTGACTTATATAACACCATATAAAAAGTAATTACTAAAAGATTTTTGTTTATGTCAATTTTGTCTTCACATTAAATTAATCAATCTAAAGTGTCATTATCTTTCATAAGTGGATCCATGGGGTCCCAAAATCTACCCAAGGATGCCCATGGTCGTCCAATACTCATCCAATAAGGTTAGAACAAGTGTTATGGAAATTTTAAATTATTATAATATTTTTTTAATCTTGAATTACCCTATTTACCTTTAACCGCGGTAAATAAAAGTCAAAAGTTACTATTCACCAAAAATTATTTTCATCTTAATGAACCACATTTTTCTTCTTGAAAACAACCATGTATGTCAGATTTTTGAAATTTAATTCACAGAGGTGGTAAAATTTCATTTAAATTAAAAAGTCGTTTTTTTTAACTACCACTAAGTGGTTTCACTATTAATCAAAAATTGACGTTTTTCAGAAAAATACCAAAAATTCAGCTTAAGTTATATTTGATATTCCGAATTCAAAAATGATGGCTATTTTTCCAAATTCAAAACATAGAAGTGGAATTATTTAATTTTAAATTTAATTCCCTTTATCAAAACAAATAGCGTGTTTTTAAGAAATAATAACTATCAAAATATTGATACTCGTATATATCCAATTTCAAAGTGAAATTAATTCCAATGACCAACATTGGATTAAATGGTAAAAATTTATTTTAATTTCACTTTAAAACCAACTAAAAAAATAATCTAACCATATAAATAAATTAGATTAAAAGTCGCTTTTTAATTAAAATACAATATGTTTAACTATTTATTAAAAAATAAACTTTATCAGAAAAATACCTAAAAATTACCCAAAGTAAAATTTGATGTCCACATTATAAAGAAGGATTTTATTTGGCCAATTAGAATCTATTAAAGTGACCAAAACTATATTTAAGGAGGGTTCCCCATTAAAAGTCGATAAATTGGCCTTTATATGTAAATTATGCTTAAAATTAGATTCATTCATATTTTAAGCCTCTAATTTTTTATTGGATAATGTAAATACATTTAACAATCATGTATAATCATATTGTTGTTAGTTTTGTTCATTCCCACTAATACAACGGCTAGGAGTTAACTACTATTTAAAATAATAATATTATATTATTAGTGTGCAACGTAAGATTGGAAAGAAACCTCTTGTTGCGTATCGTTTACACTATCGAACATAGAAACCCCTTTAAAGTAAAATTAATATTTAATTCAAAAATATTAATAAATATGAAATATGTCTTATTCTTCATTTACCTAGGATGTTACATCCTTTCCCCCTTTTGGAAATTGCGTCCTCGCAATTTATATTCACTTATCAAAATAAGTGGGAGGGGGGTATTTATCCCTCATAGCATTTTCAGAGTCTCACGTTGCCTTTTCAACCATATGGTTTTTCCACAAAACTATTACCTGGTGAATTACCTTATTCTGAAACACCTACTCACTACGCTCAAGAATTTGGATGGGTTGTTCTTCATAAGAGAGATTCTCTTCCAACTGAACTACCTCTGGGTTCAAAACACGAGATGGATCCGGCATATACTTTCTCAACATCGAAACATGAAAAACATTGTGCACCTGGGATAAACTTGGTGGTAAATCCAATCTATATGAAACTGATCAATCTTTCTCTAGAATTTCATAAGTTCCAATTAACATCTGACTCAAAATTCCCTTCTTACAAAAATGCATCACACTGTTCCATGGAGAAACATTGAGAAAGACATGGTCCCCTACCTCAAAGGAAAGATACTTCCTCCGGTTATCTACATAACTTTTCTGTCTGCTCTGAGCTGTTCTCATGTGCTTCTGAATCAACTGAACTTTCTCTACCATCTCTTCTACCAATTTTTGGTCCCATCATCTTCCTTTTACCTATTTCATCCTAAAATGTTGGAGTTCGATAATGCTTTCAATATAATGCCTAGAATAGAGCCATCTATATACTGGAATAAAAAATGTTATTATAAGAAAATTCAACCAAAGAAATAAGTTGGTCCCAACCTCCCTAGTAATCAATCGAGCAATCTTGTAACATATCCTCTAAGGTCTGAATTGTTCATTCTGACTGCCCATCTAATTAAGGATGAAAAGCTGTACTAAAATTTAATTCAGTACCCAATGACTTCTGAATGCCTTTCCAAAAGTTAGAAGTGAACCTAGGATCATGATCAGATACAATGGAGAGGGGAAATCCATGAAACCTTACTATCTCTTTTACATACAACCAAGTAATTTGATCTAGAGAAAAAGTATCTCTAATAGGAAGGAAATGCACTGATTTAGTCAATCGGTCAACTATAACCCAGATTGCATTATTACCTCGAGATGTATTTGGTATTCACATAAAAAAGTCCATGGATATATTTTCCCATTTCCACCCTGTCACCAGTAGAGGCTGAAGCATTCATTTCGGTAACTGTCACTCTGCTTTAACATGCTGACAAGTCAAACACATCACAGTAAAATCAGCGACATCTCTTTTCATTCCATCCCACCAGTAATACTCTCGAAGATCTCTATACATCTTAGTACTGCCAGGATGAATTGAATACGGAGAACTATGAGCATCAAATAAGAACTCATTCTTCAACTGTGAATCATAAGGCACACATAATATCTTTCCGAATCTCAAAACAAATCATTATCAATGTTAAATTCAGGCAACTTACCCTTATGAACCAACTCTACCTTTTTCTGAAAATCACTATCTTCTTTTTGTTCTTGCTTAATTCTGTCTGATAGAGATGATTTCACTGACACCTGAAACAAAACAGAATAATTTCCTACAAGAATAACTTCTATTCCAAATTTCATCAAATCAAAAACCCAAGGATCTCGTTCCCAACATAGCATGGTTAATGAGACATTACTTTTTCGACTCAAAGCATCGACCACTTTATTTTCATTTCCCAGATGGTAATGGATCGTGCAATCATAATCATTAATTAGTTCCAACCATCTCCTCTGTCTCATGTTTAATTATTTTTGAGTGAATATATACTTCAAACTTTTGTGATCAGTATATATTTCACACTTAACTCCATACAAATTATGCCTCCAAATTTTTAAAGAAAAAAATAGCAGCTAAATCCAAATCATCTGTAGGGTAATTTAACTCATGTGGTTTCAACTGATGTGAAGCATAAGCAATTACATGATCATTCTGCATTAGGACACAACCCAGTCCTTTCAACAAAGCATCACTAAAGATAAAAAACTCACCATTTCTGGAAGGTAGTGACAAAACTGGAGCATTCACTAATCTCCTTTCCAATTCATGAAAGCAATCATCACATTCTTTTGTCCAGATGAACATAACACCTTTTCGAGTTAACTTAGTTATTGGACTAGATAACCGTGCAAAATTTTCAAAAAACCTCAGGTAATAACCTGCCAAACCATGAAAACTATGAATCTCGGTTATATTTGTGGGTCTTGGCCATTCTTCAACAACTTTGGTTTTATCAGGATCAATAGTTATGCCATTTTTTGAAACAATGTGACCAAGGAATTAAATTTGTTGTTACCAAAACTCACACTTGCTGAATTTCCCATAATGTTTCTTTTGTTTTAAGGTTTTCAAGACAACCCTTAAATAACTTTCATGTTCCTTCTTACTTTTGGAATATACCAAAATATCATCAATGAACACAACCACAAACTTATCCAAAAACTCAAGGAAAATTCTATTCATAAGATCCATGAATACAGCAGGTGCATTGGTTAACCCAAAAGACATAACTACAAATTCATAATGGCTATATCTAGTACAAAACTCCATCTTCGTAATGTCTCCTTCCTTTACTTTCAACTGATGGTACCCCGACCTCATGTCAATATTAGAAAAATAATGAGGTCCCTAGAGCTGATCAAACAAATCATCGATATGAGGAAAAGGATACTTATTCTTAACAGTGATGTTATTTAATGCTCTATAATCAATGAAAAGTCTCATTGAACCATATTTCTTTTTAACAAACAAGATAGGATCACCCCATGGTGAGGTTCTAAGTTGAGTGAAACCATTATCTAATAACTCCTGCAATTCCTTCTTTAACTGTAAAAGTTCAATTTGAGCCATTCTATAAGGGGGTTTTGAAATTGGCTTAGCATTAGGAACTAAGTCAACAGTAAATTCAACTTCCCGGTCAGGTATAATACCAGGTAACTCATCAGAAAAAACATCAAGGTACTCATTTACCACTGGCACATCATTAATCTAAATAGTTCCTTTATTTTCAACAGTACCTGTAAGGTAAAATTCATTTCCATCTTTTACCAGTTTTTTGACTTCCTGATATGTTATCAAAATCAAGGGTTAATTCTTTTACAAAAACTGAAAATCATTCTTAAAAAAAACCTCTTTATCTCTGCAGTCAATCTTGGCATGATAAATAGAAATCCAATCCATGACCAATATAACATCAAACTCTACTAAAGGAAAAACAATAAGGTGTGTAGGTAGATTCTTTCCACACACAAGGACAGGAAGGTTATTATGCTTTCTTTTTGCCTCAAAATTTCCTCCAGGTGTTTTTACCGTAAGTTCAGTATTCATATCATGAGATGGAATTATCAATTTAGTAGAAAAATTCTCAGAAATGAAAGAATGTGTTGACCCTGAATCAAAAAACACATTTGCATAATCTGAACAAACAAACAGTGTACCTGATACAAATTCATTTGATGGCCCAACATCTGCTGAAGTAGTTTCAAAAGATTTTACCACCCCTTTCTGCTTATAATCCGATTTCTTTTCTTCGGTTGAGTTATTTTTTGGACACTCATTTGAATAATGACACATTTCATTGCACTTAAAACGTTTTACTGACTGTAAATTATATTTTGTATTACCATTACCCAGATCTTTTTCAGTGAAATTATGAGCCTTATGTCCCATTTTACCACATCGATAGAACTTACCAGAATTCAAAAGTCATTTCCCAACATGATTTATACCACAATTTTCACAAACTGTAAACATAAGTTTCTTACCATCAGACTTTTTTTGAAGAGTTCTTCCCTTTTTCCTCCCACCTCAACCTCTTATTTTGTTGTTTGTCAAAGAATACCTGATCATCAGAAAATTCCATTTCCACCTTCTCCACACAATGAACATGTTTTTCATAAATTTTGAACTCACAAGAAGCGAAAGGACTTCGATACTTTGGCTTTAATTCTGAGTAAAAATGGTTGATTTTACTATCAAGATCTCATATGAAATTTGGAGTATACCTTGTCAGTCAAGGGAATTTTTCTTCATAAGCAGCCACTGATTCATCCTCCTACCTCAATTCCAGGAATTGTTTTTCCATCCTAAGACGAACCACCTTAGGAAAATATTTCTCAAGAAACATACCTTTTAATTCATCCCAATCGAGAGCATCAATCTCCTCACTATCCCTGATATTTTTCACCATCGACCACTACTAATCAACTTCACCTTCAAAACGATAAACTGAAAGACTAACATTTTGATGTTCTGAACAACCCATGACATCAAAAATCTTCTCCAGTTCTTTAATCCACCATTCATCTAGAACAGGTTCAGATGATCCTCTTAATGATGGGGATGTTGCCTCATGAAATGCTTCACTTCTAATATGTTCCTCTGTGGTTAATCAGGCTGATCTCATACATGGATTCCACCTCCATTTATAGTCTAATTCAACTTTTCCATTACTAAAACAAACTATTCAGTTCTGATTCTGACCATCTCAGGTTGTTGATTTGTAAGGTTGTTTTCCTCCTGATGTTGTCCCAACATAGCTTCCAAGTTTCCTCTGCGGAAAACAATTCTGAACACATAAATATCTTAGGTGAAACAACATGGTAATCTGTAAATGCTATATGATTTCCAATATTATCATAAATTAATTTATGGATATTAATTTAACAAAACTCTAACTCTTAAAGTTATCTAAACCGACCTCTGATAACAACTATTAGGACCTGACCGTAAACATTACATAATATTTAATTAAATGAATAATTCACATTGAGGATCTTTTCAGGTTTAGAGTTTTAGAGAATTAGGACATAACTATTACATCTCAAAATATTACAAGGTATACATATCTACATAGTATCTATTTTTTTCAGAAAATAAAAACTCATGAAAAAAAGAGTCATGTCTAGTTCCATGTTTTATATAGCATTACTTTTCCTTGATCCCATTCTTGACCCTATTCATCTTTAAGTCCTGTGAAAACATTTCAAAACATGGGATGATCATAGAAAGCACAGTAAGGGTTATAAATTAAAGAATTATTTTTTTTCATAAATACATAAAAATCATGAAATAATTTACTTACCTCATGAAATCATAAGATTTATGAAAGACACATAGAAATCATTAATCATAAAGGTAACTTGTTTCATCCATATCATACTTACATTGTAGCTATCACAAGTATATATGGAGTTACTTCGGAATACCCATCAAAGTATATTCCCTAAATCTCTTAGGAGAAACATTCACGTTTTCCTCCGTCACGTTACCCAATGCATTGGAGAGCTATCTCAGGCTCACCCTCCATAGGTTTATCACGAAACCACCAGTATACGTAAATAACGCCCAAGAACCATAACCTTATCATAACACATAACATAAGCATAAAGGAAAGATAACATTTCCACATTGAAATAATAAAATTTCATTTCAAGATATTGAAATAACAAATCCATTCTCAAAATCATTTTCCATACCAAAATACGTAAAAAGAGTATATGGTATTTAATTATCCTTTTAAAAATATTTCGGCATGTTAAGGAATCCAAAGATCAAATAACACTCACAGCGGCGGAAAGGTCGTTGTCACCGATTAAGTTAAAAAACATTCCTTTTTGTAATTTAGTAAAACGCTTCATATAAAAATATTCCATTTGAATAAAATTAAAAGTCACAAGGGTTTATACACCATATAAAATAAAGTCATGTATAAAACTAAAAATGCCTCAATGATAGGAGATTGAGATGAAGTCCCTTACCTCGTGTCCGACTTGACTCGATCATTCATTAATCTCCAGAATAATAAACTAAAGTTAATTTATAATTTCATAAGGACCTTTTTCAACTTTATTATTCCTTTTATATAACTTATTACCATGTTATAATCATTATGAAAAAATTTAAGTTAATAACGTCCATTTTGTCGATATTTGGTACTTGAGTCAAAAATAACCACCTTATATTTATAAGTTGTCCATGTGGTAAAAAGTTAATTATATCTAGAATGATATTCATGATTTATATATCATATATATCATATATATCCAGAATATACTTGTATTTATAATTGTACATAACATTTGGAGGTGGGAAATGAAATGCACCGTTCATGGAGACGGTAAGCCGTACGTACGCATGAACACTACTTTCATTTCTATTTATAATTTTAATGGAATTAGAACATAATGATACAAAGGTATATTATAATTCCAGTATAATATCATATATAATATAACTAAATCCATCCTTTATACATCCCACATATGGCATTAATGAATCAAATCACTTTGAAGGGGCGATATTCCACACTTCCTCAAATGAGATTATCGTATTTACCCACTATAGAAACCATAAAGGCATGCTATAAATGGGAATTAAAGAAGCCTAAGGAAATAATAAACATAATATATATCATATATAAATACAATTCCATCATAATGTCCACCATGAGAGGCAGTAAGATGTAATTGAACAATCATCGTTTCGTGAGGCCTTAGTTTTCCATCTACAGAAACATTATGTTCTTCATCCATTAGATGGAGGTGTGTGTAAGTGTAGTTAGAATCCTTCTCATAAAAACATACTAGTATATTGAGGATACTGGTGTTGTTACAAAATAATGGAAATAAAAAGATTTTAGGGGTTGGAGAAGTAACATAAAATAAAACAATTGAAGACAAACTGTTACCTTTAATTTTGGTAACTCCCTTTCATTTGAACGAAAGGACTTATTGAAGTTCCTTCTGCCTAAGGTAATTCTTCTAAGATGAGGATAGGGATGTAGGGATATTAATCGGGCAGAGTTTGGATGATCCAAATGGCTTGAGAGGTGTGAGGAATTTGATATAAATGGTCTCCTTTTATATGGGAGAGGAGGGGCTCTTTAGGAAAGTATGAAAATATTATTTTATTATATAATGATATTCGGTTTTAAAAGGTCCAAAAATCATTATAGTTGAAGATAAGATGATTCATGGTCGAAATAAAATCATCTAAGAAGAATTGGAAATTTTTTGGATAATATTTTAGTCATTATAATCTTATTTATTTAAATCATCTATTAATGAGGTAAATACTACATCATTATTGTGTCATAAATAATTGAATTTATTTTTGTCAAAAAATTATAAAACAAATACCATGATGTACGAAATATTTTTAGCTTTCCAATAAATATTTATAGTCTAAAATATGATTTATATAACATCATATAAAAATTAATTACTAAAATATTTTTGTTAATGTCAATTTTGTCATCACATTAAATTAATTAATCTAAAGTGGCATTATCTTTCATAAGTGGCTCCATGGGGTCCCAAAATAGTCCCAAGGATGCCCATGTTCGGCCATTACTCATCGAATAAGGTTAGGACAAGTTTTAAGGTAATTTTAAGTTATTATAATATTCTTTTAACCTTGAATTACCCTATTTACCTTTAACCGCGGTAAATAAATGTCAAAAGTTACTATTCACCCAAAATTATTTTCATCTTAATGAACCACATTTTACTTCTTGATAACAACCATGTGTGTCGGATTTTTGAAATTCAATTCACAGAAGTGGTAAAATTTCATTTAAATGAAAAAGTCGGTTTTTTAACTACCACTAAGTGGTTTCACTATTCATTAAAAATTGATGTTTTTCAGAAATATACCAAAAATTCAGCCTAAGCTATATTTGATATTCCAAATTCAATAATGATGTCTATTTTTTCAAATTCAAAACATAGAAGTGGCATTAATTAATTTTAAAATTAATTCCCGTTATCAAAACAAATAGCGTGTTTTTAAGAAACAATAACTATCAAAAGATTGATACTCATTTATGTCCAATTTCAAACAGAAATTAATTCCAATGACCAAAATTGGATTAAATGGTAAAAAAATATTTTAATTTATCTTTAAAACCAACTAAAAATTTAATCTAACCATATAAATAAATTAGATTAAAAGGTGCTTTTGAATTAAAATATAATATTTTCCACTATTCATTAAAAAATGAACTTTATCAGAAAAATACCAAAAAATTACCGAATGTAAAATTTGATGTCCCCATTCTAAAGATGGATTTTATTTTGTCAGTTAGAATGTATTAAAGTGACCAAAACTATATTTAAAGAGGGTTCTCCATTAAAAGGTGATAAATTGGCCTTTTAATGTAAATTTTGTTTAAAATTATATTCATTCATATTTTAAGCTTCAAACATTCTATTGGATAATGTAAAAACATTTAACAATCATGTATAATCATATTGTAGTTAGTTTTGTTCATTCCTGCCAATACGACAACTAAGAGTTAAATACCATTTAAAATAATAATATTATATTATTAGTGTGCAACGTAAGATTCTAAAGAAACCCGTTGTTGCATATCGGGTACGCTAGAAAACATAGAAACCCCTTTAATGTAAAATTAATATTTAATTCACAAATATTAATAAATATGAAATATGTCTTATTCTTCATTTACCCAGGATGTTACATCCTTCCCCCATTTTGGGAATTGCGTCTCACAATTTTTATTCACTTATCAAAATAAGTGGAGGTATTTATCCCTCATAGAAATTTCAGATTACAACGTTGCCTCTTCAACCATATGGGTTTTCCACAAATCTATTACCTAGTGAATTACCTTATTCCGCAACGCCGACTCTCTACGGTCAAGAATTTGGACTGGTTGTTCTTCATAAGAGAGATTCTCTTCCAACTGAACTACCTCTGGGCACAAAACATGAGATGGACCTGGCATATACTTTCTCAACATCGAAATATGAAAAACATTGTGTACCTGGGATAAACATGGAGGTAAAGCCACTCTATGCGCAACTGATCCAACATTCTCCAGAATTTCATAATGTCCAATGAACCTCAGACTCAACTTTCCCTTCTTACCAAAACACATCAAACTTTTCCATGGAGAAACATTGAGAAAGACATGATCACCTACCTCAAAGGAGAGATCCTTCCTCTGATTATCTTTATAACTTTTCTGTCTACTCTGAGCTATTCTCGTGTTCTTCTGAATCAACTGAACTTTCTCTTCCATCTCTTCTACCAATTCTGGTCCAATCAGCTTCCTTTTACCTACTTCATCCCAAAATTCTGGAGTATGACAATGTTTTCCATATAATTTCTCAAATGGAGCCATCTGTATACTGAAATGAAAACTGTTATTATAAGAAAATTCAACCAAAGAAAGATGTTGGTCCCAACTTCCCTGGTAATCCATCGAGCAAGCATGTAACATATCATCCAAGGTCTGAATTGTTCGTTTTCACTTCCCATCTGATTGAGGATGAAAAGCTGTACTAAAATTTATTTCAGTACCCAATGACTTCTGAAGGCCTTTCCAAAAGTTATAAGTGAACTTGGGATCACGATCAGATACAATGGATAGGGGAACTCCATGCCACCTGACTATCTCTTTAACATACAACCAAGCAAGTTTATCTAGAGACAAAGTATCTCTAATAGGAAGGAAATGAAAATATTTAGTCAATCGGTCAACTATAACCTAGATTGCATCATTACCTCGAGATGTCTTTGGTAATCCCATGACAAATTCCATGGATATATTTTCCCATTTAAACTCTGGCACCAGTAGAGGCTGAAGCATTACTTTTGGTAACTGTCACTCTGCTTTAATCTGATGACAAGTCAAACACTTCACAGTAAAATCAGCAATATCATTTTTATTCCATCTCACTAGTAATACTCCCGAAGATCTCTATACATCTTAATACTGCCAGGATGAACTGAAAATGGAGAACTATGAGCTTCACATAACAACTCATTCTTCAACTGTGAATCACAAGGCATACATAATCTCTTTCCAAATCTCAAAACACAATCATTATCATTGTTAAATTCAGTAAACTGACCCTTCTGAACCAACTATACCTTTTTCTAAAACTCACTGTCTTCTTTCTACGCTTACTTAATTTTGTCTGATAGAGAATATTTAACTGACACATGAAACAAAACAGAATAATTTCCTTCAACAACAACTTCTATGCCAAATTTCATCAAATCAAAAACCAAAGGATGTCGTTCCGAACCTATCAGGGCTAATGAGACATTAATTTTTCAACACAAATAATCAGACACTTTATTTTCTTTTCCCGTATGGTAATGGATCGTATAATCATAATCCTTGATTAGTTACAACCATATCCTCTGTCTCATGTTCAATTGTTTTTGAGTTAATATATACTTCAAACTTTTGTGGTCAGTATATATTTCACATTTCACTCCATACAAATGATGCCTCCAAATTTTTAAAGAAAAAAAATAAAAGCAGCTAATTCCAAATCATGTGTAGGGTAATTTAACTCTTGTGGTTTCAACTGATGTGAAGCATAAGAAATTACCTGATCATTATGAATTAGGACACAAACCAGTCCATTCATCGAAGCATCACCATAGATAACAAACTCACAATTTCTGGAAGGTATTACCGAAACTGGAGAATTCACCAATCTCCTTTTCAATTCATGAAAACAATCATCACATTATTTTGTCCAGATGAACTTAACACCTTTTCATGTTAACATAGTCATTGGACTAGATAACTGTGAAATATTTTCGACAAAACTCTGGTAATAACATTCCAAATCAAGAAAACTACGAATATCGGTTATATATTTGGGTCTTGTCCATTCATCAACAACTTTGGTTTTATCATGATCAACAATTACGCCATTTTTTAATCAATGTAACCAAGGAATGAAATTTGTTGTAACCAAAACTCACACTTGCTGAATTTCCCATAAAGTTTCTTTTCTTTTGAGGTTTGAAAAACAACTATTAAATGAATTTAATGTTCCTTCTTACTTTTGGAATAAACGAAAATATCATCAATGAACACAACCAAAAACGTATCCAAGAACTCATGGAAAATTATATTCATAAGATCCATTAATATAGCATGTGAATTGGTTAACCCAAAAGGAATAACTAAAAATTCATAATGTCCATATCTAGTATGAAACACGGTCTTTGGAATGTCTGCTTCCTTTACTTTGAACTTATTGTACCATGACCTCAAGTCAATCTTCGAAAAATACTGAGCTCCCTGGAGCTGATCAAACAAATCATCGATATAAGGAA
The DNA here is from genome assembly GCA_963277665.1 of Viscum album. Classification (NCBI taxonomy): domain Eukaryota; kingdom Viridiplantae; phylum Streptophyta; class Magnoliopsida; order Santalales; family Viscaceae; genus Viscum; species Viscum album. The sequence goes on along the minus strand of OY728157.1, from coordinate 1,512,012,096 downwards.
AATGATACTTATTCTTAACAGTGATGTTATTCAATGATCTACAATCAATACAAAGTCTCATTGAACCATATTTCTTTTTAACAAACAAGATAGGATCACCCCATGATGATGTGCTAGGTCGAATGAAACTTTTATCTAATAACTCCTGCAATTTCTTATTTAACTCTAAAAGTTCAATTTGAGCAATTCGACAAGGGGTTTTTGAAATTGGATTAGCATCAGGAACTAAGTCAAGAGTTAATTCAACTTTCTGATCATGTATAATTCCGGGAAACTCATCAGGAAAAAAACCAAGGTACTCATTTACCACTAGAATATAATTAATCTGAACAGTTCTGTTGTTTTCAACAATATGTATAAGGTAACATTCATTTCCATCATTTACCATTTTTTCTATTTCCTGATATGTTATAAAAATCAAGGGTTCATTATTGTACACAACCAGAAAATCATTCTAAAAAGAAACCTCTTTAGCTCTGTAGTCAATCTTAGCATGATAAACAGAAAGCCAATCCATTCCATATATAACATCAAACTCTACTAGACGAAAAACAATAAGGTTTGTAGGTAGATTCTTTTCACACAAAATTAAAGGAATTTTCTTATTTTTTCATTTTGTCTCAACATTTCGTCCAGGTGTTTTATCATAAGTTTGGTATTCATGTGATGAGATGGAATTCTAAATTTAGTAGAAAACTTCATAGAAATGAAAGTCTGTGTAGACCCTGAATAAAACAACACATTGGCATAATCTGAACAAACAAACAGTGTACCTGATACAAATTCATTTGATGGACCAACATCTTCTCAAGTAGTTGCAAAAGATTTCCCCACCCCATTTTTCTTGTAGTCTGGTTTCTTTTCTTCGTTTGAGTTATTTGTTGGACACTAATTTGTATATTGACCAATTTCATTGCACTTAAAACATTTTACTGACTTAAATTGGATTTTGTCTTACCATTACCCTGATCTTTTTTCAGTACAATTACGAGCCTTATGTTCCATTTTACCACATAAATATCACTTACTAGAATTTAAAAGGCATTTCCCAGCATGCTTTTTAACACAATTTTCACAAACTGTAAACTTAAGTTTCTTACCATCAGACTTTTTTGAAGATTTCTTCCCTTTCGCCTGCCACATCGACCTCGTATTTTGTTGTTTGTAAAAGAATAATTGATCATCAGCAAATTCCATTTCCACCTTCTCCGCACAACAAAAAAGTTTTTCATAACTTTTGAACTCATGAGGATCTAAATACCTTCGATAATTTGTCTTTAATCCTGAGTAATAATGGTTGATTTTACTATAAAGATCTCGTATGAAATTTGGAGCATACCTTGCCAGTCGAGTGAATTTTTCTTCACAAGCAGCCACTGAGTCATCCCCCTACCTCATTTCCAGGAATTTTTTTCCATCCTAAGACAAACCACCTTAGGAAAATATTTCTTAAGAAACATACTATAACGACCCATACTTTACATACAATGTTAGTACTTCAAAATTGAATTACACTTATTACAACATATAACAAAACCACGAAAGGACCGTATAGGTATAGTGTGTTTAGAAACTGGGAATCATAAACAACTGGTTCATAAAGAGTATACACTGTCTCCCATTTTTTCATCATATCTATAGTCCCTTTTGGAATATCTTACTTAATAACCTTCTTCCTGACCTGGGGAAAGAAAACTTACAAAATGTTGAGCTCAAATGCTCAGTAAGGGTAAACAGAAGAAATATCAATCACATCATATTCATAAGAACATAATATTTTGGAAATCTTAACCTGCAAAAGAAATCATAATTTCCTAACATGGGATAAATCATAGTAGTGAAATGTAATACTAATAATCATAAATTAATACATGAAACTTTGTGTCATACACACATAATCATAGAGAATCATTTCTTAGTAGTAAATACTAATATCCAAGACTATCTTAGTGGACAAATTCCATTTCTGAACCGAGTTCACTCCTCGTTTCAGTCCTGTTTCACTGAACTGGATTAACCTTCCTTCTAGCCATGTCTATATCATGAGATATAAATCTTTACCCAATGAATTTTAGGGAGATATAGGTACCACCCATCTTATAATTATACCATTCTTATGTGTTTCACAAGATCATAAATCATACATCATAACATAACCCATGTAATAAAAATGTAATTTTTAAACATCATGTCATCATAACATAAATCATATAAGATAAAAGGAATTCATAAAAATAATTACATTATAAAATATTCAAATAAATGTTAAAATGGGGATAGAAATAGAACCCTATATTATCTTATATGGAAAATAATTTTGATAAAACACTTGAACTCCATTCTTGAGGAAAATATTCTTTCTACTTCAAAAACAGTTTCCCTTTCTTAACATGTCATACAATTTTAAACTAAAATAAGTTGATTAAAAATAAACTTGAAAACATGTAAAGTAAGTTTCTTGGAAATAAGGTTTTAAAAATCCATTCATTCCGTATAAGTTAAAAAACATTCTTCTCGTACTTTTGTCGGAAAAGTCCAAAATTACCTTGTAAGAAAAACGACAAAAGATTCCTTTCATATCTTTTACTAAAAACTCACCGAAGGGTAAAATTTGATTTAAATAATTGTAGGTGGATGGAAATAATATTACATATTGAGGAAACTTGGATGTGGATGATAAAATACACCCCAGTAAATGCCAAAGTATAAACAATCTCGGATAAAAATGAGATTGTGATATTTTCCCTTACCTTAGGTGCAATTTGCTTTTTAAGTGTCCGAACCTCCTGTATAATGATTTAAATAATGTTATTGACTGATTCCAGAATCATAATCATTGTTATGATATCATATATGGTCATATTCTTAGATTATTATTTGTAATATTTCATTGCTACTTGTTATTCGTGTGTTTATTACTTTTTATTCGGGTGTTTATTACTTTTTGTTCTTATGCGTGTTTTGTCGAATAAATTATTATTCTTCTTTTTAGGTTATAGATACCTCATTTCATAAATTTTATTAGTGTAAAATATATCATATTCATTCATTAAATTCATTTATATAATCATTATGCAATGAAGATCATGTAGAACGAGTCACATCACATCGTGGAGACGGTATTCCGTACGTACGCACGAGCGATGATATCGTTCCCATGATCGTGAAATTGTAATGGGGTGTTTGTATACTATTTCATAATCAATATCAGTTTACAATAATCATATATAGTTATTATTTACACCATTATAACCATCCAAGTAAGGAGGTGGTGGAAAATAGATTACACCACGGCATGGAGATGATATTCCGTACGTACGCACGTGCGGTGATTTCGTTTTCCGTAGGATGGATAGATGGTGAAATAGGATTGTTTCATACTTATAATAAAATATCAGTATATTAGTGATACTGATTTTATTAATTCATAATGAAAAATATAAATAAGAAGAAGTGTAATAAGAAATAAAGTTGAAATAATTGGTAATGGACATTGCCTCTTCTTTGAAGCGCTTCTTTGAGACATCCTTTTAGGGCACTAAAATTGGTCTTTGAAGAATACCATGACCTCTATAATGTTTCTAGGGAAGTGGAGAGGAGAAATTGGCAGGGTTTTGCCGAGCTTTAAGGCTCAAAGTGTTGTGAGGAAGAGAGGTAGGAGGTGCCCTTTTATAAGGGAGGAGAGAGGCTCCTTTGGAAAAACAAAAAATATTATTTTATTATAAAGCCATATTCGGTTTTAAATAGCTCCAAATTGATTTATTTATAAGATAAGGTGTGTATGGGTCGAAATAATTTCATAAAATCGAATTTGGAAAAGTTTAGTTTACTATTTTAACCTTATCATTTAGATTTAACTTTAAGTTAGATAATTTTACTTTTACCCCGTCTTTTTGTGTTCTTACACTAGAGGTTAATAAACTTACTATGACAAGCCAAACGAACCCCAAGTTTTTTATTATTAATATATATAACCTTATCTAAGTAATTTGGCAGAACATTATATTTTTAGGAATAAAATCACTATTAATAATATAATATTTGTTTTAAAAACTATTTTATGTCAATTTTGACACTATTTAGTAATTGATTTTTGTGAAAATCATAACAGAATTATTAGTTTGAAGAAAGTTACTTAAATAAATACTAACATGTCATATTAACCTATAAAATAAGTGTAATTCATAAAAAGTATCAAATTACATTTATTTGGGTATTTATAACATCAATTATGTCAATATTTCATTAATAAGATAATTACTGCATCATCTTTGTGTCATAAATAATTTAAATTATTTAATGTCTAAAAATTATAAATAAAATACCATTATGTAGGAAATATTTTTATATTTCTAATTAATATTTATAGTCAAATTTATCTCATGTATAACCCTATATTAAAAATTATTTACTTATTAAACTTTGATTTTAACTATTTTAAACCTTCTTTAAATAAATTAATAATAAATGTTCTAATTTAATCCTAGTGGGCCTAAATGGTCATATTTTATTCCTAATGTTGTTTTTGGTCGAATTAATCTTATCCAATAGAATTAGGACATGTTTTAGGGTAATAATAATAACATTTTTACCCTTAATTACCCTATTTACTTTTAACCGTGGTAAAAAAAGTAAAAAGTTACTATTCACCAAAAATTATTTTAATCTCATTGAACCAGATTTTACATACGGATATCAACCGTGTTTCTCAGATTTTTTAAATTCCACTCATAGAAGTTGTAAAATTAAGTTTTATGTAAATTTGCAAATTCTCCTAGGAGGTGGGTAAAAGACGATGAAAAGTTCAATAAAATTTTTATATATCTAAAATTATTATAAAATTACTCCAATGAATTGAATTGAACTTATATAGGTATTATGTATCAAATTTTACCTAAAATAAATTTAATTAAAATATATAATTATTTAAATAAAAAGTCGGTTTTTAAATAGCATCCCAGTGTTTTCACTATTCATCAAAAATTGAATGTTTCCCGAAAAATACCAAAATTTCATCCTGGGCTAATTTCGATATTCCGAATCCAAAAACGAAGTCCATTTTGAAAAATAAAATTTACAAAATTTCAAAAATTAGTTATTACTATTCATAATGGCTAGTTTTAATAATATTTTAATAGCATATCGTTGTTTAATGAAACTCAGTATTGCGTACAACACAAGCTATCAAGGAAGGTCGCGATTGCGTGTAAAGCAATCCAAGCTAGTGTTGTGTGTAGTGAAAGATTCCTTTGATGATTTATATAAAATAAAAACAAAATATTTCTTATAAAAGTCTCGGGTGTTACATTCTACCCATCTTAAAATGTATTTCGCCCTCAAAATTCGTCACTTGTAACAAACAGATGAGGATACCTCTCCATCATTATATCCTCAAGCTCCCATGTTGCTTCTTCTAATTGGTGGTTCCTCCATAAAACATTCACCAAGCGAGTGGTCTTGTTCCGTCGGACTTTTTCACTATGGTTGAGAATCTCTATCAGTTGTTCTTCATAAGAAAGATCTTGTTCCAGCGGTAGAACTTCTGAGCTAAGTACATGTGAAGGATCAGGTATGTACTTTCTCAGGAAAGATACATGGAACACATTGTGAACTTGAGGGAGATTCGGTGGAAGCGCCAATCGGTATGCTACCATCCCAACACGATCCATAATTTTGAAAGGACCGATATACCTAGGGCTAAACATTCCCTTCTTTACAAATCTCATTACTCTCTTCCAAGGAGATATTTATAAGAACACTTTATCACCTACTTCAAACTCAAAGTCTTTTCATCAGTTGTCGGCATAACTTTTTTATCGACTCTGAGCTACTCTTATGTGTTGTTGAATAGATCAGACCTTTTATGCCATCTCATGAACAAGATCAGGTCCAAATATCATTCTTTCCCCAACTTCATCCCAACAAGTTGGAGTCCTTCATTTCTTTCCATAGAGAGCTTCCTAAAGAGCCATCTGAATACTAGAGTAAAAGCTATTATTATAAGAAAATTCCACCAAAGGTAGGTATTGATACCAACCACCTTTGAAATCTATAGAGTATGCTCCCAACATATCTTCTAGAGTTTGAATTGTCCTCTCAGACTGACCGTTTGTCTGAGGATGATAAGCAATGCTGAAACTCAACTCTGTAGCCAGAGTATGCTGAAGAATTCGCCAGAACATTGAGGTAAACCTCAGATCCCGATCAGATATAATAGAAAGTGGTACTCCATGTAATCTTAACACTTCCTTTACATATATCCTGGAAAGTTGATCCAGAGAGGAATCCTCTCTAATAGCAATGAAGTGTGCAGAATTTGTAAGACGATCAACTATGACCCAGATAGCATTATTTCCTTTGGATATTTTAGGAAGTCCTGTGACAAAGTCCATAGTGATGTTTTCCCATTTCCATTCGGGTATGGGTAATGGTTGTAACACCCCCTTAGACTTCTGTCTCTCGGCTTTAACTTCCTAACAAACCAAGCATCGAGAGACATATTCAGGAACATCTCTTTTCATGCCATCCCACTAGAAGTACTCTTTCATGTCCCTATACATCTTCGTGCTTCCTGGATGAATAGATAATTAAGAACTACGAGCCTCATCCGGCAGCTCCTTATTTAATTCGGGGATGGGAAGAACACAAACCCGATTCCTGAACTTTATTATCCCATCACAATCAAGGTTGAATTCAGGAACATTTCTCACATTCTTTTGTAACTCTAAATCTTATTTCTTTTCCTCTTTAATCTTCACATGTATAGATGGTCGGCCATTCATTTGAGAAAGATACGATTTTCCCCTTTCATTATAATTCCATGATCCATCCTTCGTAAATCCTTAAATATTGGATCTTTTGTGATCATTACCATGGATAAACTGGCATGGTCTTGTCAACTTAATGCATCTGCCACCTTGTTTACTTTCCCAGGGTGGTAATTAATTTAGCATTCGTAATCCTTAATCAGCTCCAACCATCTTCTTTGGAACATATTCAGCTCATTTCTTGTTAAAATATACTTTAAACATTAATGATCAGTATAAATATCACACCATTCTCCATAAAGATAATGCCTCCAAATCTTTAATACAAATATTACCGAAGATAACTCCAAATCATGAGTTTGGTAATTTTCCTCATGGATTTTCAACTATCGTGAGGCAGAAGCTATCACCATATCATTTTGCATAAGAACACACCCCAATCCCTTCTTCGATGCATCACTGTAGATCACAAACCATTCTCCACTACAAGGATGTGTGAGCACAGGTGCACTACATAACCTTCTTTTCAACTCCTCGAAATTCTTTTCACATTCCTCCATGCAAACAAACTTTACTCCTTTCCTAGTCAACCTGGTGAGTGGATTAGATAAACGTGAAAATTATTTCACAAAACATTGATAATATCCAGCCTAACCAAGAAAACTTCCAATCTCAATTACTATTGTTGGTCTCGACCATCTTTCAAAAACCTCTGTTTTTGCTGGATCCACATATATCCCCTCTTTTGAGATTATGTGACCCAAAAATGAAACTTTTTGAAACCAAAATTCACACTTGTTAAATTTGGCATAAAGATTATCCTTTCTTAGGGTATTTAATATAATTCTCAAGTGATCTTCATGTTCTTCCTTGCTCCTTGAATATACAAGAATATCGTCTATAAATACTACCACAAACTGGTCAAGATAGTCTCTAAAGACTCTATTCATCAGATCCATGAAGATAGCAGGGGCATTAGTAAGACTAAATGGAATCACTATAAATTCATAGTTTCCATACCTTATACGGAAATCCGTCTTTGGTATATCCTCCCTTTTGACCCTTAATTGATGATACCCTGAACGAAGATCAATCTTGGAATAGTATTGAGCTCCGTTTAGTTGGTCAAATAAGTCATCAATGCGAGGGAGAGGATATTTGTTCTTAATAGTGATCTTATTAGGTTCTCGATAATCAATGTAGAGTCTCATTGATCCATCTTTCTTCTTAAAAAACAGAACAGGTGCTCCCCAAGGTGATGCACTAGGGTGTATGAACCCCTTATCAAGATTCCCTTTGAGTTTCTTCTTCAATTCCTGCAACTCAATTGGGGCCATTCTATAAGGTGTCTTTGAAATAGGTAAAGCACCTGTTATGACTTATATTGAAAACTAAACTTCACGATTTGGTGGAAGACCCAACAATTCCTCCGGAAAGACATCGTCAAACTCCCGTACACTAGGAATATTCTTAATCGTGAGTTTCTCACCAACCATTTTAGATAAATAAACTTCATTTAGTGGAATCAATACCAATAAGATGGAAGAAATTTCCACTGGAAGGTTATGTTCATCCTTGCATCGATAGACAATCATAGATTGAACTGGAATATTAAATGTGACTTCCCTTCTTTGGAAATTGATACGATCTTCTTATAAAGAAATCTATTCCATGCCAAGAATCACATAAAATTCCACTATAGGAAGAATCATAGGATTTTCAGGAAGCACTTTCCAACAAACTTCAATCGGAGAAGAATTATAAACTTTTGATGTGTCTTTTTTTCCATTAGGGGTTGTCATAGCTAACTCAACATCTAATTGTTGAGGTAATACGGAGACACCCTTAGAAAATTCTTCATAAATAAAAGAGTGGGTGGATCCAGAATCAAATAAAACATTTTCTACTTTAGAGTGGATGGTAAGTGTACATTTTACCATATCGTTATCGTACTCCACATCGCTGATTGAAATAAGCAGTGACTTTCCTTTGTCTTCATCCTTAAGAGTTTGTTGACGTCGATCATCATCAACAACCCTTGGATTAGGGCATTGATTGGAATAATGCCCCATTTTCATGCACTTGTAACATTGAAGTGTAGGAGGTGCACTCTGTGTAGCCTCTTAATTGTTCGCATCACTAGACATATTCTTCCCATCATTGTGGCATTAAAATGCCCGATGACCTTCCTTTCCACATTTGAAACATATACTTGTTCATTTAAGAAAACTCCCTCCATGATTCTTTCCACACATTGAGCATAAGGAAAAACTCATCTTCTCTTCAGTGTGTGCTTTAGATTTTCCTTTTAATTCCATTTTACTCTTCTTATCAAACCCATATGACTGATGGGTTACTCCAATCTCCATCTCAACTATGAGAGCACATCGAATGATTTCCTCGTAGCTATTGATGTCCCTTATGGATGACGCCCTTCGAAGACTTGGATTTAAGCCAATAAAGAATCGATCGATCTTACTCTCAGGTTGGATAATAATACCAGAAGCGTACCTTGAACATCATGTAAAATTTTCTTCATAGGTACCAACAGATTCATCATCCTTTTGCATTAGTTCAAGAAACTCCTTCTCCAACTTTGTTCAAAGAATACGAGGGAAGTACTTATTGAAAAATAAGTTCTTGAACTCGTCCCATTCCATGGACTCAATTTCATCTCTTGGCCTCGTATTCTTGATAAGATTCAACCATTGATCAGAATCACCTTCCAAACGATACACTGCTAAGATGACTTTATCATGTTCATAACATTGAAGAACTGAAAATATCTTTTCAGTAGTACTGATCCATTGTTCAGCAGCTAATGGATCAATAGTCCCGCTGAATGAAGGTGGACGCTGTCTCATGAAGGATTCAACAGAATGTTGCTCCTTACTTTGATTGTTTGGAAGTCCTGCATGATTCATAGCTTGAGAAAGTTCTGTGAGCATGGCTACACGATTTTGCATTCCAGCTCCTATAACGTTTGTTTGCTCAGGGGGACAATCATTGCATTTCCCATCGCATTCCGCATTAACATGGTTCCTTCGGGTTCTATCCATTGACTAAAAGAAAGAATAATAGTGTGAGAAACACTAATTATAATAGCAAAACCACATAATCAAGAATAGAATTTCACACTTAAGGTCTTATCATAGGTTATTCATGGCCATTTCTAAAACACTGATATTGTGGTCTATGATTAGTCTTATCCTTAGGGTTCTTACTATGGATTTCACATCTTAGTTTCCAAAGGTTGACTATACCTTTCCTTTGATACTAACTAGAACGACCCATACCTTACATACAATGTTAGTACTTCAAAATTGAAGTACACTTATTACAACATATAATAAAACCACAAAAGGACTGTATATGTATAGTGTCTTTAGAAACTGGGAAACATAAACAACTGGTTCATAAAGCGTCTACACTATCTCCCATTTATTTCATCATATATATAGTCAATTTTGGAATATCTTACTTAATAACCTTCTTCATGACCTGGGGAAAGAAAAAATACAAAAGGGTGAGCTCAAATGCTCAGTAAGGGAAATCAAAATAAATATCAATCACCTCATATTAATAAGAACATAACATTTTGGAAATCTTAACCTGCAAAAGAAATCATAATTTCATAACATGGGATAAATCATAATAGTGGAATGTAATCCCAATAATCATAACATAAAACATGAAACTTTGTGGCATACACAAATAGTCATAGAGAATCACTTCTTAGTAGTCAAGACACATAGCCAACACTATCTTAGTGGACAAAGTCCATTTCTGAACCGAGTTCACTCCTCGTTTGAGTCCAATTTCACTGAACCAGATTAACCTGCCCTTCCATCCATGTATATCTCATGAGATATAAATCTTTACCCAATTCATTGAAAGGAGATATAGGTCCACCCATCTCATAATTATACCATTCTTATGTGTTCCACAAGATCATAAATCATACATCATAACATAACCCATGTAATAAAAATGGGATTCTTAAACATCATGCCATCATAACATAAATCCTATAAGATAAAAAGAAAATAATAAAAATAATTCCATCATAACATAATCAAATCAATGTAACAATGGGGATAGAAACATAACCCTATATTATTGTATATAGAAAATAATTTTGATAAAACACTTGAACTCCATTCTTGAGGAAAATATCCTTTCAAGTTCAAAAACATTTTTCCTTCCATAACATGTCATACAATTTTAAACTAAAATAATTTGATTAAAAATAAACATGAAAACATGTAAAGGAAGCTTCGTGGAAATAATGTTTTAAAAATCCATTCATGCCGTATAAGTTAAAAAAACATTCTTCTCGTACTTTTGTCGGAAAAGTCAAAAAGTACATCGTACGAAAAATGACAAAAGATTCCTTTCATATCTTTTACTAAAAACTCACCTAAGGGTAAAATTGGATGTAAACAATTGTAGGTGGATGGAAATAATATTACATATTGAGGAAACATGTATGCGGATGATAAAATACACCCTAGTAAATTCCAAATTATAAACAATCTCGGATAAAAATTAGATTGTGATATTTACCCTTACATTAGGTCCAATTTGCTTCGTAAGTGTCCGAAACTCCTATATAAGGAAATAAATAATGTTATTGACTTATTATAGAATCATAATCATTGTTATGATATCATATATGGTCACATTCTTAGCTTATTATTAGTAATATTTCATTGCTACTTGTTATTCAGGTGTTTATTACTTTTTATTCTTATGCGTGTTTTGTCGAATAAATTCTTATTCTTCTTTTTAGGTTATAAATACCTCATTTACAGAATGTAATTAGTGTAATATATATAATATTAATTCATTAAATTAATTTATATAATCATTATGAAATGAATATCATGTAGAACGAGTCGCATCACATCGTGGAGACGGTATTCCGTACGTACGCATGAGCGATGATATTGTTCCCATGATCGTGAAATAGTAATTGAGTGTATATATATTGTTTCATAACCAATACCACTTTAAAATAATCATATATAGTTATTATTTACACCATTATACCCATCCAAGTAAGGTGGTGGTGGAAAATATATTACACCACGGCGTGGATAAGGTATTCCGTACGTACGCCCGCGCGGTGATTTTGTTTTCCATTGGATGGACAGATGGTGAAATAGGGTTGATTCATACTTATAATAACATATAAGTATATGAGTGATACTTATTTTATTAATTCATAATGAAACAACTAAATAAGAAGAAGTAGAAGAAGAAATAAATTTGAAAGAATCGGTAAAGAACATTACCTCTTCTTTGAAGCGCTTCTTTGAGACCTCCTTTTAGGGCATTAAATTGGTCTTTGAAGAAAACCAGGACCTCTAGGATGTTTCTATGGAAGTGGAGAGGAGAAATTGGTAGGGGTTGGCCGAGCTTGAAGGCTCAAAGCGATGTCAGGAAGAGAGGGAGGAGGTTCCCTTTTATAAGGGAGGAGAGGGGCTCCTTTTGGAAAAAAATATTATTTTATTATAAAGCCATATTCGGTTTTAAATAGATCAAAATTTATTTATTTCAAAGCTAAGGTGAGGATGGATCTAAATCCTCTCATCCAATAGAATTTGGACAAGTTTATTTTACTATTTTAACCTTATCATTTAGGTTTAACTTTAAGTTATATAATTTTACTTTTACCGTGTCTTTTTGTGTTCTTACATTATAAGGTTAATAAAATTACTATAAAAAGACAAAAGAACCCCAAGTTGTTTATTATTAATATATATAACTTTATCTAAGTAATTTGGCCAAACATTAGATTTTTAAGTATAAAATAACAACTAATAATATAATATTTTTTTTAAGAACTATTTTATGTCCATTTTGACACTATTTAGTAATTGATTTTTGTGAAAATCATAACAGAATGATTAGTTCTAAAAACATTATTTAAATAAATAATAACATGTGAAATTAACCTATAAAATTATTGGAATTCATAAAAAGTCTCAAATTACATTTATTTGGGTATTTATAACATCAATTATGTCAATATTTTTATAATAAGATAATTACTGCTTCATCTTTGTGTCATAAATAAATTAAATTATTTAATGTCTAAAAATTACAAATAAAATACCATTATCTATGAATTTTTTTATATTTATAATGAATCTTTATAGTCGAATTTAACTCATTTATAATCCTATATTAAAAATTATTTACTTATTAAACTTTGATTTTAACTATTTTAACGCTTCTTTAAATAAATTAATAATAAATGTCCTAATCTAATCCATGTGGGCCTAAATGGAAATATTTTATTTCTAAGGTTGTTTTTCGTCGAATTACACTTATCTAATAGAATTAGGACATGTGTTAGGGTAATAATAATAACATTTCTACCCTTAATTACCCGATTTACTTTTACCCATAGAAAAAAAAGTAAAAAGTTACTATTCACCAAAAATTATTTTCCTCGCATTGAACCATATTTTACTTACTGACATCGACCTTGTCTCTCTGATTTTTGAAATTCCATTCATAGAAGCGGTAAAATTTAGTTTTATGTAAATTTTCAAATTCTCCTAGGAGATGGGTAAAAGAGGGTGAAAAGTTCAATAAAATTTTTATATATCTAAAATTATTATAAAATGAATCCAATGAATTGCATTGAACTAATATAGGTATTATGTATTAATTTTGACCTAAAATAAATTTATTTAAAATAAATAATTATTTAAATAAATAGTCGGTTTTTAAATAGTAACCTAGTGTTTTCATTATTCATCAAAAATTGAAAGTTTCCAGAAAAATATCAAAATTTCACCCTAGGATAATTTCGATATTCCAAATCCAAAAACTAATTCAATTTTGAAAAATAAAATTTAAAAAAGTTCAAAAAGTGGTTATTACTATTCATAACGACTATTTTTAATAATATTTTAATAGCATATCGTTATTTAGTGAAACTTGGTATTGTGTACGACGCAAGCTATCAAGGAAGGTCACGATTGCATGTAAAGCAACCCAAGCTAGTGTTGTGTGTAGTGAAATATTTCTTTGATGATTTTTATAAAATAAAAAAAATATATTTCTTATAAAAGGCTCGGGTGTTACAGATACCTTTAAATTCATCCCAATCGATAACATTAATCTCCTCATTATCCCTGATATTTTTCACAATCGACCACCATTGATCAGCTTCACCTTCAAAACGATAAACTAAAAGACTACCCTTTTGATGTTTTGAACAACCCATGAAATCAAAAATCTTATCCAGTGCTTTAATCCACCATTCTACTAGCACAGGTTCAGATGATCCTCTGAATGATGGGGGGTGTTGCCTCATGAAATGCTCCACTACTGACATGTTCCTCTGTGGTTGATCTGGCTGATCTCGTACATGGATACCACCACCATTTATAGCCTGATTCAACTATGCCATTACTGTAAAAAAATTGTTCAGTTATGATTCCGACCATCCCATGTTGCTGATTTTGAAGGTTGTCTTCCTCCTGATGTCATCCCAACATAGTTGCCCTGTTTCCTCTATGAAAAACCATTCTGAACACAGAAATATCTTAGGTGAAGCAACATGGTAATTTGTAAATGTTATATGATTTCCAATATTAACATAAATTATTTTATAGATATTAATTTAACAATACCTAACTCTTAAAGTTATCTAAAATTACCTCTGATACCAACTATAAGGACTCGACCTTAAACATTAAATAATATTGAATTATATGAATAACTCATATTAAGGATCTTTTCAGGTTTAGGGTTCTAGAGAATTAGGATATAACTATTACATCTCAAAAGATTACAATGTACAAATATCTACAAAGTTTCATTTTTATCAGAAAATAAAAACTCTTGAAAAAAAGATTCATGTCTAGTTCCATGTTTTAAATAGCTTGACTTTTCATTGATCTCATCCTTGACCCTATTCATATTTAAGTCATGTGAAAACATTTCAAAACTTGGGATGAGCATAAAAAGCTCAGTAAGTGTTATAAATCACATAATTAAATCATTTGATCATATATACATAAAAAGCATTAAATCATTTACTTACCTCATGAAATCATATGATTTATGAATGAGGCATAGAAATCATTAATCATAAAGGTAACTTGTGGCATCCATATCATACTTACATTGTAGCTATCACAGCTACATAGGGAGTTACTTTGGAATACCCATCACATTATATTCCCTTAATCTATTAGGAGAAACATTAACGTTTACTTCCGTCACGTTACCCATTTCATTGGAGATCTATCTCAGGCTCACCCACCCAAGGTTTATCATGGAACTACCTGTATACGTAAATAATTCCCAAAAACAATAACAAGACTATAACATATAACATAAGCATACAGGAAAGATAACAAATCTACATTGCAATAATAAAATATCATTTCATGATATTGAAATAATAAATCCATTCTCAAAATCATTTTCAATACCAAAATACGTAAAAAGAGTATATGGTATTTAATTTTCTTTTTAAAAACATTCCGGCTTGTTAAGGAAGTCAAAGATCAAATAATACTCGCGGCGGTGGAAAGGTCGTTGTCACCGCTTACGTTAAAAAAAATTCCTTTTTGTATTTTAGTAAAATTCTTATTATAAAAAAATTCCATTTGAATAAAATGAAAAGTCAGATGGTTTTATACACCATATAAAATAAATTCGTGTATAAAACTAAAAATTCCTCAATGAAAGGAGATTGAGACGAAGTCCCTTACCTCGTGTCCCACTTGACTCGATCGTTCTTTAATCTCCTGAATAATAAACTAAAGTTAATTTTTACTTTCTTAAGAACATTTTTCATGTTTATTATTCCTTTTATATAACTTATTACCATGTTATAAACCTTATACAATCATTTATGTTAATAACATCCATTTTGTTGATATTTTGTACTTGAGTAAAAAATGAACACCTTTTATTTATAAGTTGTCCAGGTGGTCAAAGGATCTTTATATCCAGAATTATATTTATGATTTATATATCATATATATCATATATATCTACAATATATATGTATTTATAATAGTACATAACATTTGGTGGTAAGAAATGAAATGCACCGTTCATGGAGACGGTAAGCCGTACGTACATATAAACACTACTTTCATTTATATATATAATTTTAAGGCAATTAGAACAAAATTATTAAAAGGTATATCATAATTCCAGTATAATATAATATTTAATATAGTCAACTCTATCCTTTATACATCCCACATAATGCATTAACGAATCAAATCACATTGAGGGGGTGGTAGTCCGCACTTCCTCAAATGAGATTATCGTATTTAACCACTATTGAAACCATAAAGGCATGATATTAATGGGAAGTACAGAAAAATAAGGAAATAATAAACATAATATATATCATATATAAATACAATTCTATAATAATGGCCACCATGAGAGGCGGTGAGATGTAATTGAACAATCATCGTTTCGTGAGGCCTTAGTTTTCCATCCACAGAAACATTATGTTCTTCATCCATTAGTTGGAGGTGTGTGTAAGTGTAGTTTGAATAAATATAATAAAAACATACTATTATATTGATGATACATGTTTTGTTACAAAAAAAATTAAATAAAAAGGGTTTAGGGGTTGGAGAAGTAAAATAAAAGAAAACAATTTAAGAGAAACTGTTACCTTTAATTTTGGTAACTCCCTTTGGTTTGAACCAAAGGACTTCTTGAAGTGCATTATGCCTAAGGTAATGCTTCTAGGAGGAGGGGAGGGATATAGAGAGATTAATGGAGAAGAGTTTGGACGATCCAAATGGCTTTATAGGTGTGAGGAATTGGATAGAAATGGTTTTTTTTATAAGGGATAGGAGAGGCTCTTTAGGAAAGTGTGAAAATATTATTTTATTATATAATGATATTCGGTTTCAAAAGGTCCAAAAATCATTATAGTCTTCGATAAGATTATTCATGGTCGAAATAAAATCATCCAATCAGAATATGACGTGATTTGGATAATATTTTAATAATTATAATCTTATTTATTTAAATCATTTATTAATGTGGTAAATACTGCATCGTTATTGTGTCATTCATAATTGAATTTATTTGTTGTCTAAAAATTATAAAAAAATACCATGATGTAGGAAATAGTTTTTTCTTTCCAATTAATATTTATAGTCGAAAATATGACTTATATAACACCACATAAAAATTAGCTACTAAATGATTTTTGTTAATGTCAAATTTGTCGTCACATTAAATTAATTAATATAATGTGTCATTATCATTCATATGTGGCTCCCTTCGGTCCCAAAATCAACCCAAGAATGACCATGGTCGGCCACGACTCATAAAATAAGCTTAGGACAAGTGTTATGGTAATTTTAAATTATTATAATATTCTTTTAACCTTGAATTACCCTATTTACCTTTAAACGCGGTAAATAAAAGTCAAAAGTTACCATTGACAAAAAATTATTTTCATCTTAATGAACCACATTTTACTTCTTTATAACAACCATGTATGTTGGATTTTTTATATTCAATTAAAAAAAGTGGTAAAACTTAATTTAAATGAAAAAGTCGGTTTTTTAACAACAATTAAGTGGTTTCACTATTAATCAAAAATTGATGTTTTTCAGAAAAATACCAAAACTTCAGCCTAAGCTATAATTGATATTCTGAATTCAAAAATGATGTCTATTTTTAAAAATTCAAAACATAGAAGTGGAATTAATTAATTTTAAAATTAATTCCCATTATCAAAAAAAATATCGTGTTTATATGAAATAATAACTATCAAAAGATAGAAACTCATTTATGTCCATTTTCAAAGTGAAATTAATTTCAATGACCAACATTGGATTAAATTGTAAAAATATATTTTAATTTAAATTTAAAACTAACTAAAAATATAATATAACTATATAAATAAATTAGATTAAAATGCTATTTTGAATTAAAATACAATATTTGTCACTATTTATTAAAAAATGAACTTTATCAGAAAAATACCAAAAAATTACCCAAAGTAAAATTTGATGTCCCCATTATAAAGAAGGATTTTATTTGGTCAATTATAATGTATTAAAGTGACCAAAACTATATTTAAAGAGGGTTCTCCATTAAAAATGATAAATTGGTCTTTTAATTTAAATTATTCTTATAATCAGATTTATTCATATTTTAAGCCTATAAATTTTTATTGGATAATGTAAATACATTTAACAATCATGTATAATAATATTGTAGTTAGTTTTGTTTATTCCCACCAATACAATGGCTAGGAGTTAACTACCATTTCAAATAATAATAATATATTAGTAGTGTGCAACGTAAGATTCCAAAAAAACGCTTTGTTGCGTATCGGGTATGTTATCGAACATAGAAACCCCTTTAAAGTAAAATTAATATTTAATTCACAAATATTAATAAATATAAAATATTTCTTATTCTTCATTTACCTAGGATGTTACAAACATACTCAATAAAACTCATCTATAGGTGATATTATTAAATAATATTCATGAACACAACTACTAATCTAAGATTTATGAGGAGAAATAAAAATACTATATGTTGTTATAGAAACTAGGGTAAAATTGAAATTTTTTCTTGTATGAATTTGTGCACTTTTTTATTGGGATGTGGGATTCTGCATTATCCAGTGGGAGTTTGAATCCTAATTATAATTTGAATCTATTTAGAAAATACTGGGAAGGTTTTTAGTTTAAACAACAATGTTTTTATTGAGGAATAAATTAATGGGAATACAAAACAATAACATGTAGGATGAAATTATACCAAAACAACATTAATCCTTATGCAATGTGATTTTTTGTATTTTAGTTTTTATGAGATGAGGCTAAGATACTTTAACAATTTGTATTGGTTAATTAAACATAAAAATATTGTAAATAGTATAACATTTCTTATCCCCATACATCATGGTGATACAAAAAAATATACACAATATAATCACAATGTCAAAATCCAAACTCTTCAACTCCATACCTAATCGAGAAACATGAAATGTATTTTTTATCAACATTATCTTTATTTTTATCACAAATAAAGAAATACAAAAGACTTTAAAAAATTATCTTTACAAGGTATATTTGTTTACTAGAGTACATATGTTCCATAACATATTTTATCATTGATTCTAGTAGACTTACATTAGCTAAGTGTGTTGTTCTATTTACTACGTTCCCCCAAATTTCCTTATGAATTCCGAAGTGTGTCCTCTTACCATTCATTATATATATTAATAATCGGTTCATTATAACTTCTACAAAAAATAATATTAGTGTTCCTAACAAGGATATATTGTAAAAAAATATTTCTTGATATAAGGAATCAATTTCATATAAATTAACTTGAATTAAATATTTATATTAGTAATAAAATATTATGTAAATTTTAAATCAAAACGAAAATGGTCTAACTAAACTATTTTCATATAATGGTTTAATTAAAATTTTATTTTTTCAATTTTATAATTTTAATTTCAAAATTTTAATATCATTTTTTAAATAATAATATCAAAATTTAATATGGTTGAAACTTAGGGATTTTTCAGAACACCTGGATTTTTATGCAAATAGTGAAAAATACCAATTTTTATAAAATGTTTTTTTATTTCTAATAAATTAAGTAATTTAAGAGTTGAAATATTTATTGAATATTATATAATGAAATTAATTAAGTTATATTTAATATAGTTAATTAATTTTTTAATAACTTTATATTGGTTTTAATATAACTATTTTTTGGGCTTAAAGAGTGGTTTTTCTAAAATCTATTTTAAAGTTCCTAATGATTCAAAATTTTAGTTAATTAAAATCATACCTTATGGGTAATGTTTTAAATGAAATTTATAGATTATATATAAGTAATTTTTTTCATAAAATAATTATTATTAGTCATAGTGTTAGTACAAACTCATATCTTTCTATACAAACAGTATTTTTATAACCCTGTTGTCTCACCGAATCTATATGATTAATATCAAACTAATATTATTCCAATTATTTTATTTGAATTTGTAAAAAATGATTTCATATTTTTAATAATAATAATTTACAATATATAATATGTACAAATTAATTTTTTACTAAAATTTTCATGAAACTAATTGAGATTAATTACATTGATTAGGGTAAAACAAGTTGACTTAGTAGTTAAACTATAATATTATGTGGCCAAATGAACAAGAAACCTGTAAAACACCCATTTTAAGGACCTATTTAAACATTATCCCTTCTATGACATAGTTTTTTTATTATTGGGTCCGGGTGACTGGAAAATTATTTCAACGTAATTTACTCCTTCAAAACATTAAAAGTTTCCACTCACCTCACTTTTAAAACACCAACACATCCTATCAACTCATTAAACATTAAAAAAAATCAGCCAAGACATACCCAAATAAATAAAAATTACCTCTATAATCATATAATACTTAATTGTTTTATAAATCTAACCATGTAAGTACTTTGGTGAAATCCAAAATTAGATACCTGACGAAGAGGCAATGTTCATCAATGAGTGTTATTGCTTCATTTCATCCATCTCCCCTTCAATTATTATTATACTATGTTAATAGAATAACCTCACTATTTTAAACATAATAATGATTTATTATATTATGGGTATGACCTACACCCACACACCATTCAATTAAATGGGTTAAAAGTCATTATTCATGTTTATGGTGGACTACCACCTCACGAAATGATGTCATTAGGTTTTTCATTTTACCATATCACGGTGGGGTATAATGCCATATATAATGTTTATATATTATATTTATAAAAAAAGTAAATCTCTAGAGTCATTATATAATATATAACATTTTTATACATCATTCTGTAATGGATATGAAAACATTGCTCATGTGTACGGTGGACTACCGCCTTTTGAAGTGATGTGATTTTTTTCACCAATACATTAAATAGAAGGTAAAAAGGGTATCAAAAACTAATATATGTGATATAAATTAAATTTTATCATATAAATAACATTTATATCTTTATGGTATTATATGATAACCTTTTATTTATTTCCTTTAAACTCACTGAAAAAGTGATAACATCATTCGTGGATGTCGGACTATCAATGCCTCTCAATGACGTGATTAATTTTTTCTCCCCCATATAACTATGAATATACATAAGTATATATGATTAATTAATAAGGTAATTATGATATAATATTAGTTATGTAAATATAAAATTTTACTTACCATCTTTCTATAATGGTAACTGATAAATGAAAACGTTAATCATTCCTATGTATGGCCTACCATCTCCTATCATAATTTAAGTTCATTTTTCTTGACCATAGTTCATGATTTGTTTTAAAATTATAATTAATGAAAAAAATATTATAAGTATTTCCTTATTATTCTTATATATATTTTTAAATAATGACCACTTTAATTATTTTCAACCTACGAAAGTGTTTTTTGACACATAAGCCGAATATGGTAAAAAAATCTAACATAAATTTAATTGATTAATTAGATCATATAGCTTGTTAATAAGTGAAATAAAATTACTAATAAGAATGAAAATGTTCTATAGAAAGAAAATAATTAACAAATACGTATTATTAATGAATATAAAGACACTCATGACAAGTCAGAATCATTGTATGAGACTTCATCTTAATTTCCTTTTGCTGGTGCATATTTTTTATGTTATGACCCTATATTCTTTTAATAAGTTTATATAAAACCCCTTTTATATGTTATATCATAAATTCATGTATTATAATTTTATTTAATGTCTTTTAATTCTAATATTTCATGGGGCTTATCAATCATGTTTTTCCCATGAGATAAGGGGAATTTCATTTAAAAATTAGGTTATAATGTTTTTCAATCAAAAATTATTTCCATTCTATCTGAATGTTTCTTAAAATTATTAATTGTTATTTTTAAATATGGAAATAAAATATTAACAATTATGATTTGTGTAACACCCCAAGAATTCATAATGTGTTATTTCTTCAAAATAATTCAATAACTTGCACTACACGCAACACCGAGTTCAATCACACCATGACTTACAAAAAAAATCCATTCAAAAGAGGTTATGAATAGTATTACCTAAATTTTAAACTTTATATAATCCTTATTATTTTAGAATCCATATTACGAGTTTCTTAGATATAATGCAAGATCAAATTCATTTTCAGTATTTCACTTTTATCAACTTTTAATAGTGAACCCTTTTTAAATACAATATTTTAAACTTTTTGACTAATTGGGGACATCAAAAATTTAAAATGAAACATCCCAAGCTTCCACGGTATGCCTTCTTTGAATAATACAGTAGTGTGTGTTGTACGCAACCTTGAGTTTTTAACACACACCACAACCAATCAAACTAGCCGTTATGAATAGTAATACCTACTTTTCGAAATTATATATATTTTATATTTTAAAATGGACTTCATTTCTGGATTCAGAATATCGAATTTAGCCTAAGGTAAAATTTTGGTACATTTCGGATAACTTTCATATTTTGATGAATAGTGAAAATTACTAAATTTTAATTAAAAACAAATTTTTTAATCAAAATAATTAATAGTGATAAATTATAAATTTGAGTGGTTTAAAAGTATATTTAGAATATATTTTTACCTTTTATTATAATGTTGGTCATTGGACATAATTTTACAATTAAACCGAACATAAACAAGTGTCAATCTTTTGATAGTTATTATCTCTTAAAAACACGCTTTATGTTTTGACAGCGGGAATTAATTTTAAGTTAATTTCTGTCACTTCTGTGTTTTTAATTTAGGAAAATGGATTCCATATTTGGAATCAGGATGTTCAAATTGTGAAAATAGGTAACTTTTATTTTTAGACATTTTGAATAATTACTGCGGTAAATATTTTATTTACCATGGTTAAGGGTAAATCCGGTAAATAAGGGTTAACAAATAATATTCTAATAATACTAAATTACCCTAAAACGTGTCTTAACCCTATTGGTTGATACATGGTCGACCATGGGCATCTTTGGGTCGATTTTGGGACCCCATGGATCCACTTGTAAGTGATAATGACACTTTGTTTTAATTAAGTTAAAATGAATACAAAAATGACACAAGCATATATCTTTTAGAAAAACAATTGTTACATAGGGTTATATATGTTGGATTTTAGATTATAAATATTCATTAGAAATATAAAAAGGTTTACTACATAATGATATTTTATTTATAATTTTTAGACATTAAATAAGTTACTTTATTTATGACACAATGATGATGCAGTAATTACTATAATAGTGAAAAATTAAAATAATTGATATTATAAATACCCAAATAAATATAATATGAAACTTTTAATGAATTAAACTAATTTTATAGGATACTATGATATATTAGTATTTATTTAATGGAATTTTTTCGAAGTAATCAATCTGTTATGAGTTTCACAAAAATCAACTATTGAATAGTGTCAAAATTATCATAAAAGAGTTCTTAAGAAATATATTATATTATTAATTGATATTAAATTCCTAAAAATCTAAGGTTCGGCCAAGAGACTTATATCATGATAGTTTCATCATTAATGGACCACTTGGGGGTCTCTTGGAAGTATATAGTAAGTTTATTAACCATATTATACAAAAATACAAAGAGACATTGTAAAAGTGAAACTAATTAACTTAGAGTTAATACTTAAAGATAAGGTTAATATAAGTACCAAAACCTGTATAAATTCTATTGGTTGAGTGGTTTTAGACCTATCCCCACCTTAAAATTTTAATAATAAACTTTGGAGCCATTAGAAACCGAATATGAATTTATTATAAATTAATATTACTAGCTTTTCCAAAGGTGCCCCTCACCCCTCTTATAAAAGGGAACTCCTCCTTCTCATTTCTTCACACCTTCAAAGCCTTTTGGATCGGCCAAACTCTGCCAAAATACTCTCCCAACATCCTTAAATACAACCTAGAGTCTTTATTTTGATCAGAAAGCAAACCTAAGGATCCCTTTTGATCATATCAAAAGGAAGAACCTGAAGAAGAGGCAATGTTTTCACCACCACTTTTCAAGTTCCTTTCTTCTTCCACTTCTTCTTCCTTTGTTGTTCCCATTCTAAAATAATAACTCCAGTATCATATATATACTGTGATGTTATTATAAATATGGTACAACCATATTCAGTATTATAACCACCCTTTGAATAACATGTCACCATACGTGCGTACGTACGGCTTACCGTCTCCACGTCGTGGTGTAATTGTTATTCAATATATTATTATTTTGGATGGGAATAATAATGATATGTAACTCATGTAAATAATAAATATAACATGTTAATGATTCTGTATATATGATATACCATCCATTTATATATTATTTTAATATCAAAAGAATGATATTATCGCTCGTGCGTACGTACGGACTACCGTCTCCACGAACGCGATGAGATTCATTCTCCATCGTATCCATTCAAGTATAATTATCAAATTATGATTTAAAAATGATGTTTAAGGACTTGATATCATTATGGATATGAATAATATACAACCTATCCTTTACAAACATGTCTTACGTAACAAAACATACAAAAGAAAACAAGTAAGTTCACACCCGAAACAACGATAATACTAAGATATTATTATCAAATCAATATTAAAAGATCATATACGATATCGTATTAATGTATATGATTCTTGTATAATTTAGTAACAATTATTTCACCATTATACAGTATGTTAACCTACCCCAACCAAGGAAAAGTACAAGGTAAGGGATTTTCTTATCTCACATTCAATTCCGTGAGATTTCCATTATTCGCCACTAAATTATTGAAAGTGGTGTGTTGTGTACTGGAATTTGATATATATTATCATGATTATCTTTATATTCATGTTATTCTGAAAATAATTTTGTGGTTATTAACTTTTGGCCATACGACTCAGTTGATTAACGTGGTAAGGGGTTTTCATCTCACTCTTTATTTTCGTGAGATTCATGCCATATTTCCACTATTATCTTTTGTGTGGTGTATGTACTGCCCATAATTGTATTCTTTGTGTAATACACTTTACCTTATGTGTATTTACATTTTCATTGTATGATACCTCTTTCATGGGTTGTATGTTTCATAAGTTACCAAATTGATAAGGGTTTACTTCACAATCTCTTTAATATCTGAGGTTGTCATTACGTAAGTATCTACAGGGACATATTTACTATCCATGTCCATATTTCATAAAAGAGTTTTCAAAGGGATTAATTCTAAGGGAACTTTTACTAAAACATCATTTTAAATGTTTTAAATATTTATTCTTCTAAATCATCCTCATTTATGTCCACGTTTTCAAAATAGTTTGTAAGTATTTATTTATATGAAAATGAATGTTTTAAAAGTGTTAATTCCATTCAAAAGTTTCAAAGTGGTATGGGACACTTTGATTCAAAAATGTATTTAAATGCCTTACTTTCTAAATTGTGTAACATTAAAATGTTTTCATGAAAAAAGGATATTTCTCTCAATAATTTTTAAAAAAACATTTTCATCTATGTCAACATCCTTTGATGGATTTTAAGATTATTTGAAGTTGATTTATTATGATATAAAACTTCCATATTGTAATGAAGTTTTGTGATATGTTTGACTGTAGATGTGTCATTTATGTAGAATTCATGGTTTATGAGTAAAGTATTGACATTTCTTATTCTAGTTCCAATAAGAATGTTTATGTTATATTTCAACCTTTACTTCATATGAATGTGTTGGACAAGTATGTTCCAGGTTGGGGACTGGTTAAAGTAAGCCCTCCAGGTTGGGGACTGGTAAAAATAAGCCCTCCAGGTTAGGGACTGGTAAAAGTAAGCCCTCCGGTTTGGTCTCCGGTTATTAGAGGCACTCCGAGTTGGTGTCTGGTTATTAGAGGCACTCCGGGTTGGTGTCCAGTTATTAGAGGCACTCCGGGTTGGGTTCCGGTTACAGTTAGCCCCAAGGTCTTGGGACGAGGCCTTGACAAAGAAATTAAAGTTCAGCTTTATGCATTCCAACATTATGAAAGTGGTTATTGATATTGCATGTGATTATTCGATTAGTAGAATATTCATGTGAACAAGTAAATGGCATTATTTCATTTTAATTTTTCCATACTATGTTGAAGTTCAAGTTTAAAAGGCTTTTGTTTTAGTAATTCATTGCCTTAAATGTTTATGCTTATTTTTGAATGTTCCGCTATATTGTTATCCTTACTGGGCATTTGAGCTCACCCCTTTTCTATGTTTTATTTTTTCCAGGAAGTAAAGAAGTAAATTATGAATGACCTGCAGGGATATTATGTGGGGATATGAGTGTGAATTATGCATACATTATGTTGTTGTAGTAGTTTTTCATTTTATGATGTAATGTAAAACTTATGAATATATCTAGTGTTTCCAAGGCTACTAAACCAATCGGTCTTTCGAGATTTGATCTTTCTTATGATCATGCCAATGTTATGTAATAATGCACCGACTCTGGGTAACTATGGTCGGGGCGTTACAGTTGGTATCGGAGGAAGTTTAGTACAAACCTTGGAAGCTAGATTTAGATAAACTCATATTAGAGCACGTAGACCTAAGATAATCTTTGAGGATTAGTATAGAAGAACTTCCTAGAATTTTGGTATTGTAGAGATTTTGTGAGTTTTCCGAGCAATACATCCCTGTCTGTATACGAGCAGGTAGAGGCGGCTCTGGCACAGATGTACCTAGGGGTAAAACCCGAAAACACCGCTTTGAGCTAGACTCGAACGAGAACTGGTGCACGACAATGGGCCTTGCTGCACTCTTGGTTATGACACTCCCGGGGGATATGCTTATGATAACTCTCATTTTCTTTACAAATCATTATGAAGGGTTTATGAGTATATACTTCCTCAAAGAAAACATTTTTATGATTATGGATTATATCCATAAACTATTTAATTTATGATATGTGTTTTACAAGTTTGGGATTAGGTATTGTTATTCATAAACTAATATACTGTATGCCATTGTTTAGAAATGGCACCCAGTAGAAGGAATGAGAACTCCAGTAATGCACATGATCCAAAGAGAAGGAAGGATCATATCATTCATGGTCTTAAGCTAGAATTTATAAGAGAAATAGTCTCCCATGTATTATCATCATATGAAGAAATAATATCATGTGTTGATAAGATAAGTAAAGAGTTTAATGAGTCCTATGGATTTGAAGGGAAGTAAGAGAAGAAAAGGATAGAAGAGAGAAAGATGGATAAAGGGAAGAGGGAAAAGAAGAATTTTCCCATATGTGGTAACTGTGGAAATAAACACCCTAGAACTTTCCTGAAAGGAATGGGAGTTTGTTATAAGTGTGGAGGAAAAGGCCACAAAGTACGTGACTGCAGGGGTAAGAAAATAGTTTCAAATGTACAATGCTTCATTTGCAAGGAGTTTGGACACTACGCGAACCTATGTCCCAGTCATCAGACTATGCCTCAAATGATGTTATTGGATAATAATAATGTTATGATACTACCACAGATAAAGAGGAATGATTAGAGTTCTTATGTTGATTATGTCAATTGAGTGTTGTATCAACAATGTACTTTTTATAATAATAATGGAGTATATAAGGATTGTACTGCATTACTATTTCATTAAGGACTTGAGATTGTGTGGAACAACAAAAAGTGACTCAACAGCAGGATAAATTTTTGGAAAATATATGGTTGAGAGAATGATAAATCATAATATAGTTCTGATACTGAGGTAGTGATTTTGGAATAATATGTGATTGTTTTGGATAAATTATATTGGATATTCTTGACTACCTTGGAACTGATTAATGATTTGTATATTCCATCATTGTTGGGGTTTAAAACATTTTTGGATTAATGAAGTATATCCAGCATTCTATATGGAATAAGGGAGCATGAATGTAATCAATAAGGAATATGGTAATACATGATGAAGGTATTCATATGCTATTACGGGGTAAAAAGGATCTATATTATGTTTACCTTCCTTATAAATGTTAGACTGTGAGTTTGGACAGAATTATTTTGGATAGTTCTAGTTTGGATTATTTTGGATTACCATAAAAGGACAACCCGGAGGTCGGGCAGCAACCCGTCGCGTCCGGCAAGGCTGCGAGACTTGAACCCGCAACCGAAGGGTGACAATGGTGTATCACCTACCACTGGCCCACGAGATGTCCTGGATTAAATAATGTAGTTTTTTTTAAAAACGATCTCGTAGATGAATTATAAATTCATTTATTTTGGAACCCTGTATGAATAGTATAAAAAAAATTACATTCTATTATCTTTTAGAGTGAAAGATGAGTTTGTGGTAGAAATTTATTAATGGATAAAACTCTAATTATAAAGTAAGTATATCTCCTTATGATCTTATCCAATCTCATAAATAAATTCCTCAACATTAATAAATAGAACTTAGAACAAAAATGTTGTCCTAGATGGTACCTTAAATCATCACTAATTTATGGCTTTGGGATTGTTGGCCTTTTCATAGCCATGTTCTATACCACTCTCCATCAGATAATTGATGGTTAGATTTCTCTTCCATATCCATATTATCCTACATGGAACCCTAGTATGTGTTATTTTCGGTAATCTTCATACTTTCGACTCTTTATTATAAATAGAGGCCTCATTAATTCATTTTTCGATGTGGGATTTCAACTAAGATATTTTGAAACATCAAAAATGTGTTATCCTAATACCCTATGTTTTGTTGAACCGATGGTATTTCAAATCATCATAGATTGATGAATTTAAGGACCTAAATTTTACACTTGTTTGTGATTGATGACCTCAATCACTACCTATAAATATTTACGTTTTTCCTCCAATTATATGCCTCTAATTACCACCAATGTTCTCCTAATCTAGATCATAATTTGGTGGTGACCCTTTGATTTCTCTTTTCCTCATATTAAGAATAATTTTAGTAACCCAATTTCTGATGTGGGTTTTCCCAAAAATATATTATCTACTTTCAACCTTTTATTTTTGAAGAACAATTTCAAATTGCGAGGACGCAATTTATTGAAGGAGGGGAGAATGTAACACCCCAAGAATTCATAATGTGTTATTTCTTCAAAATAATTCAATAACTTGCACTACACGCAACACCGAGTTCAATCACACCATGACTTACAAAACAAATCCATTCGAAAGAGGTTATGAATAGTATTACCTAAATTTTAAACTTTATATAATCTTTATAATTTTAGAATCCATATTATGAGTTTCTTAGATATAATGCAAGATCAAATTCATTTACAGTATTTCACTTTTATCAACTTTTAATAGTGAACCCTTTTTAAATACAATATTTTAAACTTTTTGTCTAAATGGGGACATCAAAAATTTAAAATGAAATATCCCAAGCTTCCATGGTATGATTTCTTTGAATAATACAGTAGCGTGTGTTGTACGCAACCTTGAGTTTTAACACACACCACAACCAATCAAACTAGCCGTTATGAATAGTAATACCTACTTTTCGAAATTATATATATTTTATATTTTAAAATGGACTTCATTTCTGGATTCAGAATATCGAATTTAGACTAAGGTGAAATTTTGGTACATTTTGGATAACTTTCATATTTTGATGAATAGTGAAAATTACTAAATTTTAATTAAAAAGAGCTTTTTTAATCAAAATAATAAATAGTGATAAATTATGAATTTGAGTGGTTTTAAAGTATATTTAGAATATATTTTTACCTTTTAATATAATGTTTGTCATTGGACATAATTTTACAATTAAACCGAACATAAACAAGTGTCAATCTTTTGATAGTTATTATCTCTTAAAAACACGCTTTTTGTTTTGACAGCGTGAATTAATTTTAAATTAATTTCTGCCACTTCTGTGTTTTTAATTTAGGAAAATGGATTCCATATTTGGAATCAGGATGTTCAAATTGTGTAAATAGGTAACTTTTATTTTTAGTCATTTTGAATAATTACTGCGGTAAATATTTTATTTACCATGGTTAAGGGTAAATCCGGTAAATAAGGGTTAAAAAATAATATTAGAATAATACTAAATTACCCTAAAACGTGTCTTAACCCTATTGGTTGATACATGGTCGACCATGGGAATCTTTGGGTCGATTTTGGGACCCCATGGATCCACTTGTAAGTGATAATGACACTTTATTTTAATTAAGTTAAAATGAATACAAAAATGACACAAGCATATATCTTTTAGAAAAACAATTGTTACATAGGGTTATATATGTTGGATTTTAGATTATAAATATTCATTAGAAAGATAAAAAGATTTCCGACATAATGATATTTTATTTATAATTTTTAGACATTAAATAATTTATTTTATTTATGACACAATGATGATGCAGTAATTACTATAATAGTGAAAAATTAAAATAATTGATATTATAAATACCCAAATAAATATAATATTAAACTTTTAATGAATTAAACTAAGTTTATAGGATAATATGATATATTAGGATTGATTTAATTGACTTTGTTCGAAGTAATCAATCTTTTATGAGTTTCACAAAAATCAACTATTGAATAGTGTCAAAATTGACATAAAAGAGTTCTTAAAACAAATATTATATTATTTATTGATATTAAATTCCTAAAAATCTAAGGTTCGGCCAAGAAACTTATATCATGATAGGTTCATAATTAATGGACCACTTGGGGGTATCTTGTATGTATATAGTAAGTTTATTAACCATATTATATAAAAATACAAAGAGACATTGTAAAAGTGAAACTAATTAACTTAGAGTTAATACTTAAAGATATGGTTAATATAAGTACCTAAACCTGTCTAAATTCTATTGGTTGAGTGGTTTTAGACCTCTACCCACCTTAACATTTTAATAATCAACTTTGGAGCCATTAGAAACCGAATATGAATTTATTATAAATTAATATTTCTAGCTTTTCCAAAGGTTCCCCTCACCCCTCTTATAAAATGGCACTCCTCCTTCTCATTTCTTCACACCTTCAAAGCCTTTTGGTTCGGCCAAACTCTGACAAAATACTCTCCCAACATCCATCAATACAACCTAGATTCTTTAGTTTGATCAGAAAGCAAACCTAAGGATCCCTTTTGATCATATCAAAAGGAAGAACCCGAAGAAGAGGTAATGTTTTCACCACCACTTTTCAAGTTCCTTTTTTCTTCCACTTCTTCTTCCTTTGTTGTTACCATTCTAAAATAATAACTCCAGTATCATATATATACTGTGATGTTATTATAAATATGGTACAACCATATTCAGAATTCTATCCACCCTTTGAATAACATGTCACCATACGTGCGTACGTACGGCTTACCGTCTCCACGTCGTGGTGTAATTGTTATTCAATATATTATTATTTTGGATGGGTATAATAATGATATGTAACTCATGTAAATAATAAATATAACATGTTAATGATTCTGTATATATATGATATACCATCCATTTATATATTATTTTAATATCAAAAGAATGATATTGTCGCTCGTGCGTACGTACGGACTACCGTCTCCACGAACGCGATGAGATTCATTCTCCATCGTATCCATTCAAGTATAATTAACATTTGATGATTTAAAAATGATGTTTAAGGACTTGATATCATTCTGGATATTAATAATATACAACCTATCCTTTATAAACATGTATTACGTAACAAAACATACAAAAGAAAACAAGTAAGTTCACACCCCAAACAACGATAATACTAAGATATTATTTTCAAATCAATATTAAAAGATCATATATGATATCATATTATTGTATATGATTCTTGTATAATTTATTAACAATTATTTCACCATTATATAGAATGTTAACCTACCCCAACCAAGGAAAAGTACAAGGTAAGGGATTTTCTTATCTCACATTCAATTCCGTGAGATTTCCATTATTCACCACTAAATTATTGAAGGTGGTGTATTGTGTACTGGAATTTGATATATATTATCATGATTATCTTTATATTCATGTTATTCTGTAAATAATTTGGTGGTTATTAACTTTTGGCCATACGACTCAGTTGATTAACGTGGTAAGGGGTTTTCATCTCACTCTTTATTTTTGTGAGATTCATGCCATATTTCCACTATTATCTTTTGTGTGGTGTATGTACTTCCCATAATTGTATTCTTTGTGTAATACACTTCACCTTATGTGTATTTACATTTTCATTGTATGATACCTCTTTCATGGGTTGTATGTTTCATAAGTTACCAAATTGATAAGGGTTTACTTCACAATCTCTTTAATATCCGAGGTTGTCTTTACGTATCTACAGGGACATATTTACTATCCATGTACATATTTCATAAAAGAGTTTTCAAAGGGATTATTTATAATGGAACTTTTACTAAAACATCATTTTAAATGTTTTAAATATTTATTCTTCTAAATCATCCTCATTTATGTCCACGTTTTCAAAATGGTTTGTAAGGATTTATATATATGAAAATGAATGTTTTAAAAGTGTTAATTCCATTCAAAAGTTTCAAAGTGGTATGGGAAACTTTGTTTCAAAAATGTATTTAAATTCCTTACATTCTAAATTGTGTAACATTAAAATGTTTTCATGAAAAAAGGATATTTCTCTCAATAATTTTTAAAAAAACATTTTCATCTATGTCAACATCCTTTGATGGATTTTAAGATTATTTGAAGTTGATTTATTATGATATAAAACTTCCATATTGTAATGAAGTTTTGTGATATGTTTGACTGTAGATGTGTCATTTATATAGAATTCATGGTTTATGAGTAAAGTATTGACATTTCTTATTCTAGTTCCAATAAGAATGTTTATGTTATATTTTAACCTTTACTTCATATGAATGTGTTGGACAAGTATGTTCCAGGTTGGGGACTGGTTAAAGTAAGCCCTCCAGGTTGGGGACTGGTAAAAATAAGCCCTCCAAGTTAGGGACTGGTAAAAGTAAGCCCTCCGGTTTGGTCTCCGGTTATTAGAGGCACTCCGGGTTGGTGTCCGGTTATTAGAGGCACTCCGGGTTGGTTTCCGGTTATTAGAGGCACTCCGGGATGGGTTCCGGTTACAGTTAGCCCCAAGGTCTTGGGACGAGGCCTTGACAAAGAAATTAATGTTCAGCATTATGCATTCCAACATTATGAAAGTGGTTATTGATATTGCATGTGATTATTCGATTAGTAGAATATCCATGTGAACAAGTAAATGACATTATTTCATTTTACTTTTTCCATACTATGTTGAAGTTCAAGTTTAAAAGGCTTTTGTTTTAGTAATTCATTGCCTTAAATGTTTATGCTTATTTTTGAATGTTCCACTATATTGTTATCCTTACTGGGCATTTGAGCTCACCCCTTTTCTATGTTTTGTTTTTCCCAGGATGTGAAGAAGTAAAATATGAATGACCTGCAGGGATATTATGTGGGGATATGAGTGTGAATTATGGAGACATTATGTTTTTGTAGTAGTTTTTCATTTTATGATGTAATGTAAAACTTATGAATATATCTAGTGTTTCCAAGGCTACTAAACCAATCGGTCTTTCGAGATTTGATCTTTCTTATGATCATGCCAATGTTATGTAATAATGCACCGACTCTGGGTAACTAGGGTCAGGGCGTTACAATTTATACATTATTATAAAAGGATTTCAAATAGAATATTTTAAAGATTTTTATATGGAATGTTTTGAAAATTGAAAAATATAATTCTTATCTTAAATGATGATTCTCAATTTTCCAATAGAGTGACCATTTTTTTTATTTCTATATTTTCTGGAA
Organism: Viscum album; assembly: GCA_963277665.1. Classification (NCBI taxonomy): domain Eukaryota; kingdom Viridiplantae; phylum Streptophyta; class Magnoliopsida; order Santalales; family Viscaceae; genus Viscum; species Viscum album. The sequence continues at coordinate 1,511,978,535 of OY728157.1, read as the reverse complement.
TGATTTCATATTTCCTTTGATGAAATAATATTTTCCATTTCTTGTGGCATTTTTTATTGATTATTTTCAAAAGATAATTATATTTTTATATTGAAAATGGTGTTCTAAATGAAAAGTTTATTTTGATATCCAAAAGTGATATGTTTATGAATTTTAAGTAGTTTTCCAAATATTATATGCTGGAAAAGTGAATGAATACATATTTTCTATTTAAGATATGTTATTTGAGAAATATCATATGGTGTAGACAAATAGTGTCAGGTGACCCAGTTATAGCTCATATGATGGGGAGACCTAAAGAGTTCTAGGTGATCCTGTTACTTCTTATATGATGTGGCGTCCCATGTAGCATCCAGTGATCCCATTATAGATTAAATGATGGGTGTGCCCTAATAAAGATCTAATTAATTTGGAAATGTACTATGTCTTAACATATGAAAAAGACTATATTATTAAATTTTTTATCCAATATATTTAATTGGGGTCTAGTTAATTCTGACATGGGTTCAAAATGGATTATGAATGTGATGTTCTATGTTACCATGAAGGGTTTTTTTCAAATATAGGTTTTATTTATTCTATTTTATCATAAATTTGTGGGTGTTTTTTGTGTGAAAATTTATTTTTTTATATTATAAAATTACTTTAAGATAAAGGTAAACATTATATGAGTTTACATGTTTTCACAGGTTTAATGGTTTTACCTCTTTGTTTATCCCGTGCTAAGATTATTTATCTCCTAAAAAATGTTTAGTTTTTTTCACATGATTTATGGATGGGTATAAGAAACAAAGAATCCATGTTGAATGTCATAAATATTTTCCATAAAAATAAATATTCATTTATTTTAAAAGTTTCATATAATAGAAAAAATGGATACTAATATTAAGTGACCACTTTTTATTATTTGGGTTTTTAAATTAATGATATATGACCTAATTATCTAAAACTCTAACCCTAAAAAAGATCCTCAAATGTCAGGGAATGAATTATTGACTTAAAACTGAGGATTATTTAATGTATAATGTTTGGTCCTTATATTTATCTATCCTAATTTATATCTTTAGATATATGTTTTTACAATTTTAAACAATATACACACCACAATTTTAATATCATAGGAATTATAACATTTAAATGGTTTCCCATTATTTCTTGGACATTTATTGGATGAATACTAAAAATAAATCATTATTCAACTTATGAATGTAAACCCATACTTTCTAATTTCATAAAGGAAAAAAATAACATTTCCCACTATGTGATATGATTGGGTTTGGCCTAAAAATTTATAAGTTAACTAATTATAACTTCTAGGATGAGAGATTTAGTTTTTTTTGTTTAGAGAAACCATATTTTATTTTCCAATCACATAACTCATATCACTACAAAACTCTGGGTGATCAATATTCAACAAGAATTTTATCATTTAAACTTTCATTTTCATCTCATGTAGGCATCTAAGCTACAAATTCCACAATATTAGACTATAAGATGAGGTTTATTTGAAAATTATTGTTCCATTAGATCTTCAAATTGAAGATATATTCCCATTATTTACTCCAATCACCACCATGGATCCTCATGCCACTTCCCAAACTCAAATAGAAAACAGTGTTCCATATCTTTCCTCATCTAGATTAATTATGGTGATTATATTTCTTCATATAATATAATTTTTCTTACTTATTTTAGTTATAGGTGGATTCCATTATTATTCCAGATATTGAAATTTCCATTCCACATGACTTGAGATGCCTTATAATCATCCATTTCTACTTTTATAATCATCATAAACTCATAATTACCCATACATCCTTTCTCTGCCAATTATTAAAATAATACTTTCTAGTAAATTACCAAAAAATCCATCATAATGATGACACTGAGAAAAATATTCTTGTAACCCTTAGCTATTCACATCAAATTTGACCCATAGAAATTTTTCATAAGAGAGTTCTCCTTATCATGAATATAATACTTCTATATGTGTCATTTTATTCTATAAATAAATCCGGTAAGATTACAACCTATCATTTTTCCACGACTATCACATGACGTATCATTCAGTTATCACTAAATTCTATGTTTATGTCATCACCCCTTCCATAAAAATTTAATATAGTAATAAATGTTCATGAACATATATCTATCTATGGTATTCATTCATAATTGAGTTCTTAAAATTATTAAATAAAAATTGAACTATTCCATTTCAATTACTAAATTTTATTACCATCACATCACACTACCCCAATAATTATGACAATAGTAGAACCATAAAATATCTTCTATAATATTTAACTATAATTATTTTATCCTCACTTGGATCATTTAAAATTATTTCAAATTATTATTCACAGGTGTTTCTTTGGATAACCTCATCATGAAAAACTTTTCCATCATGAATAATTTTTTATGTTTCAACAGCTTCACCTTCATATCTTTTAGGGATTTCTTGAGATCAATTTTGGTATTCACATAAATTATATTAAATTCCACATTAATTAAATCGTTAAAAAAACAAGCTATTTATTATATACCCAAACTCAATCCACTTAATTCATCTTCTAAATATCGACTCTTGTCAATGGAATCATTATATCTTTTTTAATTAGATTATCCTCTATTTTTATTCAATGAAAACTAAATTCCATTTCATCGAACATTTATAGCTATAAATAACCATTTTATGATTTCATATCTTGCTCTAATAGTAAAATATTACTATAAAGGAAATAATATCATGGAAGATGTTGAGCGTAACCTGCTCAGCCACTTAATGTATTGATGTGTTGGTTGAAGAAATTATATGATTTGATAACACTTATAACGAATCCAATAATATGTAATTACTTGATGTTATCCACTTAACGATACACACACCAAATTTCATTTCCCATATTTCCTTTGCATTGTGAAAAAAAGACCCTCTATAACCAGAGTAACAACGTGATTAAAATTATATATTTTATGAATGTGGACAAAATTTTCTAAATAAATTTTTATTTCTATAAACCATACAACTGTTTTTTAAAGATACTAAAAAATATAGATCTTTATAAAAAAAAATTTATTTATTTATTTTCAAAAATAAGGTGTGTTTATTAGCCAAATTACACACCTAAGGTAAAACTATCAACAATAACCAAAAAATTGCCCCATGGTTTCAATTTTGACATAAAACCTGAACCCAAAAATTTGATGGAAATGTAACCATATTATAAATCATAATAATTTAAAATAGAAAAAAATCATTATTAAAAAATTGATGGTTAAACCCTAAGTCATAACTATTAAAAATGTTATTTTCTAGAAACGCATAATCATTCTTAGTACTGACCATGAACTAGAGATCCATGGCGGCATAATATAACTTTATACATCTAAATATTAGTCATTTTCACTCAAATCAAAAATTTTAAATTATCTTTGTAATAATACATCATTTCCATCCTAAATTTTCATATTTTTCTATATTATTCAAAAAATATAAAAATACCACTCAATAATAAATACATAAGAAAATATAGTTTTCAAATATTCATTTCATTCCTTATTTTAACAATATAACAAATTCAAACCTTGGGAACATATGAAAAAATAATTTTAATAAACCTATGAATATATTGACCAAATTAAAAAACCAAATATCTTCTCCAAATAAATTCCACAACATCACAGAAAAACCAAGAAAATCTCAAATTAAATGAATTTTAAAAATAACCAACATCTTAATCTTCTATCACATGAGACTTGATATAGGAACACTTTTTTTAGTTTAATTACGAGTAAATTAAATATATATTATATTTAAAATTATTATAGGGTTAATAATCATGTCTTTATACCCCATTAAATTTTATTTCATTAGAATGAATTTGTTAGTTCATAAAGCTGTGAGAATAATTAATTTGAAATTTATAATACAAAATATGGCTGAAACATATTAGGAATTGATTTATAGTAATTCACCTTGTTTTTATTGATTATAAGAATATATAATTATAATTATAAGTAGGGTCATAGGATATTGTATTTAATATCATTGAAAGACACATAACAATCTATAAAAAGTAGTTTTTTATGTCACCAAAATTTATCTCAGTCAATTATAATATTTTTTAATAAAGTAAATATGATAATTTATAGAATTTTTTAATGATGTGATTGAGTATTATAAAATAAATATATATATAAGAACTACATTTATATTTTCACACCTAAAGATTTTACGAAATATTATATTTTGAAAGAATTTATTTCATTGATATCTGGCATTACATGCAACCAAAAGACATAATGAACCACATTTTACTATTACAATATTATTATTACATTTTATCACCTAGTCATCATATTTTTTAGTATAAAAAGGAATAAATAACTTATAAAAATTTACTGATTACCAATTTATTATATCAGTAAATTGGTTAGTAGTAAATTAGAAATGAAAATATAAAATCATTTGAACATAAAGGATATGTTTTTCTCTAAAACTATGAATATATGGAAAATGTATTTTTATCCTAATAAATTATATTTCTTAATATTTTTGAATTATTTTTATTGAAGTAGTTATATAATATATTAAATAAAATTTTATAAATATTAATAGAAATTTTTTCTGGGCATGGGATAAAAATAAATCCATTTTTATGCATAAAATTTTTATTTTTCTAAAAAGTGTTTTTTTTCACACAACAATTAAAATTAATTTCATAAAATTAATGAAATTTAATTGGATGAAATAAATCCACAATTATAATATACATTTTTATATTTTATAAATAGGCCCCTTTTATTTTTACTCAAAATTTCAATTAATTATATTTTATTAGAAAAATATTTTATTAAGTTTCCAAAAATTCATAAAATTAATAAAGTTTAAAAACTTGGATAATATATGGAAAAAAAGTTCATCTCCTTTAAAAGTATTGGCCATTTAGAACCATTTTAATTGTGAATTACTTTATTATAATTCATTATTTTATGAAATTCCATGTGTATCCACTCCCTCCCTTATAAAGGAATCCCGCCGAATCTATACTTCACATCACTATGACCGACATAGATCTACCATTACCTAAAACATATCATTAAAAATATAATAATTCATTTTTTGGAGGTTATTTTCTCAAAAAAACAACCATAAATCCCATAATAAATGATCTAATGGAGGTCTCCGGAAAGGGAGGTAGTTATCTTACCCAACATCGGATAATCTATTTCTTTTCCCAATTCCTATAAACCAAATGTAGTTTTAATAAAATAATAAATTAATTATCATAAATATGATTTAATTTATTTATGATAATGAAACTAAATTTATCAATGCTCCTTCCATCAAATTGGAATTTAATGTATCACTCGTGTGTACGTACGACTTACTATCTCCATGTAACAGTACAATTTATTTTCCATAACCAACATCGTGGATGGTTATTTTATATTGGTTTAGAATTTATATATGATATTTATGAAATAATTATAGTTCTTTAATTAAAATATCACTCCTACCTTCTTACCTTCCTTGATGATGAAAAATAATAGGGTTGCTCGTGCATATGTGAGGACTACCACCTCAACAAAACTATGTGATTCATTTTTTCGTTTTTATTTTAATTTGATGATAAGTAGTATAGATATAAAGAATTTAGATTATTTATATGATATTTTAATTATTTTGTAATGTTGAATTATTATTTACCTTTATTTTATTCCATCTTTCAAAAAAATGAAAAAAATCATTCATGATATGTTCAACCTACCATATCCATAAAGAATTTAATTCAATATCTATATCCACCATCATGGTTTACTAAATATATATATATGTATATATAATCTATATAGTATAATAATAATTTATGTTTTTATGTTACATTATAATAATAAATTTAAATTAATTATATAGGAGGTTATAATGATTTTCAACTAAGTGGAACTGATGGTATGGTATTTTAGTCATAATTTTATTTTCTATACAATAGATGCCTCATACACCACTTTTTTATTTTGTGTGGCATATAATTTTTCAATGAATTTTTTTATATTTAATATTATGAATATTATAGGGATTTATATATCCATATAAGGATATCTCTTTCTTGGTACTTGTGATTTAAAGGTGACCTAAGGGGGAATTATTTTTTTGTTAGAATCTATGTGTTTATAAGGATTGTTTATAAATAAGTTTATATTTATGAAATAATATAATATAACACTAAATAAACATAAAAATTTTCTTATATTATGGTTTTTTAGTTCAAATAATTTTTTCCCATTTATTTTCCTCACCCTAATTTCATAAGAGATTAGAAATTGGTTTTAACTAATATTGATTTTTTTCAATCTTTGGCCAAAACACATTTTTAATCCATATCCATTTTTTAAAAAAAATTCAAAAAATGTTTTTACTACTATCCTATTTTTTTAAATAAATTTCTATCCAAGATTTAATTTTAATAAATAATTTAAATGTAATATTTTTATGATTTTTAAAATGAGGTACTTTTTATTTTTTAAGTGTAAAAGGAATGTTTTCTTTTTTACTTTTATGGTATGAATAAAATCTTACACCTTAATGACTATATAATTAATTGAATATTCCTTTAAAATTTCCCATTACTATTTTAGAAGATAATTTTTCCCATAATAACTTTCACATTTTTATATTTTTTGGATGTGATTTCAAAATGGAAAGGTCATTCTACTCAATAAATATTCCAAGTGTTTTTTAAAAATCATTTTCCATATATGATCAATTTTTTTGAAGATAAATAAGTATTAAAATAGTTTTAATATAATTATACAATCCTTATTCATTCCCTAGATGGTTTATGTTTATGATGAAAATATTTTTAAGAAACCCATTACTTACCCCCTAAGTTATATTATGAGGAAATTTTTATGAAACCCATTTCTTTTCCAAAAGTTATGTGTGATTTATTTTTTAGGAAACCCATTTTTCATGGGTTTTGATATGAATAATGTTTTATGATATTTTGTAAAACAAATATATGATTTTTTGTATGTGATGGGTGGGAACTATATATCCCTCCAATGGATTTCGTGATGATTAATATTCTACTGGCACATAGGGTACATGGGAGGCTATCCCAAGTCTGAAAGAGGGTACTCGGGTGGTTATACCATGACCAAAGTGGGTATACTGATAGTTAGCCCAAGCCAAACATATTATGAATGTCTTAGTAGGAATCCTTTGAATGGTGTTTTATATGGTTATTTCCATTCCATAATTCCTTTTCTTATTCCATTTTTATGCTCTCATTGATCATACAAAACGATTCCTTCATGATTAATGTCTTATGAAATTCCATGTGTTATTCCATGAATCATGACTATGATATATATTATAAAATTCATGGATTTAAAATTTTATACTCATGTTATCATACCATTAAACTCATTTTTTTATTATTTGACAATATATTTTACCCTTGTTTTCCCTTACTGAGAATTAGAGGTCACCCATTCTAATGATTCATTTTCCATGTTTATATATATATGTTTTATATATGATATTTATAAAAAGGGTCATATTTACGAAGTACAAATTATGAGAAGATTTTGTTCAATTATGAATGATTTTTTAATGTATCCATGTTTCCAAAGGCACTATACCTATTTTATTCTACCATTGATCATTATGTTATTAAATAATATTCATGTAATAAGGTGTGATATTTATGTATGAAAATTATGGGCTTCTATAGTTGGTATCATAACAAGGATTAGTTAACCTTTGGAAAATAGGATGATAAAACCTTATTGGTAACACTAGGGATATGTCTATGTATAAGATAAATCCTATTGTTTTGGTCATGATCAATAATTTTAATAGATTGAAAAATGGTGTTACAATTTAGAAAACCCGTAAATTATTTTTCATTCTTATATGGTTTCCCTATATGAATAATGATTATCACACTATGATTTTTGGTTTTAATAAATAAATGGAACCTAAAGGAATATTTTTAATGATGAATTAAAAGGAAAATTAAATAATTATCGTTCTAGGAATACCAATATTTAAGGTATATAGAATTTAAAATATCCTTGTTATTCTCAGAAAACATTCTCAAACTATGAATCAAACTAATCTTATAAATGAGCAAAATATGGAATGATGTTCTATTGATTCATTCATGAGGAAACATACTCCTTATATAAACAGTACCATTAATATAATAATTGTTTATCATTGGATCAAAATAATGAAATAGATTATTTCAATTATCCAATGCTCAAATAATAATTTTTTTATTTCATCATTTAGATTTGAAGCTGATAAATGGTGAAATATTATCAATATCACAAAGGAACTACATGATATTGATTCCATGTAGTGGGATGACATTAATTGATTATTTATCAATTTGAAATTTCATCATATTAGTCATCCAAAAATGGTAAATGAATTCCTTGAGTTAATGTTGAAGCATGATGAATATGTAGGTAACTTTGAGGAAAATTTTACAAAACATGAAAGGTATAATCCTAGAATTATCATCCAACATGATAGTAAAGTTTATCAATTCTTTATTGGCTTAAAGAAATATCATATGGTAATTATCAATATGGGAATATATTTTCAATGTATAAATCATTTGACGTTCCATCAAGGTTTAAATAAAGATTGGATGTACCCATCTATCTCATTGTTTTGATAAAAAATGATGGTATTATGTCACAATCCAACCGAGGTCATCCCTGAATTAGTCACCCAAGTTAATTCGTAACAAGGACTGAAGGGCTTTCATGATCCCCACCAGCTAGAAACTAGTGACAGGAATCAAAAACTATAATAGGGAACGATTTTTTCCGAAATAAATATCTGAGATAAAATAAAATAAACAGAAAAATCCATTGGTTAGAACCACCAATTTAACCTCATATAATAAACAATTGGTTCAGTTATAAGGTGTAACTAAACAAACATTAAATTAAACAAAAAAATGGAAAGTAAAAAATGAAACTAAACTACCACCAAATGTTCTATGTGTGACCTGATGGTCACCTCCAACCACAAGACATGAAAAATAAAAAAGCCGACCCAAATCAGGAAACTTGAACTAGAAGATAACTTACAAAATAGATCCATTCTACTGAGATCAAGAGGTACAAGTAGGGTGTGAGCCAAACAATCTCATTTGGGAACCAGAAATGAATCCAAGAATTTTACTTCTTGAAATCAATCTATTAACACTTGTTTAATATAAAGTAATAAAATTATGTTTTTCATATTTTTATAAACAAGAATAGATTTTCTGTTTTGAAATCCAACACACAATACCTTCCATTTCCAATACAAATTACCAATTAATAAATAAAACCCAAAAAAAATATATAAGGGCTTGATGAAAATAAAGATACAGGGTAACCAAAAAACTATACGTAAAAAAATAGGAACAAGTAGATACAAAGAGTAACTATCAGCTTTCCTAAACATCCCTTGAAGACTCCTAGACATAATCAATTCTGAACCACCCGCCGACATATAGTGAATCCTCTAAGTGTATGACCAACTAGCCACCCTCAACTAGCCAATACAGTGGAAATCCATCTGATCCTGAGAAAATATTCAGGAGGGTACCAACCCCTCTAATCATGGCTTGAATGAAACATCCTTCAATACTCTAAAAGACACCCAGGAACCCATGGTTGTAATAATACATTGTAAGTATGAGGCCAATGCACACAAGACTCATCTTACCTGTTGTCACTGCACGTTACTACACTAATCATGGAAACCAATATATGATATCCTATAATGTTAAATCCATCCTATAGAGGTTCCCAAAATATTTATACATATACATAATCATATAAAAAATTAATTAAACATTTCAGGATGCCTACCAGACAATCACATTTACAAAACCACATTCTTTATCCAATTTTGACACACCCCTTGATTTTGATATATAATTAAATAATTTCATTTAAATTCCCCAAAATAAATTCCATGTTAACTCTATTCCAAAACCATGTTAAAATATCACAAGGTAATTTAAGATACCAACATTCCCTTAATTTCTATGTACAATTTCACCTCCTAAACCAATTCTAAGAAAATTTTAGAAACATACACAAAATTACCAAGAATTTTCAAATGGGATGTTAAAATATTTATGAAAAAACTCTATTTTATAAAATAAAAAATGCTCCATAAAATCTGAAACAATATCCAAACTACGTTTTCTCTTTTGGAAACCATGAAATCATTTTACAAGAGAAGAAATAGATTAGAAGATGTGGATCCTTTTGAGGAAATCAATGTTCAAAGGAGGAATTACTTCTAATGGAATTATCATTTGTAATCTCATCAATGTGTGTGCTGCACACACTTCTGGATGTTCTCAAATCCAATGGAATCCCACAAGAATTTCACCCACAAACAATGTTATAAAAATTACCACATATCATTGAATATACTCAAAACCATATTTTTCAAACCCACTGTTTTCTTTCAAACCAAACCCACCATTTTAAAAACAAGAAAACCCATTCAAATACACTTCATAAAAACCCTCATGCCAAAAAATTCCCAAAATCCCTATACAAATCAAAAATCACAATCCAATAATGCTACCATAAGAAAATTTGGTCTAAAAAATTCTCAAACTACCCAATTCCACATTAAATAATTCGTAGCATTTAAACCAACACTCAAAATTACACATAACGCTATACATATTTCATGAATTACTTTTGTATACTATTTTTTACACATTAAACAAACAAGGAAAAGGAATAATTATTTGACATGGTGTATTATAGAGGTGAAAATCATGTTTAAATATTAATCCAAAGCACTCAAACATCATGGTTTTGGATTGGAAGGAGAAATCATGGAAACACCTACCAACATGGGTGCAGATGCAATGAAGCTTCAATGGGGAGGGAAAAAGGCCCCAAGGAAAAACTACCCACCCTAAAGAAAATAAAAAACAAACCAAAAACAAACCATAGAAATTAGGTTTCATTTAAAAAGAAGACAACCGAAGGAAAATCGTGAAATAAAGATGGAGAAGAGAGAAATGAAATAAAATTTGCAATAAACCCTAAAAAATAACCTTGGATAAAGGGGTATCACCATAGAGGTAGGAGAAGCCAAGGAAGGGAGAATAGAGGGTTCCCTTCCTAATAAATGGATGACCAAGGGGAACAGGGTTGATTTTGGGTTAAATGGGTAGGAGGGTATAATAGGAATCTCAAATGTAAAAACTTTTGGGCAGCCCACACAGTTTGGCCGCATGGTTTAAAAAACTGTGTGCCAACCATGTGGTAGCCAATATACAATGAATGATTGGAACATGGTTACGTGGGATCTACCACATGACCATGCATTTCCCATGTCATAGGTTATGTCCAATCCTACAACTTCTGCATGAACAACCCGTATTGTTCCTACTATCCATGTTGTACCCATGCCCCACCTGAAAAAACCCACCCTGATCATTTAAAAACTCAAATATATCAACCGAATTTTAACCCAAAATTCCCTCAAAAGTGTACAAGACCAATAGAAGAATAAAATTAAGGAATATATATGGTTGGGGTGTTACAATTCTCACCAACATAGACACTTTCTTCCCCTAGAATGTCACCAAGCCAAAAGTTCACCAAATCCTGATTCCATGACCAATTAGAACCAATGATAACCAATAATTTTGGTCTCACCATTCCCAACACAAGTCACACCTGACCATTCGAAGAGAAACTTAAGCCCAAGAATGAGTGGAGGACACAAGAGGGTTCTCCACACCACAAGAATTCCACTAACACAAAAGATTAAAATCTGAATAAACAACCCCATAGAGGGGTTAACATGGGAACTCCCAACCCAAAATTACCCAAATTCTTCAAACTAACCAAAAAATGGCCTTACCATGACAAAAAAATAAAGATACTCTTAACATGAACTAAACTGACTCCCTTAGAACAGGATAAAATCCCACCACTATGGCTCAAATAGAAAACCTACGATGAAGGAACCTAGAATACTGGGATGTTGGATTGGGAAACATCCTATAAGTACTAAAATCTATCCACAAAAGGCAAGCAGAAACACCATCAGAATTAAAAAATTTCTACAGCGGCTGATATTTTTCCAACACTATGGGTAACCGATAAAGAACTAAAACTAAAAAAATGACTGAAAACACCATCCACCCACCTTAAAACACCCAAACATCCCCAAACAAGTGTAGCTAAAGTCAAAAACCAAAACCGACCCATCTGATATCCAAACACCCATTAAAAATAAAAAATTAGGAAACCCACATTCAGAACAGAAACAATTATTTGTATTGGATTAGGATGAGTTATTTACACCTTCAAAATAAAATGATAAACATAAAATAGTAGGAAAACCAAAATGAGATAACATTAGACCTTTATATCCCAATAATGTAAATAAGAACTAGGTTGAGACTCCCCACATCCCTAGAAACTCTTGATTGTGTGTGAGCATCACCCTAAGACCTTTGGATAAGAATCTTATGGATGAAGCATCTCTTACCTCACAGTCAAGAATATAATACCCTGATCAACTGTTTTTCTTTAAGTAATTCTTCCTATATAACATCTCTTGGTGACTTGAATGGCCACAATAGCGGAGTAAACATGGATGGTTTGACAAACTAAAGGCCAGAACCATCAAAGATAACTTATGAGTAATAGGTTCGTCTATAAATTGCTTCTTGACATATGGGAAACATCCATAAGTGACATTATACATTAGATTATCCAACATATTGAGCTCCATAAAACGACTCCTTGAAATGGTCCACATAGGCCATCACCGACCAGTGACATTATTAAATATGCATGAGCTCTTACCTCATTCTTCATCTACACCTCCTTAGGTATAAACCATTGGACGAAGAGAGATATAAAAACCTCCCATGTCATACCAATGTGCAATAATGGCGGTGAAAAAACATCCACTGGTCCAAGGGTGGACCCTCAAATAAACCTAAGACAATACAAAATCCAAAATAACAATAGTGTTCCCAAAAACCCAAAGACATTCCATGTTTCCAAAAACCACAAAAATACCTATAAAAGACCTAAATCACCTAAATTAATATTCACCAGTCAATTGAAACCAAAATTGGGCATGACTCATTAGCATATTTTGTGTGATTTTCTGGATGGAACATTCTGAACAACACGATACACACAAACCAAGACCAGTATAAAAAACAAGATCCAGAAAACACATCCAACCAGAAAAAAAGCGATCAAACCATTTAAATAACTAAAAACAAAAATTTTCATACTTTTAAAATTCCAATTTCCCCTTTGATTTTCAATCCACCCATTTTTTGGGCTTCTTTACAAACCCAAAATCCAATTTTCAAAAACAAAATCCACTTCCCAATGAAAACCAAATGTCCAAAACATTTAAATTTCAAAAACACACCCATGAAATCCTATAAATTTTCCCATCTGTGTCCATATGTTTCCTTCCAAATGAGTCAACATGCACCTTCCACACCCACACACACATGTATGAATCCATAATAAATTCCAAGGGTCACACAAACCCACTTCTTTTCCATTCTCCAAAAAAGAACTAGATTTCTCAAACTAAATATATTTCCCTTTAAACCTACCTCACATATTGAAAAACCTCTTGTAATAAATTATTTGAAAAAAATAATTCCATTTCAAAATGACTTCCATTTTTGAAACAAACTTACACCAACAAAAACCAAGACATATAAAATTAATACAAAATACTAAAGGAAGGGACTAGAATTTATGCGTCACTCAGAAACATGGAAGTTTATCATGATCTATATAGGTGATAACTCTAATAGGGACTTGAAACATGAAATTGGCCTCGACATGGGTCCCTACTACATGTGGTATCACAATGTTACACTGTCTCACCTACGTTTTTATACATCACTCCACAAAAGTCGGAATTCTTAAACCACCCCTAAATCTCGAGGTTCACAACAAGTAAGGGTTCATGACGTCCTTACCATACCTACCACCCGAGACCCCACAATCATAATTGAAAACTACTAGACACCCCAAGTCACAAAGGCCCCCTATGATACCATTCTTTCATGAACCAACCCGGTTCAACCCAAAACTGTTCACCCGAGTCGGCACACAATAAGGCTCAAATGGTATTCCCTATCCCTATGGGGTGGAAACTTGTAAATCTCATGTAAATATAAAATATTACATTCTAAGGTTTATCAATATTTGTGAATAAATATTTAATATTACTTTAAAGGTAATTCTATGCTTGATGGCATACCCAATACGCAACAACGTGTTTCTTTGAAATCTTACGTTGCACACTAATAATATAATAATATTATAATAGTTAACGCCTAGTCGTTGTAATGGAGGGAATGAACAGAAATAACTAAAAAATGGTTACATATGTTTGTTAAATATTTTTACATTTATCCAATAAATGTTAGAGGTTTAAGATCCAAATGATTCCAATTTTAAGAATAAATACTCAATATTTTTAAAAGATTGTTTTACGGCCTTTTGATGGCGGACCTTTTTTAAATCTAACTTTTTACAATTTTATAATCTCTATTTTGTGAAAATAAACTTATTATTTAGGATTGGGATATTGAAATTTACTTTGGATAGATTTTTGGAATGTTTCTAACAATGTTCTTTTTTTAATGAATAGTTAAAAATATTCCATTTTACATCAAAACTGCTTTTTCATCTAATTTAAATATATGGATAGATTATCTTTTTAATTGGTTTTAAAGTTTAATTAGAATATATTTTAACAATTTAATTCAATGGTGTTAATTAGAATTAATTTCACTTTGAAAATGGACATAAACAACTGCCAAACTTTTCATAGATATTGCTTCCAAAAAACCCGCTATTTGTTTTTACAGCGGGAATTAACTATATGATTTTTTAATGAAAATTCTATATTTTGAATTTGATAAAATGGAAATAATTTCTGAATTTGAAATAGCAAATATATCTTAGGGTTAATTTTCGGTATTTTTCTGATAATGCTTTTTTTAATGAATAGTGAAAAATTCAGTTTTAAATTCAAAATGGCCTTTTCATCCAATTTATTTATATATTTAGATTGTAATTTTAATTGTTTTTAAAGTATAATTTAATTATGTTTTTATATGTTAATACAATTTTGTTCATTGGAAGTAATTATACTTTTCAATTGGATGTAAAAACAAGTCAATCTTTGGATAAATTTTACTTCTTAAGAACTCGTCTTTTGTATTGACAATGGGATTTACTTTCAAATTAATTACTACAATTTATGTGTTTTGAATTTGATAAAATTTATTCCATATTTGGAATCAAAAGGTCCAAATTTTGTAATTAAGTCTCTTTTTTTGACATTATGAATAGTAACGATGGTAATTATCTTTAATTATCGTGTTTAATTTGTAATCGAGTACTTAAGGGTAAGAAAATAATATCATTAAATTATAAAATGACCCCAAAATGTGTCCTAATTCTATTGGTGGTGTCATTTCGGACCATTGTATTCCTTTTTCCAACCTTGGGACCCATGGAATCACTTTAGTGTGATAGTGACCTTTTATCATATTTTTTTAAAGAATGGAAAATGTAACCAAAGTTTGTAACACCTAAGTAAAATAATTTTACATTTGTCTACATAAATGATCTCTTAGAATATAAATATTTATTGGAAATCTAAAAATATTTCCTACATCAGAGTGTTTTTTTATAATTTTTAGACATTAAATAAATTAAATTATTTATGACACCATGATGATGCAGCAATTACCTCATTAATGAACGATTTAAATAAAATGAAATGATAATGTAAAATCTAAGACTTAAACCTCTAAAAAACCTATTGGATTAGTATATTTAGAACCCTTATCACCATATCCTCGAAATATATCAATGTGAGACCTTTAAAATCTGAAACGCTTTTTAAAATAAAGTAACGTTTCTTGACTTTCCATGAGTGCCCCTCCTCTCCTCTTATAAAAGGCCCCCACCTATTCCTCCTTACCCACACCTCTCAAGCCTTTGGCTTGGCCAAGCCTTTCCCATTTCATCTCTCCACATCTCTATCTTTATTATTGAAGCCTCACCTTAGGCATAATGCTCTTCAGGAAACTGTTTTGGTTCAAACCAAAGGGAGTTACCCGATTTAAAGGTAATGACTTCTCCTATGTTCTTCTGTTCTATTTTTCTTCTCCAACCCATTAAACTATTTTTATTACTATATTTTGTAACAAAACAAGTATCTTCAATATACTAGGATGTTTTTATAATAATTATTCAAGCTACAATTACACACACATCCATCTCATGGTTAATGAACATATTGTTTCTATGGATGACGAATTACTGCCTCACGAAATGATGATTGTTCAATATTATTTTAACAACTTTAAAGGTGGAAATTATGATATCAATGTATTTTATATATGATATATATGGTATTTATGTTTTATATATGCTTATGTATTTTATATTTAAAATATATGTTTATTCTTTTCATGTTGTGAAAATGCGATAATTTCAAACGAGGAAGTGCGGACTACCACCCCTCAAGTTATGTGACACGTTCATGCAATACATGAAATGTATAAAGAATGAAATTAATGAAATTATGTTACTTGTATAACATATATATTATAAGGGAATTATAATATATATATCCATCTCTCTCAATTATTTTTAATTCCATTAATATGACAATGAAATGAAAGTAGCGTTCATGCGTACGTACGACCTACCATCTCCAAGAACGGTGCATTTCATTTCTTTTTATCTACAAATGTTATGGAATAGTATAAAATTAATATGTACTGGATATATATGATATTTAAATCAGTAATAATATTCTGGAGATGATGTACTTATAACCAAATGAACGATTCTATTCAAACAAGTTCATTTTTTGACACATGTACCAAACATCGACAAAAACATTTGATATGAACTCACATAATTCTCTAATTATTATATCATTATAATATGTGATATGAATTGAATAATAAAATTTAAATGATTTCCTTACGAAATTATAAATTGAAAAAAATTTATTATTCAGAAATATAAAGAAACAAACAAGACAAGTCGGACTTGAGGTAAGGGATCCAACCTCTCTCTTTATTTTTAAGTACTCTCTTTTATGTCATTTATTTTAAGCTCATCTTTATTATGTTTGGGGATGTTATTTTATATTCCTCATTCTATAATTTTTATGTTCACATTATGATAGACCCTATTTGATCTCATACATCCCTTTTTGGAAGTTTAATGTGGTGTCGTTAGGCTGCCGAATTTTCATAAGGGGATTTTCATCACACTTTTTATTCCCGTGAGATTCATGCTACATTGGCCGCTATTTACATTTGTGTGGTGTATGTAATACCCATTATTTTACTATTTGTATAATATAATCTCATTTATGGGTAGTTTCATCTTCATTTTACGACCCTTCTTTCATGGGGTGTACGTTTCGAAAGTTGCCCAAACCAGTAAGGGAACCTTTCACACTCCTCTTTTTAAAACCCATATTTTGTTATGTCTTTTAATTTACATATTTTTATGTTGGTATATGTTCTTCTATATCTTTATTGATGTAAATTTTATGTACAAGGGATGAGATACCATTTTCTCTCTCATCATCTAATTTTATGAATTTTAAAGTGACGCCATTAGACTGTCGAATTTTACCAAGGGAACTTCTTAACCCAATTTCAATTTCATTGGGTAATGTGAAGGGGTTAAACGTTAAGGTTTCTCCGAAGAGATTTAGGGAATATACTGTGATGTGTATTCCAAACGTAACCATGAGGGTTACTCCCTATGTAAGATTGTTATGAATGCCTCAAGTTACCTTTATGCCTTATGATTTCTATTGAGTTATGCATAAATCTTATGATTTCATGAGGTTTGTTAAATTGCTTATGTTTTATGAGTAAAGTATGATTTCATTGATTCTTATGCATATACGGATTGATGTTCTCTTTCCATATTGTTATAACCATTATTGATCTTTTTATGCTCATCCCAAGTTTTTGAAAAGTTTTTACAGGACATAAAGTTGAATTGGGTCAAGGATGAGATCCAGGAAATGTCAGGCTATCTAAAACAAGGAACTAGACATGAATATTTTGTTCAAGAGTTTTTAATTTTGTGAAAAAAATGAAAACTGAGTAGATGTTTCTACTTTGTAATCTTTGGGATGTAATAGTTATGTCATAATTCTCTAAAACTGTAAACCTGAAAGTATCATCAATGTGAATTATTCAATTTAATTCATGATTAAGTAATGTTTTAAGGTCGGGTTCTTATAGTTGGTATCAGAGGTCGGTTTAGATAAATTTAGAGGTTAGAGTGTTGTTTAAGAGAAAAGTGACAAGTTGTGTATAACCACAATGGTTATTACATTATATGGATTCATTTTTTTAAGTCATAATGAGTTTGAGATAACATGGATAAGTATATCTTGGTGTTTATCTTCCTCTTTATTATATGATGATTTTACTGATATACTCACACTGACCTTTTTGGTTTTAGTAAATGGTTGGATTTAGCTGGCACCAAAGTAACAGTGGATTTGAATAAAACCGTGATGGTTTTATGATAGAACAACTGAATGATATGGGAACTGCAATGTGAACTCTTTTGGTAATCCTCAACTAACTATCTAGAGTCAGGATTGACCACCTGAACCTTAGTTATTTTTATAAGGCATCGTATATGTGAGAAAAAAATCCCTACGGAAGTTCAGGTAATAATCATAAAGGTAAGTATGTTCAAAAACCTCTGTGTGAATGATGTGGTAAGAAACACAATGGAAAATGATTCGAAGGGACATAAATATGCTATAGATATTGAAATGAAGGTCATAAAGCAAGAACCTACTATGGAAAAATGAAGCATCTAGTTGACTCTAGGAAAGGGAAAGAAGTTCTTTCTGAAGGATCAATTGAATTTTTTAAATGTGGTGTGCATAGTCATTATGCAAACACATGTCCTACGAAGAAGTTTCGGGAATTGGGTCACCAAGATCATACAAATATTCATTTACCAATACCTAATGCCATTCCGATTGAGGATGAAGAAACTGACAATGACCAATGAAAGGTAAGGATTATTTCTTAACATATGTTTTCCTATTATTGTAATCTTAGGATATGATTTATGATTTTGTTTGTAGGGAAGAATTATTTCAGGATAAGTTGAAAAGGAATGTATAATGGATCATGAAGAATGTTTAATGAGTAAAAAGTCAATATATAAGTGATTCAAGAGTTATGGTGTATTTTAGGATGGTAAAATTATTAGATGTATTAAGTCTCTTTTGATGATGGGGTTACATTAGAAGACATTTTATAATATATGTAACCATGATGTTTGATATATGAAAATTTTATTCAAGGAATAAATATCCTTTCTTTGTGGATATAGTTATAAAGAACCATTTGGGTTTATATGATCCTTGAATTTGAGGCAATTAGTGGTTAATACATTTTGGGTTGAAAATGGAAGTTATTAGATAACCCTTGTGGTTAAAATATGATATGGTTAATTTTGAATAGTTTATCTCTTTTTGGGGGATGTTTTAAGAATTATATAGTTTTGGAAAAAGGACAACACGCAGACTGTGTGATAACTCGTCGCGTCTGATGAAGCTGTGGGAATCGAACCCACAACCGAAGTGCAACTGGTATTTATCGCCTACCACTGGACTACGTGAATTCTATGGTTAGTTTGAATAATTATTTTTAGTTATATGATCTTATTAATCTAGAATAAGAATATTTTGGGTTATCTATGGAAATTATTAAGCTATCATGGAGGATATGCGATTAGGTTAATTACTTTTCAGTATGAGACTTTAAAAGTAACTGATGTTATTTGGAGATAAATGTTAAGGTTTATCTTGAAAGACTATGTTATTAAATCCTTCATAGATTTGGGTTTCAATCTTACTTTTGATAACTTTGAAGAATTTTATGGATAGATGTTTATTAAATGGTCTTTGTTGAACTTTGGGTTTTTTTTGACAAATTTTGGAGTTTAGGAGTAGTTTTTCTTTTTTTAAATATCCTTTTTGGGTATTATCAGATCTCGTACTAAACTTTTTGGTTTGGTTTTGGTTGAGATCTAAAGACATGGGAAATATATAGTTCACTTTTGTGGATTAGGAGATTCTCAAGAAGTTTATTATCTTACTCTTACTGCAAACAAGTCTTCTAAAATACTCGTCTTTTAGAGAAAATATGAGTTTGATTAAGGAATATAGTAAAATTTTAAAGTCTATGTGACAAGTAAGTATGTTTCATTATGATTTAGTTAAGCTCAAAAATAAATTCCTCAATGAAAAGTAACATAAAAAAAATGTTGACTGTTATCTTTTCTTACTGGGGAATCGAATATCATTTAACCCATCACATGTTTGTGATTTTCTTGTGGTTAAATTTCTCCTAGACATGTTTACTATCACCCTCCATCAGAACATGAACCTTTGTTTTCTCCTCCATATCCATATTTTTTTACTTGGAATCCTAGTATGGGTTAACTCGGGTGACCTTTGTACTTATCTCCCTTTCTTTTAAAGTGATAGTTTTACTGACTCTTGTCCTGATGTGGGACTTTCAATGAAGTTTCCAAGCCCAATTTTGATATTGCGAGGACGCAATTCCCAAAATGGGGGAAGGATGTAACATCCCAGGTAAATAAATAATATTAAATTCTAAGGTTTATCAATATTTGTGAATAAAATGTTAATATTACTTTAAATGGAAAGCTATGCTCGATGGCGTACCCAATACGCAACAACAAGTTTCTTTGAAATGTTACATTGCACACTAATAATACAATAATATTATAATAGTTAACGCCTAGCCATTGTAATGGAGGTAAATAAAAGAAATAACTACAAAAATATTATATATGTTTGTTAAATATTTTTACATTTATACAATAAATGTTAGAGGCCTAAAATCCAAATGAATCCAATTTTAAGAATAAATACTCTTATATTTTTAAAAGATTGTTTTACCGCCTTTTGCTGGAGAAAGTTTTTTAAATATAACTTTTGAAAATTTTATAATCTCTATTTTCTCGAAATAATCATATTCTTTATGATTGGGATATTGAAATGTACTTTGGTTAAATTTTTCGTATGTTTCTGACAATGTTCTTTTTTTAATGAATAGTGAAAAATATTGCATTTTACATCAAAAATGCTTTTTCATCTAATTTAAATATATGGTTATACTATATTTTTTATTGGTTTTAATTTTTATTTAGAATATATTTTAACAATTTAATTCAATGGTGGTCATTGTAATTAATTTCACTTTGCAAATGGATATAAACAAGTGCCAACCTTTTCAGAGATATTGCTTCCAAAAAACCCAATATTTGTTTTGACAGAGGGAATTAACTATAGGATTTATTAATTAAACTTCTATGTTTTTAATTTCATAAAATTTAAATCATTTCTGAATTTGAAATATCAAATATATATTAGGGTTAATTTTTTGTATTTTTCTGATAATGCATTTTTTTAATGAATAGTGAAAAATTCAGTTTTTAATTCAAAACTGCCTTTTCATCCAATTTATTTATATATTTAGATTGTAATTTTAATTGTTTTTAAAGTATAATTGAATTATTTTTTTATTAATTAATACAATTTTTTTCGTTGGAAGTAATTTCACTTTTCAATTGGATGTAAAAACAAGTCAATCTTTTGATAAATTTTACTTCTTAAAAACCCATCTTTTGTTTTGACAGCGTCATTTACATTTAAATTAATTACTAAAATTTATGTGTTTTGAATTTTATAAAATGGATTCCATATTTGGAATCATAAGGTCCAAATTATGCAATTATGACTTTTTTGGACATTATGAATAGTAACGACGGTAATTATCTTTAATTATTGTGTTTAATTAGTAATCGGGTAATTAAGGGTTAGAAAATAATATCATAAAAATATAAAATGACCCCAAATTGTGTCCTAATGCTATTGGTGGTGTCATGGCCGACCATGGGATTCCTTCTGCCAACCTTGGGAACCCATGGAATCACTTTAGTGTGGTAGAAACCTTTTATCATATATTTTTTAAAGGAAGGAAAATGTAACCAAATTATGTAACACCTAAGTAAAATAATTTTAATTTTGTCTACAAAAACGATATATTAAATTATAAATTCTTATTGTAAATATAAAAATATTTCCTACATCATTGTATTTTTTTTATCATTTTTAGACATTAAATAAATTAAATGATTTATGACACCATGATGATGCAGCAATTACCTCATTAATGAATGATTTAAATAAAATGAAAAGAAAATGTAAAATCTAAGACTTACACTTCGAAAAAAACTATTGGATGAGTATATTTCGAACCCTTATCACCTTATCCTCAAAATATATCAATGTGGGACCTTTCAAATCCGAAACTCTTTTTAAAATAATGTAACGTTTCTAGACTTTCTAGGAGTGCCCCTCCTCTCCACTTATAAAAGGCCCCCACCTCTACCTCCTTACCCACACCTCTCAAGCCTTTGGATCATCCAAACCCTTCCCATTTCATCTCTAATCATCGCTCTATTTATTATTGAAGCCTCACCTTAGGAATAAAGCTCTTCAAGAAACCCTTTTGGTTCAGACCAAAGAGAGTTACCCGATTTAAAGGTAATGTCTTCTCGTATGTTCTTTTGCTTTATTTTACCTCTCCAACCCCTTAAACTTTTTTTATTACGTTATTTTGTAACAAAACCAGTATATTCAATATACTAGGATGTTTTTATAATAAGTATTCGAGTTACAGTTACACACACATCTGTCTAATGGTTAAAGAACATATTGTTTCTGTGGATGGCGAATTACTGCCTCACGAAACGATGATTTTTCAATATTCTTTTAACACCTTTAAAGGTGGCCATTATTATGTCACTGTATTTTATATATGACATATATTGTATTTATGTTTTATATATACTTCTTTATTTTATATTTAAAACATACCTTTATTCTTTGCATGTTGTGAAAATTCGATAATTTCATATGAGGAAGTGCGGACTACCGCCCCCTCAAGTGATGTGACTCATTCATTAAATACATAGAATGTATAAAGAATGAAATTAATGAAATTATGTGACCTATATAAAATATATATTATAATGTAATTATAATATATATATATATCTCTCTCAATTATTTTTAATTCCATTAATATGACAAAGAAATGAACGTAGCGTTCATGCGTACGTACGACCTACCGTCTCCATGAACGGTGCATTTCATTTCTTTTTATCTCCAAATGTTATGGAATATTATAAAATGAATATGTAATAGATATATATTATATTTAAATCATTAATACTATTCTGGATATGATTTACTTATAACTACATGACCGATTATTTTCAAACAAGTTCATTTTTGACTCATGTACCAAACATCAACAAAAACATTTGATATAAACTCACATAATTAACTATTTATTATAAAATTATAATATTTGATATTAATTGAATAATAAACTTTAAATAAGGAACATAAGAAATTATAAATTGATAAAATTTTATTATTCAGTAATATAACGAAACGAACAAGACAAGTCGGACTTGAGGTAAGGGATCCTACCTCTCTATTTCTTTTTAAATACTCTCTTTTATGTCATTTCTTTTAAGCTCATCATTATTATGTTTGGGGATGTTATTTTATATTCCTCATTATTTACTTTTTATGTCCACATTATTAGAGACCCTATTTGATCTCATACATCCCTTTTTTGATGTTTTATATGGCGCTGTTAGGCTGCCGAATTTTCATAAGTGGATTTTCATCTCACTTTTTGTTCCTGTGAGATTCATGCTACATTGGCCACTATTTCATTTTTTGTAGTTTATGTACTGCCCATTATTTGAATATTTGTATAGTATACTCTCATTTATGTGTATTTACATCTTCATTGTATCACCCTTCTTTCATGGGGTGTACGTTTCGAAAGTTTCCCAAATCGGTAAGGGAACCTTTCATACTCCTCTTTTTAAAATACTTATTTTGTTATGTCTTTTAATTTACATATTTTTATGTTGGGATATGTTATTCTATATCCTTATTGATGTTAATTTTATGTACAAGTGATGAGATACCATTTTATCTCTCATCATATAATTTTGTTAATTTTAAAGTGACTCCGTTAGACTGTTGAATTTTACCAAGGGAACTTCTTAACCCAATTTTGATTTCTTTGGGTTCAACATGTAGTTATTGAAAATGTCATCTTTTGAATATGTGTGAATGATCTTTTATTTTTTTACACTTAATATCCAAATTATATTTTATGTATTTATATTTTGCACACATACTTATGATATTGATTTATCCTTCATTTTAAGGATACCTTCTTTATAGGGGATTTCATCTCATTTTACATTTCTATTGAGACTTCATTGTAGTTATGCACCAATTCACTCTTATATGGTGCATATAATGTCCTTTGGAATATTATATCATGAATCCCGTTATTCTCATGATTTTATAAAGTTCAGACTAAATTTTATTCCTCAATTATTGTATTCAAGTGTCTCCTATTTTGATAAAGACCCTTTAACTAAAATATCGTATTAAATGTTTTAATGATTTATTATTATAAACATTTCTCAATCATATCCATGTTCTCAAAATTGTTTTAAAGATTTATTTATATGGATATTAATGTTTTAAAATATTAAAATCTTCAAAGTGGTATGTGACACTTTGATTAAAAAATATCTTTATTAAATGTTATAAATGGTTTTGAAAATGGTTTTTAGAATCGATTCATTATTTCAATATCTTAAATTGTTATATTTTTATTGCATTGTGGGAATGTTATATTTCCTTTATTATTATGTTATATTATATAGTTATGTTATGGTTCTTGGGAATTGTTTATGAATACGGGTGGTTCCGTGATAAACTAAGGACTGGTGAGCCTGATATAGCTCTCTAATGCATTGGGTAACACGAAGGGGTTAAAAATTATGGTTTCTCCGTAGAGATTTAGGGAATATACTATGATGGGTATTCCAAATGTAACCATGAGGGTTAATACCTATGTTATAATGTTATGAATGCCTCAAGTTACCTTTATGCCTTATGATTTCTATTGAGTTATGCATAAATCTTCTGATTTCATAAG
This sequence comes from Viscum album, assembly GCA_963277665.1. Lineage (NCBI taxonomy): Eukaryota > Viridiplantae > Streptophyta > Magnoliopsida > Santalales > Viscaceae > Viscum > Viscum album. The sequence continues at coordinate 1,511,953,327 of OY728157.1, read as the reverse complement.
GTATGTCAAATTGATTATGTTTTATGAGTAAAGTATGATTTCATTGATTCTTATGTATACATGGACTGATGTTTTCTTCCCATACTTTTATAACCCTTATTGATCTTTTTATGCTCATCCTACATTTTTGAAATGTTTTTACAGGACATAAAGTTGAATAGGGTCAAGGATTTGATCAAGGAAATGTCAGGGTGTCTAAAACAAGGAACTAGACATGAATCATTTTTTCAATAGTTTTTATTTTGTGAAAAAATGGAAACTGAGTAGATGTGTCTACTTTGTAATCTTTGAGATGTAATAGTTATGTCCTAATTCCTTAAAACTCTAAACCTGAAAAGATCTTCAATGTGAATTATTAAATTTAATTCATGATTATGTAAGGTTTTAATGTCGGGTCCTTATAAAATTACTATTAAGAATCAAAACGTACAAGAGGGGATCATTTCAACCCAAATAAATATCCAAGATAAAATTAAATAAACTAAAAAATACACCAGTTACAACCACTAAAAGATTCTTAGATAAAAAACAACTGGTTCAGTTGCAAGGTTCAACTAAAGAAATTGAAAACTAAATACAAAAGATGAAACTAAGACAATGAAAAAAATCCACCACCCAATGATCTATATATGAAGTCTTGGTCAACTCAAACCACAAGACAAGATATCACTAATAGCCAACTCATACCAGTAAACCGGAACAAGAATATAACATGAAAAATAAATCGTGTCTACTGATACAGAGAGGTTCATGTAGGGTGTGAGGCGAACATGCTCAGTAGGAAACCACCAAGTAATCAAAGAATTTTTTGTCCTAAATGAAATCCATTAATAATAGTTTTAATTTTTTTTATCAAAATATGATTTTCATATTTTAATAATTAATCAAATCTTTCCCATTTTGAAATCCAACACATTCCACCTTCCATTTCCAAAAAAATTCCAATTTATATATAAAAACCAAAAAAATATACTATGGTTGTGCTGAAAATAAAGATATAAGGTAACAAGAAAACATGGTGCAGAAAAATACTGACATGTAGATATATAATTTAACCTTGTCATTTCCTAAACATCTCTAGAAGAATCCTAGATGAAATTAGTTTGGAACCACCCACCAGAATATGCTGAATCCTCTAAGTCTATCACCTACTGGCCACCCTCAACTAGACAATATAGTGGCAAGATCTCATGGCCTGACAAAAAATCTAGTAGGTTACCAACCTATCCAATTAGGGTTGGAAATAATCATCCCTGAATCTTATAAAAGACACCCATAATCCCATGGAGGTAATAATACTTTGTAGGCAGGAGGTCAACACATGTGTGACTCATTTTACCTGCCATCACTACACTTGCCTACCCCAAACACGAACACCAATATATGATAACTGATAATGTAAAATCTATCCCATATAGGAGCAGAATACATATATAAATCTACATAATCTTATAAAAAAATTATTAAACATTTCATGGTTCCAACCAGGCATTCACATTTACAAAACAACATTCCTCACCCAATTTTAACACACACACACACACACACACCCATTTTTGATATACAATGTGACATGGGACTTCACATCCCACATAATCCATTATACATTTATACTATTTGAAAACAATGTTAAAGTACCACAAGGTAATTTATGATTCCAAACAGGCCCTTACATTTAATGTAAAATTTCACCTCTTACACCAATTCTAATCCAAGGTTTGAGACATACACAAAATGAACAAGGATTTCGAAATGGGATTTTAAAATATTTAGACACCAAATGTATTTTATAAAATTAGAAAGGGGAAATAAAATTTAGCACAATATCAAAACCACTTTTTCTAATTTAGAAACAAGAAACCCATTTTGCAATAGAATAAGAAAGATGAGAATATGGAAAGCCTGTTAGGGAATAAATGTTCAAAGGATTAATTAAATCCAATATCATTATCATTTGAAAGATAACCCATGTGTTCCCTATGTGAACTCATGGATTTTCCCACATCAAATGGATACCACAATCATTTCTCCCCCAAACCATGTTTTAAAAATAACCACATATCAATAAAAATACTCAAAGCTATTTTTCACAAATCCACCATTTTTTCATACAAAACCCAACATTTTAATACCAATAAAACCCTTTCCAAAATACCTCACCACAACCCTTAATCTACAAGTTCACTGAATCACCTTTATAATGAAAAAAATCAAAATCCAATAATTCTACTATAAAACAATTAGGTCTAAACGTTTCTCAAACTACCCAATTCCACTTTAAATAATACATAACATTTCAAAAAACACCAAAAAGTGAACATAAATATATAAATACTTAAATAATTAATTTTAAAACCTATTCAGTAATTTAACTAGGTGTATTATAGAGGTGTGAATCATATTTAAAAATTTATCTTAATGACTCAAGCATAATGGGTTTTCATTGGAAAGGAATATCATGGAAATACCTACATCCAATAGTGTGAATGAAACGGAGCTTCAATACGGGGAGAACAAGGCCCCACGATCCAACCACCCCCTATTTCCATGAAAAAATAAATAAAAAAATAATCCTTAGACATTAGGGTTTGTCCAAAAGGGGGACTACCAATAGAAAACTAAGAAATATTGAATGAGATGAGATAAAGGGATAAAAATGGGCAAGAAAGCCTAAAAACACACCATGGATAGAAGGGGGAGAAACTCAGAAGGAGGAGAATCCATGGAAGGGGGCCATGAGGGTTCCCTTTGCACACCATAGTAGAGAAATTTGGTGGGGGTTGATTTGGGGTTAAATGGGTAGGAAAAAAGAATAGGAATCTGAAAATATAAAAATTCTATGAGGCCAACATTGTATAGCACATGATTTAAAAAAATAGTGTGCCAACCATGTGTTAGCCACTGAACATAGAAGGATTGGCACATGATTATCTAGGATCTACTACATAGTCATGAATTAGACATATGGTAGGTTCTGTATGAACCTGCACCTACTACATGACTGGGCTGCATGGTTCCTACTAATCGTGCAGTACACATGCACCACCTGACCCCCCTGAACTTTTAAAAACTCAAAAATTTTGATAGGTTCTCAACCCAAACATAACAAAAAAGAGTCCAAGAGAAAAAGAATAATATAATAAAAAAGTATCCAAGGTTGGGGTGTGATAAATTTTAAATAAATTATAAAATCACAAGATATAAAATGACGAGACTTTCCTTATTTTCAATGTGTAAAAGGAAACGTAGAAGAAATATTGTCAAGGGGGATAATATGTTTTTTAGGTATGGAATAAAATTTTATATAGAAACTAAATATAAATGTGGTGAGAAGAATTTATTTGATGATGTGAATATAGATAAATCATCATAGAATTCATCACCCAAAATATATGGGTTCAAAGGCCATGAGTATGGTGATTATTATAATAAATCCAAAATCTATTGGTTAATGATGAATATCATCATCAAAAATTTCTTTTGACTAAATAAAATAGGAAATATCAGGATGTCAGTATTTTTTATTATGGGTTTCAGGATGACATAGTTAAAGGTACACTTATCATCCACTCTAGAATCATAAATATATTTTTGATTCTTGATCTACCGAATCAATTATATTAGAGTAATTTTAAAAGGCTATTATTGGACCCCAACAATAAATATATATTTTATTTTCAATAAAACCCCATAACGGTACAACTATTAAATCTCATGTCTATGATTATTCTCCAGTTGAAATTATTGGGAAGATTCTTCCTATAAATTTTTTCCCTCCCTATGTAACAATTTTCTATTTTTTTATGAATGAATTTGAATTTCTATATAAATAGCATGTCAATTTCCATGGATGTGAAATCTTGTTTGATATTTTGAATAAACATATGATCATTTATCAGTGTGATGATAAATATGAAATAATGATAGAAATCAAATCCATTGCATGGGTTTTCATTTCAAAAAAGGGGAGTTTATCTAAGATTGTTGAGGAGAAACACAACATTGAAGATGTTCTTATTGTGTGTGATATTTGTCATGTATTTTAGTTTTCAATAGAACTCAAGACTAATGAATCTACTATTTCAAAGACTCCATATAGAATGGAACAGATTGAGTTGCCGGAATTAAAAAAGTAACTCTGGGAGAATCTCTACAGGGAAACCATTTGACCAATTGTTTCACATTTGGGTAAACCTATTAATTTATTAAATAATAATGAATGCTCAATGTAAATTTTCATTGATTATCAAGAATATATCAATATCAATATAAAAGAATTGAATCATCTACCAAATATTAATGACTTTTTTGATCAACTACATTGTGATCAATACATTTCCAAGATTGACCTTGCTTCTGGTTACCTCCAATTAAGGGTCACGAAGGAGGATGTACCCATGAAAACAATCTGAATAATATATAGGCATGAAGAATATATAGTAATGACATTTCAGATTACTAATTCCCTTGCTATATTTATGGATTTAATTATTATATTATATAGATAATACCTTGATTAGTTTTTGGTATTATTTATAGAAGGCATTCTTATATATTCAGAGGTAAAGGATTAATAAGAATATCACTTGTGTACTGTAATTATGATCTTAAACAAGGGGAACCAATATGAAAAATTTACAAACTGTGAATTATGTTTATATAATGTTTAATTTTTTGGGTCATATAATCCCAAGAGAGGGTATATATTTGGATCCATCAAAGTGGAATACTATTAAACATTGGCCTGGACCAATAAAGGTTACTAAGATCCATATTTAACTACGTTTTGGTGGATATTATCAATTTTTGTTGTGGATATTTTTTCATATATATACAATACATTCACAATTTTAACTTAGAAGAGATCCAAATTCCTCTAGGTAGATAAAATCTGTGAATGTTTCAAGGAACTAAAGAGAAGGCTAGTCACTGCACATGTTCTTGCTTTATCCTATTATAGAGAGGGGTTTCTAGTATATAGTTATCTATCGATAACGTTATTGGTATGTTTTCTCATGAAAAATTAAATGGTTATAGTTTATCCCTCTTAAATATTTATGGTTCATGAAAAAGTAACCCAAGTCCTGATTTGAAGACACCTGCTGTAATTATTTCTTTAAATATATAGAGGAATTTTCTATACAGGCTGAGGAGTGATATAAATGTATATATATATATATATACTGACCTTAAAATATTAATTTATATATTCACTCATAAATAGTAGAATATGCACATGATAAGATGGTAAGAGAATATTAAAGATTATGACTTCTCAATACATCATCTCGATAGGAAAGAAAAAAGTGATCAATGATTTAAATAAAAATGATAATTCTAGATTATATATGATGGGGATATAAAATATAAAATATTCATATATTTTTAATTTATGGAGCTAGAAATTTTAAAATAAGGAGAAAAATATTATTTGTTTTGACTAACTGTTCAACAATCGATCGTTAAATAGATTCAAGAGCATAGATGGAATATATAGAGGTGTATCAGAGGGTGGAAAATATTTTTAAGTTAAGACATAAATGTTATAGAGTGATAAGGAAATGAAATCATGTTTTCATATCCATTATAGAAGGTTTTAATAAGGAGTTATTGGATAAATCTCATTATTTTTAATTCTCAATTCATCATGGAAGTACAATTATTTATAGTGACTTGAAATCTTATTTAAGTTGGGATGGTATCAAGGGAGATAGTGTAGAATTTAAATCTCGGTTCATGTCATTTTTGAATGTTATGGATGATAGATAAATGTATAATGGTATGATAAAAATGTTACAAATACCATAGTTTAAATGAGAAAACATTACCACAAATTTTGCCATTATACTCTCTAAAGAGACTATAGAGAATAATGGCAAATGCATTATAGTCGATCACCATGAATAGTCAAAATACATTATTAATATTAAAGAATATTTATATTTAGATCATCATGAAAATATATAAATTAAGGAAATGGTAAGGATTCATGGAATACCATATTCAATAGTATATGATTAAGATCCAAGGGTGACCTCGATGTTCTGGTGAAGTCATCAGCAAGCTCTACATAGATAATTGAGTTTCAATGTGATTTATTATCCTCAAATAGATAGTTAGTTAAATGGATCTATTTTAACTCTAGAATAATTATTTAGATATTTATCTATGTAATTCAGTGGTGGGTGAGAATAACACCTTCTATTGATGAAATACTCATTCAATAATATCATTGTCACAAAAAATTATATAGATCCTTATAAAGGCCTATATTGTAGAAATTTCAGAAGTCCAATGTGATTGAATGAATTTTGAAAATTAATATTATTAATACTAGACATAGAAGATAAAAAATTTGATATTGTGAGATCCATTAAGTAGTATATAAGTGAAACTTAGAGTCCATAAAAGATTTATTTTTATAGTTGTTAGAAAGACTTGGAGTTTGAAGTTATCAAAATAGTGTTCAAACATATGTCTTCCTTAGAGAGGGAGATGATATTAGAAATGAAGGATTTGTTGGGCCAATGTTATATCAATACTGCTAAATTTATTTATTTTGTTGGTATGGTATATTATCAATTCGCTCTTCCACTGAATATATCTTAACTTTATGATGTGTTTCGTGTATCTCTCTCAAGGAATTAAATACATCCCCCTTAACATGTACTAAACTCAAAGTCCACACCACTAGTGAAATATATCTCTTATGATGAATAATAGTAGGAGATATTAGATCACAGAGAGTGTTATATGAAACAAGAACACTCACCTGGTAAAATATTTTTGGCAAGAACACCATTTTGAAGAACCTATATGGGAGAATGAGATTATAATGAAATAGAGATATCCACATTTATTTTTATCAATGTGATGAATTTTGAGGGTGAAATTCATGTTATAAGGTTATAATATGACACATTAATATTATATAAAATAATTTTTTGAGTAAATCAATTTCTTTGAAAATATTCATTACATATAATAACTAGTTTAGGTGAACCACGATATACAATTAAAATATTATTATTATATGTCATCACATATTCAGTTGATTGGTTGGTATGAATATGAATATCAATGTTTTGAGTATATATTCATTATATATTTATAAAATTAAATACTTTTTTATCAATTTGTTATAAATGAATATAAAAAAATCATTGTAAAATTAAAGTGATTTTTTTCTTATGAAAAAAGATTTTTTGAACACAATGTATTTTTATCCTAATAAATTAAATTTATTAATTTTTTAAAATTATTTTAAATAGATTTATATATAATATAATCAATAAGTTGTTTGAAACATTTATATATTTTTTATAGCCATGGGATAAAAAATCTGGTTGTATACTTAAAAACATTATTTTTCTAAAAAGAGGTTTCTGTGGAATTTTTTAAATGTTCATTAAAATTATTATATTACACACATAAATCATGATTTTGATAAAATGTATTAAATATTTATAATTAGGATGTTTAAATTTTTTAAATAGGATCGTTTTATTTTTTGTCAATATGAATAGTAACCGTGGTAAAATTTATCACCACCATAATGCGTAAATCGGATTAATATAGGTCAAAACTAAGTTATAAGGACACAATTTCAATCATATTTGTTATTACATGAATTAAATTGACCATTATAACCTTATGATGTAAATATATTTTTTAAATGGATAGTTATCCATGAAAATAAAAATTATAATATTCAAAATAAAGAGAGTTATAAAGTGTCACTCTTTTAGTTTTATGTATCTTTTGTGTATTTAAATTGGTAAAAATTATTATGATAGTAATTTTGAGATTAACAAAATTATTTTCTCTATATAAACTTATTTATAATTTATAGTAATTATATTTTGACATTAAATTCTTATCCAACACTAATGCAATATTTATCTAATTAATAATAATTATAATAAATGATATTTACAATCATAAAAATAATATAATTTATGTTGTTTAAATGATTAAATTATTTTTTAGATTAATTTTATGTTTTAATGTTTTGTTAATGAATTATATTAAAGTTCTAACTTCACATTTATTAATTTTATATCAAATTAAATTAAAAGTGTCAACATTGACATTAATGATATTTAATAAAAAAATATTTTACAAAATTATGTAAAAAGCATTAAAATATAATAATTATACAACCGTGATAATATATAGTTTAATTTTTATTCATATTTCCATTTATATTCCATTTGGAACCATTTATATTGAGAATTTATATATTATAAGTTAATATTTTAATAAATTACATGTGTTTACACTCCCACCCTTATAAAATGACACTTATTATTTCTATTCATCATCCCATGTTCATCTATATAGATCAACCATACCATAAAAATTGCCTTTTATGAAAACTTATCCATGTTTTTGAGGATCAGATCCCCACAAAAGTGAGACCCTGGGTTATTTAATGGAGTTATCTCAAAAGTGAGCTAGTTATCTTACCAGAACTATTTCAATTTATTTATTTTTCTACTTTCTATAAACCAAAATTATTTATCATAAAAATAGTAAATGTAGTGTCTTAAATATTATTAAATGTAATAATGATTATTAATAAAAAATTTAACAACCTCATCCCATCAAATGGGAAGTGAAAGTATCGCTCATTCATATGTACGACTTACCCTATCTAGATACCAGTACAATTGATTTTACAGAACTATCTTTAATGGATGGTTATTATCATGTGTTTAATGTTCATATATAAATATATTTATGATATAAATGATATTATAATTTTTTTAATGAAAATATCACATCTACCTTCTTATATTCCATACCATTGGAAAATGATAACATCACTCATGTGTTCATGTAGACTACCACCTCTACGATGTAATTTGATTCACTTTTCATTTCAAATACACATTGATGATAAATAGTATCGAAACTAATGAATATATTTTATTAATATGATATAATATTTATTCAAGAATGTTTAATTATTATTTACCTATCATTCCTTCTATCTCTATAAAAATTAAAAGAGTGTTCATGCATATGTACTCCCTACCATCTCTGTGAATGGTATAATTCATTTTCTATATCTACCATTATTGATGAATATAAATAAATATATATAATGTATAAATTTTTATAATATAAAATTATGTTATTGTTTATAATACTATTAAAATTTTAAATTTAATATACATAAGGTTTGATTTCTTTTGAAGTAAGTGGAACTTAAGGTATATGATTTACATCTCACTTTTTTTAGGTGAGATACATTCCTTATACATCAATTATTTCCTTTTTTAAGTGTATATAATGAATATTAATGTATTTTATGATGCTTCAAATGAAAAATATAGTGATTTAAATATCCAAATAATTTTATTTCTTTCATGGGACATATGATTAAAAAGTCACAAAAGTGGTAAGGGATTTATATTAAAATTACATTTTTGAGGTCTTTTTATGATTTAGTAAATAGTGATGATATATTAAGATATAAAAATTTGTAAACTAATTAACATTTTTATACAATATAAATTTATTGAAAATATTTTTTTCCTTTATTTTTACACACCGTAAGTGCTCGAGTGATTAAAAATATATATTTATGGAAAATCGAATTTTCTTCTCTCTTCAGTAAATAAAATTATTTTTTTGTATCCATGTTTTAAAAATATTTTTTGGTTTAATATTAGCTAATTATTTTTTAAATTAATTTTTTCCTATTTTTCAATTTTTACAAAATCATTCAAAATGAATCTTCCTATCATGTTTCAAATTAGGCACTTTTTTAAAGTGTAAATGGAATGTTTTGTTTAACATATATGACATGAATGGTATTTCCTTCCATCATGAAAACTAAATGATTTTAATATTTCATTTAATAGTTTAAATGATTACACTAAATTAAATTTTATTTCATAATAACTTGAAAATTTTTATATTCTAAATTAGTTATTTCAAAATGGAAGGGTAATTTTTCTCAAAAAATGTTCCAAGTGATATATCCAAACAATTTTCCCTAAAATATTACATCCATTGATTTTAATTTACCCTTATTTTCTTTATCTTCCAATGATATCACCCTTATTTTTTCTCAATATTTTTTATTTTTATGATAATAAGATTTTTGAGAAACATGTACCCTTTTTCCATCAGTTATATTATGATGAAGTGATCACATGATTATAAAATCCATTTTTTTCAGGGGTTAAATAGTGATTATATTTTTATGAAACTAATTTATTTTCATGGGTTAAGATATAATGCATGTTTTTTTGATATTTTGGAAAACATATGTATGATTTTATTATGTGACTACTATGATTTATATCATGCTTTAATGCATTGGGTAAGGAATAATTCTCTGTGAACCAAAATGGTAAAAGATTGGTCATCCTAAGATCTAAAGAGATTATATTGGAGGTTATCCAAATCCCAAAGTAGGTTCATGGGTGGTAAACCCAAGCCAAAAATTTTATTAATTACAGTGTGAGTAACCTTAAAATTTATAAATATATGATTGTGTGTATGCTTCAAGGGTATGTGGTATTCCAGCTTTATTATGTCATAGATCATGTTCTCTGATTCCTTCATGATTATTATCTTATGAACTACTACCCATTATTCCATGACTCGAGATTATGATATATAACATAGAGGTAATAGATATCAAATGATAAAATCATGTTCTATTAATCTTATGATCATTCTATATTTATGTAACCTTAAATATATCCGTTGTTTACCATTATTGAGCATTAGAGATCACCTTTTATTATGATTCATTTCCTATGTTATGATGAAAGGTACTATGTATGATATGTCTAAGAAGGGTTCTAGTTTTGAGTAACTAGGTGAGAGACGATGTTTTTAACTAATGAAATAGTTGTTTATAAATCCACTTTTCAAAAGGCACATGACCAATACAATTAATGAATGAATCAACCTGTTATGTAATGTATTTTCATCTAATTTTATGTGATATTTATATATGAAAAATATGGGGATTTATAGATATATCCCACCTTCTAATCATTTATTTTCTAATTACAACATATTTTTATTCTAATGATTTCATCAATGTTGTTGTAAAAAATATGATATTTTAATGTTTTACACAACTATTATTATCATGACATATTTTTTCACTTTTATTATTTATATATTTTATGAGTATGTTTACATGATGGGAACTATCTTATGTTATAATTGAATTTCCTTTATTGATAAATAGTTTCTTATTGTGGTACACTTCCACCATTTAAATCATTATTACTTCAATAATTATTACATTTTATACTATTGTAAGGGAGTATGTTTCTTGTTAATAGGAACTACCACTATATCTTGGTAGAATATCATTAGTAGGTGAAGAACATGAAGTAGAATCAATATATTTACTGGTTACAAAATAACCCTTTATAACTCCTGGTACTTGATATATGAAATATATACACATTGAAAACTATTTCCTTCTATTATTAGTCATTTGAAAAAATTAGATCATTAAAAGAAGGTCATATAACATTTATCAAATGAGTTGTTATTGGTATAAATAAATATTAAAATTTCCCTCATAGATTCAACAATGTTTTTAATCATATAGGTTACAAAGTAACATTTATTAAAAAATCCCACTTTTAAAATAGGTTGAAAGATTACCCAAACATGAAATAAAGTCCTAGAGGAAAAAGTATAAAAATAGAGTGGCCCAAAACATTTTGTACAACTAGATAAATAAAAAAACAATGGATGAAAGTGGGAAGACTGCATCATGATAATATACTAGATAAATGTCACCATAGCCCCCTGACACTAAAAATCACACCATGATCCCAATTTAAATATGTGTCCTTCCTTATTACAAGAATAATTACATGGTCAATTACACATATAATAAGTAACCCCTCCTTCCAAAACATGTGAGCAGTGTTGTGCGATGGTTTCCAACACACCCATCTCTCATTTGACCCTCCAACCTGATAATGCATGTATTGACCTCAATAATTTCCATCCATGAAAAAATCTATATCATTGAATCGCCATGATTCATTAGAGACCAACCATGATGACATATAAAATTTTTCAATATCTATTCCACATTATCCAAATGTTTCTCTAATCATGTCATAAAATTATACTTTTCATATAAAGTGAAAGGGTCACTCATGTGTAAATATATGTATCTCTCATTTTACCCAAAAATACATAATAATATATTATATAATATTGAAAGGTATAAAATGGAGAAAGTTAATTAAAATTAGTCAATTTATCAACAAGTAATGAACAAAAAGGGTTTTATTATTTACAGGCCTTAGAAAGTATTGATGGACAAACACTATAAGTTCACTTAGAGGGAGTAAATAAATTAAAATTCATTAACGATCCTTTAGATAATTTTATAAAATCAATATCAAATTCAAATTATAATATAAAATATATTTTTGTTATATTTTTATTTGTTAAATTTTCAATCCCAATTCATTATATATAATATAAATCAAAATACAATCAAACATAAAGAAAAAATCAAATACATAGAGATTATTACAATTTAAATGAACTAATTATCAAAATTAATGGCTATACCCCATGTATAATACATAATTAATCATTATCATACTATTCCCTAGAGAAATATAAAAAATAAAAACAAGTATAGGGTTTTCCTTTTAAATAGTACAAAAATAATTATACTAAAGATATAGATATTTATAGCACTATAAAATCTCCATGAGAAGATACATTAGTGTCATTAGATGTAAGGATGTTAATTATTTCAACATTAACCAACAATGATAAATGTTAGAATATTTATTCCCATATGAAGGAAATGTATCAACCTTTTATGTTGATTTTTTGTCTCCCAAAAATATTCTCCTCTTTTTCATCTACAATATTAAATTATATAAAAAACAACATCATTACTATATCCTAATTATGTTAAATTAATTTTGTAAATATATCTACATTTATTTAAAAATATGATCAATGTGGTTTCTCCTCTTATTCATTTTGATACTCTTCTTCAATTTTCTCCACTAGGATAACATCTTCTCTTCCCAAAAACATTCTCTCACAACCAATAATGAAACTATCAGGTAGTTCCCATTGAATTCTTAAATATATTTTTTTCTAATATTCTAAAAACCACGGTCTTTTCTAATACTATATAGAATATAGTTGATAAAATTTTTTCTTTATAAATATTAAGTTTCAAAAATCCATAAATGAAAATTTTGTACATTAACGTGTCTTTACAATGACTATATTGTATACCAAAGTTATATTTTTTTATTACTAAAGGGTAAAACCATTGTAAGATCATATTTTTAAATAAAAAATGTTTACAAAAGTTTAAGTAGCTTTATAGATGACTAAATAAGGATTAAAGTTAAATATGTTGTGAAATATAATGTCTTCATGAAATAGATAATTTTTTTAATGTTTTTATTTTTAAACATCATGGTTTTATGTGAGGTTATATTGGTAATTTTTAAAATATGAAAATTCCATTGATAAAATATAATATGTCATGTGTTGGTAATTTAGACTCAATAGTGTTTACAGCTATTGATACAAGGAATTAAACTTAATAAATTTACATGGAGAATTTTTCAGTATTGAATTTTTAGTAGATATTTCAAATATAACATATTGATGTGGAATGTTTTGGATTTAAATTATTTTAATCTAGAAAATAAGGTATGAATAGTATGTTATTCCATATACTATGTTAATGAAATATGTTACAAATTAGTAAAATATGAATCAAATACATCTATTATTGGTCAATTTTATTTTAAGAGTTCAAGAAAAATATATCATGTTTACAAACAAATACTTATTTACTTTTAGATTAATTCATAAATACATTGAGAAATAATAATTAAATCTTATTAATAATAGATAATATTTAATTATATCACACTATAGTATTTGAGTGGCCTATTTAAATTTTTATTATTGTTAGGAATAATATAATATGAATTTTGAAAATAGTTTATGGAAGAATATAGGATATATTATTGACCAGAAGAAGGAGAAGACATAATAAATAATAGGATGCATAAATGAGGTGTATCATTTTTTCTATTCATAATATATGGGAACTATGGTTTGATTATAGAGTTTGTAATTCATATAATAGAAAAAGAATTATTATACTTATAGAATAATTTTATGATTATTCTTATTCTATAAATCCCACATAATCTTTATCACATAGTTAAATATTGATTAAGCATTAATTCTATTGGGAGGAGAGGACACATTGAAATAAAAAAATTGTAATTGTAAAATGAGTTGGAAGAATATGTTTCATATTGTTTTTCAACATACTATAAAACTATATATGTTAGAAACCTTTATAAGTTACAATATTTTGTATATAATTTTTATAATTTTTTAATTTTCTCATTTTTATTTAAAAATATTAAGGAGTAGATCCTATATCTATGGTTGTTTCTTGATAATTAAAATAATATATCAATTTCTTATAAGTGTTATTAATAGATAAATATTTCCAAAATTTAGTTTTTCTTATATTAAACAATAAAAATATTTAATTGAATTTTATAGTTAAAAATATCAAATAATGACTATTTTTTAGAGGTTCCTAAAAGAATTAAATGAAAAATTCATTCAATGAATACTCATATTAGTAAATTATTTGACCTTTAAATTCATAAAGAGAATCCTATACTATTATTAGAGCAATGTATTCTTTCTTTGACGGTTTTATTATGAATATTGTATATGAATATATATTTTTTATGAATTATTTTTTTAATTATATATCATAAATTTATGACACCATTTTTTTTAATAATTAATTGATCCCCATATTTGGTAAAAAATAATTAAAATGTTTATATGGTGAGAATGATACCATTCTTGTTATTAATTATAATGAACATCGTAGACCTTGTAACTATGAGATATTATATTTTTTCCAGATGTGTTGTGATGATAGTTGTTGATAGAAATTATAAAGGGAAATATAGTTATACAAAGAGTTACATTAGAAGATCAAAATTAGAGAAATTGATTCAAAAAAATTATGTGGATCAAAATTTTAAATGTATTTCAGGATTATTAAAAGAAAATAAATAAGGATATTTTTTTATGTAAATGAATTAAATATATAGATTTTTTGTAGAAAAATTTACAAAATTCCAATTAATAATTTAGAACTGTAGATGAAATAATTATATGAGATGATATTATATTGAGA
The DNA here is from genome assembly GCA_963277665.1 of Viscum album. Classification (NCBI taxonomy): domain Eukaryota; kingdom Viridiplantae; phylum Streptophyta; class Magnoliopsida; order Santalales; family Viscaceae; genus Viscum; species Viscum album. The sequence continues at coordinate 1,511,938,101 of OY728157.1, read as the reverse complement.
TATATAATAGATTTTTTATAAGAAATATAGGAATCTATTATTTTGAAGAAGATAGATAATGTATTATAAGAAAAATTATACAAAAACAAAATGATTATGACAATTAGGACTTAAACTCATTCCACATTATTAAATTAATTTTGTATATATTTTATATTAAATAATAGATATTGGTTCACTGTAAAATTAAATTATAAATGAAAAAATTAATTTAAAGCCTCTATGAAAGAGTGGTGTATAAGTGTGTTTAAATAATATATAAAGGATTAATTTTGAGATTAAAAAGGTTTAGATTATTTTTAAAAAATAAAAGTTATCTTATTTTTATGGATATTCAAATAATCAATGGAAATATTCATGAGAATGTCCCTTTGAATATTTTCAATTATTAGGTATTTTGTCCCTTTAAAAACTATTATTATTCATTTAATGAATTTTAATAGGAAGAATATGGTGATTTATATACATTGTTTTAAAAGAATAAAATAAAAAATTTCATTAAGTTGGGAATTCCTTCCAAATGAAACAAAACTCTACAAATATTAAGTAAAACAATTCTATAAAAAGGTATGATGAAATAAGATATGAAAATAAGGAAGATGGTATGATTCTTAGTTATCATGAATGAATGTTTTTAACTAATATAAATAAAAACATTCTCTAGTGATAGTGAAGAGAATAGTGATGAATAAGGAAGAGATAAAATCATGGAATTTATGAATAAAAATGAATTTTATTTTTCTCTTGTAAATATTTTTTATTTATAGAAAGAGGTCCAAGATTGGATGAAGGTACCTAAAATATAAATTGATGTAATGTATGGTTAATTGGAAGATATTTATATTGATAAATTAAGATAAATATTTAACGTCTCATTGTCCATGAGTTAGATAGTGAATGTTTCACTATAATATAAAATCCATGTCAATCAAAATGAACACAAAATTATTCAGTATGTGGAATTATAGGATAGATATAATTAATCTAAACTCATGTTATCCTTTGAAAACTCCTTTAATTATGCTGGTAAAATATTAATGTGCAGTAAAAAGACTTTGAAAGAATTTAATAACCTAGATAATTACAATAAAAATAAAATACCTTATTCAATATGATCAAAAAATTATAGAGTTAATAAAAGTAAGGCTAAAAATAAAAAAATTCAAATGACTTTAATATTATTATCTAAATATGTAATATAAAAATTAAAATATTCTATGATCAATAAAGTAAGTTATTGTGTAAAAAATTTAAACCGTTATTCTTGATAGGTGTAGAACATATCCCCTTTTTTATCTGAGTAATGGAGTATAAATTCATAAAAAAACATGTGATTAAATTATCATAAATGAAAGATAACAGGTATTGTAAAAAATGTTTCATTATATTTATGTTGATTGTTTTGTGGTTTTTTAGTTACTTACAAAATAATTAATAGTCTATGTGATCAGATTAAAAAATTATAAATGATACATAAGGAAGGGTTTGTGGTGAGATAATTAACATGCAGAAGGAAAGAATACAATCTAGTTAAGGATTCAAAAATTAAAATATATAATCAATTTCAATTATTAGATTAACATTGTAGAAGGTAAAACCAATAAATTCATTATGAAATATATTTTAATGTTATCATACCAAAAAAACTATATATGTAGAAAGATTGAAATTTATTTCATAAAAATATGAATTAACATCGCATTTATTATATTTTTGAACTTATATTAAGTGAAATATAAAAATAATAGATATGTGTATTAGACAATGTATTTTTATCTTAAATTAAATATTCTATATTCTATTTTAATTGATTATTAAAAATAATATAGGGATCAGTTACATTTGTTAAATATTTATATCTTAAGTGGATTTTTTAGGGATACAAATTAGTCATTTGTTGTTTAAATAAAAAAATATATTATTTATTGATGGTTAAAAACAAAACCGTCGTAGTGGTTTATCTGGTTTCGATGAAGAAAAATAAATAATATAAAAAAGGTTTAATTATTTATGATGGTAATGAAATAAGGTTATATATTTAAGTATTATAAAATAAGATGATGAAAATTATTTTTTGTAGGAGATGTTAAAAAAATGAATTTTTGATTAATATAAGAAAGTGATTTTATTGTAACAGTGATTGGGTTATATTTTCTAATAGAACATGAACAGTTTGAGTCAAAATAAGTTTTCTTATATTTCCACATTCTAATGATAGTGATAAACTTAATATTCTCTACATTTTAAAAAGGGGTGATCTCTAATTCTATACATATAGATGTTATGATATATATCACACAATACATGGACCCAATTCTCTGCCATTTATATGTATAAATGTATTATAATTTTACACATGTAGAAAATAATTTATCTCAATTATCAGTTATTTCAATAATATCATGTATAATATGTTTAATAATCATGAGTTTTCATTCTTAATTATGTTTAATAGTATCAAATGGATTGTAGAGAATGAATATTTTTATTCTTCAAATTTTTTAGATTAGATTATATTAATAACCACATGAGAAGAATATTTTTTGTATTATTGGATAATAGAATAATTAAACAAGGGTAAATTTTATAGTATACCCCATAAAAATAGAATTTCAAATTAAAATAATTGATATCTTCTAGAGATGACCCAGACCATGTTATATGAACATCAATAATCACATTATGCTTTTAGGTATGTTATTATAGATTTTATTCTCATAAAAATAATTTTTTATTTAATTTAAAAGGAACGTGAATTCATATGAGATTTACTATACTAAATAAAAAGTTTCATTTACATTTTAAACTTGTTTAGTTCATGATAACCGAAGTTAACATCAAGAACATGAGAAAATTTTAATATTGTGGAATTAGTAGGATTTCTTTTGGATATTTAACAAATGGAAGAAAATACTATTATTATATGAATTAGTTAGTAATGATAATCTATACTAGTAATGAGATTGTTTTTTAACACTATTTTTGTTAATGTGTTAATAAATTAATGATGATTGAATATGATGAACATGGTATTTAATAGGTTTAATAAAGAATTAAAATACATAAAATTTTGTATTTATCAGTAAAAAATGTTAAGGATGATGGTATTGTTATTTCTAGTGATGTGGAGTAATATAGTTAAATTTAATCATATAGAAAAAATAGGTGGAGGCCCATAAACAAGCTTGAGATTAACATTCATTTTAAAAAACACAAAATATTGGAGGAAAATTTCTCACATATGTTACTTTTTGTCCTGCTAAAATATGGTATTTGAATGAATCACCAAAGTATTATGAGTTGAATCAAACAATGAATGAATTGTGAAGTAGGATTGATAGAAATAACTCATAAGGATGGGATCCAAGTTTATGAGTTATGATTTTTTGGTATAAAGTGTGGTTATGTGAAAATAAATTATATGAAAGAGCAGAAGATGAAAATGGATAGGTAAGAATATATTGAAAGAGATAATCCATTGTCAAAAGTGTTAAAGGTTAATAGGGTATTTCTATTATATATGTTCTTTATCAAATAAATTCATTATTCTAAATCAAATCTCAAAGGAAATATAATATATTTAAAATATATTTCAATACATTGTATTATATTAATGATGTCTATATTGTGGTTTATATTGACCAAAATGATGAAAAATCATTACTTAGATATGATAATTGATATTTTTTAATGTTAAATGATTCTTTTCTACTCTGATGAAAGCACTTAGATCTCTGAAATAAATGTTTTTCTCATTAAGAAAATTTTAAAAATTTATAAAAAATAGGATAGAAAATATACATTTTAATTTGGGGTTCCCACACATCCTCATTTTTTTATTGATACAATATTTTTATTACTCTAATCATGAATATGTTTTGGAGGAATTTTTTTACTTCAAATAAGAGGTTTTCTACTATGTTAATGCGTATATAGATGATATAATTTTTGGATCATAAAATCAATAATGGAAATGATATTATTTATCATTCTTTAGAGATATATGCTTTAGAACTATTGAATGTTTTTAATTATGATTAATTAATGGTTATTAATATTATTATGTTGCATGGAAAACCTTATTGGTATATTGGGGATTAAAACATCAACCATATGGTGTTCAAAAATATCATTTTAATTTTTTTTTTGTTTATATTCATTAATATAGAACAATTTGTATATAGTTTGATCTCATGCTTGATATTAAAATATCGTGTTGGAATCACACATCATTATAGTGAAATATATAGTAGGGTATGTCATTGGTATAATGATGTCTTTTCTAATGTATTATAACCAATTTAATGGTCTTGAATTCAATGCAATTCAAAAAAAATTAAATGGGATTTTTACGAGACCAGCCTCTAAGACGACACGTAATTCTGAGGTCTAGAGACGCCAGAATGGAATTTTTAACTATTTTAAGTGTATTAATTAAACGAGTGAGCAGGTTTTTCTATTTCTTAAACCAGTTCTCAGATCAAAAATACTAGGGCACCGTTGAACTCCGAATGGTGGGATTTGTCTAGGAAGACGTAACATCATCTGGTGCGGGAAGAACAAAAACGTTATTTTAACTAATTTTTAAAGAAAAAGTCAAATTAAATAAACATTATTTATTTTATTTAGATTTAAATTTTAAATATTTACAAAGAAACTATTTTCCACCCAAGCATAACTAATAAGCTATTTCATTTATGAAACTGCATAACGATGTGATGACTCAACGTAATAGAAACATTGTAACACATTTCTCCTTTAATGAGGTGTTGGGGTTGGAGATATAGGGTTGGATCTGAAATATCTATGATGGATGGAAGAGGGTTTCTCTCCAACGATGAATGCCGGTGAATCGAGAAGCGGTGACAATTCCTGTGGAGATCGAATCTGAGACCGAATATCAAAAAATTCCAACAATGAAGGATCAACGATTCAGGTCAAATGTAGAAGAACTAAGACATTGAGGGGATGTTCTCTCTCAGTGAAATAACTACATCGAGGTAGGGCTTGTAATTTAATACCATTATTTCACCATTCTTGGTTTTAAATGATAACCATGGATCAACCCAAGAACAATTTGACCCACAGATCATTGTTCTCACAGGAGGGTCTTTATTGGGTTTTACTCTAGGAGATTAATTTGTGTTTGGATCCTTCTTATAGGAATATATTAAAGACATAACAGACAATGGTTGAAGATCGTTCCATGATTTGTTTACCCTTGTGGTCCTTCTCTCCTTACCCCTGTGCATGAACACAACACGATGTTGGGGCGATGATGATGATGATGGTTGGGCCAAAGTGGTGTGTCAGACACTATCAATCATGAACATTCTATTGAATGGGACTGTAATGGATATTTGGTCCCCAGGCAGCGAAGAGAGTGACCCAAGGGATCAGAATCACCATCTGGATCAATGAACGGTCCACTAGAGCACATTCTGTGGTTTGTAGATAACTCTTCCAGCGTGCTGGCGGAAGTGGAACACGATGCTGAAGGCCACATTACTGATGACAGGGTGGCACGACATGGTTGAGTTGCAGCTACTAATGCTCGGTTTCCGTGTGGAGGAAGCCCAAGCACCCAGACGTGGCAGGATCTGGACCGATGGATTTTTCACGAGTTATTCCGGAATACCCAGTACGGTACCTAGACCAGTTTGTTGGAGTAGTGGCGCAAGATGGCACCATCTAAGGAGAAAACGGCCACGGTCTTTTCCACATCTGAGCTTGGGAAACCGGCACACCGTATTAGGACATGCTGGTCCTTGGGGGATGAGCCCAGAGGGCTGGGACCTACTAGTCCAGGGGACGCGTGGAGGCAGGATGGGCCCATTCGACTGGGTCATACCCATTTCGGGTCGGACCGGACCCAGACCCGACTGTCCCCCATTTGCTAAAACTATTGTAACTTCTAAAAATAGAATCTGTTTGATGAACCATCTACGGCATTGGGACCCTTGGGAAGAAACGATCATTTATAGATACTTCAAATGATCTTTCGAGATAGTTGGAGGACGAGATATTGGTTTGATTCATAGGATCTTCTAGTGGAAGAAGAAATTGAGCAGAATCAGTGTGGTTCTTATGATGGAAAGTTAGGATGATTACTACCTTTGATGACTCAAGGAATTAGTAATCCTGATCCATCAACTTATGTAGAGACGACAATCCCCACGTCATGTGTTCGGGTTCATTTAATTTTCATAGTTTCCTCAAGGGGTGTTACTCCCCTGAAGGACTAGGGTGCAGATTCTCAGAGGTGTTCCTGAAGGAAGAGTCGGTACTCCCCTGTGGGATAAGGGAGTGGGTCCTCTAACCATGGATTTGGAACTCCCCTAAAGTACTAGGGTATGGGCCCTCTATATCTAACGCATATAGAGTCGTTACTCCTTTACCGGGTAGGGATCGGGTCCTCTATTATAGGAGTAAGTACTCCCCTACCGTTCTAGGGTGCATGTATCCCTTAAGCAGTGCTATGATAGAGTTGATACTCCCCTTCCATGCTAGGGAGTGGGTCCTTTACCCTGGTGTCAGTATTTCCCTAATGTACTAGGGTACATGTCCCCTATTTTGAACAAACAGATAGAGTCGATACTCATCTATATTACCAGCGTTCGGGTTCTCAAGTCACAAAGTGGTACTCCCCTATTGGGTAGGGTGCGAGTCCTCAATATATTAAGTTTTACTCTACTTCCGATTCAGGTTACAGGTCCTTCATGATTAGTACTCACATATTGGAACCATGGTGTAGTACCTCACATACGGAGTTGTACTCCCTGATCTTTGAGTAGCAGTGGGGAGATGGTAATCTATGGGAGTTGGAGCTCCCTCGACTGTAGGACATAGCTTCGAGGAGAGGGACCCTCCACTTGATGTGAATGATACCTATATATAATCTAATTCTCCCTCAATAGACTGTGGGGTGGGCCACTCCATACATGAGTGACTGAGGTATCACAGGTTAGTCTGGAGTAGTACACCTTTATCCTTGCACAGCGGTGAGGGGTGTGCCCTTTAAACATGGGTTTCCTTAATCTTTCATAAGGTTCATGATTGTGACGACTAAACCTCAAGTTTCAGATACTAGAGTGGGACCTAGTTGAATGTTCCTAATGTATCACATTCTCTCAAAAGTACCATTTGTAATAGAAGGATTATACTAGATATTGTTTATCTCTCAGACAGATTCCATCAGGAATGGAGAGATCATGGAGCGTGTACTCTTGGTTTATGTGTTATTCTTTGATCCTTATGTGAGAATCCTGGTACTAGCTATAAGGTTGGGCCTTATGCTTCTTAGGGGATGAGATGAGTATATATTTATGTTCATGGTATATGTATGGGAATATACCTATGTTGTGATGACTGTGCATTTCATTATGGTTTCCCTCTTGTGCTTTAGCATTGTGATTTCAGGGTCCCATACTAAGTATTGTTTTACTCACCCCTACACGGGCTTTTCCAACACATGTCTGGTCTTCTATAGATGATCGAAACATTAATGGAGTCCATGGGGGACCGAGACCAGGTGGTGTTTAGTGAGAGTAGATAGAAGTGGTATACTCATACGACTTCAGGTAGCTACCCTCCACCTACCCTTTAGGTAGGGTTCATGGTGGACCAGTTTTAAATACCTTTGGGTATACTTATGTTTTATTTTTCTTTTGGTGTTCTTGTATACTGGACCAGTTTTATCACCTTGAACTTTACGTTCTGTTGTAATTTGGTTGTGGTTTACTTAGATATTTTCTTGAATTGTTTTATATTTCCATTCTTTTATTGGGATGTGGTTGTGTTTGTGTGCATGTGTATAGTTACTCAATAAAATTCTGCCCACTTATGGAATAATTCCTTTAGTACTAGTCGCTAGCCCTTAGCCTTTGGGAGGTGGGCTTGTGGTAGTCATGTCACAGGCCCCAGGGGACAGGTCTTGACAAATTTTTATCAAAGGTGGTCAATTATACCTCAACGACTAGGATTCTATTGTTTTTGGTTTTTTCAAACAATGTCAAGTGTTTTTAGTTCATCTTTAAAGGAAGGGACTCTAGTGTTTGTGTGGCAGCTGACGTATCCATACACTAGGACTCTAGAAACTTGCTTTCTGTCTTGGTACATGGAAACACTGGTTTCAGGGGAATAAAGGGTACATTCATCATGTAGGAATGGTTGTGATTTGCATGTACTTATTGAGTAAGATCTCTATATATACTCTTTTAAATGTGGATCATCTTCATTTATTTCTGGATTCCTCCATGATTACAGTCATATATGATTCTACAGAATGATCGTAATAATGATCCACTGCGAGTGGAGGCTTCATTGTAGGGAACTGATTCTGAGGCATTGCCTCAGGGCGGTGCACCAACAATGCCACCACCCATTGATTAATAGTTACTACTAGTTCTACCAGTAGAGGATGTGCGTAGGATGAGTGTGATATAAGAGATTTAGAGGGAGAGACCTCCCATGTTCTGAGGTGAGACAGATCCTCAGGTAGATGAGGATTGGTTTGAGATGGTTACACATATATTCATCATATTGAGGACACCTGTTGTCCAAATAGTGATCCTAGTCACAAGACTTCTTCAGGTATCAGTGGGTTGATGGTGGAACTTGATGATCAAGGTGCACAATGAGGCATCACTCACCTGGTTTGACTTTGAGCTCCTATTCATGGAGGAGTTCTCTCCTGTGAATTTATACTCTATGCATATACAATAGTTGTTTCACCCACGGGAGGGTAGAATGATGGTAGTAGAGTACTTAAAGAGATTCACAAATCATTCTCTCTACTCTACAGATATGGTGTGGGACACTTAATTCAGGGAGTAGACCTTCGTGTAGGGAATACACCAGGAGATCAGGGTGTCAGTGATACCCCTTAGTATTCCAACTTATGATAGGGTGATGGTGAAATCCACAGTGGTTCAAAGCTTTTTAGAAGAGGATAAGATGGATGCGAATAACAGTAGACGTCCCAAGGTAGAGGGATTTTATTGGGATAATAAAAGACATGCAATAAGATCACGACATAAAAGACATACCCATGTCTGAACACTGAAACATAGAATTGTGGTGCAGGAGCAGCACCAAAGAGTAGATCAGCCACATGAGAGGCATTGTCACACTTGAAATGGCAGGGGAAATATAAAAAGAGATTTTTCGACCAGCCGTGCTGCTGAGAGGAACCTAGTATAAGAGACTTCTTGGCACAGGCAACGCTTGGGGCAAGGAGTTCCACAAGTTGGCAGATGAGGAAGAGGAGATGAACGAGAAGAAGGAGGTTATCAGGGCCAGGGTGAGGGATATGAAGGGTGTGGACAAGGATAGTTGATTGAGGTCATGGATTATGAACATGATTCTCTAAAAGATATTCAATATATGATCTGGGTATTTTATTTTGGCTCCCATTTTAAATAGGAATAAGTGCTGGACATTCTCCTTTTTCCATGTGTTCTGTTAGAGACTTCAAGGTTCCAGTTGGATCGTGGACTAGAACCTCATGATTGGAGACACCTACTAGAGGAGACGTGTTGATCACACAGTAGATCTAGAAGTGTGACCTGACTCTTAGAGGTGAGAGTTGCGGTCAGGATCTCTTAGTCAAAGCGTTAAGGAATTATGATGTCATTCTGGGTGTGGACTACTACCATTCATACCTGAATTAGCTATATTAAAAAAATTATGTGGTGTTGATGCGATGGTAAATAAGGTTTTTCCTTTACAGTAAAAGGGAAAACATGGGAAGCATAAGGAGGAATATCGTAAGTAGTCGATCTTGGGATCATTCTATGGTGGTAGAGTTAGACCCTCGTGATGTTTTCTGTAGTGTGGAATGGTTTCTTACCATCCATGATCAGCTGGGATACCCCTAGTGGGAGTGAAAGTTTTCTTTTTTCTGCATGTTGTGTGCCCAATGTAGGACGTAGACAGAGGGCCAAGTAAGACCCAACATTCTCTCATGGGAATCTCTGTTTTGTTCATAAATACCCCAGTGTTTTTAGTGTCATCCCTAAACTCTTAATGCTTGAAGAGGATTTAGGGAAGTTCATCCAAGGGTGGATGTGAACTATGGGTTTCATTCTGTATCTTTGTCAGGTTAGTGTGGAGTTGAGCCTCTAGACTGCATGACAGCACATGGATCGTAGTTCTTGGTGCTTTTTTTTCCACCTGTCTCAACAAAAGGAACATGTGCCCATCGTTTCACGATGATGAACTAGCATGAGAAGGACATGGGAGTGGTTGATCTCAGTGTTTCCTCAAGGTGTGTGTTTGTGATAAGTACATGGACCGTTGATGATTTCAATTTTATTCCCTTGAGAATAGGATTTTTCTTTTCGAGGATGAAAATTATTAAGGTGGGGAGAATGTAATAGCCCCAAATTCCGTGGATTTTTTTTATAAATAAATTATACTTTTACTAGACCAGGCTCTGAGAAAGCATGTAATTCTAAGGCTTGGAGTATCCAGAATAAAATTTTGAATTTTTTTATGTTTATTAATTAATCATGTGTGGGAGTTTTTCTATCTTTTTAACTACTACCCAAATCAAAAATACAAGGGCACCATTGAACTCAGAATAGTAGAATTTGACTAGGAACGACTTAACATTGTATAACATTGGTCGATTGAAAAATTTATTTTATGTAATTTTTAAAGAAAACGTTTAATAAAATAAATATGGCTTATTTTATTTCATTTCAAATTGGATATCGTTTCAATGAAATGATTTTCCAGCCACAAGTAACCGATATGAAGACTCATTTATGAAATAGCGTAATGAATTGATAACACAACATAACAAAAACAATAAGACACATTTCTCATTTAATGATGTGTCGGGGTTGGAGAAACAAGGTTGAATATGAAATTTCTCTGATAGATTGCAGAGGGTTTCTCTCCAACAACAAATGAAAATGAATCGAGAAGCAGCAACGACGCCATTGGAGATTGAATCTTGGACATAAGATCGACGAACAACAACGATGATAGATAAACGATCTGGATCAAACTTATATGAATGATGAAAACACAAAGACTTTCTTCATTAGTGAAAGTACTAAATTGATGTAGGGGATGTTATTTAATCCTGTTTATTCTCTATTATTGGATTTGAAGGACAATAATCAATCAACCCATGGACATGTTTACTCACATATTTTTGTTCTTGCAGGAGGGTATTTATTGGGGTTGACTCTGAGAGATTAATTGTTATTTCTATCCCTCTAATGGGAACATATTTAATCCATAACAAACAATGGATGAATATCATTCCATGATTTTTTTTCGGTTATCGCCCTTCTTTCCTTAACCTGGCGCATGGACACGACACGATGTCTGCGCGATGATGATGGCGGTGATTCGGAAAAAGTGGCATGTGAGACACCTTCTGTAACAACCCAATATTTTATGATAAGTATTCTTTTTTACAACAAGATTATGTTGTGATATACGCCACACTTTATTATCTTGAAGTATACGCAACACTATTCTTAGATTGTGTTATACACAATTTCAAGTTCGTTTTATAATAGTCATTCTACGCAACATTGAGTGTGTATATATATATATTCAATGTATAAATGAAATATGGTTGGATTCTGTTATACAAAACAAAAAAGAAGTCTTGTACTACATGCAACCCTGAATTGGCTTTCATTACACGTAATCACGACCTTCCTCGATAGCTTACGTCATACGTAATACCGAGTTTTACTAAACAACGATATGCAATTAAAATATTATTAAAACTAGCCATTATAAATAGCAATACCCACTTTCTGAAATTTTGTAATTTTTTTTTCAAAATGGAATACATTTATGGATTCGGAATATCGAAATTATCCTAGGGTGAAATTTTGGTATTTTTCTGAAAACTTTCAATTTTTGATGAATAGTGAAAACACTGGGTTACTATTTAAAAACCGACTTTTTATTTAAATAATTATTTATTTTATTTAAATTTATTTTAGGTCAAAATTGATACATAATACCTATATAAGTTAAATGAAATTCATTGGTGTAACACCCCAAGCTTCTACGATACGTTTCCCTTTGAATAATGTAATAGAGTGTGTTGTACGCAACATCGAGTTCTAACACACACCGCAACCGATCAAACTAGACGTTATGAATAGTAATACCTAATTTTTTGAATTATATATATTTTATATTTAAAAATGGACTTCAATTTTGGATTCAGAATATCGAAATTTTCCTAAGTTGAATTTTTGGTACTTTTCTGAGAACGTCCAATTTTTATGAATAGTGAAAAATACTTAAAAACAACTTTTTTAATCAAAAAAATTTATAGTGATAAATTATATTATTTAGTGATTTTAAATTATAATTAGAATATATTTTTACCATTTTATCCAATGATGTTCATTATAATTAATTTCACATTGAAATTGGACATAAACAATTGTCAATCTTTTGATATATATTGTTTCTTAAAGACACGCTATTTGTTGTGACAGCGAGAATTAATTATAAAATTAATTAATGCAACTTTTCTGTTTGTAATTTTGTAAATTAGATATCATTTTGGAATTCGGAATATCAATTATTGCTTAGGGTTAAATTTTGACATTGTTCTGAAAAACTTCAATTTTTGATGAATAGTGAAACTACTAAGTGGTAGTTAAAAAAATGAATTTTTTATAAAACTTAATTTTACCGCTTCTGTGATTGGAATTTCAAAAATCAGAGAGGCACGATTAATATCAAGGAGTAAAATGTAGTTCAATGAGATGAAAATAATTTTTGGTGAATAGTAACTTTTTACTTTTATTTACCACGGTAAAAAGTAAATAGGGTATGTAAGGGTAAAAATGATATTAATATTACCCTAACACGTGTCCTAATTCTATTGGAAAAGTGTATATCGACCAAAAACAACCTTAGGAATAAAATATTATCATTTAGGTCCACTTGGATTAGATTAGGACATGATTATTATTTAATTCAAAGAAGAGTTAAAAGAGTTAAAATAAATGTTTATTTACTGAAACATTTTTAATATAGAGTTATACATAAGATAAATTTAATTGTAAATATTTATTAGAAAGATAAGAAGATTTCCTACATAATTATATTTTATTTATAATTTTTAGACATTAAATAATTTAATTAATTTATGACACAATGATGATGCAGTAATTACCATAATAATGAAAAATTAAAACAATTGATATTATAAATACCAAAATAAATATAATTTGAGACTTTTAATGAATGACACTAATTTTCAAGGATAATATGACATATTAGGATTGATTAAATTTACTTTTTCCGAAGTAATCATTCTATTATAAGTTTCATAAAAATCAACTATTGAATAGTTTCAAAATTGACATAAAAGCATTTTTAAAACAAATTTTATATTATTAATTGATATTAAATTTCTAAAAATCTATGGTTCGGCCAAGAGACTTATATCATTATAGGTGTAACATTAATGGACCACTTTGGGGTCTCTTGGATTAATATAGTAAGTTTAATAACTATATAATATAAAAATAAAAAGTGACATGGTAAATGTCAAACAAATTAACTAAGAGTTAAAACTAAACGATAAGGTTAATATAGTAACCCAAACCTGTCTAAATTTTATTGGTTGAATGTTTTTCTACCTATACCCACATTAACCATTTAATAATCAACTTTGGAGCCATTAGAAACTGAGTATGAATTTATTTTAAATTAATATTTCTAACTTTTCCAAAGGTGCCCCTCACCCCTCTAATAAAAGGGAACCCCCCTTCTCATTACATCACACCTTAAAAGCCTTTTGGTTCGGCCAAACTATAACCAAATACTCTCTCAACTTCCCTCACTACAACCTAGAGGCCTTAGTTTGATCAGAATGCCAACCTAAGGATCCCTTTTGATCAAATCAAAAGGAAGAACCCGAAGAAGAGGTAATGTTTTCACCACCATTTTTCAAATTCATTTCTTCTTACACTTCTTCTTTCTTTGTTATTACCATTATAAAAAAATAACTCCAGTATCTTATATATACTATGATGTTATGATAAATATGGTACAACTATATTAAGTATTCTATCCACCCTTTGAATAACATGTCACCAAATGTGCGTATTTACGGCTTACCGTCTCTACGTCGTGGTGTAATTGTTATTCAATATATTATTATTTGGATGGGTATAATAATTATGTGTAACTCATGTAAATAATAAATATAACATAATAATGATTCTTTGTGTATGATTTATTATCCATTTATATATTATTTTAATTACAAAAGAATGATATTGTCGATCGTGCGTACGTACGGACTACCGTCTCCACGGACGCGATGAGATTTATTCTCCATCGTATCCACTAAAGTATAATTATCATTTGATGATTTAAAAATAATGTTTAATGACTTGATATCATTCTGTATATTATTAAGATACAACCTATCCATTACAAACATGCCTTACGTAAAAAAACATAAAAAAGAAAATGAGTAAGTTAACACCCGAAACAACGATAATACTAAGATATTATTAACAAATCAATGTTAAAAAATAATATATGATATCATATTAATGTATATGATTCTTGTATAATTTAATAACAATTATTTCACCATTATACATGAGGTTAACCTACCCATTACCAAGGAAAAGTACAAGGTAAGGGTTATTTCACAATCTCTTCATTATCTGAGGTTGTTTATACGTAATAATCTACTGGGATGTCTTTATCATCCACATCCATGTTTCTTAAAAATGTATTTCAAAACATTTTTTCTATTTAAAAGAATATGGGAAAAAGTCATTTATACCGTTGTTTGACTTTCTATAATAGTTTTATAAAGGAGTCTTTCCGTCGTTTTCCACACAAGGTGCTTTTTAACCTTTTCGACAGAATTAAGTTAAGAATGTTTTTTAACATATACGGCGGGTGCAGCTATTTTCCACCGTTATAAAATCGTCGAATCATCACTTACAAGCGAATAAGAATATTTTTCAAAGAAAGTGTTTTATTTTATAAATATATGACTCTTAAATGATTTCAAAATAGAATGAGATATTTCTCTAAAAAGAGTTTTGATTTCATCTATGTCAACATCCTTTGATGGATTTTACACTTATTTGAAGTTGATTTATTATGATACAAAACTTATATATTGTATTGAAGGTTTTGTGATATGTTTAACTGTGGATGTGCTATTTTTATACCATTCATAGTTTATGGTGAAAGTATTGACATTTTGTATGCTAGTTTTAATAGGAATGTTTATGTTATGTTTAAACCTTTTCATATGGGAATGCATTGGACTTAATATGTGACGGGTGGAGCCCGCTATAGCTCCTAGATGCATTTGTAGGTCTCATGAGACAAACTAGTGTCTTGGCACAAGGACTTGGAAAAATCTTATTTGTAGTCTTGGCACGACGCCTTGGCTATGTGGTTATGATAGTATGGAATTATGGATTCCATCATTATGAAAGTGGTTATTGATATTGCATGTGATTATTCGATTAGTAGAATATCCATGTGAATAAGTAAATGCCTTTATTTCATTTTATTTTTTCCATACTATGTTGATGTTCAAGTTTAAAAGGCTTTTGTTTTATGTTATACATTTCCTTAAATGTTTATTCTTATTTATGAAAGTTTCTGCTATATTTTTATCCATACTGGGCATTTGAGCTCACCCCTTTTCTATGTTTTAATTTTCCCTAGATGTGAAGAAGTAATTTATGAATGATCTGCAGGGATAGTATGTGGGGATATGAGTGTGGGATATGGAGACTATGTTGTTGTAGTAGTTTTTCACTTTATGATGTAATGTAAAACTTTATGAATATATCTAATGTTTCCAAGGCTACTAAACCATTCGGTCTTTCGATATTTGATCTTTCTTGTGATCATTCCAATGTTATATAATAATGCACTAACTCTAGGTAACTGGGGTAAGGGCGTTACAGTTGGTATTAGAGGAAGTTTAGTAAAAACCTTGGAAGATAGATTTACATAAACTCTAATTAGAGCACGTAGACCTAAGATGAACTATGAGGATTAGTATAGAAGAACTTCCTAGAATTTTGGTATTGTAGAGATTTTGTGAGTTTTCCGAGCAATACATCCCTGTCTCGATACGAGCAGGTAGAGGCGGATCTGGCACAGATGTACATAGGGGTAAAACCTGAAAACACCGCTTTGAGCTAGACTCGAACGGGAACTGGTGCACGACAATGGGCCTTGTTTCACTCTTGGTTACGACACTCCTGAGAAATATGCTTAGGATAACTCCCATTTTCTTTACAAATAAATATGAAGGGTTTATGAGTATATACATTCTAAAATAAAATATTTATATGATTATAGATTATATCCATAAATAGTTAAATTTATGTTAAGTGTTTTATAAGTATGGAATTATGTAGTTCTATTCATAAACTGATCTAGTTTATGCCATTGTTTAGAAATGGCTCCTAGTGGAAGAAATGGAAACCGTATCAATGCACGCACTCCATGTAGGGATTTCCCTCCTGCTCAAGATAATTATAGTGGATCTGGTGATGCAACTGGTGCCGATTAGCTAATCATCATACTGGGACAACTCACTCGGGATATGAATAATATCCTTACCCGTATGGAGCACTCTGATCCGCAGCATGGAGGATCAATGTTAGATCGATTCATGAGGCAACAACCACCAACATTCAATGGGAGTACAAATCCCTTAGTAGCTGAGCAATGGATATTTTCCCTAGAGAAAATATTTCAGGCTTTGGGGAGTAATGAAAGGGAAAAAGTCATCATGGCAGTTTACCTACTAACTAGAGATGGTGATCAATGGTGGTCATTGATTCAAAATACGAAGGAAGATGATGAAGTATCATATATGGAATGGAGGGAGTTCAATGATTTGTTTTTAGAAAAATACTTTCCTCGCGACCATCGACCAGATATGGAAAGGCAGTTTCTGAGTCTGAGAGAAAAGGAGGATGAGAACGTCACAAAGTATGAGGATAACTTTATGAGGTTAGCAAGGTATGCTGGAGATTATATACGTAACCCAAGAAGTAAGATTGATCATTTCTTTTATGGGTTAAACCCATTTCTCCATCGAGCATTAGTATCACAATCCTTCTCGTCGTACGAAGACATTGTCTCATGTGCTATTAAGACTAAAAAGGAATTATCTAAGTCTTATGACTTTAAAGCAAAGAAAGAGAAGAAGAGATCTAATGATCAATCTGGGAATGGAAATAAGTGGAAGAAGGGAAATGTTGAATATCCATCCTATGGTAAATCTGGGAAGAAACACCCCAGAACTTGCTTGAAGGGAATGAGAGCCTGTTACAAGTGTTGTGAAAAAGGCCACCAAGATCGTGATTGCAAAGGGAAGAAGGAAGCTACCAATGTTCAGTTCTACAATTGCAGGGAGATGGGGAATTATGCAAATGAATGTCCTAAGCATTAGGGGAACTTACCTCAGAAAATTCAAAGGGATCAAGTCCAGGCTTATTCTATCACTACTGCTGAGGTAGAAGCTCCGAAAGACGTGGTGGCAGGTAATTTAATGGTTTCCTCAAGTTTAGAAAATGCATTATTTGATTCTGGATCATCACATTGTTTAATATCGTCCCAGTTTTCTATGAAAATTAGATATTTCCAATTTGATTTAACAAGGGATTTGTCAGTTAAAACTTCTAAGGGAAGTATCATTGCAACAATGTTTTGTGAATCAGTCCCCATTATAGCATATAAATGTTATTTATCTGCTGATATCATCGTCATACCTATGATTGAGTTTGATATAATCCTTGACATGGACTGGATTTCGGACTATGATGCAAATATTTATTGTACGAATAAAGAGGTTACGATTCTTGATGATGATGATAAGGAACACCTTATCTTTAGAGCAGAATCGTCACCACCTAATTCTTATCTATATCCACCCCCAGTAGATCAACTAAATTCAATTATTGGGGATGAAGAGAATGAAAAGACTATGGGTGAGGAATGGAATGTTCAAATAGAGGATGTACCCGTTGTTAAAGAATATGTAGATGTGTTTCTGGACGATTTACCTAGACATCCTGCAGAACGAGAAGTTGAGTTTTCCATTGATTTAATTCCTGGATCAAGGCCTATATCAAAGACCCCTTATAGAATGGCCACTGTAGAATTAGTTGAACTAAAGAAAAAACTAGATTAATTGAATAATAAGGGATTTATTCACCCTTGTGTTTCTCCATGGGGAGCCCCTATTCTTTTTGTTAAAATGAAAGATGGATCTATGAGGTTATGTATCGACTACAGGGAGATAAATGCCATAACAATAAAGAACAAGTATCCCCTACATCACATTTATTATTTATTTGACCAACTGCATGGAGCTCAATACTTTTCAAAGATTGACCTTCGATCTGGATACCATCAGTTGTGTGTGAAGAAGGAAGACATTCCGAAAACAGCATTTCGAACCAGGTACGAGCATTATGAGTTTACTGTAATGCCTTTTGGATTGACTAATGCACCCTCTGTATTCATGGATCTGATGAATAGAGTTTTCAAGGTGTATCTCGATGAATTTGTGGTGGTATTTGTTGATGATATCTCGGTATACTCCAAAAGCTACAAAGATCATGAAAATCACTTGCGCATTATCCTGAAGACTCTGAGAAGACATGAATTATATGGAAAGTTTATCAAGTGTGAAATCTAGCTTCATGGGATTTATTTTCTTGGCCATATTGTCTCTAAAGATGGAATCACTGTTTTTCCTTCTAAGACCAAGGAAATCCATGAATGGAAATCACCTACGAATATAAATGAGGTACGTAGTTTTATTGGTTTGGCAGGTTATTATCGATGTTTCGTCCAGATTTTTTCCCGATTGGCAAACCCATTAACGAAGCTCACACGTAAAGGGGTTAAATTTGTTTGGACAAAAGAGTGTGAAGAAAGTTTCGAAGAACTGAAGAGAAGATTATTCAATGCTCTTATATTGACTCTACCATCGGGGAATGACGGGTTCATTATTTATAGTGATGCATCAAAGAAAGGACTTGATTGTGTCCTTATGCAGAATGATAGGGTTATTGCCTATGCATCACGACAGTTGAAAATTCATGAGAAAAACTATCCTACTCATGATCTTGAGTTAGCAGCTGTGATCTTTGCTTTGAAGATATGGAGGCACTACCTCTATGGTGAAAAATTTGAGATTTATACTGATCACAAGAGTTTGAAGTATATTTTCTCACAAAAAGAACTCAACATGAGGAAAAGGAGATGGCTTCAATTACTCAAGGATTATGATTATATGATACACTACCACCCGGGGAAGGCAAACAAGGTGGATGATGCTTTGAACAGAAAAGACCATGGAGTTTTGAACAATATGAGAATTGAAAGGGATCCAATTTTCATGGATCTAGTGAATATGGACATGGGAATAACCAAGGAAGGAGAAACATCAATTCTTTTTCAAATGTTTGCAAAACCATCTTTACTAGAAAGGATTAAGAGTTCTCAGACCGATGATGAAAAATTTCAAAAGAAGATTAATGTTGTGAATGATGGGAGATTGAGAGACTTTGTGTTTGAAGATAGAATTTTGAAATTTGGGAAGAGACTTTGTGATCCCGATATACCTGATCGAAAAAGGGAATTGCTGGATGATGCTCATTGTTCCAATTTCTCTATACACCTTGGGAGCACCAAAATGTATAGAGATTTGAAGGAACATTTTTTGTGGGACAACATGAAGAGGGAGATTTCTGATTTTGTTTCAAGATGTATGGTTTTTCAACATGTGAATCCTGGAAGGAAACATCCTGGAGAAGTCATGCATCCTCTTCCCATACTGGAGTGGAAATGGGACAATATTACGATGGACTTTGTCATGGGGCTACCAAAGACTCCTAGAAGGAACGATGCAATATTGGTTATTGTTGATTGTCTTACCAAGTCAATATATTTTCTTACTATAAGATAAGATCTACCACATGAACATCTAGAAAGAATATATATTAATGAAGTTGTGAGACTTCATGGAGTACCCCTATCGATTGTTTCTGATCGTGATCCATGTTTTACTTCAAGATTCTGGAAGAGTCTTCAGAAATCCCTGGATAATGAACTTCATTTGAGCACTGCCTACCACCCTCAAATAGACGGACAATCATAACGGACTATTAAAACCTTAGAAGACATGTTGAGATCTTGCTCACTTGACTTTAAGGTTATGTGGGATCAATATTTACCTTTGGTAGAATTTTCCTATAACAATAGATTCCATTCCAGTATTCAGATGGAACCATATGAAGCGTTATACGGAAAGAGATGTCGCACACCAACCTGTTGGGATGAAGTTGGTGAATGAAAACTTGTAGGCCCAGAACTGGTGGAGGAAATGATGGAAAAGGTGAAGGTAATCCTAAATCACATCAAAGCAGCTCAAAGTAGGCAAAAGAGCTATGCCGATAATTGAAGGATGGATTTGGAATTTCAAGTCAGTGATCATGTTTTCCTGAAGGTATCTCCATGGAAGGGAGTCATACGTTTTGGTAAGAAAGGTAAATTGATTCCCAGGCACATCGGACCTTTTGAAATTTTAGAACGAATTGGGGCTGTAGCTTACCGATTGGAAATGCCGCCAAGTCTCTCCAAAGTTCATGATGTGTTCCACGTATCTCTATTTAGGAAATACATGCCTGACCCAACGCATGTACTCACCTATGAGGAATTAGAACTGGAACCCGATCTGTCTTATTGCAAAGAGCCCGTTAGGATTCTTGATACGAGAGAACAAGTACTGAGAAACCGGACGACTCGTCTGGTAAAAGTCTTGTGGAGAAACCATTAGATGGTAGAGGAAATGTGGGATCCTGAGGAACTTATGATGAAGAACCACCAAATTCATTTCATGTGGTAGTGTTCTAGAAATTTTGAGGATGAAATTATTTGAAGGAGAGGAGAACGTAACACCCCAAGATTCTACGGTACGTTTCCCTTTGAATAATGTAATAGAGTGTGTTGTACGCAACATCGAGTTCTAAAACACACCCCAACTGATCAAACTAGCCGTTATGAATAGTAATACCTACATTTTGAAATTATATATATTTTATATTTCAAAATGGACTTCATTATTGGATTCAGAATATCGAAATTATCCTAAGTTGAAGTTTTGGTATTTTTCTGAGACCGTCCAATTTTTATGAATAGTGAAAAATACTTAAAAACAAATTTTTAAATCAAAACAATTTATAGTGATAAATTATATTATTTAGTGATTTTAAATTATATATAGAATATATTTTTACCATTTTATCCAATGGTGTTCATTATAATTAATTTCACTTTGAAATTGGAAATAAACAATTGTCAATCTTTTGATATATATTGTTTCTTAAAAACACGCTATTTGTTGTGACATCGGGAATTAATTATAAAATAAATTAATTCAAATTTTATGTTTGGAATTCTGTAAAGTAGATATAATTTTTGAATTCAGAATATCAATTATATCTTAGGGTGAAATTTTGGCATTGTTCTGAAAAACTTCAATTTTTTATGAATAGTGAAACTACTAAGTGGTAGTAAAAAAACTGAATTTTTCATAAAACTTAATTTTAACGCTTCTGTGATTGGAATATAGAAAATACGAGAGACAAGGTTAATATCAAGGAGTAAAATGTGGTTCAATGAGATTAAATTTTTTTGGTGAATAGTAACTTTTTACTTTTATTTACCACGGTTAAAAGTAAATAGGGTAATTAAGGGTAAAAATGATATTAGTATTACCCTAACACATGTGCTAATTTTATTGGACAAGTGTATCTCGACCAAAAACAACCTTAAGAATAAAATATCATCATTTAGGTCCACTTGGATTAGATTAGGACATTTATTATTATTTAATTCAAAGAAGAGTTAAAAGAGTTAAAATCATTGTTTATTTACTAAAACATTTTTAATATAGGGTTATACATAATATAAATTCGATTTTAAATATTAATTATAAAGATAAAAATGTTTCATACATAATGATATTTTATTTATAATTTTTACACATTAAATAATTTAATTTATTTATGACACAATGATGATGCAGTAATTACCATAATAGTGAAAAAGTAAAATAATTGATATTATAAATACCCATATAAATATAATTTGAGACTTTTAATAAATTACACTAATTTTTTAGGATAATATGACATATTAGGATTGATTTAATTGACTTTTTTCGAAGTAATCATTCAGTTATAAGTTTCAAAAAAATCAACTATTGAAAAGTGTCAAAATTGACATAAAAGAGTTTTTAAAACCAATTTAATATTATTAATTGATATTAAATTCCTAAAATTCTACGGATCAGCCAAGAGAATTATATCATGATATTTTTATCCTTAATGGACCACTTAGGGGTCTCTTGGATTTATATAGTATGTTTATTAACTATATAATATAAAAATACAAAGTGACATGGTAAATGTCAAACTAATTAACTAAGAGTTAAAATGAAAAGATAAGGTTAATATAGTAACCCAAACCTATATAAATTCTATTGGTTGAATGGTTTTCGACCTATCCCAACCTTAACCTTTGAATAATAAACTTTTGATCCATTAGAAACCGAATATGAATTTATTATAAATTAATATTTCTAGCTTTTCCAAATGTGCCCCTCACCCCTCTTATAAAAGGGCACAACCCCTTATCATTACTTCACACATAAAAGCCTTTTGGTTCGACCAAACTCTGCCCAAATACTCTCTCAACATCCCTCACTACAACCTAGAGGGCTCAGTTTGATCAAAAAGCCAACCTATGGAGCCCTTTTGATCAAATCAAAAGGAAGAACCCGAAGAAGAGGTAATGTTTTCACCACCATTTTTCAAATTCATTTCTTCTTCCACTTCTTCTTTCATTGTTATTACCATTATAAAATAATCAATCCATTATATTATATATACTGTGATGTTATTATAAATATGTTAAAACCATATTCAGTATTCTATCCACCCTTTGAATAACATGTCACCATACGTGCGTACGTACGGCTTACCGTCTCCACGTCGTGGTGTAATTGTTATTCAATATATTATTATTTGGATGAGTATAATAATGATCTGTAACTCATGTAAATAATAAATATAACATAATAATTATTCTGTATATATTATATGCTATCCATTTATATATTATTTTAACATCAAAAGAATGATATTGTCGCTCATGCATACGTATGGACTACCGTCTCCACGAACATGATGAGATTCATTCTCCATCATATCCACTCAAGTATAATTATCATTTGATGATTTAAAAATAATGTTTAAAGAATTGATATCATTCTGGATATGATTAATATACAACCTATCCATTATAAACATGGCTTACATAACAAAACATATAAAATAAAATTAGTAAGTTAACACCCGAAACAACGATAATACTACAATATTATTAACAAATCAATGTTAAAAGATCATATATGATATAATATTAGTGTATATGATTCTGGTATAATTTAATAACAATTATTTCACCATTATACAGGAGTTTAACCTATCCCGTACCAAGGAAAAGTACAAGGTAAGGGTTATTTCACAATCTCTTCATTATCCGAGGTTGTTTATACGTAATAATCTACTGGGATGTCTTTATCATCCACATCCATGTTTCTTAAAAATGTATTTCAAAATATTTTTACTATTTAAAATAATATGGGTAAAAGTCATTTAGACCCTTGTTTTACTTTCTATAAGAGTTTTATAAAGGAATCTTTCTGTCGTTTTCCAAACAAGGTGCTTTTTAACCTTTTCGACAGAATTAAGGTAAGAATGTTTTTTTAACTTATACAGCGGGTGCGGCTATTTTCCGCCATTATAAAATTGTTGTAGCTTCCCTTACATGATGATAAGAATATTTTCAAAGAAAATGTTTTATTTTATAAATATATGACTCTTAAATGATTTCAAATTAGAAAGAGATATTTCTCTAAAAAGAGTTTTGATTTCATCTATGTCAACATCCTTTGATGGATTTTACACTTATTTGAAGTTGATTTATTATGATACAAAACTTATATATTGTATTGAAGGTTTTGTGATATGTTTGACTGTGGATGTGATATTTTTATACCATTCATAGTATATGGTGAATGTATTGACATTTCGTATGCTAGTTTTAATACAAATGTTTATGTTATGTTTAAACCTTTTCATATGGGAATGCATTGCACTTAATATGTGATGGGTGGAGCCCGCTATAGCTCTTCGATGCATCGGTAGGTCACATGAGAAAAACTAGTGTCTTGTCACAAGGCCTTGGCAAAATCTTATTTGTAGTCTTGGCACGAGGCCTTGGCTATGTGGTTATGATAGTATGACATTATGCATTACATCATTATGAAAGTGGTTATTGATATTGCATGTGATTATTCGATTAGTAAAATATCCATGTGAATAAGAAAATGGAATTATTTCATTTTATTTTTTCCATACTATGTTGATGTTCATGTTTAAAAGGATTTTGTTTTAATTTATACATTGCCTTAAATGTTTATTCTTATTTATGAAAGTTTCCGCTATATTGTTATCCTTACTGGGCATTTGAGCTCACCCCTTTTCTATGTTTTATTTTTCCCAGGATGTGAATAAGTAATTTATGAATGACCTGCAGGGATAGTATGTGGAGATATGAGTGTGGGATATGGAGACTATGTTGTTGTAGTAGTTTTTCACTTTATGATGTAATGTAAAACATTATGAATATATCTAGTGTTTCCAAGGATACTAATCCAATCGGTCTTTCGAGATTTTATCTTTCTTATGATCTTGACAATGTTATGTAATAATGCACCGACACTAGGTAACTGGGGTCGGGGTGTTACAATTAGAGTCATTTTATAATAATTTTAGATATATAAATATTTTATTGAACTTTTCACCGTCTTTTACCCACCTCCTAGGAGAATTTCCAAATTCACATAAAACTTCATTTTACCGCTTCTAGGAGTGGAATTTCAAAAATCCAAGAGATGTTTCTGATTTTATTAAGTAAAATGTGGTTCAATGAGATGAAAATAATTTTTGGTGAATAGTAACTTTATACTTTTTTTACCACGGTTAAAAGTAAATAGGGTAATTAAGGATAAAAAAGATATTATTATTACCCTAAAACATGTCCTAATTCTATTAGATAAGTGTAATTCAACCAAAAAACACCTTAGGAATAAAATATGACCATTTAGGCCCACATGGATTAGATTAGGACATTTAATATTAATTTATTTAAAGAAGGGTTAAAATAGTTAAAATCAAAGTTTAATAAGTAAATCATTTTTAATATAGGGTTATACATAAGATAAATTCGACTATAAATATTCATTGGAATTATAAAAGTCTTTCCTACTTAATGGTATTTTATTTGTAATTTTTAGAAATTAAATAAATTTATTTATTTATGACACAATGATGATGCAGTAATTATTTTATTAATGAAATATTGAAATAATTGATGTTATAAATACCCAAAAAAATGTAATTTGAGAATTTTTTATGAATTAAAATAACTTTATATGTCAATATGACATGTTAGTATTTATTTAATTATCTTTTTTAGAACTAATCATTCTGTTATGATTTTCACAAAAATCAATTATCAAATAGTATCAAAATTGACATAAAATAGTTTTTAAAACAAATATTATATTATTAATTGTTATTTTATTCCTAAAGATCTATGTTTCAGATAAATGACTTAGATAAGGTTATATATATTAATAATAAACAATGTGGGGTTCGTTTGGCTTGTTATAGTAAGTTTATTAACCTTATAGTGTAAGAAAACAAGAAGACACAGTAAAAGTTAAATTATCTAACTTAAAGTTAAATCTAAATGATAAGGAAAAAATAGATAACTAAACTTGTCTAATTTCTATTGGATGAGAGGATTTCTACACATACCCACCTTAGCTTCTAAATAAATCAATTTGATCTATTAAAAACCGAATATTACTTTATAATAAAATATTATTTTTGGTTTTTCCAAAGGTGCACCTCTCCTCCCTTATAAAAGGGAACCTCCTCCCTCTCCTCCTAACACCACATTGAGCCTACATTCTCGGACAACCCCTACCAAATTCTATTTTACACTTCCCTAGAAACATCCTAGAGGTCCTGGTCTTCCTCGAAGGCCAATTTTAGTGCCCTAAGAGGAGGTCTTAAATAGGCGCTTGAAAGAAGAGGTAATGCGTGTTACCAATTCATTCAACATTATTTCTTCTTGCACTTATTCTTATTTAGTTGTTTCATTATGAAGTAATAACATAAGTATCACTCATATACTGATATGTTATTATAAGTATGAAACGACCCACTTTCACCATCTATCCATCCTACAGAAAATGAAATCACCGCGCGTGCGTACGTACAGAATACGGTCTCCACGCCATGGTGTAATCTATTTTCCACCACCATCTTACTTGAATGTGTATAATGGGGTAAACAATAACTATATATTATTATTGTAAAGTTATATTGATTCTGAAATAGTATAAATACACTCCAATACAATTCCACGATCATGGGAATGATATCATCGCTCATGCATACGTACGGACTATCGTCTCCACGAACGCGATGAGTTTCATTTTCCATGATTAACCATTCAAGAATGATTATAAAGTATATATAATGAATAATAATGAAATATATAATAATTCTACTGTATTTATGTATATATATATATGTACGTATTTCATCTATTTAATTTCATTCAATTCAACAAGGAAACGAAAACAGCATTCATGCGTACGTACGACCTACCATCTCCATGAACGGTGTATTTCATTCCTTTTATCGATCTATAATATATAAGTATATGATGAATATATATTATATATAAATTATGTTTTACATTACGGAATTATTTAAATCAGGATATAAGTAATAATATCATGAATGACTAGTCGAAACACATAGGATAAATGAAATGATTTTACCCAAAACGCTGCTTTTACATAGAATTTACAAAAGAACAGGTAATATAAAGTCATAAGTGAAACATATATGATATCATAACAATGAATATGATTATGTAATAAGTCAATGAAATTATTTAAATCATTATACAGGAGGTTCGGGTCCATACGAAGCATATCAGACCTAATGTAAGGGACAATCTCTCAATCTCCATTTTTATCCGAGATTGTTTATACTTCAGAATTTACTGGTGAATATTTATCGTCCACATCCATGATTCATCAATATTAAAAGTTATTTATTTCCTCATACAATCTTTTAAATCCAATTTTACCCTTCGGTGAGTTTTTAGTAAAAGATATGAAAGGAATCTTTTGTCATTTTTCGTAGGAGGTACTTTTTGACTTTTCCGGCAAAAGTACGAGAAGAATGTTTTTTTCAACTTATACGGAATGAATGGATTTTTAAAAAATTATATCAATTAAAAGTTTTCAACTTTATTTTTAATCAAATTCTTTTAGATTAAAATTGTATGACATGTTAAGAAAGGAAAAATGTTTTTGAAGTAGAAAGGATATTTTCCTCAAGAATGGAGTTCAAATGTTTTATCAAAATTATTTTCCATATAAGATAATATAGGGTTCTATTTCTATCCCTATTTTTACATTGATTTTATTATGTTATGATGGAGTTATTTTTATGATGTCCTTTTATCTTATATGGATTATGTTATGATGGCATGATGTTTAAGATTCCCATTTTTATTACATGGGTTATATTATGATGTATGATTTATGATTTTGTGGCACACATAAGAATGGTATCATTATGAGATGGGTGGAAACTATATCTCCCTCCAATGAATTGGGTAAAGATTTATATCTCACGATATAGACATGGCTGGAATGGAAAGTTAAACTGGTTTAGTAATACAGGACTCGAACGAGGAGTGAACTCGATTCAGAAAGGAACTTTGTCCACCAAAATAGTCTTGGCAGCAATGCCTTGGCTACTATGGAAATCATATCATGTGGTTAATGGTTGCCACAATTACATGTTTTATTCCCATGCTATTTTATCATGATTGATGTTCCATTATGATCTATGCCTTATGTACTTCCATGTTTTATCTCATTGCTCAAGATTTTCATTTTTAAACATTATGGTCATGTTTTTAAGTTCAAATGTATATGGTTTGTTTTATTTTATCCATGCTTAGCCTTACTGAGAATTTGAGCTCACCCTTTATATGATTCCTTTTCCCTAGGATTTAAAGAAAGGTTTTAGGTAAGAAAACCAAAAGGGGAAGATCTTTATGGGAGATGGTGAAGATCTTTTACCACGATTAGAAGATTACGTTCTAAGTTTCCAAAGACACTAAACTATTACAGTCCTTGTGTGTCTGTTTTTGTTATGTATTAAGTATTCCAAAAAAGTAATGTAATATCCATGTACATCAAGCTTCGGGTCTCTACAGTTGGAATCAAAGGATTGGTTTAGTCAACCTTTGCAAACTAGGATGGGAAAACGTTAGTGAGATCCCTAGAGATATTTCAACGGTATGTTTAGGGATGTCCCTAGGTATAAGTATACGTATAGGATATATTCCTAAAACTATGGTAAGGATCTTAGAATTTAACCTAAGATGTTAGATATTGAGGGTACTCCCCCATTACTATGTTGTTTTCCAAAGCATGATTTTTTCCTCTCACAGAATTCTTTTAGTGTTTTAGTAAATGGAGGGAACTAGAAGGAATTCGGTTAACATTGAATCCAATGGACAAATTAGTGACTATGAGAAACAAAATTGCGTAATTCCTAGAGAGAAAGATATTGTGATTATGCCGAATCAGTCATCTCAATATATGATTAACAAGGTGAAATTTAGTGGTATGCCTAATTCATCAAATTAGAGGAAGATAGACTTTTATGCATGTTCGCATGTTAAGAAGCATAAGGAAAGGAAGATTGATATTTCTAAAGAAGGGAAGAAGAACCTTGAGGAATACCTCAAATAGAGGGACATATGTTATCTGTGTGGAGAAAAGGGCCATAGAGTGACAGACTGTTATGGAGTTCAATGTCTTATTTGTGGAGAACATGTGCATTACCCAACTCAATGCCCTGACCTAAAAATTTACTTCTAAATCAAGGAAGGACTTATTCCAGGACAAGCATTAAAGAGGATGGATTGAAGTGTTTATGTATTGGTATTCAAGAATAATGTTGTTGAGGTACTTTTATGGTGTATTAGAATATTTTTGTATTAGTCTGTTGTGGTTTTCAATAATTTTATGGTATTGTTAACCATGAAAAGGGATTTAAATATATTGTAAAGTAGATGATATGCGCATAATTAAGGGATAAAGATATAATGAAATGTTTGACAGTATTCATGAGATCATGATTGATATGAGGACTAAGTGATATCATGGTTTGAGTATATAGAATTTTGAGGATTTTGGTATGTGGAAAGAGTAAACTTTTTACAGCATTCATGTTTTCACTAAGGTTCAATGGGTATTCATTCTTCAAGAGAATACATGATTAAGGTATTCATATGTTTTTAATTTGACCAACAAGATATATCTTATAAATGATGGCATTCACGTGATTGTTATATGACATTTCAAATAATCATTTTCTTTATACTATGATCTTGGAATGAAGTATTTTAGATAAGCCTAAATATTGGAATAGATTATGTTGGACGTAAGTTAGTATTGTTTAAGGATATAATTTTTTTTCGATATTATTTATGGGATGTTATAGTAATGTAGTTTTAGAAAAAGGAAAACCTACAGGACAGGCGACAGCCCATCGCGTTGGACAAGGCTGTGGGAATCGAACCCACAACTGAAGTTTGACTGGCCTTTATCGCTTACCACTGGCCTACAAAAAGTCCTTGGTTAGTAGAAACTAGTTATATTTTATTAAGCGGTATGATAGATGAAGTATAATTCCATTTTTGGAACCATATACGAATAATATCACCATAGATGGACTTATGTATATAACTTTTTCTAACCTTATGTTTGAGACAGATGGAATTACTTATCATTCTATTTAATGATCTGCTAACACTTCATGGAAAACAAATTCAACTTCATTTCATTAAGATATGATGTGGAAATTGTTCAAGATATGAACAACAATGAGATTGTACAAATGTCAAGTAAGAATTTCTTTTAATTCAAAAATTCTTCAACATTAGGGAAATTATCTTGAAAGCCAAAAATGTAGTCCTAGTACTCTTATACCTGATGAATCATATGGTACCTTAGATCATCACAAATCTATGGCTTTGAGATTGTTGGATTTTTCATAGCCCTGTTCTCTACCACTCTCCATCAGAACATGATGGTTAGATTTCTCTTCCATATCCATATTTTCACCTATGTTCCCCTATGTGGAAACCCAGTGATGAGTTAATTTGGGTAACCATTATGTTTCATACTTTAGTTTTTAAAATAAATTTTTAGTATTCCTCTTTATGATGTGGGTTTCTTTGAATAGTAAACGATTTATAACCCCGATGAATTTTGAGGGAGAAATTCATTTTAAGGGGGGTAGAATGTAACAACCGATATTTTATGAAAAGTATTTTTTTACAACAAGAATATCTTGTGCTATACGCCACACTTTATTAGCTTGATGTATACACAACACTATTCTTAGATTGTGTTTCACACAATTTGAAGTTTGTTTTATAATAGCCATTCTACGCAACACTGAGTGTATATATATATATATATTCAATGTGTAAATGAAATATGGTTGGATTCTGTTATTCAAAACAACAAAGAAGTCTTGCACTACACGCAAACCTGACATGGCTTGCATTACATTCAATCGCGGCCTTCCTTGAAAGCTTACGTTGTACGCAATACCGAGTTTCACTAAACAACGATATGCTATTAAAATATTATTAAAACTAGCTGTTATGAATAGTAATACCCACTTTTTTAAATTTTTTAATTTTTTTACAAAATGGACTTCATTTTTGGACTCAGAATATCGAAATTAGCCTAGGGTGAAATTTTGGTATTTTTCTGAAAACTTTCAATTTTTGATGAATAGTGAAAACACTGGGTTACTATTTAAAAACTGAATTTTTATTTAAATAATTATTTATTTTATTTAAATTTATTTTAGTTCAAAATTGATACATAATACCTATATAAGTTCAATGCAATTCATTGGAGTCATTTTATAATAATTTTAGATATATAAAAAGTTTATTGAACATTTCACAGTCTTTTACCCACCTCATAGGAGAATTTCCAAATTCACAAAAAACATAATTTTACCGCTTCTATGAGTGTAATTTCAAAATTCCGAGTGAAACGGTTGATGTCAATAAGTAAAATGTGCTTCAATGAGATGAAAATAATTTTTGGTGAATAGTAACTTTTAACTTTTTTTTACCACGGTTAAAAGTAAATAGGGTAATTAAGGGTAAAAATGATATTATTATTACCCTAACACATGTCCTAATTCTATTGGATAAGTTTAATGCGGACAAAAAAACCCTTAGGAATAAAATATGACCATTTAGGCCCACTTGGAGTAGATTAGGACATTTAATATTAATTTATTTAAAGAAGGGTTAAAATAGTTAAAATCAATGTTTAATAAGTAAATAATTTTAAATATAGGGTTATACATAAGATAAATTAGAATATAAATATTAATTAGAAATCTAAAAATCTTTCCTACATAACGGTATTTTATTGATAATTTTTAGACATTAAATAATTTAATTTATTTATGACACAATGATGATACAGTAATTATCTTGTTAATGAAATATTGAAATAATTGATGTTATAAATACCCAAATAAATGTAAATTGAGACTTTTTATGAATTCAAATAACTTTATATGTTAATATGACATGTTAGTATTTATTTAATTAACTTTTTTAGAACTAATATTTCTGTTATGATTTTCACAAAAATCAATAACCAAATAGTGTCAAAATTGACATAAAATAGTTTTTAAAACAAATATTATATTATTAATTTTTATTTTATCCCTATAAATCAGTGGTTCGGCCAAAT
This sequence comes from Viscum album, assembly GCA_963277665.1. NCBI lineage: Eukaryota > Viridiplantae > Streptophyta > Magnoliopsida > Santalales > Viscaceae > Viscum > Viscum album. Next base: position 1,511,906,060 of record OY728157.1, on the reverse strand, counting down.
GACATATATGAAGCTATATATATTAATAATAAACAACTTGGGGTTCGTTTGGCTTGTTATAATATGTTTATTAACCTTATAGTGTAAGAAAACAAGAAGACACGGTAAAAGTTAAATTATCTAACTTAATGTTAAATATAAATGACAAGTTTAAAATAGATACCTAAACTTGTCTAAATTATATTGTATGAGAGGATTTCTACCCATCCTTACCTTATCTATGAAAAAAATAAATTTGTAGATATTAAAAACTGAATATGACTTTATAATAAAATAATATTTTTAGTATTTCCAAAGGTGCCCCTCTCCTCCCTTATAAAAGGGCACCTCCTTCCTCTCCTCCTAACACCACCTTGAGCCTTCATTCTCGGAAAAACCCTGCCAAATTCTCTTCTCCACTTCCCTAGAAACATCCTATAGGTCCTGATCTTCTTCAAATACCAATTTTATTTCCCTAAGAGGAGGTCTCAAAGAGGCGCTTCAAAGAAGAGGTAATGTGCGTTACCGATTCTTTCAACTTTATTTCTTATTCCACTTATTCTTCTTTAGTAGTTTTATTATGAGGTAATAACATCAGTATCAATAATATACTGATATGTTATTATAAGTATGAAACAACCCTATTTCACCATCTATCCATCTTACAGAAAACAAAATCATCGTGCGTGCGTACGTACGGAATACCGTCTCCACGCCATGGTGTAATCTATTTTCCCCCACCACCTTACTTGGATGGGTATAATGGTGTAAAGAATAACTATATATGATTATTGTAATGTGATATTGATTCTGAAATATTATACATAGACTCCAATACAATTCCACGATCATGGGAATGATATCATCGCTCGTGCGTATGTACGGACTATCGTCACCACGAACGCGATGAGATTCATTTTCCATGATTAACCATTCAAGAATGATTATAAAGTATATATAATTAATAATAATGAAATATACAATAATGATACTAGATTTATGTATATATATGTATTTTATCTATTTTATTTCATTCAATTCAATAAGGAAACGAAAACAGCGTTCATGCGTACGTACGGCCTACCATCTCCATGAATGGTGTATTTCATTCCTTTTATCGATCTATAATATATTTGTATATGATGAATATATATTATATATAAATCATTTTTTACATTATGGAATTATGTAAATCAGGATATAAGTAATAATATCAAGAATGACAAGTCTAAACACATACGATAAATGAAATGATTTTACCCAAAACGCGGCAATTAAATGGAATTTACAAAAGAATGGGTAATATAAAGTCATAAGTGAAAAATATATGATATCATAACAATGAATATGATTATTTAATATGTCAATGAAATTATTTAAATCATTATACAAGAGGTTCAAGTCCATACGAAGCATATCGGACCTCAGGTAAGTGACAATCTCGAAATCTCAATTTTTATATGAGATTGTTTATACTTCAGAATTTACTGGGGAATATTTATCAACCACATCCATTTTACCTCAATATTTAATATTATTTATATGCTCCTACAATAGTTTAAATCCAATTTTACCCTTCGGTTAGTTTTTAGTAAAAGATATGAATGGAATTTTTTGTCGTTTTTCATACGAGGCACTTTTTGACATTTCCGGCCAATGTACGAGAAGAATGTTTTTTTAACTTATACGGAATGAATGGATTTTTAAAACATTATTTCCTTTACATGTTTTCAGGTTTATTTTTAATCATCTTATTTTAGTTTAAAATTGTATGACATGTTAAGAAAGGAAAAATGTTTTTGAAGTAGAAAGGATATTTTCCTCAAGAATAGAGTTCAAATGTTTTATCAAAATTATTTTCCATCTAAGATAATATAGGGTTCTATTTCTATCCATATTTTTACATTGATTTGATTATGTTATGATGGAATTATTTTTATGATGTTCTTTTATCTTATATGGATTATTTTATGATGGCATGATGTTTAAGATTCCCATTTTTATTACATGGGTTATGTTATGATGTATGATTTATGATTTTGTGGCACACATAATAATGGTTTGATTATGAAATGGGTGGGACCTACATCTCCCTGCAATGCATTGGGTAAAGATTTATGTCTCCTGAGATAGGCAAGGATGGAATGTCAAGTTAAACCGGTTCAGTAATACAGGACTGGAACAAGGAGTGAACTCGATTCACAAAGGAACTTTGTCCACTAAAATGGTCTTGGCAGCAATGTCTTGGCTACTATAGAAATCATATCATGTGCTTAATGGTTTCCACAATTACATGTTTTATTCCCATGATATTTTATCATGATTGATGTTCCATTATGATCTATTCCTTATGTACTTCCATGTTTTATCCCATTGCTCAAGATTTTCATGTTTAAAAATTATTATCATGTTTTTAATTTCAAATGTATATGGTTTGTTTTATTTTATCCATGCTTACCCTTACTGAGAATTTGAGCTAACCCTTTATATGTTTTCTTTTCCCCAGGATTTAAAGAAAGGTTTTAGGTAAGAAAACCAAAATTGGAAGATCATTATGGGAAATGTTGAAGAACCTTCACCACGATTAGAATATTACGTTATGAGTTTCCAAAGACACTAAACTGTTACGGTCCTTGTGTGTTTGTTTTTGTTATGTATGAAGTATTCCACAAAGGTAATGTAATTTCCATGTACATCAAGCTTCAGGTCTCTACACCTTCAATTGGGATCTATCCAATATAAGGGATCACAATGGAGATTTGAGACCTAGGAAGCAAAGCTAGCGAACCGATGGCTCTATAGCACCCTCCGGATCAAAGAATGGTCCACCAGAACGCATCAGGTGGTCCGTGAAAAACTATGTTGGTGGGACACGGTGCTAGTGGCTGTGTGGAAGATAGCTGGGCCACGCACCACAGTTGATATGGCGGTGGATGCCACTTGTCTTCCATGTAGATGAAGTCATGGACCCTGGTCGTGACAATATCTGGACCCATTGCATTACTGCAGGTCACAATTTAGGACTTGGTCCGCTATGGGGACCAGTTGGTAGCAGTAGCGGCGCCAACTAGCACCGCCTAAGGATAAATTGTAATTGACCTTTTCCACATCTGGACTAGGGAAACCGACCCACTGTAGATGGTCAGGATACTCATGGCGGGCCACTCCCAGCCTGGCGGGCCTAACTAGACCCGAACCTATGATGCCCCTGTTTCGCTAAAATAACCATAACTTCTAAACGGAGCATCCTTTTGATGATAAGTATATAGATTTGGGACCTGTGGGTAGATATTGTCCTTTCAATATAATACAAATGAGTTTTTGATAATCTTGGAGGATGACCTATTAGTTTGAAGTGTAGGCTCTTCCAGTGAAATAAAACATTGGGAAGAATCAGGGTGGTTCTTATGAATGAAATTTAGGACAATTACTCCCTTGATGACTAAATGTGCATGTAATCCTTATCCCTCTTCTTATGTTTATATGGGTCTCCACACGTCATGGGTGCATATTTTTTTCCATTGCGTAGTTTCCTTCAGGGGTGTTACTCCCCTAAAGCACAAGGGTACAGGTTCTCTGAGGTGTTTATGAAGAGTCATAACTCCCCAATGGGACCAGGGAGAGGGTCCTATAACCTTGGAGTCAGTACTCCCCTGAAATACTAGGGCATGGGTACTCCATATCTAATGCGTATAGAGTTGGTACTCCCCTACAGGGTAGGGAGGGTGTCCTCTATTGTAGGAGTTAGTACTCCCCTAACGTTCGAGGGAGAAAGTACTCCTTACGTAGTGCTAAGATAGAGTTGATACTCCCATGCCATGATATGGAGTGGGTCCTCTAGCCATGATTTGATACTGTTGGTCGGAGTGGACACTCAAGAGGGTGGTGAATTGAGTTCCAATTATAATTTCTGCTAAAAAACATTTCTATTAAAATCCCCGAAATTTCAAAAATAGATTAAACTGTAGTGAATTTATAGAGATTATAAAGGTTCAATTAGTTTCTCAAAGATTGATTAGTTCTCAGTTAACTTAATCTGATGATTAAATTAACTTTTGAAACTAACTTACTAATTTATAATAAATATAAACACTTGCGAGTTTAACTATCAAAGTAGATTTGAAGACTAATTATATTTCAAAGTAATAGCAGCGAAATATGAAATAGATATGTATTGTATGGATATAAACTTTAACTAAAAACACAGAGGAGTTAACCAAGAGGTTCAGTCTCAAGCCGAGACTTAGTCCTCTCAAAATCTTATATAAGGATGATCCACACCCTGAATCGGGGTTCAAAAGTTTACAACTGTCCAGGTCCAAGACCTCTACCACTGTTATCCGTGGGAAACAAAACAACAGCAACCAGCTGTCCAGGTCACACATGACCTCTACCACTATCCACAGTGGAAAAAAGAATGAAAAGATAATGAGTGAGGATTTACAAATCCTCTAGTTAAGGTTCAGGAGACAGTGTGTGTGTAAAATACAACAGATAACACACACTGCTTGTAAGGTAAAAAGTAAGTCACAGAGATAAAGATTTAGAGATTAGAAATGGCTCTAGTGATCTTCGTGCAGCTCTTGACTCCTTTTGTTGATTAGAATTCCTTCTTGAGTCTTCTTCTGGTTTTTGTCTGGAAAACAGAGTACCATCTGCTTCCTTGACATCGAAGTTTAGCTTGCTTATCGGCTCAAAGAATGATGAGTTTTGTGTGGTTCTTCTTTAGCATTGATTGCTCGATGTATGCTCTATGTTCTGGAGGCTGGTAGTAGTAGTCTCGTGAGTTCATGTTCTCCAGTTGATCTTGGCACATTTTGAGCTTGATTGCAAGTGTGTTCTGTGTGCTTTATCTCTTCGAGTTTTCTTTCACACACCCTTTTTTTGATACATACACGATGTCCTCTTTATACCCTTTTTGTTTTTCTGACAAGAAGGAATGATTATGATTTTTGATCGTACTTGGTATAGTTTCCTGAAATGGCAACATAAATCATTTAATAACATTAAATGCATCAAAAGTAACAAATGTAACCGTTAGTATAATAAACAAATAGTGTCGAGGATATAGTATTTGACTCCACAGTTCATTATAGGTAGCCATTTGTTTGTAGACGTGTACAGTTGACTCGGTGTAGGGATCATCCATCAGTAGCTCGTCAAACTCTTATCAGTGGCTCTTATCGGTAGCTCTTATCAGTAGCTCCCTGTGTGCATCGGTAGCTCTGTGTGCATCAGTAGCTCTGTGTGCGTCGGTAGCTCTGTGTGCATCCGTAGCTCTGTGTGCTTCGGTAGCTCTGTGTGCATCGGTAGCTCTGTGTGCATCGGTAGCTCTGTGTGCATCGGTTGCTCTGTGTGCAGCGGTAGCTCTGGCTATCGGTAGCTCTGGCTATCAGTAGATCTGGCTATCGGTAGCTCTGGCTAGCGGTAGCTCTAGCTATCGGTAGCTCTGGCTATCGGTAGCTCTGGCTATCGGTAGCTCTGGCTATCGGTAGTTCTGGCTGTTAGTAGCTCTGGATCTTATGCAAATCACATCAAATTTACTTAGAAATGTTTCAAGGCTAAACAGGGATAATCGAGATTAACATAAATCAGAGATTATTTAAACATTATTATTATCTTGATCACTGATTTGAATGAATTAAAATGTAGATCATCAGCAATTGAGAGTAGCATAATATATGAACACATAATTGGGATTATCAAAACAGGTGAGGTCAACAATCTCCCCCTTTTTGATAATCACAACTTATGATTTGACCAAAAATAGTGAGAATATAGTATAAGAGAATATAATGTTTTTATTCTAATTTTTCAATGAAAGAAATCAGAGGAAATAGAGGAAATAGTAATTGAATGAAATAGATCAAAAATTATCATAGGAATTATTAAATACTATAGTATCAGAGATAAGCTTTGAAAGAGTTGGTACCAAGGAAGGAAATGTAAGAATAGTAGCAAAGGCTCAAAATTTCTCCCCTTTGATATTTCCCCCCCCATCTCTTTATATTTTCTCCCCCTTTATAATTTTCTCCCCCTTTGTGATAATCAAAAAGTGGGAAAGCAGACAGAGAGAACTGAGAAACATAGATAGTGTAAAGAAAAGCATTTGTATTAGACCAGACAAAAGTTACATAAACAGAATAGAAAAGAAAAAAAAATTCCTATCAAACATCCTGGACACTTCAGCAATCCGGATCTTCAATATGAGATTTGCCTTTTGGATCAGAAGAGGAGGCAGGTTGTGAGGATGAGAGTGAGGGCTTTGGAATCCAAGAAATGATCACAGGAGGTTGAGCCACTGATACAGTGCCTGGCCTGTATTGGGAAGTTTGTTGAGTGATCATAGGTGTGAGGCTTCGGATGAACTGAGCAGGAGTCATCTAGACTGGAGACTCAGTGGCGGCAGAGGTAGGCAAGGCAGGAGGGACAATAACTGGTCTGGCATCAACATGCAAAAAGGGCAGCAACAGATTTCTGAAATCCATAATGATTCCTCCCCCTCTTTCCATAGCATATATAAAATCATCTTTGTTCTCCATAAATTTTTTTAAGGCAGGAGTCAGCTCCCTTAGCTTGCTCACTTGTTCTCGGAAGGCTTGAGTTACAGGGGGTAACTTCATGTTTTCCAACATCAGCTTGAAATTATGGGTGAGTTGTTGCTTGGTAAAAATCCTTTGGAAATAATAATCCACCTTGTTCTTGATTTCCTCCTGAGTGGCAGAGGCCTCTTTCATAGTGTCGTGGACGAATTCCATTATTTCCCTTACTGAATCTCTTGTAGAGAGCACTACCCGGCTTAGATCTGATGAGTCCACAGAGCCACTGGTTGACATAGAACCAAGCTCCTCCTTCATCATAGCTCGTAATTGTTTCATATCAAATGCAGGTTTTGAAGCTAGAGGACCAACTGAGAAAGATACAGTTTCTTTGAAACTTTTGGTCAAGCCACTAATCAGAGTTTGCAGTTGAGAGTCCTGATTTTTAACATGATCCTTTATAGAAGATTTTAAATATTCAAATACTGAAACCATTTGGCTTACAACACTTTTCACATAGTCTAAATCCTTATTAGCTTGAGGCTTTGAGCTCATGTAAGAATCTAAAGTAGTAACAGACTTCTTTAAGGCTTCAAGATCTGCTTCTATTCTAGAAGATTGGGTCTGGCACTCTTTGACTGCTTCCATTAGCTCACCCAAAAAATTTGACAGATTGAAACCAAGAGAAAGCTCAAGAGATTGTTCTAACAACTTCATTTCTTCACGAAAACAGTGCTTCATCTCAGTAACGGAGGCACTGAAGGATTCTTTCAGCTCATGCTTCAGGGAGTCAAGATCAGACTTTGTAACAAAATCAGTAGGAGAAACTGTAGTAGATACTCGTGCAGAAGCTAAGCTGACTACTTAATCATTCATGACTGATTGAATTGAGGAAACTAAAAAAGATTCCATTGTCTTTACTTATTCTACAAAACTGACATTGATATTTTCTTTTAGCACATCTAAATCATGTACTCGGACCACGTCATCAGGAAATAACTCAGAATTGATGTCATAGCAGATCTTTGGTCTATTCAAGGATACTTCATTATCCGAATCAGGATAATCCAAACCACAGACTATAAAACCTGGGTCTTCTACCCAGTCTTCAATCTCAATATCCACTGTAACATTTCCAAGATTGGAATGATACTCCCCCTCAATGGGTGCATTCCTATGTACAACAACTACATTTTCTGCTGGTCTTTATTCATCAGAATCTTCCACAACAACTTCTATCTCAGCAGGAGTAAGGAGATTTTCTGAAACAGGTACATCTTCTTCTCTTTCTTTTTCTACTTCATCAGTAGTCACAACTGAGGTTTCAATCAATGGACTCAGACTCAACCTAGCAGAATTAGACGATTCAGATACATTCTCTTTTTCTCCTTCTTGCTAAGGAACTGGATGGTCTTCCTCATGAATAGATAACACTTCCTCTACTTTTCCTGTTCTTGAGTTTACAAACTCAGTAACAGGACTTGGGGGAATGTCTGGATCTCCTCCAATATCTATAGGAGTTTCTTCCTCTTCTTCTTCTTCTTCTTCTTCTGACTCATCACTGTTCTCGGGTTCCTCTTCATCAGATCCTAAACCTGGATCTCTTTTATCCTTTGGCCTTGAAGGATAATCCACAGGATTAAACTTATCATACACCCTCTGGTCATCACTGACCCATTCTCCTTTCCATGGGTTCCAATTGTTTTTTATGTACTTACAAACTGTAGTAGTGATACAGAAGTTATTCTTAACTACAACTGTCTCATCCTGAGAATCAGCTATCCCTTTCACTTTTATCATTACAGAGATCATTTTGGCAAATAATAAAGAATTAGTCTTTGATTTTGTCATAATTATGTCTTACATTTGATTCAATAGCAGTCTGCACAGATTAACATTCACACCATGTCTTAACAGATGTAGAAGATAAATATCTTGATATCTCAGATTAGAAAAATCTCCACTCCTCGGTATCAAAACATGTTGAACAAATTTGAAAAGAAGTCTGTTCTCTCCATCCAATTCAGTAGAAACCACTTGCCTTTGACTTCTATTTCCCGTTAGTTCTTTTAAAGAGGTCTCATAGTCAAAGATGTTACTGGTAGGTGGAATTGCTCTTGATACATACCCGGATACACCTTCATGTGGGACTTTTAAACATTCTTCCCACTCTACTGAAGAAAACGACATTTCTTTTCCATTTAAAAAAGAACTTACCTGATTCTCATTTTCAGACATCTTGAAGCTTACGAATTCGTAGAACTGTTTCACTAACTTCGGGTTGTAGGGACCATTGTTATTTGAAAAACAATCTACCCATCTCTGATCTTCCAGAATTGCAAGCACCAATGACTTGCTTGGTAGCAACCAATCTACGCATAGATCCTTTTCAATCACAATATCTCTATTCTGCAAATGAGGGTTTACTGGTTGCTTTTCCGACCTAGTTCTGACATTACTTCCACGAGCTTTTTGCTGCACTTTCTGTTTCTTTGTTTTAGGCTCTATATTGTCATCTCTGCTGGCAGGAATCTTGGTTTTTTCCATCGCGGATTTACGGTTCTCAGTCGATTAGGGAGCTAGGATTCAAAGGTGAAAGGTTTTGGGTCCGGTGGAGTGAGAAGTGGTTTAGGCTTAGTTTTATCATGTAGGAATCATAAATAAATGAATAAAGTAAAATAACATAAAAATAAAACGATTCATATTCTTGGCGGCAGACAGATGTTTTAAAAATATAGCATCGGTGAGAATTTCAACATCGGTGAGAATTTCACATCGGTGAGAATTTCACATCGGTGGGAATTTCACATCGGTGAGAATTTTAGCATCGGTGAGAATTGATCATCGGTGAGAATTTCACATCGGTGATAATTGATCATCGGTGAGAATTGATCATCGGTGAGAATTTCACATCGGTGAGAATTGATCATCGGTGAGAATTTCATCATCGGTGAGAATTGATCATCGCTGAGAATTTCAGCATCGGTGAGAATTGATCATCGGTGAGAATTTATCATCCCCAGCTCATGCCTAATGTAACATAACCTATCAGATCTTAAAGGTTTAGTGAAAATATCGGCCAATTGATGTTCAGTGCCAATAAATTCAAGAGTAATATCACCTTTTTGATAATGATCTCTCAGAAAATGATGTCTTACATCTATGTGTTTGGTTCTAGAGTGAGATACAGGGTTCATAGATATGTTTATTGCACTAGTGTTGTCATATTTAATTGAAACAAGTTTAAACTCAAATCTATAGTCCAATAAATTGTGTTTCATCCACAGAATTTGTCCACAGCATCTACCAGCATCTATATCTTTGCTTCGGCAGTAGACAATGAAACTGAGTTCTGTTTCTTACTACACCATGACACTAGGGATTTACCAAGTAAATGACATGTTCCAGATGTGCTCTTCCTTTCTAACTTACATCCAGAAAAGTCAGCATCTGAATAGCTAGTTAGGTCAAATGATTGTCCTTTTGGATAAAACAAACCTAAATGTACAGTATGCTTAAGAGATTTAAAAATCCTTTTAACAGCCAGTAAGTGTGATTCCTTAGGATTAGCTTGAAATCTAGCGCACATACATACACTGAACATAATGTCTGGTCGACTAGCAGTAAGATAATGTAAGCTCCCAATCATACCTCTGTAATTGGTTTGATCCACTGGTTTCCCAGCTTCATCTGTATCCAACTTACAGGTAGTACTCATAGGTGTATCATTTTCCTTAATGCAATCCAATCCAAAACGTTTTAAAAGATATTTTGTATATTTACTTTGATTTAAAATAATTCCATCTCTAGTTTGAAAAATTTGAAAACCAAGAAAATACTTAAGCTCTCCCATTAAGCTCATTTCAAATTCATTTTGCATACTTTTTGAAAAATCAGTACATAAAGAGTGTTTAGAAGATCCAAATATAATATCATCAACATAGATTTGTACAACTAAAACATCTTTAGAAATTATTTTAATTAAAAGAGTTGGATCAGAGATCCCATTAATAAAACCTTTTGAAATAAGAAAATTGCTGAGTCTATCATACCAAGCTCTTGGAGCTTGTTTTAAACCATATAAAGCTTTAGAAAGTTTAAAAACATGATTTGGAAAATGAGGGTTTGTAAATCCAGGTGGTTGTTCCACAAAAACATATTCAATTATAAAACGATTTAGAAATGTACTTTTGACATCCATTTGATATAACTTGAAATTCAGATGTGATGCATATTCAAGTAAGATCCTAATAGCTTCCAGTCGAGCTACAGGTGCAAAAGTTTCTCCATAGTCTATACCCTCTTCTTGACTATATCCCTGTGAAAATATTCTAGCTTTGTTTCTAACTATGTTTCCTGATTCATCAACTTTATTTCTAAAAACCCATTTTGTGCCTATTGTCAAGGTGTCCTTGGGTCTGTCAACTAATTCCCAGACTTTGTTTCTTTCAAATTGATTTAACTCTTCTTGAATGGCTATTACCCAGAATTCATCATTGATAGCATCATTGATATTTTTGGGTTCTAGTTGTGACAGAAAAGCTTGATGTTCAACCTGGTTCCTTATAGAAGCTCTATTTTGTGTTCCTCTATCAAGATTATCAACAACAGCATCTAAAGGATGATTCTTTAGAATCATAGTCGATTTGGTAAAGGTTGGACTAGAAACTTCAGGTTCATCTATAGGTTCAGGTTCAACAGAAGCAGATTCTGGAGAAAGTCCAGAACTGGATGTTTTTATAACAGGTTCTTTAGATTTATCATTAAGGTCCAGAATAGACAAATCTTCTTCAAGATTCTCAAGAGAGGTTTTAGGCTCATGTGGATCAGTTTCATCGAATTTGATGTGAACAGATTCTTCCACACACTTGGTTCTCTTATTGAAAACTCTATAAGCTTTACTTGAAATAGAGTAACCCAGAAAAATTCCTTCATCGCTTTTGGGAGAAAACATATCCAGATTATCTTTAGTATTAAGTATAAAGACTTTTCAACCAAAAACTCTGAAGTAATTAACCTTAGGCTTTCTATTGTTCCACAACTCATAAGGGGTTTTCTTAAGAATAGGTTTGATCAAGAATCTATTGATAACATAACAAGCTGTATTAACAGCTTCAGCCCAAAAGTAAATAGGCAGTTCATATTCATTGAGCATGGTTCTAGCTATTTCTTGAAGGCTTCAGTTTCTCCTTTCAACTACACCATTTTGTTGGGGTGTCCTAGGGGCAGAAAAATTGTGACTATAGCCATTGTGTGAGCAGTAAGATTCAAACTCACGACCATGATCACTTCTTAGGGTTTTAATCTTAAGTCCACTAAGGTTCTCTACAGACTTGGAATATTTAACAAAGTAAGGACAAGCTTCACTTTTGTGAGCTAGAAAGTACACCCATGTATATCTAGAAAAGTCATCTACAAGAACATAGAAATAATACTTCCCATTTAAACTAGAAACTCTTGATGGTCCAAAAAAATCCATGTGAACCAACTCAAGTGGTTGAGAATTTGAGACTTCATTCTTTGATTTAAAAGAAACTTTGTGTTGTTTTCCCTTTTGACAGGGATTACACACTTTTTCATTTGGGAATTCTAACTTAGGTAGGTCTCTAACTAAGTTTTTCCTAGCCAGTTTTCTAAGTGAGTGAATGTTGCAGTGTCTTAATCTTCTGTGCCATAGCAAAGATTCTTTATGAAAAGAATTCAAACAAAAATATTTTGTTTGGTTAAAGAATTTAAATCAATAGCATAACCATTTTCATTCTTTAGAGCAGAAAATACTAAGAGAGTTTTTGGAGTTAAAAATATCACACGAGTCATTTTCAAACATGACATTGAAACCATCGTCACATAATTGAGATATACTAAGAAAGTTATATTTAAGTCCATCAACGAATAAAACTTTAGAAATTAATACTGAGTCAATGTTACCAATCTGGCCTAGGCTGATGATTTTTCCTTTAGAGTTGTCACCAAAGGTGACATGACCTCCATCAACCTTTATTAAGCTCTTGAAGAATGAATAATCTCCAGTCATGTGTCTTGAGCACCCACTGTCTAAATACCATATCTTCTTGTGACAGCTCTTCAAGAAGGTCTCCTATAAAACAGATTCAAATAGGAAACGACTTTGGTACCCAGATTTTCTTGGGTCCAGATAGGTTAGAAATCAGGGCCTTAGGTACCCAAATTTGTTATATGGGTCCCATACAATTAACAGAAGCAACAGATTTTGAAAGATAAACTTTATTTGGTCTATAACCATGTGAACAACCTGTTGAAGCATATGAATTTCCAAAACTGGAACTAGCAGCATGTTTTTCAGACTTAGGAATAAATCGGGTTCTAGTGAACTGTCTCTGTCCTGGTTGGTATCCCAAACCAGTAGCATATCTAGGTGCAACTTGCTTTCCTATCATTTGAGTTAACGCATCCTTTCCATTTGTGAATTTTTCTAAATCCTTTATAATTTTCTCATTTGACAGTTTCAGTTCTGTATTTTCCTTTAGTAGTTGAGCATTCTTTTCCTTTTCTATATCAAGATCAGATTTATGCTTAACACTTAAAGCATACTGTTTCTTTAAACCTTTGTATTTGTCTTTAAGCTCATTACAGGTTTCTTCCAACATATCACAGTACTCAAATAGTTCAGATTTTGACATGTTTTCTGAATTAGAATCATCTCCAGAATAATATGAATTTAAAACAGGAGTGTCAGATGTTACCTCAGAAGTATTTGTCATGAAACACATGTTGGATCGATTCCTTTCAGAGTCCGAAGATTCTGATTCAGTAGTGCTGTCTTCTGAAGCACTCTAGGTAGCCTTCATGGATTTCTTGTACTTCTTGTCTTTGTAATCATATTTCTTTTTGAATTTTAACTTTGGACAGTCTGCTTTGATATGTCCTTTTCGCTTGCATTCATAGCAGACAACTTCATCAGTCATGTCAGCCTTCTTCCAATCCTTTTCCCATTTTCCATGTTGATCATACTTTCCTTTTTAATTCGTTTTCCTAAAGAATTTCTTTTTCCTATAAATCTTCTTCAATCTCCTGGCTATTTGAGCCATCTCGGCATCACTGTCAGATTCTGAATTTTCACTCATTGAACTCTCAGTCTCCATTTGTATTTTATCCTTATCTTTACTCTTAAAGGAAGTAGTTTTAAACGCTAAAGATTTTCTTTTGGGTTCCTCATCTTCTTCTTTATTTACTTTAATCTCTTCTTCATACATCATCAGCTTACCAATTAACTCCTTGACAGGCAGTTTTCCAATGTCACATGATTCTCTAATTGAAACGGATGTACCTCTCCATCTATCTGGAAAACATCTCAGTATTCTCATAATTTGTTCTTTTGCAGGAACAATCTTTCCGAGTGAGCTCATTGTGTTCACTATCTCATTGAACCTGAGATACATGTCAGAAATAGGTTCATCAGGCTTCATTTTGAAATTATCATATTTAATAGTATAAGTGTTTAATCTCATTTCTTTAACATTGGTTGTTCCTTCGTGAGAAACAGCCAAGGTATCCCAAATTTCAAAAGCAGTTTTACATGAAGAAATTCTATTAAATTCTTCATCTCCTAGAGCATAGTACAGATCATTCATAGCTTTACAATTATTATTATAAGCAGTCTTTGTAGGTTTATCCCAAGTAGATCTATCAGTAGTGGGAACTTTATATTCAGATTCAATAGCAGTCCAAATATCAAAAGTCATGCTTTCTAGATTAATTTTCATTTTAAGTTTCCACTGAGCATAGTTATTTCCATTAAAGAAAGGTGTCCGGTTAGTAGCAACACCCTCAAGTCTATTATCCATTATAAACAAAATTTAAAGAGATAAAAATTTAGAAATAACAGAAATTTTAAGAACTTTAAAATACAACTAAAATCACAGTTGAAAACAGAGTAATTTAGAAGGTATTAATAAACCCTCTGATACCAAATGTTGGTCGGAGTGGACACTCAAGAGGGGGGGTGAACTGAGGTCCAATTAAAATTTCTGCTAAAAACAATTTCTATTAAAATCCCCCAAATTTCAAAAACAGATTAAACTGTAGTGAATTTATACAGATTATAAAGGTTCAATTAGTTTCTCAAAGATTGATTAGTTCTCAGTTAACTTAATCTAATGATTAAATTAACTTTTGAAACTAACTTACTGATTTATAATAAATATAAACACTTGCGAGTTTAACTATCAAAGTAGCTTTGAAGAAAAATTATATTTCAAAGTAATAGCAGCAGAATATGAAATAGATATGTATTGTATGGATATAAACTTTAACTAAAAACACCGAGGAGTTAACCAAGAGGTTCAGTCTCAAGCCGAGACTTAGTCCTCTCAAAAGCTTATATAAGGATGATCCACACCCGGAATCGGGGTTCAATAGTTTACAACTGTCCAAGTCCAAGACCTCTACCACTATTATCTGTGGGAAACAAAACAACAGCAACCAGCTATCCAGGTCACACATGACCTCTACCACTATCCACAGTGGGAAAAAGAATGAAAATATAGTGAGTGAGGATTTAAAAATCCTCCAGTTAAGGTTCAGGAGACAGTGTGTGTGTAAAATACAAAAGATAACACACACTGCTCGTAATGTAAAAAGTAAGTCACAGAGATAAAGATTTAGAGATTATAAATGGCCCTAGTGATCTTCGTGCAGCTCTTGAATCCTTTTGTTAATTAGAATTCCTTCTGAGTCTTCTTCTGGTTTTTGTCTGGAAAACAGAGTACCATCTGCTTCCTTGACTTCGACGATCATCTTGCTTATCTGCTCAAAGAATGATGAGTTTTGTGTGGTTCTTCTTTAGCATAGATTGCTCGATGTATGCTCTATGTTATGGAGGCTGGTTGTAGTAGTCTCGTGAGTGGAAGTTCTCCAGTTGATCTTGGCACGTTTTGAGCTTGATCGCAAGTGTGTTCTGTGTGCTTGATCTCTTCGAGTTTTCTTTCACACACTTTTTTTTGATACATACACGATGTCCTCTTTATACCCTTTTTGTTTTTCTGAAAAGAAGGAATGATTATGCTTTCTGATCGTACTTGGTACGGTTTCCTAAAATGGCAACATAAATCATTTAATAACATTAAATGCATCAAAAGTAACAAATGTAACCGTTAGTATAAAAAACAAATAGTGTCGAGGATATAGGATTTGACTCCACAGTTCATTATAGGTAGACGTTTGTTTGTATACGTGTACAGTTGACTCGGTGTAGGGATCTTCCATCGGTATATCTTCAAACTCTTATCAGTGGCTCTTATCGGTAGATCTTATCGGTAGCTCTGTGTGTGCATCGGTAGATCTGTGTGCATCGGTAGCTCTGTGTGCATCGGTAGCTCTGTGTGCATCAGTAGCTCTGTGTGCATCGGTAGCACTGTGTGCCGTGGTAGCTCTGGCTATCGGTAGCTCTGGCTATCGGTAGCTCTGGCTATCGGTAGCTCTGGCTATCGGAAGCTCTGGCAATCGGTAGCTCTGGCTCTTATGCAAATCACATCTAATTGACTTCGAAATGTTTCAAGGCTAAACAAGGATAATAGAGATTAACATAAATCATAGATTATTTAAACATTATTATTAACTTGATCTCTGATTTGAAAGAATTAAAATGTAGATCATCAGTAATTGAGAGTAGCATAATATATGAACACATAGTTGGGATTATCAAACAGGTGAGGTCAACAGATACTCTCCTAACGTACTAGGGTGAGGGTCCCCCACAGCGAACAAACTAACGAGTCAGTCCTCCCCTATATTACTAGGGTTCGGGTCCTCTAGTCACTAAGTGGTACTACACTACCAGGTAGGGTGCAGGTCGTCGATATATGAAGTTTTACTCCCCTTCCGAATCCAGGTGTGGTTCCTTCATGAGTTGTACTCCCCTATTTGATCCAGGGTGCATTTCCTCACTTACAAAGTCATGCTCTCACATCTTCGAGTAGATATGGTGAGCAGGTCTTCCATGGGAGTTAAATCTCCCATGATTATAGGACACATCTATGAGGATCATGCCCCACCACTTGATGTGAATGATACCTAGATAGAAACTAGTGCTCCCTTGATGGACTTTGGAACGAACCACTCCTTACAAGATTGATTGAGGTATCACAGGTTAGTCTATAGTAGTGCTCCATCAACCATGTGAAGTGTTGAGGGGTGGGACTCTTCACTTGGGCTTCCTTAGTCTTGCATGGGGTGCATGACTATGATGACTAGATCTCTAGGTCCAGGAACTGGAGTTATACCCAATATATTATTCTTGATGGATAAAATTCTCTAAAACGTACCATTAAGAATGGTAGGACTATTCCTGATAGAGTGTATCTCTCAGATGTGTTCCATCAGGTATGGTGAGCTCATTGAGCATGTACTCTTGGTTTATGTTTTTCACTATGACCCTTCTATGAGAATCCTAGAATTGGTTATAAAGTTGGAACATATGCTTCTTAGTTGATATGATAAGTATATCTAGATGTTCTTTGTATATGTATTGTTATATACCTGTGTAGGCATAACTATTCATTTCATTGTTGTTTTCCTCTTGTGATTTACCTTTTTTGTTTCAAGGTCCCATACAGAGTATTGTTTTACTCGCCCATGAATGAGATTTTCCAGCACATATTGTGTCTTTTGTAGATGACTGATAGATGGACAGAGTCCAAGGAGGACCAGGACCATGTGGTGATCAGTAAGAGTGGACAGACGAGCCGTACTTCTACGACTTCAAGCAGCTACCATCCACCCAACTTTCAGGTAGCATTACTAGTGGACAAGCTTCAAAGATCATGGGTTGTACTTGTGTTCTATTTTTCTTTTGGTGGGATTGTATACTTTCCCAGATTTACTACCTTGAACTATACTTTATGTTGTACTCTAGTTGTGGTTTACTTAGTTATTGCATGCAATGTTTTTTCATTCCATTATTTTTTTGGGATGTGGTTGTGTGTGTGTTCATGTGTACAAGTAATCCCTAAAATTAATACCACTTCTGGAATAATTCCTACTATGCTAGTTTCCATCCTCTCGCCTTTTGGACATGGGATTGGGGTTGTCATGGCATGGGCCCTGTGGGATGGGTCGTGACAAATTGGTATCGAAGGTGGTCAGTTATACCTCAATGTCACATGGTCAATTGTTGTTGGTTTTGGGAAATAGTGTTATGTTATTAGAGATCATCTTTTAGGAAAGGGACTGTAGTGTTGGTGTGGTGGCTGACATATCCATAGACCAGGACTCTAGACACCTGCTTTCTGACTCGGTACATGGAAACACTTGGTTTAGGGAAATATAGTGTACATGCATCATATAAGAATGGTTCTTCTTTCCATGTCCTTCTTGATTAACCTCCCTTGATATGCTATTTTAACCATGGAACATCAGGATTCATTTTAGGATACCTCTATGATGACATCCAGATAAGACTCTATAGTGTGATTGTAATAATGATCCGCCCCAAGTGGAGTCTTCACTGCATGGAATTGATTCTGAGGCATTTCCTCTGGGTGGTGCACCAACAATCCCACCACCCATCGATCAGTAGTTACTACCAGCGCTACCAGTGGAGGATGTGTACAGGATTAGTGTAATACAGGAGATCCATAGGTACAGACCACTGAGGTTTTGAGAAGAGACAGATTCTCAAGTCACTGAGGATTGGATTGAGGTGGTTACGCGAGTGTTCCGCCTAGTGAGGACACCTCTAGACCAAATAGTGATATTTTCCATGAGCCTTCTTCATGGATCAATGTGGACATGGTGGAGATTGATGATCTAGACACATGACGAGGTGACCCTCACCTGGTTTGACTTTTAGTTCCCCTTTAAGGAGGAGTTATTTCTGATGACTTTACTCTCTATGCGTATACAGGAGCAGCTGCACCTATGGTAGGGTAGCATGATGGTGGAATAGTACTCGATGAGATTCTCGGATCTTTCTTTCCAATCTATAGATATGTTGTGGGACCCTTACTACATGGATCTGTCCTTCGAGCAGGGATTACGCCAGGAGATTAGGGCGTCGGTGACACCCCTTTGAATTCCGACGTATAATGGGGTACTAGAGCAAGCTGTATTGGTTGAGAGCTTCCTTGAGGAGGGGCAGATGGATGTGACCTACAATAGGGTTCATGAGGTAGAGGCGTCTGCTGGGGATAGAAAAATTCATGTGACAGGATCGTGACTTAGGAGACATAACCATATACGAACACATACACATGGGTCTGTGGCACAAGAGATGTTCCAAGGAGCATATCATCTATAATAGAGGCGGTGTTACACTTGCAATGGTCAGTGAAATCTTCCAGTAGATGGTCTGACCCATCATTCCACTAACAAGGAGCCGCCATATGAGCCTCTTTGGTAGAGGTATCACTTGGGGCAAGGAGTTCCTAATGTTGGAAGATGAGGCAGAGGAGATGGACAAGGAGTAGGAGGTGGTCCATGCCTAGCTCGAGGAGCTTTAGGGATTGGGTGAGGACAAATACATGCGGTAATGTCTTGTGACCAAGAAGATCAAGGAGATATTCAATGTACAATATATGTATTTTCTTTTGGCTGTCATTTTAAATAGACACAAGTGTTAGATGTTCTCCTTTTTCTATGAGTTTTTTTTGAGACATTGAGTTTTTAGTTGGACCGTAGACTTCACCCTCACACTTAGAGACTATTGATGAAGGAGTCCCATTGATCACACACTGGCGTTGGTAGTGTGACCTAACTCTTAGAGGTGATAGTTTTGGTGGGGATCTCTTAGTCATGGCATCGAGGCCTTATGATGTCATTCTGGGTGTGGAGTACTACTGTTCATACCCAGATGGACTATATTATGAAAAGGATGTGTTGTTTCCATGATGGTAAAAAGGATTTTACTTTATAGGGAATGATAAACATGGTAAGCACATAAAAGACTCTTGTAAGGTGTCATGGATGGGATTATTCCGTGGTGGTAGAGTTAGACCCACACGATTTTTTCTACAATATGGAATGGTTTCTTTCCATCCAAGATCTACTGGGATACCACTAGTGGTTGTGACAGTGTTCTTGTTTCGAAAAGTTGTGTGGTTGATGGAGGATGTAGAAAGAGGGCCTAGTAAGACCCAACGTTTTCTCGCTGGCATCCCTATTTCAATCGTAAATACCCCTGCATGTTTTGTGTCAACCCTAATTTTTTAATTCTTGTATAGGATTTAGAGCAATTCATCCCAAGGTGTATGTGAACTATGGGTTTCTATTTGTATTTATGTTAGGTTAGTGTAAAGGTGAGCCACTAGACCCCATGATTGCAGATGGATCATAATACTTGGTGATTTTCCCCACTTGTCGTAGATAATGAAACATGTGATCATCCATGCACGATGCAGACCTAGCAAGAGATAGACATGAGAGTGGTCAACCATGGTGGATCCTTGAGGTGTGTTCTTTTGATCAGTGCAGGGACCCTTGATGAACTCAATTTTCTTCTCTTGATAACATGATTTTTCTTTTTGGGGACAAAAGTCATATGGTGGGGAGAATGTAATGGGCTAAAATTCCATGTATTTTTTTTAAAAATTAAATGGGATTTTTACGAGACCATTCTCTGAGACGACATGCAATTCCAAGTCCGGGAGTCTCTATAATGGAATTTTGAACTTTTTTTATGTTTTTTAATTAAGCATGTGAGGGGGTTTTTTATCTTTTGAACTAGTACCCAGACCAATAATACAAGGGCAGCGTTGAAATCAGAACAACAAGATTCACCCAGTAAAGACATAACTTCGACCATCACAGGTCGACTAGAAAAGTTATTTTAAAAATATTTTAAAGAAAAAGTTATATAAAATAAACATGATTTATTTTATTTCTTTTTAAATTTGAAATGGTTGCAACAAAAAAATATCCAGCTGATTATAACAGAAAATCTGTTTCATTTATGAAATAGAAAACTGACGTAATGTAACTGAAACACTACAACACATTTCTCCATTAATGAGGTGTCACCACTAGATAAATAGGGTTGGATTTGAAATTTACCTAATAGATGGTAGGGGTTTCTCTCTAATGATGAACGCCAGTAAATTGAGAAGAGGCGACGATGCCTTTAGTGATCAAATCTAGGACCAATGATCGACAAACACGAATGATGATAGATCAACGATTTAGATCAAACGTAGATGAACGACGACAAAGTGGTGACATTCTATATCAGTGAAAGAACTGAATCAAGGTAGGGGATGATATTTAATTATGGCAGTTCCCATTCTTGGTTTTAAACAAAAACTGAGTATCAACTAATGAACAAGTTGACCAGCAGATCGTCAGTCTTGTAGGAGTGTATTTATTAGGTTTGACTCTGGGATATTAATTTTTTTGACCCCTCTAATGGGAATGGATTAAATCCATAAAAATTAATGGTCGAAGATTGTTCCTTGATTTGTTTTTTGTTGTGGTTATTCTTTCCTAACCCTCATCCGTGGACACAACATGAATTTGGTGCGATGACGATGACAGCGGATGGGCGAACGTGGTGTGTGAGACACCGTCAATTGGACGCTTTCCAGTGGAAGGGATTACAATGGATATTTGAGCATCGGGAAGTGAAGAGGGAAACCCAAGGGCTCTAGAGAACACTTTGGATCGAAGAATGCACCATAAAAGAGAGTTTGGTGGTCTTTGGAAAGCTTTATCAGTGCGGCTATGCCAATGGAGGTGGCTCACAGCAGAAGAGGCTGCATGCTGAACGAAAGGGTAGTGGGGGCGGCCGTGTGCTGAACAACAGGGCAGAGGGGGAGGCCATGTGCCGGATGGAATGGTGACACACTGTATTTGAGCTATAAATGACCGCCTATTGGATGCTATATGGAGGAATCTATGACCCCCGACCACAAAAATAGATGGACCCACTGCTTTGCTGAGGTTCACACCAGAAGACATGATCTTCTATGTGGATTGGTTGGATAGAGTAGCGGTGGCAGCTGAAGCCACCTGAGGAGAAAATGGATGCGGCCATTGTTGCATCTAGCCTGGGGATACCAGATCACCCTGTTGGGACTAGTTGGTCATGGTGGGTTGGGCCAAACCTGCAACCTAGTTGGTCGATCCCGTGGCCCAGCAAGTTGGGTCAGGCCCAGCTGGTCCAGGCCTTGCCCATTAGGCTGAGTTAGTCCGGGGTTGATTTAGGTGGGTCCAATCTGGTCGAACCAAACCCAGACCGAACCAGGACACATTTCTCTAAATTGGACATAACATGTAAATGAAGGATTCATTTGATGAGGAGTCTTTGGAATTGAGACCATTTGGGTCAAGAAGGTCCTTTTTAGATACTCCATATGAGTTTTTGAAAAATTTAGAGGAATTACAATTGGTTTGAAGCCTAGGATATTCCAGTCAAAGATGACTCTGGGAAGAACCTAGGTGGTTCTTATGAAGGAAAGTTAGGACAGTTACTCCATTTACTACTCAAGGAGCAGTTACTCCATATCCCATTTTCTTAATTTGATATTAAAATTCCCACATAATTGGTGATGGATCGTTTCCTTTTCTTAGATTCTTCTAGGGGTGTTACTCCCTTGGAGGACTAGGGCGTGGGTTCTTGGAGGTGTTCATGAATAAGAGTTGGTACTCCCCTGTGGGACCAGGGAGTGGGTCCCCTGACCATGGACTTGGAACTCCCCTGATATACTAGGGCATAGTTCCTACATATATAATTCATATAGAGTTGGTACACCCCTATTGGATAGGGAGCGAGTCTTCTATTGTAGGAGTCAATAATCCTCTTCAATTCTAGAGTTTGGTAACCCTAACCCAATGCTATGACATAGTTGGTACTCCCCTACCCTGCCAGGGAGCAGGTCCTCTAGCTTGGGGTCGGTACTCCCCAAACATACAAGGGTGCGGGTCCCCCATATCGAACAAACTGACAGAGTTGGTACTACAATATATTACCAATGTACTAGCCCTCTAATCACTGAGTGGTACTCCCCTATCGATTATGGTGGAGATTCTCAATAAACAAAGATTTAGTCCCCTTCCAATTTAGGGTGTGGTTCCTTCACGATTAGTACACCCCAATTGGAACCAGGGTGTGGGTCCTCACTTACAGAGTCACACAGAAATGTCTTTGAGTAGAGATAGGGAGTGGGTCCTCCATGGGAGTAGAAGCTCCATCGAATGTTCGATATAGCTGCAAGGAGTGTGCCCCTCTACTTAATGGGAATGCTATTAAGACAAGAGCTACTTCTCCCATGACAGACAGTGGCACGTGCCACTCTTTATAGGAGAAACTGAGGTATCACAAGTTAGTCTGATGTAGTGCTCCCTCAACCTTGCGTAGTGGTGAGGGTCATGGCTCTTCACTTTGGTTTCCTTATTCATTCATGGGGCACATGACTGTGATGCCTAGACATCTAGTGTTAGACACTGGAGTGGGACCTAGTATAATGTTCCCAATGGAACACATTCTATCAGATATACCATTAGGAATTGTAGGATTATACCCAATGGAGTGTATCTCTCATACGGGCTCCATCAGGGATGGTGATCTCTTGGAGTGTGTAATCATGGTTTTTTTTGTTATGCTTTGAGCCTCCTATGAGAATCCTAGTATAGGCTATAAGGTTGGACCTTTTGATTCTTATTTCCTGATATGGGTATATATTGATGTTCTTTGTATATGTATGGGAATATACCTGTGTAGAGATGACGATGATTTCTTTGTGGTTTCCCTCTTGTGCTTCACCTTTGTGTTTTTGGGGTCCCCTAATGAGTATTATTTTACTCATCCCTATATGGTTTTTCCAACACGTGTCATGTCTTGGGCCGATGACTAATGGTTTTACGGAGGCCAGGGAGGACCAGGACCAGGTGGTGTTTAGTGATAGCTGATAGACGAGGCCTAATCATATGACTTCAGGAAGCTACCCACCACATACCCTTCATGTAGGGTTCTCAAAGGAAATGTTTCAGAGACCTTGGGTTGTATATGTTTTCTATTTTTCTTTTAGTGGTATTGTATACTGTCCTAGTTTTACCACCGTGTACTTTTCTTTTTATTGTATAGTGGTTGTGGTTTACATAGTGGTTTCATGTAGTGTTTTATCTTTTTAGTCTTTTCATGGGATGTGGTTGTGTTTGTGTTTGTGTTCCAGTACTCAAGAAGATTCCTACCACTTGAGTAATAATGCCTTTGGTGGTCGTCACCAGCACCTGGCATTTGGGAGGCAGGCTTCAGGTAGTCATGACATAGGCCCCAATGGATGGGTCATGACAAATTGGTATCAAATGTGTTCGGTTCTACCTAAAATACTACGGGTAATAGTGTTTTTTGTTTTGGGAAACAATGTTAAGTGTTTCAAGTTTGGATTTCTGAATAGGGACTCCA
This sequence comes from Viscum album, assembly GCA_963277665.1. Taxonomy (NCBI): domain Eukaryota; kingdom Viridiplantae; phylum Streptophyta; class Magnoliopsida; order Santalales; family Viscaceae; genus Viscum; species Viscum album. The sequence goes on along the minus strand of OY728157.1, from coordinate 1,511,882,171 downwards.
GTGTTGGTGTGGCCACCGACGTATCCATAGACTATGACTCTGGACACCCGCTTTCTGACTCGGTACATGGAAACAATGGTTGTGGGGAAATAAAGGGTACATGCATCATGTTGGAATGGTTGTGATTTCTATGTCTTTCTTAATTTAGATCTCCAGAAATACACTTTTACTAATAGATCATCATGATTCATTTCAGGATTCCTTCACCATGACAACCATATAGGATTCTATAGTATGATCATAATGATGATCTGTAACGAGTGGAGGCTTCAGTGTAGGGCACTAATTCTGAGGCGTTACCTTTGGGTGGTGCACCAATGATGCCACTTCCTGATGATCATCAGTTACTACAAACACTACTCGTAGAGGATGCATGCAAGCTGAGTACACTACACAAGTTCCAAAGTTAGAGACCTCTGAGGATCCAAGGTGATACATTTCCTCTAATAGCTCAGGATTTCATTGAGGTGGTTACGTGAGTCTTCCGCCCCATGACTTCGCCTCTCAACCAAATGAAGAACTTATTCACGATCCATTTTCAAGTATCGGTTGGTAGATTGTGGGGATAGATGATCCAGATGCACAATGAGGAAACCCTCACCTAGTATGACTTTGAGCACCTATTCTGGGAGGAGTTCATTTTGGTGACTTTGCACTCTGTTCATATACAGGAGATGCTGCACCTATGATAAGGAATCATGACGGTAGCAGAGTACTCCGTATGATTCATGGATCTTGCTCACCACTATTAAGATATGGTGTGGGACCCTTACATTAGGGCCTGAAACTTCGATTAGGGACTACACCGGGATATCAAAGCATCAATGATACCCCTCACCATTCCAAAATATGTTTGGGTACTGGAGAAAATCATAGGGTTTGATAGCTTCCTAGTAGTGGAGAAAATGGATGTGATATACAGAAGTGGTCCCGAGGTAGAGGTGTCTGTTAGGGCTAGCAGATGACATGAAACAAGGTCATGGCATAGGAGACATACACATATCCGAACACAGACACATGGATCTATTGTGCAGGAGAAGTGCTAAAGAGAAGATCACTCAAAGAAGAAGCGGTGCTAAGATTGAAATGGCTGGGGACATCTCTCAAGGGATTTTCCAACCCGTCATTCCACTGAGAGAGATCCAGAAGACAAGCCTCCTTGTTAGAGGCAACTCTTGGATAAAGGACTTTCAAAAGATGGAGAATGAGGCAGAGGTGATGGATGAGGAACATGATGTGGTCCGCACCAGGCACAAGTAGTTGGAGGGCATGGAATAGGATAGCTACATGTGGTCATGTATTATGACCAAGAATCTCTAGGAGATATTTGAGGAACAATTAGTGTCTTTTCATTTCTATTCCATTTTAAATAGACACAAGGGTTGGAAATTATCCTTTTTCTGCAAGTTCTGTTTGAGACGTAGAGGTTTCGGTTGGATTGTGGACATGAACCTCACACGCAGAGACTCCTACTAGAGGTGACCTATTGATCACACACTAGAGATGGTAGTGTAACCAGACTCATAGAGGTGAGAGTTGCTGATTTAATCTCTTAGAAGTGGCGTTGAGTCCTCAGGATGCCATTCTGGGTGTGGATTACTACTGTTCATATCAGGAATTACTGTATTAGGCAAAGGATGGCATGTATATATGAAGGAAAAGAAGCGTTTTTTCTATACAGTGAAGGGGAAAATAGGGTAGCATAGGGAGGAATCTCGTAAGTATTCATGATTGGGATCATTCAATGGTGGAAGAGTATTACCCCCATGATGTTTTCTATAGTATGAATCGGTTTCATACCATCCACTCTCAGCTCTGATACCACTAGTGGGTGTGATAGTGTTCTGTTTTTTGGAAAGCTGTGTGACCACTAGAGGGTATAGACAGAGGGCCGAGTAAGTCCCATCTTTCACTCATGGGTAGCCATGTTTTGTTCTTAAGTACCCTTACGTGTTTAGCATCAACCCTAAACTTGTAATGCTTGTGGAGGATTTAGCGCAGTTCATCCAATGGTGGATGTGAACTATGGGTTTCTATTTGTATATTCCTTAGGTTAGTGTAGAGGTGAGTCGATACACCCTATGACTATAGATGGATCATATTTATTGGTTCTTTTTTCCAACTTATCATTGATAAAGAAACATGTTCTTGTCATTGGATGATGTTGACCTAGAAAGAGTCGGATAAGAGAGTGGTCAATCTCAGTGGTTCCTCGAGGTGTATTCTTGTGAGGAGCACATGTAACCTTGATGAACTATGTTTTCTTCCTTTTAGAATAGGCTTTTTCTTTGGAGGTGTAACATTTTCTACGGTGGGTAAAATTTAATGGCCATAATTCTATTTTTTTAAATTGAATGGGTTTTTTACGAGACTAGGCCCTTAGAAAACACATAATTTCGAGGTCTGGAGTGTCCAAAATTAATTTTTGATCTTTTTTTATGTTTATTAATCAAATGTGCGAGTGGGTTTCTCTATCTTTTGAACCAGTGCTCGGATCAAAAATCTGAGGGCATCGTTGAACTCAAGAAGGAAAATATTCTCCTAGGAAGGAGTTAAGATCGACCAGTATAGGTTGAACAGAAAAGTTATTTTATAGTATTTTAAAGAAAAAGATAAATAAAATAAACAAGATTTATTTTTTTTATTTGAAATTCGAAATAATTACAATGATACCATTTTCAACCCGAGCATAGTAGATACATTGTTTCATTTATGAAACAACATAACGGTGAAAAGATGAAATGTAACAGAAACACAACTACTTGTTTTTTCATTAATAAGGTGTCGGGGTTGGAGAAATAGGACTGGATCTGAAATTTCACGGATTAATGGAAGAGGTTTTCTCTTCAATGAAGAATGATAGTGAATGGAGAGGTGGATAAGACACCTTTATAGATCAAATCCAGGACTGAAGATCAACAAACACCAAAGACAACCGATCAATGATTCAGACCATACGTAGAAGAATAATGACAACGTGGATACATTATTCGAATGTGAAAGAACTGAATCAACGTAGGGGTTTTTATTTAATACCATTCTTTCTTCATTCATTGTTTTAAATGAAAACCATGGATCAACCCATGAACAAGTAATCTCACAGATCGTTGTTCTTGCGAGATGGTCTTTATTGGGTTTGACTCTGGGAGATTAATTTGTGTTTTTATTCTTCTAATGGGAACTAAATAAATCTATAACTAACAACATTTGAGGTTCCTTACTTGATATTTTCCAGTGGGGTTTTTCTCTCCTTACCCTTGTGCGTGGACATGACACAAAGTTGGTGCGAAGACAATGGCATCAGTTGGGCCAATGTGGCGTGTGAGACATCATCAATCAAGATATTTCTAGGAGAAGGGATCCCAATAGATAATTGAGACACTTTCAGTGAGTAGGATGACTCGAGGGCTCTGAAGCACCCACTAGATCCAAGAACATACCACCTGAGCATGTACAGTGGTCCATAGAAAACTCTGCAGGTGCACCGATGTCGATGGTGGTGGTTAGCGATGGCATTCTGTGGTTTACCGAGAAGAGGCATCCTCTTGGTGACCACATAGAGGAAGCTTCTACCACTGGATGCAACAAGATCTGGACCTGTGGATTTATTGTGGGTCATGCTTGATGACATGGTATGCTATGTGAACTGGTTGGTTAGAGTAGTGGTGTCAGCTAGCACCTCTTGAGAAGAAAATAGATGTAGCCATTTCCACATCTGAGTCATGAAAAAATGACTGATGTAGTGGGCCGGTCTGGTCCTGGTGGGATGTGTTGGTCCCATTGGGATGGGTCAGACCCTGGGTGGGTCGTGCAGACCGGGTCGGACTGAACCTTGACCCAACCGGCCCCCACTTCACTAAAACTACCGTAACTTCTAAATAGATTGTCTATTTGATGAGGCATCTATATGTTTTTGACCCTTGGGATAAGACTGAACTTTTGAGATACTTCAAATGAATTTTTGAGAAATTAGAAGGATGGCCTATTGGATTGAATAATATGCTCTTCCGGTGCAAGAAGAATTTGGCTAGAACTGGGGTGGTTCTTATGATGGAAAGTTAGGACGATTACTACTTTGATGAATCAAGGTGGGGGTACTCCTTATCCATATTATTATGTAGATACGAGACTCCCCATGTCATGGGTGTGGGTTTATTTTATTTTCATAGTTTCCTCTGGGTGTGTTACTCCCCTGAAGGACTAGGGTGCGGGTTCTCAGAGTTGTTTGTGAAGAAAGTGTCAGTACTCCTGTGTGGGACCGGGGAGAGGGTACTATAACTTTGTAATAAGTACTCCCCTAAAGTATTAGGGTATAGGTCACCCATATCTAACACATATAGAGTCGGTACTCCCCTACCGGGTAGGGAGCAGGTCCCCTGTAGGATTCAGTACTCCCCTTATGTTTCATGGTACAGATCCTCCTTATGCAGTGCTATGGAAGAGTTGGTACTCCCCTTCCATTCCAGGGAGAGGGTCCTCTAGCTTAGGGTCGGTAATCCCCCAATGTACAAGGGTGTGTGTCACCTATGGTGAACAGACTGACAGAGTCGATAATCCCCTATATTACCAGGGTGAGGGTCCTCTTGTCACTATGTGGTACTCCCTTACTAGGTAGGGTGCAAGTCCTCAATATATGAAGTTATACACCCATATTGATTCAGGGAGTTGGTAATTTATGAGTAGTACTCCTATATTGAAACCGGGGAACGTGTAATCACTTATAGAGTCGTACTCCCCAATCTTTGAGTAGTGATGGGGATCAGGTCCCCCATGGGAGTTGGAGATCCCTCGACTATAAGACACAACTATGAGGAGCGGGCCCCTATACATGATGTGAATGATACCAAGATAAGAGCTAGTGCTCCCTCAATAGACTTTATCATGATCCACTCCTTATAGGAGCAATTTAGGTATCACAAGTTATTCTAGAGTAGTGCTGCCTCAAAATAGTGTTGTGGTGAGGGCCAGGACTCTTCACATGGATTTCTTTAGTTTTTCATGGGGTGCATGACTTTGAATACTAGACCTCTAGTTTCAGGCACCAGATATGGAGTTGTTATAATTTTCTCAATGGAGAATGTTCTCTCAGACGTACCATTAAGAATGAAAGGATTATATCTGATGGAGTGCATCTCTCAGACGGGAGCCAACAGGGATAGTGAGCTCATGGAATGTGTACTCCAATTTATTTGTTAATCTTTGAACATTTTGTGAGAATTCTGGTAATGGAAATAAGGTTGGACCTTATGCTTCTTAGTGGATGAGATGATTATATCTAGATGTTCTTGGTATATGTATGGGAATATAAATATGTATAGTTGGCCATGCATTTATTTGTGGTTTTCCTCTTGTGCTTTACCTTTGTGGTTTTGGGGTCCCCTATTGTGTTTTGTTTTACTAACCCCTGTATAGGATTTGTCTAGACATGTCATGTCTTATGAAGATGACTAAACCCTTTGATGGAGTCCAGGGAAGACCAGAAACATGTGTTTTCAATGATAGATAATAGATAAGGCATACTATAATGACTTCAAGCAGCTACCGTCCACCTACCTTTCATGTAGAGTTCTCAATAGATGAGTTTCAGAGTCCTTGGGTAGTACTTGTGTTTTGTTTTTCTTTTGATGGGCTTGTATACTAGCATGTTTTTACCAAATTGTACTTTACTTTTTGTTATATTCTATTTGTGGTTTACTTAGTGGTTTCATTCAATGTTTTTTCATTATAGTCTTTTTTGAGATGTGGTTGTGTGTGTGCATGCATACAGGTACTTAAGAAAATTCCTCCCACTTGTTGAATAATCCCTTAGGCGCTTGTCTCCTGCCCCTAGAATTTGGGAGGTGGGATCGGGGTAGTCAAGACATAGGCCACGAGGTACTAGGTGTGACAACCAAGATAATATTGATCTACATTTTTTATTTCTATTGGTATATAAGCATTGATGATTGGAATTCCTGGTTTGGTATTGATTTTTTCTAGGTAGAAAGGTGTTCGTAGAAACAAAAATATAAAAAATTCACTTATAGTGAGTAAAATGGAATAAATATATTGATAAAGCTCTTGTGCTGATGAAATTTATAGGCACGATGCTTCATATAGAATACATCATTAAGGGTTAAATTTTTTTTTTATTAGTAGTTAGTGAAAATAAAATTGAGATTAACCAATGAAGGAATATTTTTTAACAGTCTTGATCAAATTTAATGGATTTAAAATACCATTTTAAAAATAAATGGAATTTAAATAATATTTTATGTTTTATAAAATAGAGTAAGTGGTGAATAATCTTAACAAACCTTTTACAAAAGATTCATTCTATAAAATAAGGATTATAATGGAATTTCAACAATATGTTTCCAATGGATGAGGTATGGTTTTTTGTAATTGTTGATTTTTCTTCTTTTCAAAAGGGGGATAATATTCTAAATCCATGGTAATGGGATATTCTATAAATTGTGGATAAAATTTCCTATTAGAAAATACTAAATGTAATTTTTTTAATTCGATGTGTGTTGTGTGTTTTTGTTGATGAAGTTGATTTGTTTATGTGTGTTTATTGATAATTCATGTAAGAAGTGATTTATAAAATATAATTTTTGATTAAAAAACAATTATGAGAATATATTCCATATATATTTGATTAGTGTAAATAATATTTATATAGTGAAAATGGGTACATATGATATATTATTGAATGGAAAGAGATTTTTTCATTATTGATATATTTGCGAATAAAATTTATTTATTTATTCCAACACAAAATATGATTTCCATAGTATGAATGGAATGTTCCATTTTTAATATCTGTGAGTTTTTTAATTATTTTTTTATTTTCTAGAGGACTATTGAATAGTACATATTAGAGGTTTATGGTCTCAAGGATCATATAGGTAAAATATGGACATAAGGGTGATCTCACAATCATAACATGGTCCTATGTTACCTTGGAGGGTAACTATAAAAAATACGGTTTTGGTAAAAGGTGATCATATGCTTAGTGAATTGTTCCAAGATAACATAAGACTAAAACATTTTATAGGTTTTAGTTATTGTGTTCTGAATTTTTAAGAAATAGTTTAGAATATATATAATCATTTTTAAAGTCCATTAATCATCTAGGAATTTCCCTTGGGTTCATTTGGATGAAATTGGGCATTCTTTATCATCAACCAACACCATTAGCTGAAGGATTGACTAGATAAAAATTAGATTTGAGGTTTGATGATTTTTTTCTCATGTATTCTTTGATATATATATGTATCTCTCTATAACTTTCTATTTATTATTCATTGGAATGATTTATCCCTAAGAAGTACTACTCGAATTTTAGAATGTGGTTTTGAATCATGAATAGGATATCCATGAACAATAATTGTTGTATCAAAGGCTTATATGAAACGATCATGATTATTGACATCGAATCATAGCTTCCGAAATTTTCTTGTAGTTTTTATATTATTTAAAGAGATCATATTCACTTTTTATTGTATTTTAATTCCATTATGAGGGATCGGTTTGATATTATTTATTTTATTATTAGTTTAATTATCAAATATTATTTTAAATTCTTTGATAATAATTAGTATTTATGGATTTATTATACTTCAAAATTATATGGTTTTGAGTGAAAAAATTAGAGTTTTTGAGAACCACGTTTTTATTTAAATTCTAGGATTTGAGTTTTCAAGGTGTTTTGTAAATTGGGGGTTCTATGTATCATAAATTAGTTTAATTTATTATTTTGGGTTTTTTATGTATCATAAATTCATGGAATTTATGAATTGGGTTTTTTTGGACTTCATGTTTAAATCATTTATGTGAAGTAAATTGGATTTTTGAAACATAACATGATGTGTTAAGAAAGTAACTAGGAAGAATAATGTAAAAATAAAAGGATCGGTTAACATATGTATATGGGTAGTTCTATATTTTTTATGAAAAAATTTTACATTTCATGAAATTTAGAAAAAACATAGGTTTCTGATGATCAAAAGTTGGTGTATGAAGGGATCATTGTTAGTAGTTTATTTTATATTATTGTCTATTTCTCTTGTATCCTTTTATATATATATATATGTGTGTGTGTGTGTGTGTGTGTGTTATTTGTTGAATTTATATTGTATTTAAAATAATAAAGGATACCTTGATTGAAAAAATAAATAGTTTTATTTTTTATATTGGCTTTTTTAGTTGTATTTGAGATAATTTTTTAAATATTTTAAATTGTTATAAATGGAATTTTTTACAAGGTCTAAATTTGTTATATATAGGATTTTATGGGAATATAATGTTTTTTATGTACTAGTGGGCATCACTACACATCCCTACCCATGGATCTTTTTATGGGAATCAATTTCTTATTTCCTGATGTATGTAAGGTAAAGAGTATGATTTTATTAGGTGATAGATATTAAGAGTTAAGCAGGAAGTGTATGTGGTGGTTTATTTTCATGAATCACAAGCCTAGTTTTACATTCACATTGAATGTTAATTATATGTTTTTTTCATGTTAGTATTTTATAAATGTGTTTTTTTTAATTCTCTATGCACTCTGTTTAGTTTTATGACTAAATTATATTTTGTCCTGATGTTTTTTTGTAATTGAAATTTTTTCTTATATCATATATTTGGCAGTTTATATTATAAAAAATAATTCCTTATCAATTATATTTTCTCGTAAACATTATTTTTATACCTCTCATGATTAGTAAATTCACCAAAGGCCAGGTGGATGTTCTAGCTCAACCTGAGGATCTAGTATCCTAGCTTATAGTCATTTCAAAATGGAATCAAATCTATATTTAATGAAAATTTATTTAGATGTATATAGGTGTGGAGACTAGGGAACTCAAAACTTAAGTGATACCCATAAAGAATTAATAGCTCACATCTTCATGGTGATAATTATGAGACATGGGGGGTTTATTTTAGACATATTATTAGAAGGATTACTTCTAAGACATTGATATATTATTCCCATTTTTCAATAATGATAGGTATAGAACAATTTTTTTATTCATTTATAATGATATAAGTGACAACCCGTCTTAGTGGGGCCCATTATGTGACTCCCCAAGACCTACTCAAATAGGCCATAGGCTAGTGACTAGCACTGATTAGGCATATCAATAACATGTGATGTGTTAGATTAATTACTTGTACACACACACATGAATCTCTATGTATAACAAATAAAAAATGCAACACAACCGAAATAAACTAGGAATATACACATCTAATCCCATAAATAGAGTAATAAATTAAGTAATGAAAAGTATACAAGGAAAAATAAAATCCAACCCTAATGAATCTAAAAAAATTCCATCCTAAAAGTAGAATGGGGACAGCTATTAAGATACCATAGGAACTCACCTTAATTTTTCTGGTCTCACTAAGCACCACCTTGTCGGGGTCCCTCTAGGACTGTGTCAAAAGGTCGATAATCTAGGCAAGCCATGTCATGTGCGACCAGAACCCATGTAGGGGTGAGTATAAAAATACCCAATAGGACACCCCAAAACCATAAATCATATAATAAAGGAATACGAGTCATCTATAGACAGTTATATATCTATAATTAATATAACAAAAATGTCCACATATACTCAACAAAAAAAACATAATATAAAGGAAATTTCACAACCTTAATTCCATCCTAGGGTTCCATAATAAAAGTCCCACAAAGAACATGTCTGGGAGAACATAATCTATGATTATGATATCACTGATGATGTCCAACCAATACGTAATTCTCATCGGGTATCACCATTAAAAATATATGCTCGAAGTATGAAGAGATATGAAACAAAACTAACGATCACTCCTAAGGCCCTCAAGTATACCAAACAATCATTCTAGATTAACCCTCTATGTATAGGATCAATACACACAAAGTATTGGTCACAATGACACCAAGAACTCCACCTAGGGAATGAATATTAAAAGAGTATCTCACTTTGGGCCTCATAGAAGGATTACAAGAACTCTATCTAAGAATTCATGCTAAAGGGGTCACTATCTTATGTGTAGGGAGCGATTCAATACTACCCCTCAATGAATGGATATAGTTAAATCTCTCTAGTTATTATTGTACAAGATGTAGAGAAAAATCAGTTGAAACCAACGTTTATAGAGTACATGGTCCACAGAAGGTGTACACACTATGTCTCTTCATACATGGATCCTGCCTAGGTAAATAATACCATGTTTGTGTCCATATAGAAGTATACATCATGCTGCTTCTTGTGTACTCTTCTCAGGTACTAGTAAATGGCTTAGCATATGTACATATCGATTTCCGGTGTCTGGGTAGTGGTATAGATTTTGACCATGGGCATATACCTCAAGCCGTATCTGTATACCCTTTGAGGTATACACCGATACATCGGGGAGGGGTCACATCACTTATGAAATTATAACAATTTGTATGATACTTAACACTAATCTAGTATCCTATCCAATACTGGGAGGGCCCTATAGACTATGTAATCCTGAAGTACATAACATGTGTTATATGATTTTCTAGAAATCCAGATCTATATTCCATACACATTCTCCATTACACTGGCCAGAAATCCAACCAAACCTCATGCTAGAACCTTGAGATGTTGTCTGCTACACCTTGACATCCTCAAAACATAAAAAACCATCTATCAAATCCTTTTGGAAACACCTTTTAATTTCATTATTCATTGCACAATGAATAAAATTAAAACCACATATCTACATTATCTGATCTACTATCGCTTCCTTTGGTATACCACATACATGTTATGCAGAGAGAATATGTACAATATCAAATTATTTTACCAAGAAATGGTTGGACAATGATCTATTTCTTGGTGTATATTGAACCATGGCCTAACAATAAATTAAAGTGATGAAAGAAAACAATTAAGGAGAAAAACAGAAGGAATAATCATGATTAATGGACCTCAATACATCTCTATGTCAACCTCAGTTATTTATATTATAATTATGATCAAAGAGACAAGTAAATAATCACAAATAAATTTACACAAAAAATATCCCCACAGACAACCAATCTTGAAGAAAACTGATCCATGAATTAATCCATTGGTAGATTTATTTGTATTAGTTATATAAATGTATAATGAAGAAGAATCCAATAAAAAATTTCTAAATTGATTCTCATCTATCACTAATGAAAATCGGAGCCACGCCATGATTGTTTGTGAGATCCTCTAATTCCATGTCAGATTGATAGTTGATCTCTGATATGGTCATATTTTTCTAATAAAATCTACCTCAACACTCTATTATGGACGTATGGATCTATAATTTCTTGTGGATAAATCTAGGAATTCCCCACAACCATTTTGATATAGAATAGGTTAGGTCATTGCATCAAAAAAAATAAATTATAAAAATGTAATTAATTATTTTATTAATTTCACACCGTTAATGAATTTTCCACAATCTCCCAGCACTGATAAAGAGTATGTTGCCCTAAAGGTAATATATCTGTTCTAAAATAAAAAATTACCTTATATTTTTTACCCAGGACCCAATTTATAAATTATTCAATTTTTTTTGGAAAACAACAGACTTGTGCTATTTAATAAATTTCATACACTTATTCAGAGAACATCTAAACTCAGAGTCGAATCTTTTCACATCTTCTAATCTAAATATTAATCTATAAAGTTTCCTAAAATAATAAATAGAATGTATGAGTCACTAAATTCTTTCCACCTTTGGGATTTACATTCCAAAAATCCAAAACAAGTTGATAAAAAATAGATATAGGAACTAATAATTAATGTAATCCTCCCACTCCGAAGTGATATTATGAATATTCTAGTGCTCCCATTGGAAACAAACAAAATGAATTACTCATCCTTGCCAGATCCAATACTACCGATACTTAGTATATATCGACAACTTAGTAAATTAGTCTCCATCCTCAATGTCCAACTCAACCAATTAGATAATGTGTGATGGGTCAAGCACATACCTCCTCAGTAGTAACACATTAAAGACGTCGTGGACCTAGTCTTACTATGATAGTATAACTAATAGGTACACAACCTTCCCAACTCTATAGAGTATCTTGAAAGGGAAAATTATACTTGGAGATAACTTTCCGATAGAGAAAACACTCTGTAATCCACATCGGTTGGAATCCGGTAGAAACATATGGTTTCCATCCTTGAAATCCTAAGGCCTCCACCATCTATATGAATAATAATTTTTATGGCTCTAAAAAATCCTTATATGCTCCTAGATTAATTGATTCATTATAGTAGTATCTCACATTAACTTTGGTCCCATAAGTGTTGACTCTCCTTTGTCAGTCCATCAAAGTGGAGTCATGTTGGGTTTCCCATACAATTTCTTGAATGGTTCCATACTACTTATGTAATGTTAGCTATTTTTGTTCACAAAATCCAATAAAGTCAGGTCATCCGCTCAACTATGAACAATGTCAAGCATGGAATCTTGCGACAAGTCATCCAGAACCTAAATGGTCCCCTCAATATATCCATCAGTCAGGGTATGAAATGTTGTTCTCTAGCGCAACTGAGTACCAAATTCCTCATTTAATCCATTCCGTAACCAAGATGTGAATAGAGAACTTGAGTCATAAATTATATTTTATGGAAATCAACAGAGATGAAATATCTCCTTCATATAGATGTGTCCAAATATCTCTACTAAAGTTTGTTATCACATAGCTAGGAAGATGGATGAATTGGTGAGTTAGTATATGAATGATGAGACAGAATTACGTTACCTTGACCTATGTGGTAAACCATTAATGAGTTATATTGAAATCTCATCCCACTTACAATCTTGAACCTCAAGGGTTGACCTAAACCCAATGAAACATAATGCTAAGCCTACACTTTCTTACAATTAAGTAATTGACAGAAAAACTATGCAACTTCATTCTTCATCCTTGGAAACCAAAATTGACACCATAGGTCCTAGTATACCTTTACAACACCAGGATGTACCTCAAAAGTAGATATATGAAACTCTCTTATAATCTCCTTCTACAAGATCACTGGTACCATTGTGCATCTAATGAAAAGAGATACATGCTACCCAACTTTCTAAAATCCATTTAGAGCATTTCTAGTGAATATTTGATTATGTGGGGTCTCATAGTTAGTATCTATAATCTATGAATCCCTAAATCTCTAAATAATTAGTGTGGAAACAACCATTTACTAGAGGTAAGATGCTCCATCTCCATCTAAATTGGATAACTACAATGTAGAAAATTTCATTGATGAATCATTCATCAATTGTGAAAAAATCTTCTAATGATAGAATCTTATACCACATCCACCTTCCCATGAGTATAAAAAAATTTAGATTCATAATCCATGTGTAAAACTATCCATATCCTATATCTCATGTTAATATTCTTTTTACAGGTGATGTACTTGAGACTCTTTTAATTTGAATAGAAAAAAAACAACTCACCCATTATATAGTGTTGCCTCTTATTTATTGCAAAGACAATCACTGATATCTCTAGATCATAGTCCGTATAGTTCATCTCATATGGTATAAAATAATGTGAACCATAGGCAATTGTGTCCTACCACAACATCAAACAAAACCATGTATTTTATTTGATGAGTTACAGAACACTACGTACTCAACACCCTCTTCTAGAAATCTGTTGATGTGATAACTCATAAATCTCTACCTCAACTCCTTAAAAGCCAGATTTCACCTATTTTTATACATGAAAGGCTTACCTATTTGAATCAATTTATTCATGGGTGATGATATCCTATTAAAATAATGTATGAATATCTAGAAATAACATTCCAACCCAAGGTTTCTTTGTACCAACATCATGATCTTGGGTGGATCCCAATCTAACACAGCCTCAAATTTGGCTAGGTCAAATTCCACATCATCTATTGATATAAAATATCATATAATGTGGACCCCCTGTATCCAGAACATTCTCTTAAAGAGAATCCCATAAGGCTTGTGCCCTTAGAGTATATTCAGAACCATTTTCAAGTGTCTTTCTTGCTCCTCCTCAGGCACCGAGTACACGAGGAAATCGTCAATGAAGACTACAAAAATTTGGTCTAATAATAGAAAAAATATCTTGTTCATGAGTCCCATTAACACCACTAGGATATTCCCTATGCCAATAGTAATCATAATGTAATCAAAATGACTTCATAAACATCTAATTTAAATCTTCAGTAAATCTATATTCTGTACTAGAAACTAGTGATAACAAAACTCGTGGTTAACCTTCGAGCTCCAATGTGACCTTCTCAACTATTAAAATTTGTCATCGATCCTCAATAGTTGATAATGTTTCTTCATGGTGACCTGGTTCAAGCATATGTCATCCCCACATAACCACAAGCTCCCTTATTCCTTCTCAGAGAATAGAAATTAGGTTACCCATGGGTGAAAATGGGGTCTAACAAAGCCTATACTCTATAACACATCTAACTGCACCCTTAAATCATTATTATCTACAATATCTATACCATATTCCGGAATAGATATCGGGGTCGTCCTATATTGTATACCAATGTAGATGTTGGTCTCTTAGTGGTGTGGTATTCCTTGAACATTCTCATAAAATATGTCTTCATATTCCATCACTACTATGGGGAACTAAAAACTAATAACATTCATTTCACCAAGGTTCATTATATCCAAATGATGAGTAATTTGTTATACCCTACTGTTCATGAGTCCATCCTATGCATCCTAGTTTTCATTTTCACCCATAATGGAAATCCTGGTCTCATGACTATGAACCAACCAGTTCCTCTTCCCAGAATAGTTGTTCTTGGAATGAACTGTAGATAGATGATCTATACATAAGATAAAGTCATAAGGAATCATCACTCCTACAAATTCATCCAAATACAAATTATTACATCCAAAATCCCAATCACACTATCAATATAACAATTTAATCAGTGAGTCTTACCAAGTTGGAGTCTCTAAAAATAAGGGTCGATCCCAGGGCTCAACCAAAATCACTATGTATTGAACAAGATAAGTTGAAATGAAGGAATGAATATAAACAATTTCTATCCCCACTAATGATAATATTTAAAAGACACATAGCTTACCTTATATCAATGCTATATCCTCTTGGATGTAACTCTCAACAACCTGCATATTCCATCCCTTTTTCTATAACTCCCAGAGCTAGGTTCGAACTATGTGGTGGCGGTGGTAATAGGTCAAATAATTTAACACGTCCAATTTATCTCCCATATCTTCTACCATATCCACCACCCTATGGTCTCGTTCGTTCCTATTACTACCTCTATCTTGATGTATCATCCATGGTATCTGTTTTATCCATATGGTGGTTCATTAAATCTCATTCAATATGCCCCCTTCCTTCACTTGTGTAGAAAAATCTCACTCTGGAATAAATGGACCCATTATGTGCTCCCTAAACAATAGAAACACTATCAAGGGACCACCTCTAAAAACATATCACACATCTAGGTCCCTAATACTGAGATCATCTCCCTATTTATGTGGTATCTGATCTTATATTACCATTACCGACAACCACTTGATGCGTCTTCTTAGCCATGAAAATCTAAACCACCAAATCTCTCTATAACACCCCAGCATAAGTAGAAATACATACCTGTATAACATTGGATTTTATGTCTCTATGAATTCCTCACATAGAGGTTTGATCATGGATGAAATAATCATGAACCATATCAATCATGTTCTTGGAGAGGATGGTAAACTTGGATGAACACTCATTTACTGTCACACAACCATGATGATGATACAAAAGATACAATATATGTAGAAACCTAATCATTTCTTTAGGGAAATACTCATTGAAATGACTATCTATCTCTAACCATGATAGAATTTAAAAATCTCAAGAATGGGCCACTAACCCTTATAATCTTCACACTAATCCATGGAGAAGTCTCACTACTAATTTCACCACCATATTAACTGGTGTACCGACCAGATAAAAAACTCATGTCACTGCCTCAGGAAAGTCCTCAAATACCTATTAGTAAGGGTATCCTCATAACCTAATAGGAATATATAGATAAAACTCATGATGTGATCTCAGCTGGCGTACCTCATCTGGGAGTACTGTGGGTACCAAATTCTTCTATATAGTTGATGGTATAGCTAGTGAACCACCTAAGGGTAATACAAATGAAAATGGTCCCTATAAAAATGCCTTATCAAATAGGGTATCATTCTCATGATCCTAATGCTGGGTCCAATATAGCATGCATCTAAGATTCATCATGAAATAAACAATATATACCATGGTTAAAGAGTATATTTAAAGAGATGACTTAAAAAGGACACGGAAAACACAAACCATTATTATATGATTCCTGTACAATTTTTCCATATAACCATTGGTCTCATCTATTGAGTCAAAAAGTAGATGGCCAGAGTCTTGCAGTATTGATATGTTGGCCACTACAACAACACTAGAGTCCATGTCCAAAAACCTATCTTGAAATACATAACACTTTCACCTGAATCCAATCTGATAGACTCTATTACTAATGTAGAATAGAATAATATTTTACTAATATTTCATGAACCTTGCCAATGGGTCCCATTCTATTACTCCCCAATCCCACCCCCAAAATTCCATGGGATGGATACTAGCACCGAGTAGGCATAACTCTAACATGGGAGCCCTTTGCCTAAGTAATTTTACACACATACACATCTATAAGGAAAAAACAATGTAGAAATGTCAAAAACTAAAATAAATCATGAATTCATACATCTAATCCCACAACCAATGTACGATATGATGAAATATAATGTTAATAAGTCCAAATACAACCCACCAAAAAAAGTCTGGAAAGAATTCTTACCTGAATGTAAAATGGGGATTTCTCTCAAGATACCATAAGAACACATATCAAAATTTTTGGTTTTACTAGGCACCCCATGGTGCTTGTAAAACATTGACTCATTAATATGGTTGATCATATTCACAAGACAAGATCTGTGTGGGAAATTCATATAACGACGTGAGTATTACAATACATAGTAGGACAACTCGAAGCCATAAATAATATATAAATAGAATACCAGTCATCTCTACAAATGTATATTTATAAATTGTATATAATATTAATATATAGATATACTGAACAAATACATATTTTATAAAGGTAAATTCACAACTATAATAAAATCCTAGGATTACTAATCAAATTTCACACATAGACCTCATCTAAGTGAACACACTCTATGAGTCTGATATCACTAAGGATGTCAGTCCGAGATGTTGTTCAATTCATGTCTATACATTAGAAATATATGATGTATGTCTGAAAAATATAAAACTAAATTGAGGATCACTCCCCAGGACATGGGATATACCAAAAACTCAATATGTATTAACCTTCTATGTAGAGGATCGACACTCATATACTGTTTGTTATGATGATACCAAGAACACCACCTTTGGAATGAAGATGAATAGAGGATCTCACTCTGGGCCTCAAATATGGATTCAAAAAACACTATCCAAGAAGTATTTCTAAACAGATCAACATATTAAATGTAGGATGTGATTTTGTAACATTCCTCATGAAATGGATATAGTGTACACATCTTAAAAAAACATGTCCATGATATAGAGAACAAGGGCTCCAAGATAACATTAATAGAGTACATTTTTTCTAGTCTAAGTAAATGTTTGGTCCCTTTAGCACTTAGTCTAGCCTGCATAAAACTAATTTTTTCCATGTCCATGTAGATTTACATGGTGAGTTACATCCCATGTACTCTACATGTGTACTTGTACATGTTATATATTGTGTACATCCTGGTTGGGATTTTCCATTTAGTAGTACACATTGTGCTAGTGGTCATGCACCTCAGACTAGGTCCCTGTACCCTCAATGGTACATGCCAAGCCATTAGGGTAGGGTCACATTCCATGAGATAAGGTCACAAACCATGAGATCCGTAACATTATCTAGAAAACTTATCCTCCACTAAGAGGTCCTCACACACCACATAATCCCAAATTACTTATAGTGTGTTAGCAATTTTTTTAGAAATCCATATATGTATTTAAAAACTATTCTCCACTGTTCCAAATAGAAATATAGTGGAATATCATTCTAAAATCTTTGGTTGTCTTCATCTAGGCCTTTCTATCATAAAAATAGTTATAACCGGGTATCACCTTCTTATGGATAACCCTTCAAACGTCATTGTTTTTTGTATGCTAGATAACATGAAAACTGGGTATCTATATCATCTAATCCTCTTACACTTCCCTCATCGCACCACCGTCACATTATTTTCATCCCATATCTACAATATAAAATCATTACAATATGAAATGTGTGCATATCAATTGATATCATGGTTGATGTTAAACCACAAGTAAATGAAGAACACTGGTGATCAATGAAGTAATTAAGGGAGATAACATAAGGAGAAAAAATTATTGAAAAAACTCAATCAATATTTGTTTTAACCATGACTCATTTCCAATAAGATGATGATGTGGGAGATAAAAAATAAATAGGAAGAAATTTTTCCTAAAATGATTCCCACTGATAACCCAGCTCACAAGTGAATGATCCTCGAATTAATCTATTAGTCGATTATTTAATTTTCATCATATAAATAGAAAACAAGGACCAATGAAATAAAAAAAATTCCTTAACTAGATTTTTATTGATCCCTAATGAAGAATAGATCTTCCACATGGTTATTGGAACTATCCTCTGATTCATTCTATCACCTGTCATCGATTTTCAATCTGGTCATCATCTACCAAGGGAATATCCTTCAACACTCATCAACAGTCCTCCAGATCTCTAGGTTTTATCATAAAATCCTAGAAATTTTATATAACTATTTTTTGTAGAAGATTTTAGCTCTCTACATAAATTAAATAAAATAAAATAAAATAATTAATCATTTTATTCATTTCACATGCGTGATGAATTTTCAACAAATTCCCAGACAAATAATGGTTATATTATTCCTAAGGCAAAAAACACATTTCGACTCAATGGTTCCCTTATATTTATAACATTAGAACCTATTTAGAATTTATTAAACTATTTTTTTTAAAAAAAGTCCTGATTATTTTATTATATTTAATATTTTCGAAATATTTATTATAGGAATGCCATGTCATGGAATAGTATGAATTATTAGCACCTAATATAAAAAATAATCGATACAAGATAAAAAAATAATAAATTGAAAATCCGAGTCACAAAAACATAGAAGTATAATGTTGGTTTACATGTGAATCAGGTTTTCATAAATAGTTTTCTTACATTAATGTTGGTTTAAAGGATATTTAAAAAGGATTTATAATTTTTTTTTCATTTTCATTAATTTTTAATGAAATTTATTACCAAAATTTGTCTGTGATTTTGTGGTTATAAAATCAATATAGAGTTAAAAGGGCCTCATAGATAATTAAATTACTTTTTTTTTCTAATACTGAATTTCAATATAATGGGTTATAATATTTTCCTTCATGGATTTTGGGTTTAAAAGATTCCATCACGTTGATAACTAATTAATAATAGATATTCTAGTAATATAAGAGGTGATTATGTAAAAAATAAGGATATAAGAATATAGATGTGTTCTAAAACTCATAAACAATATAGTTTAATTGATCCAAGCACATTGGAATAGGATAAATATGGAACTGCATACAGAAGTGGATCATACCATTGAGTTTTAGAATGAGAACCCTAGTCTCTTTAGGGGATACAATACATTGAAACACATTGATTATTGTTAATATAAAATAAAAAAACATATATTTTTATTACCATTGATACCTAAAATTTCAAGGGCATAAATTTATTTCTCAACTCATCATATCATATATTTTTGGAGATGATCATTTATAAGAAACATGATGAGGGTTTGACATGGGTTAAATTATAATAAATTTTTAGTTTGTGGCTTCACACATACATGGTAAAGATAAATAAATCTATTGGGTTCCGGTATATAGAAGTGGAAACATTAATATATATTGGAGTAAATTTCTCTCTATAAAAGAGTAGATGTACCTTGCCCTAGAATTGATAATGAATGATATTTTTTTGTGATATATTGAGATGAATATTTTATAAAATATTTATTTAATGGTGATTTTTCGTGATTTATATACCAATGTTGTAGTGCTAAATAATACATTGTAATATGTGGTAGACATTATGAATGATAAAGCTAAAAAATCATTCATTTCCTATCTTGAGGAGGGTATACATTTTTCACAAGGAAAAAAGTAGAAGATGGATAAATATACATGTGAATAAAATTAGAAAAAAAATTTAATCATGAGAGATTCTAAAGGGTGGATGTAGCCATGGTGCTACCTAGGTGGTAGCATGGAATAAATTAAGAGGGACTAATTTAAAGAATCATAGGACATGTTTTCAATGTGTGAATCTTAGCCATATGAATATAAATTTTAATTTTTTCACTCATTTTGGAAGCATTAGAGTTTATAATTAAAATATAGGATTAATTATCTTTATTGATAATTTTAATCAAGTTATGGATGATTTTTAGAAATGAAATTATTTTTATTATCATTGGTTTAAGTCATAGAGAAGAATGAGGGATGATTTTTATATGGAGGACATGGCATGTGATTCTATGACTAGAAATATATTTGTGACATGTACTATATTTATTTGTTCTACTATGGTCTCCCCTATATTTGATATGGGTGTATATATTCAATATGATTAATATGGGTTGTATATTAGTTAAATTTACAAATAGTGTTTGTATCCAATTACTTAATGATCTATATTCTTCTTGGGGAAACAATTTAGTTGTAATTTTTGTGTCCATTTTGTTTCATTTTGATATTTGATTTGCAATTAATGTATGATTTCATGGTTCTATATGTTTATGTGACCCCAAAATTTCATACATAAATATTCAATCTTATTAGATAATATTCATTATATTACAATATAATCAACACAAGAACCATAATAGTTTAATGTATTTTGAAACCTAGCCATGTAAATAATCAGTACATGAAATGTGTACATCATGTCTCACTTAGTTATTTAAAACTATCACAATTCGTCGAAAATTTATAATAAAACATTTATTCACAACCTAGGGAAATTAAATGTAATAATGGGTGAACTCAGATGATTAATAAGGATAAAAAAGTGAGATATCAATGATCATTTAATCATAATGTTGAAACTAGTATTATTACATTAGATTATAATTTGAAAACCATAACTATTAATTTGTATATCATAATCCTAAGTCATGGAACAATTCTTGATAGTTAATAATACATGAATTATAAGGTAATAAAATAAAATGTACCATCGGAGTATAACATTATCATAAGATGTAACTCCCTTACCCTAGTTTCCCAAAGTCGGTGCATTATTACGTACCATTGGCATGATCACAAGGGATCAAATCCCGAAAGACTGGTTAGTTTAGTATCCTTGGTAGTACTATATACATTCATAAGTTTTACATTACATTATAAAATGAAAAAAAATCAAAATTGTCTCCATTGACCACATTCATATCCCTTAGACTATCCATGCAGGTCAGTCATAATATACTTCTTCACATCTTGGGAAAAATAAAACATAGGAAGGGGTGAGATTAGATGCTCAGTAAGGATAACAATATAATGAAAACATTCATAAATATGCATAAACATTTAAGGAAATGTATAAGACTGAAATATAAGCCTTTTAAACATAAACTTATGAATAATATATCCAATATAAATCAAATAATTCCATTTTATTATTCAAATGGATTTTCTGCAAGTCAAATAAACACATGAAATATTAATAACCAATTTCAACATGATGGAATGCATAATTCCAGACTTCATAACCACATAGTCAAGGCCTTGTTCTAATACTAAAAATAAGATTTTGTCAAGGCCTTGTGCCAAGACACTAGTTTTTATCATGATACATACTGATACATCAAGGATCTATAGAGGGCTCCACCCGTCACTAACTATGTCCAATGCATTCATTATATGAAAAGGCTTAAACATAACATAAACATTCATATTAAAACTTGCATATGACATGTAAATAATTTATCCATAAACCATGAATGGTGTAAAAATAACACATCAATAGTCAAAAATATCACAAAACCTTCAATACAATATTGATTTTTTGTATCATAATAAATCAACTTCATACAAGCCTATAATCCATCAAAGGATGTTAAAATAGATGGAATCAAATTTTTTTACAGAAATATATCTTTCTATTTCGAAATAATTTAAAAGTAATATAATTATAAAAGAAAAAAATTATTTTGAAAATATTATTATAAGCATGTATGGGAAGCTTCAACGATGTTATAAAGGAGGAAAATAGCTGCACCAGCCGTATAAGTTAAGAAAACACATTCTAACCTTAATTTTGTTGAAAATGTCATAAAGTACCTTGTTTGGAAGATGATAGAAAGATTCCTTTCAAAACATATATGGTCAAATAAGGGTATAAATGAAATTAACCCATATTCTACAAAATAGTAAAATGTTTTGAATTATATTTTTAAAAAAACATGGATTTATATGACAAAGAGGTCCCAATGGATACTTATGTATTAATAACCTTAGATAAGTAAAGAGATTGTAGAATTAACCCTAAAATTGTAATTTTCCTTCGTAAATGGTATGTTAAACTCCTATATAATAGTTAAAACATTGATATTAAATATAAAAGAACTATATACATAAATATGATATCATATATGATCCTCTAATATTGCTTTGTTAATAATATTTCAATAGTATCATCATTTCAGGTGTTAATTGATTCGTTTTCCTTTATATACTTGGTTATATAAGCCTTGTCTGTTATGGATAGAATGTATTTGATTCGTATACAAAATGATATTATGTTGAAAAAAAATATTTTTAATGATAAAATGAAAATTATTCTTGAATGATTATGATGGGGAATGAATCTTATCGCGTTCGTGGAGACAGTAATCTGTACGTAAACACGAGCAACAATATCCTAATATTGATGGTGAAATAATATGTAATTGGATGGTATATCATATATACAGAATCATAAACATGTTATATATATTATTTACATCAGTTATAATCTTTATTATAAACATCCAAATAATTAAGTTTTTGAATAATAAACTACACCACAATGTGGAGATGGTAAGCCGTACGTACGCATGTATGGTGAATTTTTCATTTATAGGATGTATAGAATAATGAATATGGATGTACCATATTTATAATAACATAAATGTTTTTATAATTCACTTGAGTAATTATATTGGTATGGAAACAAAAAATAAAGAGGAAGTGGAAGAAGAAAAGAACTTGAAAGAGGGTGGTGAAATTATTATCTCTTCTGCAGGTGTTTTCTTTTGAGTAGATCAAAAGGGATCCTTAGGTTGAATTTCTGATAAAATCAAGGAATATTAGTTGATTTTAGGGAAGTTGGGAGGATATTTGGTCCAGGGTTTGCTGAGAAAAATGGCTTTGGAGGTGTGAAATTAAGAGAGGGGAAATTAACCTTTTATAAGAGAGGTGAGGGTCACTTTAGGAAAAGATTGAAATATTATTTTATAATAAAATAATTTTCAGTTTCTAATGGTTATAAAATAAATTATTTCGAGGATAAGGTGGGTATGGATTGAAAACTTCTCCAAAAAAATTAGGTTTTAGATAGGTTTAGTGTCACGAACCAACCCGAGTCGACCTTGAACCGGTCACCCGAGCCGGTCCGCGGCATGGCCTGAGGGGCGTTGCCGATCCTCCCGGGCTGGCGATAAGCGCCAGGGCATCAAAGAGATAATGAGGGAAAAATTTCACCCAATGAAAATAAATAGAGCAGCATAATGAAAATAGAACAACACAAAGTAAATAAACAACATGGAAAGAATGAACAAAAAAAAACAACAACTAAGATGACCATGACAAAAAAAATTCCTCTCGACTTCGAGAGGCGCTCACTAGTCCACAACCAAATCTCGCCCACAACGAGAGAGCTCAAGTAAACCTTCAACATAAACTAAAAAAAAGAAAACACTATAGGTGTGATTATTAAAACTCATTAGGCATGCCCAATAAACTATTCCCAACGCACTACCTTTAAGTAAAGAATTTATCAACTTCAGGTTTGAACTAAATTATATAAAATATTTGTTTCCACACACACTTTCATTTCTAAAGCATGTAACCATCCATTGCCCTTTTTAATTTAGAACAAGTTTAATGTTGAAAAAAACAGGTGCATTGAATTTTTAAAACATTTTTTGCAAACAATTTAGAAATCCTAACTTTAGTTGTTAGTGAAAAGGAAAATCACACACAACACACACTAAGCGAAATTGTAAAAGTGGCACACATGGGCCAACAACCAAACTTGACCTCTCAATCTTCCTCCAAGAACAAATAAACACTAAAAGAAAAATGGGTTGACCCTAGGAGATCGTGAACAAACTAGGACATACTATACATGTGACTCATCCTGAAGGTATGCCTACTCTCGATGACGTCATAACGCCCAAATGCTCGGTATAGCCCTACCTGGCCTAACTGAGGGGCCCAATCCCCTAGCGGCTCCAACCACACTAAGGGCCACTAGCCAGTGCGTAATCTAAACTAGTCCAGCAATCTTTCTCCGAGAATTCACTCCTTATGCCAGGTTCCCATGTCAACACATATAATAAAAGAGGGGTGAGTCAACAATGCTAATCAATCAGTCACAATGAAAAAACATCACATAAATCTCACGCAATCAAAGCACACCAAAGATCACCCCTAAATGGGTTTTCCAAAATAATTTATTTTATTAATGTGCCAAACGGGCCATCACAAATTTTAAAGAAAAACCTAATTTTTCGAGAAATCCCAGAACATTTATTCAGAAGAAATCAATTATCATTAAAACTAAAAGTACATTTGAAATTCTGTGAATTATGTTTAATGGCCAAACAGGCATTCTTTCAATACTGGGTGTCCGCTCGTAAAGAAAATTTTTCAAGTGTTCGGTATAAAATAAACGGCTCTTTTCACACCAAATAATCGTATAAAAATTAATTATATTATATTATTTCCAATTTATTAAAATTAATAAAACATCAAGAAATTAATAAATTCTAATTCTAAAGGTAAGTGCAGTGGGGGACCTACCTCAACTCACAGCTCGAACACAGTGACGCGACAAACCTCTCACAGACGTACAAGTACGCGCAAGCCGATGACCATGGTGTCGCGGAGTCACCTTTCCAACACGCTGAAATAAACGCACAGAAACTAAAAAAACATAACCACTTGACATACAACAATACAAACAAACAACCCGTGTAAAAGAACCACCTAGACACAATATCAAAACCTACTTTGCACCATCCACACTATTTACTAAACCACCCTAAAATTTATGAAATAATATTCAAATCGTAACTCGCAAATTAACACAAACAAAACTCATTTAAAAACAAGTTTTTGATCAAACACACACCTACGTCCTTCTAAAACCTAAGTAAACCACATTCATGGTGAAATAAACCAATTACACAATTTATAAAAAAATCAATTAAACAACTCATGGCTAGTTTCCATAAAAACACATCTTCATTCACATGATCATGTTATAAGATATAAAACCCAAAATAAGTTCATAAAAAAAACTAAACTTCACAGAAAACTCATTAGTCACAAATTTTCCAAATTAATTATCAATGTGAAGAAATAGCACTAACCTCACACCCTTGCGTTGGCGCGCTCGAACAGAGGGGTCACACAAAAAGGGAAACGGTCGGCACGATGACATGGTGCATGTGGAAAACCACAAACTCTGTCAACTGCGGCACGAAGACTAATGTAGTTGACAACAGAGTTAGTTGGAGCAGTGGGGGTGGCCGAGATGTGTGGCGCAACAACAGGAAGATGAAAAAAGGGGTTGTGCGGGGATAGTGCGGCCAAGAGGAATGGTCTCGGGGTAATTCACTGATGATTTGGTGGTGTGTCGGGCTGGAGATTCCTATTAAAACTGGAAATGAGGGCGTGTGGTGGCCGGAGTAGTGCCAGCTGGTCGGAGCTACACCAGAAGGAGGGCATTCGGTAGAAGGGATACTCATTGGCTTAGTAGGGGGCACCCGTAGGACTTCGCTCCAGGAAACATGGGATGCACTAGGGGGACTCATGTGGGACAATAGGGGTAAGTCAGACAAGGTCGCATGGACAATGGAAAGAGGCAACGGGTTTCCGGCGATGGAATTCATGCATTGAGGAGACAAGCGCCGGACAAAGGGGGGTTTTAGCGGGAGGATTCAAGGGGTGCACTGCACTATTATAAGAGAGAATAAGAGAACACGGGGAAGAGTAGAGGTTCTACGGAGAGCTGGGGTCACTTTGGAGATAGTCGAATGGAAAAGAAATAAAGAAAAATTAGAGAGGAGGTTCATGGGTCTTCTATTGGAACAAGGGGAGGGGGGGTCAGCGCTGTGGCCGGTGCAGAAAAGGAAGCCGGAGTCCGGCGAGGCTGGCGGGAGGTTGCTGGTCCGAGGTGTGGGAGACGCTTTTGCAGAGGGCTCAGTTGGGAGGCAAGGATGGACCGAGCAGGGAATGAGCAGATCAGGTGGCCGGCATGGAGGCTGGAAGCGGACTGGAGGGCACCATATGCAGGGAGTTGGGGTGATGTAGCGGACGAGGGAGGCGGGCCTTGGTGCAGGAGAGAGGTGGAGCAGTATGGTGATGCGTGGGTTGTTGGGAAGAGGTAGGACAGGAGCAGCGTGCCTAGGATGTTGCAAGGCCGAGGCGGCCTGAGGGAGAGCTAGTGGGATGGCCGAAGGCAGGAGGGGTGTCGCGCTGTGCAAAGGGGTGCGGTCGGTGCTTCTATGTGGGAGAAAGAGAGGGGAAAGCAAGAGGAGTGGGGACGCAAGAATAGGGATGGGGGAGAGAAAAAAGGAGACCCGTTAGGGTTAGGAAGGAGAGAAGGGGAAAAATAATAAAGTAAAAGAGAAAGAAAAATAAAAAACAAACAAACTAAGAAAAATAATATTAATATTATCCATAATAATAATAATAATAGTAATAATAAAAATAAAAATAAAAATAACACTTAATCCTTATAAATAATAATACAAATATGAAAATTTATAATTATACCGATAGAAATATAAATAATAATAATACCCAATTCACATTAATAATAATAATAATAAAATCATTAACAATAATAAAATTTTGAATAACACAATAAATTAAAAATTCCCTCATTTTAATTTTCCGCAGATAAGAGGATCATGACGATGTCCGGGCGAAGCCGCACGGGGTATCCAAAATGCGCTATGCCCGGGCGCTCAGCGACGTCAGCTGAAAAACGTACACTTTTAACATGACTCAAAATCTTTTTGTCCGGGACTCAACACGAAGCCCAATTTTTTTTAAAAGTCTACAAAAATAATAAAATAAATAAATGATAGGTCGGGGTGTGACAATTCTCCCCACCATAAAGCTTTATGCCCTCAGAAAGCCACAACCCGATCTAGACCCAAATATAAAACTTTTCAAGTGTCACCCACCTACAAAAGTTCAAGAGCCTCCAGTTGATTGATCCAAACAAACACCAAAAACCGATGACACAAAACTTATCCTTAAAACAAGATCACCTTAATCGTCACCAAGCAGAACCCAAACCATCTGTTTCAACAAAGGAACGAACGAACTTAAATCACCTATGAGACTTATACCTATAATCTTCATCCAATGAAACTGATTAGTGTAATCCAATCTCACCATTTACTCGAGAGGACGAACTCAAAAATAGTTGGTTCCGCACGATACCACTTACCTCCAAAAGATACATGAAAAGAAGCCCTGATACTGATATGAGGAGGCCCGAATAGACTCCCCACCTTAAGGATTGGGCTAACTCCAAATTACGTCAGGCATAACTCTGCGAGACCCGTTGTGGGTCTCCCCTCCATAAGGACGGACGAGATTAACTGAACTTGAAGACTTTCCGCACGGACCAAAAACCCCACCATAACAGTAGGGGAGGGAAAGGAAGGGCCTAACTGGTAGAGCATCCAAAACTTCCACCATTACTATATTCATGACATCACACCCCTGGAAGAAAACAAACCAAGACATATTATGTACAAAGGTTAAACCAAGGCCCTTTTCACCATTGGAAATCTCCTGACTACGCGCCAGCTTTACTCCGAGTCCTATGGCTGGAGCACCGATGATTGAAGTATCTCCTGCCTCGCAGTCAGGCTTCAGAAATCCCCAAACATAACACAAAAACAAGAACTTCCCCAAACACATTCCAATAAAATAATAGTTTTAAAAAGGTTCAACCACAACCATTCTTACAAATGAATAAAAAGAAATACTGCAAAACACTACAAAAGACGATTACCATATCCAAGAAACACTACAAAGAGGAAACCTCTAACTGATCCCCAAACATCACCCAAATCCCACTGACGGATAGAGGTGACCTTCGACGAGCAAGGTCTGGTTTCAGTGCGCTTCTTGGATACACCACGGTAGAATCGCTGTAAGTGACCCCAACATCCATAGGTGTAGCAGGGTCTCGGAGCATTCAGACACGTAGACCTCTTGTGCCCCCGCTTACCACACTGGTGAAAGATCAACACATTGCGATGTGGAGAAGAAGACCGAAGGTCTGAAGGCCTCTTGATTCCACTACCAGCACCACCAGCATCAGGTCACTTCTCACTCTTCTTATGACCATCCTCTGCAATGCTTCCCAAAGCTGGAGGGTTCACCACCTCAAGTCCTCCTGTTAACCTTGCTTGATCCAAAAATGAATTCCCCACAACATCCGAGAAGGTAGTTATGTTGATCTCCTCCACTCTCGATCAAAGCTCAGGTCGGAGTCCAGACTCAAATTTTCGAGCCTTCCTAGGATCATTCGCAAAAAACCACTGATTATACGGAACTAGATCTATGAAGTGTCGATAGAATTCCAGTACTGATTCAACACCCTAATGAAGACAACAAAAATCAATCCTTTTCCTCAGCTTCGACAACTCAGAGAAGTGTTGTTGGATAAATGATGACTTGAAAAACTCCCATGTTAGAACTTCTTGAGGCTTATTCCGAGACACAGACTTCCACCATTTCCAAGTTGGGCCTTCAAGCATAAAGGTAGCCAACTTCACCTTTAACGACTCAAGAAACCCAACAAAACTGATCTTCCTCTCAATCTTATGCAACCACTCCTTTGCCTCAAGAGGCTCTGCTTTTCCATAAAATATAGGAGGGTTCATCTTCCAGAACTCCATAACATATTCTATGGGATGATCAAATGGAGTATTTTCTAAGGGTGCTCCACCCGAAGCTCCACCTTGGGCATCCATCAAACTGTCGTGGGGGTGAACACTACGGAATAAAGAAACAAATGACATAATCAAAACATGGTCATTGCCATTTCAAATTAAACTTTTCCACAATTTCCAAAACAAAACTTTGCAAAATAATTCTTAAAATTAAAGAAGACCCGGACAAACCTCAAAGAGAAACTAGTGTCGATTGGTGACTTAGACGTATGGTTGGCGGCCATATGCCAGTCACGCCACCATCATAGGCAGCACTCTAGGGTAATGTCCTCGGCTCCTCATGGCTTTCCAGGCCCTGCGAGCTCACGGAGGGCACTTGCCCTGCTCCCATTTCATTTCCCCATAAAAAAACCATATAAAAACCAAAGGACACCAATAACCCGAACATTCAATGGTAACCCGAGGTTCGGAACGATCAAGGGTTCATGAAGTCCTTCTCGTCTGTACACCTCGAGTACCAACAATTCTACTCCTTATACCATGACAACCCCAAATAACAATGGGCGCTATGAAAAACAAGGTTCGCGCACGAGCCGACCCCCTCTGATATCATTTTGTCACGAACCAACCCGAGTCGACCCTAAACCGGTCACCCGAGCCGGTTCGCAGCATGGCCCGAGAGGCATTCTCGATCCTCTCGGGCTGGCGACAAGTGCCAGGGAATCAAAGAGAAAAAGAGGAAATGATTTCGTCCAAAGAAAATAAATAGGTAAGCGGAAAGAAAATAGAACAACACAAAGTAAATAAATAACACGGAAAGAAAGAACAAACAACAAAAACAACTAACCTGACCATGATAAAAAAAATTCCTCTCGACTTCAAGAGGCGCTCATTAGTCCATAACTGAATCTCACCCCCAACGAGAGAGCTCAAGTCAACCTGAAATAGAAACTAAAAACAGGAAAACACTTTAGGCGTGAATACTAAAACTCAGCAGGCGTGACCAACAAACTATTCCCAACACACTCCCTTTAAATAACGAATTTATCAATTCCAGGTTTGAACTAAATTATATAAAATATTATTTTCCACACACAATTTAATTTCTAAAACAAGTAACCGTCCATTGCCCTTTTTAATTTAGAACAAGTTTAATGTTGAAAGAAACAGGTGTATTGCATTTTTAAAACATTTTTTATGAGAAATTTAGAAATACAGACTTTAGTTGTTAGTCAAAAGGAAAATCACACACAACATACACTAAGGGAAATGGTAAAAGTGGCACACATGGGTCAGCAACTGAACTCGACCTCTCAATCGTCTGCCACATACAAATAAACACTAAAAGAAACATGGGTAAAACCTTGGAGATCGTGAACAAACCAGAACATACTATACATGTGACTCATCCTAAAGGCATGCCTACTCTCGAAGACGTCATAATGCCCAAATGCTCTGTATAGCCCTACTGGGCCTAACCGAGGGGCCCAATTCCCTAGCGTCTCTAACCACACTAAGGGCCACTAGCCAGTGCGTAATCAAAACTAGTCCAGCAATCGTTCTTAGAGAATTCACTCACTATGCCAGGTTACTATGTCAACACATATAATAAAATAGGGGTGAGTAAACAATGCCAATCAATCAGTCACAATGCACAAAAATTACAGAAATCTCACGCAATCAAAGCACACCAAAGATCACCCCTGAATGGGTTTTCCAAAATAATTTATTTTGTTAAAGTGCCAAACGGGCCTTCACAAATTTTAACGTAAATCCTAATTTTTCAAGAAAGCCCAAAACATTTATTCAGAATAAATCATTTATCTTTAAAACTAAAAGTATATTTTAAATTCCGTCAATTATGTTTAAAGGCCAAAAAGGAATTCTTTCAATACTGGGTGTCCGCTCATCAAGAAAATGTTTCAAGTGTTCAGTATAAAATAAACGGCTCTTTTCACACAAAATAATTGTATAAAAATTAATTATATTATATTATTTCCAATTTATTAAAATTAATAAAACATCAAGAAATTAATAAATTCTAAATCTAAAGGTATGTGCAGTGGGGGACCTACCTCAACTCGCAGCTCGAACACGGTGACGCGACATGCCTCGCACAGACGTACAAGTACGCACAAGCCGATGATCGTGGTGTCGCGGAGTCACCTCTCCAACACGCTACAATAAACACAAAACAACTAAAAACAGATAACCAATTGACTTAAAACAATACAAACAAACAACCCATGCAAAAGAACCACGTGGACACAATATCAAAACCTACTTCGCACCATCCACACTATTTACTAAACCACTCTAAAATCTATGAAATAATATTCAAAAAGTAACTCGCAACTTTAAACAAACAAAACTCATTTAAAAACAAGTTTTTGATCGAACACACACCTACGTCCTTCTAAAACGGAAGTGCACCACTTGCAAGGTTAAATAAACCAATTGCACAATTTATAAAAAAAGTAATTAAACAACTCATGACTAGTTTCCATAAAAACACATCTTAATTCACATGAACTTGTTATAAGATATAAAACCCAAAATAATTTCATAAAAAACTAAACTTCATAGAAAACTCATTAGTCACAAACATTCCAAATTAATTATCAATGTAAAGAAATAACACTAACCTCACCCCCTTACGCAGGCGCGCTCGAACAGAGGGGTCACTCAAAAAGGGAAACGGTCAGCACGATGACGTGGTGCGCATGGAAAACTACCAACTCTGTAAACTACGGAACGAAGACTGATGCGGTTGAACACAGAGTTGGTTGGAGAAGTGGGGGTGGCTGAGATGCATGGCGCAACAACAAGAAGATGAAAAAAGAGGTTGTGCGGGGATCGTGCGGCCAAACGGAAGGGTCTCAGGGTAATTCACTGATGATCTGGTGGTGTGTCGGGCCGGAGATTCCTTTTGCAACTGGAAATGAGGGCGTGCGGTGGCCAGAGTCATGCCAGCTGGTCGGAGCTTCACCGGTAAGAGGGTATACGGTTGAAGGGATACGCGTTGGCTTAGTAGGGGGCACCCGTAGGACTTCACACTGGCCAACATGGGATGCACTAGGGGGACTCACGCTGGACAGTAGGGGGAAGTAGGACATGGACACATGGATGATGGAAAGAGGCCACGGGTTGCCGGTGATGAAATTTCTGCATTGAGGATACAAGCGCCGGACAAAGGGGGGTTTGAGCAGGAGGATTCAAGGGGTGCACTGCACTATTATAAGAGAGAATAAGAGAACAAGGGGAAGAGGAGAGGTGGTACGGAGAGCTGGGGTCATGTTGGAGATAACCGAAGGGTAAAGAAATAAAGAAAAATTAGAGAGGAGGTTCATGGTTCTTCTATTGGAACAAGGGGAGGGGGGTCGGCGCTGTGGTCGGTGCAGGAAAGGAAGCTGGAGACTGGCGAGGCTGGCAGGAGGTTGTTGGTCCGAGGTGTTGGAGACGCTTTTGGAGAGGGATCGACTGGGAGGCGCAGATGGACCAAGCAGGGAATGAGCAGATCAGGTGGTCGGCCCGGAGGCTGGAAGTGGACTAGAGGGCGCCAGATGTAGGGAGTCGGGGTGCTGTAGCGGACAAGGGAGGCGAGCCTTAGTGCGGGAGAGAGGCGGAGCAGTATGGTGCGGTGTGGGTTGCTGGGCAGAGGTAGGACAGGAGCATCGTTCCTGGGATGCTACAAGGCCGAGGCGGCCTGAGGGAGAGCTGATGGGATGGCCGAGGGTAGGAGGGGTGTCGTGATGTGCAAAGGGGTGCGGTCGGTGCTGCTGTGTGGGAGCAAGAGAGGGGAAAGCAAGGGGAGTGGCGACTCAAGAATAGGTTTGGGGGAGGGAAAAAAGGACACCCGCTAGGGATAAGAAGGAGAGAAGGGTAAAAATAATAATGGAAAAGAGAAAGAAAAAGAAAAAACAAAACAAACTAAGAAAAATAATAATAATAATATCCATAATAATAATAATAATTGTAATAATAATAATAATACTAATAATAATACATAAGCCTTATAAATAATAATACTAATATGAACATTGATAATTATACTGATAGAAATATAAATAATAATAATAATACCCAATTCACTTTATTAATAATAATAATAAAATCATTGACAATATTAAAATTTTGAATAAGACAATAAATTAGAAAAGTCTCTCATTTTAATTTTCAGCAGATAGGCGGATCATGACGATGTCGGGGCAAAGCCGTATGGGGTATCCAAAATGCGCTATGCCCGGGCGCTCATCGACATCAGCTGAAAAACGTACACTTTTAACATGACTCAAAAGCTTTTAGTCCGGGACTCAACCCGAAGAGCAATTTTTTTTAAAAGTCTAAAAAAATTATAAAATAAATAAACGATAGGTCAGGGTGTGAAATTTAGGTTACCATATTAATCTTATCTTTCATCTTTAACTCTTTGTTATATAGTTTGACATTTACCATGTCTCTTGGTATTTTTATTTTATATGGATAATAAAATTACTATAAACTACCAAGATAACCCCAATTGGTTCATTATTAATATATATAACCTTATTCAAGTCGTTTGGATGAACCCTAGACTTTCAAGAATATTATATCAATTAATAATATAGTATTTGTTTTAAAAACTCAATTATGTCAATTTTGAAACAATTTAGTATTTCATTTTTTTGAAAGCCATAAAAAATTTATCACTTCGAATAAAATTTATTTAATCAACCCTAACATGTCATATTAACCTATAAAATTAGTTTAATTCATCATAAGTCTCAATTTAAATTTATTTTTATATTTTTAATATCAATTATTTTAATATTTTATTAATAAGGTATTTATTTCATCATCATTGTGTGATAAATAAAATAAGTTATTTAATGTATAAAAATTATAAATAAAGTCCCATTATGTAGGAAATATTTTTCGATTTCTACTGAATTTTTATATTTGAATTAATATTATGTGTAACCCTATATTAAAAATGGTATAGTTATTAATCTTTGAATTTAACACTTTTAACTCTTCTTTAAATAAAATAATAATAAATGTACTAATCTAATCCAAGTGGACCAAAAGGATCAAATTATATTCATAATGTTGTTTTTGGTTTAATTACACTTATACAATAGAATTAGGACACATGTTAGGGTAATTATAGAATCATTTTTACCTTTAATTACCTATTTACTTGTAACCATGGTAAATAAATGTCAAAAGTTACTATTCACCAAAAATTATTTTCATCTTATTGAACCAAATTTTACTTAATCATGTAAACCGTGTCTCTATAATTTTTGAAATTCAACTAACAGAAGCGGTAAAATTATGTTTTATACAAATTTGTAAATGCTCCTAGAAGGTGGGTAAAAGACAGTAAAAAGATCAATAAAATTTTATATATCTAAACATATTATAAAATGACTCTAATGAATTAAATTGAACATATATAGATATTATGTATCTATTTTTACATAAATTAAATTAGCATAAAATAACATATTATTTAAATAAAAATTCGTTTTTAAACAATAACGCAATGTTTTTCACTATTCATAAAAAATTGAATGTTTTTAGAAAAATATCAATAATTCACTCTAAGATAATTTTGATCTTCCAAATCCAAAAATTGAAGTCCATTTTGAAAAATAAAATTTATAAAATTTCAAAAAGTTGGTATTACTATTCATAATGGCTAGTTCGATTGTTCGTGGTGCGTTAAAACTCCAAGATGCATTCAATGCAAGTTACTACATTATTCAAAGGGAAACATACCATGGAAGATTAGGGTCTTACATTCTCCTCTCCTTAAAATAGTTTCGTCCTCGATTTTTATATAACATTACTGCATAAAAAGATTCAGGTGGTTCTTCATCATAAGTTTCTCGAGTTCCCATGTTGCCTCTTTCATCTTATGGTTTATCTATAGAACTTTTACGAGACAGGTCATCCGGTTTCTCAGCACTTGTTCTCTGGTATCAAGAATTTTGATAGGCTCTTCACAATAAGATATATCAGGTTCCAGTTCAATTTCCTCATAGGTGAGTACATGTGTTGGGTCAAGCATGTATTTTCTAAACAGTGATACGTGCAACACATCAAGAACTTTGGAGAGACTTGGAGGCATTTATAAATGATAAGATACAACTCCAATTTGTTCTAGAATATCGAAGGGTCTGATGTACCTGGGACTCAATTTACACTTTTTACTGAATCATAATACACCCTTCCATGGAGATACCTTCAAGAAAACATGGTCTCCTACTTGAAATTACAAATACTTCCATCGGTTATTGGAATATATCTTTTTCCTACTTTGGGATGCTTTGATGTGGGTTCGGATAATATTCAATTTTCCATTGTTTCCTCAAAAATTTCTAGTCCTATGAGTTTTCATTCACCAACATCATCCCAAAAAGTTGGTTGTGACATCTCTTTCCATATAACACTTCATATGGTGCCATATGAATACTTGAATAGAAGCTATTGTTATAGTAAAATTTTATCAGATGTAAATATTGATACCACATACCTTGAAAGTCAAGTGAGAAAGATCTCAAAATGTCTTCTAAGGTCTGAATAGTTCATTGTGATTGTCCATCGGTTTGAGGGGAGTAGGCAGTGCTCAAAGGAAGTTCAGTATCGAGGGCCTTCTAAAGACATTTCTCGAGTCTTTATGTAAAATAGGGATCACAATCAGAAACAATTGATTGGTGTACACCATGGAGTCTTACAACTTCATTAATATATTGTCTTTCTAGACATTCAAGTGGTAAATCTTCTCTTATAGCAAGAAAATGTGCTGAATTGGTATGAGGATCAACAATGACCCATATTGCATCATTCCTTCTAGGAGTCTTGGTTAGACCCATGATAAAGTCCATCATAATATTATCATTTTTCCACTCAGGTATGGGAAGATGTTGCATGACTCCCCCAGGCTACCGCCTTCCAGCATTCACTTGTTGAAAAACCATAAATCTTGACAAAAAATCGGAAATATCCCTATTCATATTATCCCACCAAAAATGTTCCTTCAAATCAATATACATCTTGGTTCTCCTAGGGTGTATATAGAAATTGGAGCTGTGAGAATCAACCAACAATTCCATTTTTAGATCTGGTATGTTAGGAACACAATGTCTCTTCCCAAATTTTAAAATTCGATCTTCATATATGATGTCACTCAATCTCCCATCATTCAAATCTTTAATGATTTTTGAAACTCCTCATCATCAGTCTGAGAACTCTTTATCCTTTCTAGTAAAGATGGTTTGGCAACTATTTGAAAAAGTATTAATGTTTCACCTTCTATGGTTATTCCCATGTCTTTCTTTACCAGATCCATGAAAATATGATCCCTTTCAACTCTCATCTTGTTAAAAACTCCATGATCTTCTCTATTCAAATCATCTTCCACCTTATTTTTCTTCCCCTAGTGGTAGTGTATAGTGAAATCAGAATCATTGTGTAGTTCAATCCATCTTCTTTGCTTCATGTTGAGTTCTTTCTGTGAGAAAATATACTTCAAACTCTTGTGATCAGTATAAATCTCACATTTTTCACCATAGAGATAGTGTCTTCATATTTTCATAACAAATATTAGAGATTATAACTCAAGATCATGTGTAGGATAGTTTTGATATTGAATGTTTAGCTTTCGTGATGCATAGGCAATAACTCTATCATTCTGCATAAGGACACAACCAAGTCCTTTCTTTGAAACATCACTATAAATAACAAACTCATCGTTCCTTGATGGTAGATTCAACATAGTAGAATTGAATAATCTTCTCTTCAGTTCTTCAAAAAATTCTTCACACTCTTTTTTCCAAAAAAATTTAACCACTTTACATGTGATCTTTGTTAATGGGTTAGCCAACTGGGAAAAATTTTGGACGAAACATCGATAATAACATGCTAAACCAATAAAACTACGTACCTCAGTTATACTCATTGATGCTGGAGATTCTTGTATTTACATGGTCTTTTAAGGATCAACAAAGATTCCATCCTTAGAGACAATATGGCCAAGAAAGTAAGTCTCTTAAAGCTAGAATTCACACTTTCTAAACTTCCCATATAATTTATTTCTTCTAAGGGTTTTCAAAATAGTGAGGAATTGATTTTCATGATATTTTTATATTTTTATGTATACCAATATATCATCAATAAATACCACTACAAAGTCATCAAAATATTCCTTGAAAACTCTATTCATTAGATTAATGAAGACAATGTGTGCATTAGTCACTCCAAAAGGCATTACTGTAAACTCGTAATGCCTATACCTAGTTAGAAATTTTGTTTTCGGAATTTATTCCTTCTTCACACACAACTGATGATATCTAGATCAAAGTACAATCTATGAAAAATATTGAACTCCATGAATTTGGTCGAATAAATCATCAATATGAGGTAGGGGATACGTTTTCTTTATTGTTATCGCATTGATCTCCCTATAGTCAATGCACAACCTCATAGATTCGTATTTCTTCATAACAAAGAAGATAGAGGCTCCCCATGGAGAAACACTAGGGAAAATAAATCCCTTGTTACTCAATTACCCAAGTTGTTTCTTTAGTTCTACTAATTCCATAGTGGCCATTCTATAAGGGGACTTTGATATGGGACATGAACCAGGAATTAAATCAATGGAAAACTCAATTTCTCTTCATGGAGGATGTCCAGGTAAATCCTTAGGAATCACATCAAAATATTCTTGCACAATAGGTATGTACTCTATTCAAAAATTATTTTCCCCACCCATAGTAATTTCATTCTCTTCTTCCACAGTAATTGAATTTAGTAGAGCTGCTGGGGGTGGATCTAGATAAGAATCAGGTGGTGATGTTTCTACTCTGAAGATAAGATACTCCTTATCATCATAGAAAATTGTAACCACCTTCTTCATATAATAAATTTTGGCATCATGGTCCGAAAGCCATTCTATTATAAGGATTATATCAAATTCAATCATTGGTATGAGAATGAGATAAAAATATAAAGACCATTTATATGACCTAATGGGAACTAATTCACAAAACATTGTTGCGATGATACTTCCCTTAAGGGTTTTGATTGATAACTCCCTTTTTAAGTAAAATTGTAAATATCTAATTTTCTTAGTAAACTGGGAAGATATGAAAAAATGAGATGATTCAGAATCAAATAAATAATTGGCTAAACTTGAGGAACCCATTAAATTACCTACCACAACGTCTTTCGGAGCTTCAACCACAGCAGCAGTGATCACATAAGCTTGGCCTTACTCTCTTCGCCTTTTCTGAGGTAAGTTTCCTTGGAGCTTAGGACATTCCTTTGGATTATCATCTTTTCTCTACAATTGTGGCATTAAACATTGGCAACCTCTTTCTTTCCCTTAAAATCATGAGTTTGGTGTCCTTTTTCACCACACATATACTAAAATCATTTTCCTTTTAGACAAGTACCGAGATGTTTCTTCACAAATTTACAACATGATGGATATTAATCTTTTCCCTTCTTCCCCTTATTTCCATTTCCATAGTGTTCAACAAATCTCTTTTCTCTTGCGTTACTTTAAAGTCGTAAGACTTAGAGAATTCCTATCTTGTCTTGATAGCGCACGAGCCAATATCTTCGTACAATGAGTAGGATTTTGAGACTAATACTAAATGGAGAAATTGTTTTAAAACTTCAAAGATTCTATAAATATTACTCCTTGGTTTACGTATATAATCTGATTCATGCCTTGCTATCATTGTAATGTTAGCCACATACTTTGTGATATTCTCATCCTCCATTTGCCTCAGACTCAGAAATTGTCTTTCCATATCTGATCCATGGTCATGAGGAAAGTATTTTTCTAAGAAAACCTCTTTAAAATCCCTCCATTTTATGTTTGATACTTCTTAATCTTCCTTTGTTTTTTGGATTAATCACCACCATTGATTTGTATCTCCAGTGAGGTGAAAAACTACAATGAAAACATTTTTCCCTTTCGCTACTCCCTAAATCATGAAATATTTTCTCTAATTAATTTATCCATTGCTCAGTTACTAATGGATTTGTACTCCCATTGAATGTTTGTGGTTGTTTCCTCATGAAGGGGTCTAACATTGATCCTCTGTATTGTCGATCAGAGAGCTCCATACGGGTAAGGTTATTATTCATAACATCAATGAGTTGTCCAAGTATGGTGATAAGCTGTTCAACAATAGTTGCATAACCAGCTCCAATATAATTATCTTGAGTAGGAGGGAAATCCCTACATGGATTACATGCATTGATATTGTTTCCATTCCTTCCACTAGGTGCCATTTTGAAACAATGGAATAAAGTAGAATAGTTTATGAATCGAAATACATAATTCTAAACATGTAAAACACATAACATAAATTGAACAGTTTATGGATATAATCCATAATCATAAAAATGTTTTCTTCGAGGAGGTATATATTTATAAATCCTTTATAATGGTTTGTAAAGAAATTTTGAATTATCATATGCATATCCCCCAGGAGTGTCGTAACCAAGAGTGCATCAAGGACCATTGTTGTGAACCAGTTTCCATTCGAGTCTAGCTCAGAGCGGTGTTTTCATGTTTTACCCACAAGTACATTTGGGCTAGAGCCACCGCTACCTGCTAGTATCCAGATATGGATTTATTCATTGTAAAACTCACAAAATCTCTACATTACCAAAATTATCGGAACTTCTTCTATACTAATTCTCAAAGTCTATCTTAGGGTAATGTTCTCTAATCAGAGTTTTTCTAAATTTAGATTTTAATGTTTGTACGAAACTTCCTCTGATATCAATTGTAACTCCCAACCCCAG
Organism: Viscum album; assembly: GCA_963277665.1. NCBI lineage: Eukaryota > Viridiplantae > Streptophyta > Magnoliopsida > Santalales > Viscaceae > Viscum > Viscum album. Next base: position 1,511,842,061 of record OY728157.1, on the reverse strand, counting down.
TTACCCAGAGTTGGTGCATTGTTAAATAACATTAGCATGATCACAAGGGATCAAATCCCAAAAGACCGACCAGTTTAGTAACTTTGGAAGTACTAGATACATTCATAAGTTTTAAATTACATTATACAATGAAAAACAACAACAAAATTGTCTCCACTGACAACATTCATATCCCATAGACTGTCCCTGCAAGTCAGTCATAATATACTTCTTCAAATCATGGGAAAAATAAAACGCAGAAAGGGGTGAGCTCAGATGCTCAATAATGATAAACATATAGCAGAACCTTTCATAAATAAGCATTGAATTTAAGGCAATGTATAAGACAAAAACATAAGCCTTTTAAACATAAAATTATGAATAATATGGACAGTATAAATCAAATATTTCCATTTACTTATTCACATGGATATTCTAACATTCAAATAATCACATGAAATATCAATAACCAATTTCATAATGATGGAATGCATAATGTCAGACTTCATAACCACATAGTCAAGGCCTTGTGCCAATACTAAAAATAAGATTTTGTCCAGGACTTGGGCCAAAAAACTAGTTTTTCACATGATACCTACCGATTCATCGAGGACCTATAGTGAGATCCACCCGCCACTTACTAAGTCCAATACATTCCTCATATGAAAATGTTTAAACATAACATAAAAATTTGTTTTAAAACTAGCATACGAAATGTCAATACTTTATCCATAAACCATGAATGGTGTAAAAATAACCCATCCACAGTCAAAAATATCACAATACCATCAATACAATATGGAAGTTCTGTATCATAATAAATCAACTTCAAATAAGCTTAAAATCCATCAAAGGATTTTGACATAGAAGAAATCAAAACTTTTTAGAGAAATATATATTTCTATTTTGAAATAATTTAAAAGTCATATAATTATAAAAGAAAACATTTATTTTGAAAATTTTCTTATAGCCTTGTATGGGAAGCTTCGATGATGTTATAATGGCAGAAAATAGCCACCCCACCTTATAAGTTAAAAAAGGCATTCTTACCATAATTTTGTCGAAATGGCTATAAAGTACCTTGTTTGAAAAATAACAGAAAGATTCCTTTCAGAAAATATATGGTCAAATAAATGTATAAATAAATTTAACCCATAGTCTAGTAAATATTATAAATGTTATGAATTTCATTTTTATGGAAACATGAATGTGGATGATAAAGAGGTCCCAGTAGATACTTATGTATTAATAACCTCAGATAAGTAAAGAGATTGAAGAATTAACCCTTAACTTGTACTTTTCCTTCATCGATGGTATGCTAAACTCCTGTATAATAGTTAAAAAACTGTTATTAAATTATACAAGAACTATATACATAAATATTATATCATATATGATCCTTAAATATTTCTTTGTTAATAATATTTCAGTAGTATCATCATTTAGGGTGTTAACTAATTCGTTTTTCATTATATGTTTGGTTAAGTAAGCCATGTTTGTTACAGATAAGATGTATTTTATTCATATATAGAATGATATTATGTTCATAAAGATTATTTTTAATGATAAAATGGAAATTATTCTTGAATGATTATGATGGCGAATGAATCTTATCGCGTTCGTGTAGACGGTAATCCATACGTACACACAAGAGACAATATCATTATATTGATAGTGAAATCATATGTAATTGGATGATATATCATATATAAAGAATCATTCACATGTTATATTTATTATTTACATATGTTATACTTATTATTATACCCATCCAAATAATGAAGTGTTTGAATAACAAACTATACCAGGACGTGGCGACGGTAAGTCATACATACAGATGTATGGTGACTTCATCATTTATAGGATGGATAGAATTACAAATATGGTTGTACCATATTTATAATAACATAATAGTATATATATGGTACTAGATTTATTATTTTATTATGGAAACAACAAATAAAGAGTAAGTGGATGAAGAAAAGAACTTGAAAGAGGGTGGTGAAATTATTACCTTTTCTTTGGGTGTTTCCTTTTGAGTTAATCAAATGGGATCCTTAGTTTTGCTTTCTGATCAAATTAAGACTCTAGGTTGATGTGAGGGATGCTGGAAGGATATTTGGTCAGGTTTTTGCCAAGCCAAATAGATTTGGTGGTGTGAAATTAATAGAAGGGAAAGTAACCTTTTATAAGAGAGGTGAGGGTTGCTTTAGGAAAATCTTCAAATATTATATTAAAATAAAATCATTCTTAGTATCTAATGGCTCAAAAATAATTTATTTTAAAGATAAGGTGGTTATGAGTTGAAAAATTCTCAACCAATAGGTTTTAGATGGGTTTAGTTCACCATAATAACCTTATCTTTTAGATATAACTCTTTGGTAAATAGAATGGCATTTACCATGTCTCTTTGTTTTTTATATTATATGGTTAGTAAACATAATATAAACTACCAAGAGAACTCAAAGTGGTTTATTATTAATATATATAACTTTATCTATGTCCTTTTTCCAAACCTTATATTTTTATAAATATTATATCAATTAATAATATAGTATTTTTTTAAAAAACTCAATTATGTCAATTTTGAAACTATTTAGTATTTCATTTTTTTGAAAGCCATAAAAACTTTTTCACTTCGAATAAAATTTATTTAATAAACCCTAACATGTCAAATTAACCTATAAAAATATAATAATTCATCATAAGTCTCACTTTACATTTATTTGGATATTTATAATATCAATTAATTTAATATTTCATTAATATGGTAATTACTACATCATCATTGTGTCATAAATAAATTAAAATATTTAATGTCTAATAATAATAAATAAAATACGATTATGTTGTAAATATTTTTATATTTCTAATGAATGTTTATAGTTGAATATATATTGTGTGTAACCCTATATTAAAATGGGTTTAGTTATTAAACTTTTAATTTAACATTTTTAACTCTTCTTTAAATAAAATAATAATAAATGTTCTAATCTAATCCAAGTGGACCAAAAGGATCATATTTTATTCCTACGGTTGTTTTTGGTCGCATTACACTTATCCAATAGAATTATGACAAGTGTTAGCATAATTATAATATCATTATTACCTTTAATTACCATATTTACTTTTAACTGTGGTAAATAAAAGTCAAAAGTTACTATTCACCAAAAATTATTTTCATCTTATTGAACCAAATTTTACTTCCTGATATTTACAGCGTCTCTCGGATCTTCCAAATTCAAATAACAGAAGTGGAAAAAGTATTTTTTATGCAAAATTTCAAATGCTCCTAGAATGTGGGTAAATTACGGTAAAAAGTTCAATAAAAATTTTATATATCTAAACATATTATAAAATGAATACAATGAATTACATTGAACATATATAGGTATTATGTATCTATTTTGACCTAAAATAAATTAAAATAAAATAACTAATTATTTAAATAAAAAATCGGTTTTAGACAATAACGTAGTGTTTTTAACTATTCATAAAAAATTGAAAGTTTTCATAAAAATACCAAAACCTCACCTTAATCTAATTTTAATATTCTGAATCCAAAAATGAGGTCCATTTGGAAAAATAAAATTTATAAAATTTTAAAAGTGGGTATTACTATTCATAATTTCTAGTTTTATTGACCATGGTGCATTAAAACTCCATATTGCGTACAACGCAAGCTACTGCATTATTCAAAGGGAAACATACTGTGGAAGCTTGAGGTGTTATATAAGAGAATGATATAAATGATTTTCATAAAGCGTGGAATAATCATAATCATTTAAATATCATGTCACGGTTATCCACCATGACATTCATCCCACGTATGAATTGGGATAACCATCCATTTACTAACATCAATATTTAGATAACCTCATTTGTACCCTCTTTTTGTATTTATTTAACATCACATATACCTTATATTGGTCTCAAGATAACCTCCTATGTACCTCTTGAGCTTATAAATAATTTATTGTTACCCAAATATTTTGGTGGATATAATAGTCCAACCTGTTAGGAAATTATAATCCATTCATAGGTATTATATAAAATTATGACAACATTTTTCATTTGATCACAACATAACCCATGGAAAAGGAAAAATATTTCATAAATATTTTATTAGTATCACCATAAACAACCCAGTGTATCAAAAAGAAGAGAATCATAGAATCATATCCCTAATGAAACATAAGTAACATTAAATTATGTAATAATATATGAAAAATTCAATTGAAATATATTTGTAACATTTCTTGATGAAAATAACAATTCCATTTTGAAATCAAATATAAAAAATATGACTTTTTTAAAAAATATCAAGGAGAAATATTCATTGAAAATAACCACAGAAACATTTAATTTAATAATTAAATCATTGAGTGGTCTTGGTAGTGGGATATACAACTAATTATTTATTCATTAATGAAAATATAATATTCCCATTGTTGGTAAATAATTAATCATTTAGAAAATAAAAAATGTATTCTATTAAATTTTTTTGAATTAAATCAAACCTGTATAAAACATATTTAAATGTTCATTGAATATTAGAAAAAAATTCTTCAAAAAATTTCAAAAAATATGGATATTGAAGAAGAATTATTTCCAACTAAAGAGAGAAATAACATCGATTTTTATTAAAAATATTTTTTTAGTATCTTGAGTTTCTAAAGATAGTGAAATGAAAAGAAAATATCTAGAAAAAAAGGAGAAGAAAATAAATAAAATTTCGTAGATATTTATTTTTTAATTTCATCATCGTATATTTAATCATAAAGAATCCTAATAAAAATGAGATTTTAGCTTAAATATCTCACCTCAAGTACAAATTTCATTATTAGTGATATAAAAGACTATATAATTATGTTAAATTTATTAAAATTATATATCAAAACCATATACCTAGTTATAATTTCTTATATGATCTATTTATAGCATTTTAATGCCTATTTATTAATTATTATTTTTTAATGTCTTCATTATGGGTGTTAATAATTTTATTTACCATTAATGTTTTTATTCAGATGTTCCGATAATTGTAGATTTGAAATGGTTTTATAAACTCATGAATTTTAATGATTATGTAAATATCATACATATTCCTTATATATGTATTTTTTATTTTCCATATAAATTAATAATCAAAAAATTAATTACACCAATCATGGGGATTGTAGTTCGTATATTATATTTAATATAGTTTTCATTTTATAAAAAAAAATTATAGAATTTTTTACTATAAAACTCCCTAAATTTATAAAAATATCTATATAAACATTAATCTAATCATAATAACCAACCATTAATTATGGTTATGGAAAATGAATTTTATCACTACTAAGAGGCGGTAGTCCACACTATCCCACAAGAGATACTTTCATTACCCATTTGAAAGAATGAAGTTTAAAATTTGTTTTTAATTCACAAAAAATAACATTTTAGAATATTAATATTAATGGAGTATTTTATTTATAATGGATAAAAAAGTTTTATATATGGTAAAAGAATAAATAAATCTTTAAGAGTTCGGTAGTCTACATGATCCCACAAATGAATTTTTTCAAACGATTAAAATATATTAATGCCGTTTTTGTAAAATATGGTCAAAATTGTCACAAAAAATAATTTAAGGTTATATTGGGTATAAATATTAAAATAAAATTGGAATTGGATTGGTTTATGTAGAAATTATACCCTTATATCTTATTTTGACCCCTAGCAATACCATTTTAACCATAATCATGATAATAATATTTTATTGTTTGAAATATTCATTATGACCAAAAATTAAGGTTCCATGAATACCAAATTTAAACATTATAACTAAAAATATGGATTATATTCTATAAAACTACATTTACATATGGGGAAAAAATTAATTTATTAAAACCTACATGATGGGATGAAAAACATTTTTCAGGAAAAATAATTTTAATGTACAAAAATGATTTTATATAAAAGTTGAGAATTATGTACAATCCAATGAAATTTGTTGTATTATTTATAACAAAAATTAAATAATAATATTTTAAAATAAATTCAAGAAATTGAACTTTTTAAATAGTTGAATGGAAAAGTTATACTCCAGAATATCTATATTTTTTCATTATTCGATGGAAAATTAATCTTTTTAGAAATATCCCATAATTTTACCAAAAGATTATTTTTTATATTAATTTAAGAAATACTATTTTTTTATTGATATAAATTTCTAAAATTGGAATAAATTAAATTTAATATCCTCCTTAAAAATGGAATAAAAACTATTTTTTAAAGAAAACATATTTTTCAAGCATTAAAAGACTTCACTGAAAATTGAGTACTTTTTAGTTTGAAATAATCTATTAATTTTCATAATACACTACATTTTTAAATATTTCTAAAAATGTAGGTATTCTAATTCAGAACTCAAATATAAAAATAATATTATAATGGTCATATTTGGATAACCACAATTCAATAGTATATAAAAATTTGTTTAATATTAGTGAGTCATGTACACATAGCAATCAAATACTTATTGATTTTGTCAAAGAAAATCCATATAAAATCTTATTATTTTATATTATAACCCCCTTAAAATTAATTTAACTATAAAAAACCAATAACAATAATACATAAAATGAGAATATCTCTACTTCATTACTTCCCCAGGTTCCTATGTAACTTCTTAAAATTTATGATTCCTTTAGTGGAATTTAACCCTGTGAATTGACATGTTCTATAGAACATTATCTCTAACTTATATGATTTTTTCAGTTTGTTATTCATAATAAATACCATTCACCACTTATAAAACCTCTTAGCTTATTATGCATAAAGGATTAGGTATTCACTTCCATTTGAATGATACATTGAACACACAGTGAACTACACAGAGGCTCGATGGAAGTTCCAAACTATAAGATAAAATCCATATTTGATCTAAAATATTTATGTGGTAGATATATATATGGATCATATCATCCAATAAAAAAATTATATCGATAAATTTAAAGGAATACATTCTCACTATCATTTAATTATAGTTTTCTTTGATAATCATTAGTATAACTCTTATTTTGACGTTGAGCTACCTTGATGTGTTACAGAATGGATGTTAACATCTATAAAATTTCCTCATTTATCTCTAGTAACAATATATTTATTTAACTAATATCATCCTATAATATTTTAATTCAATATTTATTTCAATGACGGGATTCATAACGATATAGGTCAATGACAAAGTGAAAGATATTGTTTTACTATAACCCAATTAATGAAATGTGTTAATCCAAACAAAAATTTAAATATAAGCAACATGATCTAATCTTATCATCAAGGATTTTAATGCTACTCTATGACTAACCATCTATTTTATGAAGATAATATGTGTTAAAAAACAACTATTCATGAAGATCATACTGAAGATATCAGTAGAACACTGAGGTAAACCTTAGACCTCAAACAAATTTATAAAAATGTGATAATCTATGAAAACATACCAATTCCAAAATGAATATCTTGCAAGTATTATCAATATAATAATATTAATTGATAGCAATTTAATGTGATGACTTCAAAAAAATGTGGTCATCAAATACAAAAATAACCTTATGTACATTATACGTTTTTGGGAGTTTGATGATGGAATACATGGTGATGTTTTTCAATTTACATTATTCTTTTTGTAATGGTTGTAAAATACACTAATACTTTTTTCTCTTGGAATTTACTTTCTGACATACCAAGCATCAAGATAAATAATTTGAAATACCACTCTTCACATTACCCCAATAATAATTCTCTTTCATATATCTGTACTTTTTTATAATTATAGACAATATAGTGAATAATGAGCTACGAGTTTAATCCAATATCTTCTTATTAATGTCTTGTATTGAAGGGACACATACTTAGTTCTTTAAGATTTTATTTTTTTTAAAATCAAGGATGAACTTAGGAATATTTCTAACCTTCTTTTGTAGCTCAACATCTTCCTTAATCACCACTTTAATCTCTACATAGATAGAGGATTGAACACTCATTTGTTAAATTCAATAATTATACTCTTCCTTAAAGATTTCAATGTCCATCCTTTTCAAATATAGATGGATTGGATATTTTTTGTCCTCACCAGAGAAAATATTACATGATTATTTTGACTCAAATAATTACCCACCTTTTTCACATTCCCAATGTGGTAATATTTTGATAATTAATAATCTTTAACCAACTCCAACAATCATATATTGAGTATATTCCACTATTTCTGGGTGAATATATACTTTAAAAATTTATAATCATTATATATGTCAGATGTTTCACGATAAAAATAAATCCTCTATATATTTAATGAAATTATTACCAATTATAAATTCAAGTTATGAGATAGGTATTTCTTCTCATGAACTTTAAATTAGCTCGGGGAATATGATATCACCACATAATTCTGCTTATGATTAAATCCCAATTACTAATTCTATAAATCAGTTTCAATAAAAAAACATTTTCCACTATAGGAAAGTGTGATAACATGTGCACTGAGCAAACCTTATCTTCATCTCCTTGAAATTTTCCTCAAATTTATCTTTACAAAGGAAATTACCTAATTCTATGTTAATATGGTGAGTGAATAAGATACCTATGATCAATTCATAAAAATAACCAATGATAACTTGAAAACTATGAAAATAAAGGATATCAATTTCCATGGTCAGTCTAGGTATATTTTTAATAACTAATATCTGTGATGGATCCACCAATAGACCCTTTATTGAGATAATATCGCACAAAAATGAATCTATTTCTAGAAAAAATTTCCTCTTGGTAAATTTTGTATACAAATATTCCATCCTTAAGGTCGTCAATGAAATTATAAGTGACTATGATGGTCTTCTGTTATAATAAAATATATATGAATGTTAACTATAAATACAACCACAAAATTATTGTGGAAATATATAAATACTATATTCATTAAATCTATGAAGATGTCAAGGGAATTAATAAGAAAAAAAATGAATCACTATAAATTCATAGTTTCCAAACATATATGGAATTTTTTATTGGGTATGAATTCATATTTTTCCCTCAATAGATAGTATCAAGATCAACTATCAAATTTGGAGATATATTTTAATAGTCATAATTGATGGAACAAATAATCAATATGGGTTATATGATACTTATTATTTATTTTTATCTGGTTATGTTCAATATAATCAATGTAGATATGAATTTTTTTCAACAATTATTCTTAAAAAAAATACATGTTCACCTGATGGTGAATTATATGGATGAAGTAATTCCTTTCAAATATTCTCATAGAATTTATTATTTAATTAATTTAACTCAATCATTTATTTTCTATATGGATTATTCTAAATAGTTGTAGAACATAGTCTAATTACTATTGAAAACTAAACATGAAGATTTAATGAAAGTTTATGAAACTCATCTAAGAAGATATAAAAAACATATGTACAATAAGAATATATTCAATATTTATTTTATCCCTAATTATTTGGGATAAATTCCCACTCTGAATAGGAATGAAAGTACATATTTATCCATACAATGATAGTTGATCATTGGTTGTTTCAAAATAATATACGTGAATTCCCTTCCTTAATAAATATTATGGGATATTTATAAATAATCCAATACATTCCCAAAATCATATTTTAATCAATCATATAATGAACATTTTTTTAGGAATAACTTCCCCACATTCTTCTATCAGATATTATCTATAGAGTTTATATGAGGTCATCATAACAATATTATCTTTTCACTACCAACTCAATATCAAATCATTAAGGTGATAATATTATACCCTTATAAAATTCATCAGATATAAAAGAGTGGGTAACACAAAAATCAAATAATACATAAAAAATTATTGGGTTGGTTGTAAGTCTACCATTCACTACTTTTTTAACATAATCCTAATTATAAATAGATATATTATTATTTTTTATATTATCTCTATTCATAAGTTGTTTTTGACATCAATATTCATCATTTTCTATTATATTATATCATTAGTTTGAAATATTACCATACTCCTTGCATTTGAATCAATACAATCTGAGTAGTGATTTTTTCAATAGATTTCTATCCATTACTATCATTTATAACCTCATCCAATCATTTTGGAATTCAATTTTCCTAGGTAATTCATTTTTAAAACATAAATAATTTTATCGTATCACAATTAAAATTTCATCCATGACTCTTTCTACACTCTTGGAATAACGGAATAATAATCTTTCCCTATCATGGTATTTGTAATTAGATTTTTTTAAAAAAAATTCAGTACTTTCTTATCAAAACAATGATATTAAAGGGTGAATCTAATATCCATTTATACCATCATAGAATAAATAATTATTTATTTTTATCCTAGGAAGACTCTTGTGACCAACACTTTTTTGGGGCTTCGATTTAAGCCACTGATGATTATCACAATCATAATTTGTTGTTTAATTATAATACTCAAAGAATATCTTACAGGTTCTATATTATTTTAATAAAAGGTAGAAATGGATTCATCATACTTAGACTTCAAATCATTTAATTTTTTTTCTCTTTTCATACAATGAATAAATGAAAAAACATATTGAAAAACAACCTTTGGAACTCATCCAACTGCATAGACTAGATTTCTTCATGTTGCCTCATGTTGTTGAGAAGAGTATACCAATGATATTCTTCTAATTTCAAATTATAAATAGAAAAAGTAAATTTCTAATTCATTGAGAATTGTATAATGATAAATATATTTTCAATGGTACTTATACATCACTCAATAATTAGTATATTAGCAGACCCACTAATAGAATGTGGATGGTGAGTCATACATGACTTAACATATCATTGTTCCATTTTTTATAATTTATATTCTCTCCACGATTCAAAACATGATAATATTAAATAAGAATGAAAACAAAATTTTTCATTCAAGTTCCCATAAAATTTTGTTTATTAGGAGGAAAACATTGATGTATCTATCACATGTAACTTTAACAAGTTTAATTTGGTTCTATCGATTGAATAAAACCATATACCATAGTGTGAGAAATAAAAATTATAGTGATTAACCATATAATTTGGAAAACTAATCTATAGGATTTCTAAATCATTTTATATTATATTCAGTCCATGACACCTTATATTTAACCTTGTTCATACATTGTCATCATCTATTTAAATCCTTCATAATGATTCATAAAGGAAATTTGAAGAACCCAAGCATATCCCATGGGAGTATTTATCCATGTGTTCAGTCTTACGACCACAATTTATGAACTGGTGATGATCGAGTGAATATCCAATACTCCATATTTAGAGTTATTACCCCCATGTTCATTTTTACTAAGGCCATATCCACATTCCTATATCATGAAAATGATTTGTTTTCTAAGAAAAACACACTTCTTAATATTTAATACCATATTATGTTCTATTATTACTATGTTTATCCTATGTTTTGTCATTAATAGTTACTCATACTAGTATACATAAATAATAAATCCATTCTCTGATACCGACTTAGGTGATATAAACATATCATATATAAATATTATATATTATTACATGAATATTAATTACATAAAATTATGATCCTACCTAATACCATAAAGGTTAAGTGTCTTTAGAAACATGGATATAGAAATATCTAGTTCAGAAAAGATCTAAATCATCAACTACATAGTTACCCACAACTTTAATCATTATATGATATTCCATACATAAAACATTTTATTGTACCCTAGGGAAAAGGAAACACAACAAAGGGTGATCACATATTCTTCATAAGGATAAACAAGTTAGATATCAATGGTTATTTAAAAATAACATGAGAATGAGGGTATAATAACATGAATTTAACCTATGAAATACATACCAAAAAATTCATAGTTCATAATATTGAGTCATGACACATGGATTGAATGTTTATAAAAACTAATCATAAAGGAATCAAAGAACATGATCCATTAGAGAAAAAATTATTATAATATCATGTCCTAAAAGTTTAGTTCAAATCTTGGAATAATCATAATTATAGAATTCTTATGTAAATAGTACATACCAAGACATTAATCAAATGTTAGGATAGGGATAAGCAACTATGTACCTACCTTAAGCATGGGAGAATCTCTAATGTACCATATTATGGGATTGGGATAACCTATTGTGTTACCTCTTTTTAACTTCGGATAACCTCCCATGTACCATTTGACATCAAAACCACTGATATTTTTCAAATGAATTGGAGGGATATAATGGACCCACACATCACATAATAATAATACATTCATATGAATGCCAAAAGGGCATCAAAACTTATCATTTCATCATAATTTAACCCATGTAAAAGAAAATATATTTCATAAACACTCCATATTTATAACTATAATCCCAATACTTTAATAATATGGATTATATCTTATAATAATATCCATAATGAATCTAAAATAACATCCATGACTATTATTATAGATAAAAAATTACATTAAAAGACCATTTAGACAATTATTGAGTAAAATCCCTTATTTATTATGAAATAAAATATACAAAATATAAAAATTTCCAAAAAATGGATTATTTTATCATTGAGAAGAATCCCATAAGAATTTAACTAAAGAATAAACTAATTGATCGACTATTTTGAAAGTAAATAATATTCTTTCTGTAGTCTCTAAAACAAATATTATGTTTACATCTTTAATAAAAGTATATCAATTAAAAAATAACAGGAAGATTAGTTTTAAACTTTTTTTAAATTTTAAAAAAATGTTTAATATTTAATTTAAAAAATAGTTTTTATGAGTAAAAAATAGTTTTGATATAATTTTAGAAAACATTGATATGAATGAAAATGTTATTCTTACTGAAGAATAGAAATAAAGTCAGTTTTCCAGAAAACATTATCTCAGTCACTCAGGTATATAAAGAGAATAAAATGAAGGGAAAATGTTTTTTATATAAATTCTAAAAGGATAATAAAATTCATATTAATTTTGAGATATATATAATATAATTTCAGAAAAATAAAATTAACCATAAACAATTTCATTAAAAAAGAGATTGTATATTAAAACACTTACCTAAAGCATGAATTTATTTTAATTCCCTAAAACATACATTATAATATATTTATATTTATTATAAATATATATAATATAATTGTACATAATTAAAATATCAAATATTATAAAATTATAATATTCAACCCCAATTTATTAATAATTCTTTAATAAAATCCTCATTTTCTGGTATAAACTATTTCGTTTGGATGAATGTTACTATTTGGAAATTACGATTACTGTATTATAGTAATAGATAAATATTCTACAGAATATAGATAATTATATAAATATAATTATATACATGTTTATAATCATCCATAAAGGGTAGTGATAGAAAAATTAATTCTATCATTTATGAAGATGGTAGTCTATACATATGCATGAAAACTGTTTTGATTTTCCAAAGAAAACAAAGGATGGAATAAAAATAATATTATTTTCTTATATAACCAAAATTTATAATAAATATTATATTTAAATATTTATTCCATCATAAAAACCAACAATGTGTAATGGTGATGGAAAATGAATTAGATCGCTATGTGGATGTGGTTGTCTATACTTACTCACTAGCAACACAATCATTTCCCATTTGATGGAAAATATGTTGAAAACGGTTGTGAAATAATCATAGTAACATAAAATTTTATTAATTATACTATATTAATTTTGTTATTGAATATACAATAGGTTTTCTATGTTAAAAGAAGGAAAAAAATTAAAAGAGCGTGGTTATGATTTGCACCGCCTCTTTAAAAGACCTCCTTTGGATTTCATCATAAGCCTTCAAAGGATGGTATTATGATCAAACTAAAAAAATTGTAAATGGGTAGGGATTTTTGGTAATTAATTGGGAATGGATTTTATGATATAATATGATCTTAATGAGGGGAGAAGAGAGGATAGGGGCACCTTTTATAAGTGAGGGAGAAGAAATAGTTGGAAATTTTCCAATGATTAAATTATATTATTGTCAATATATAATTAAAGTGTATCCAAATTTAAATAGAAAATATTTTAAGGTATGATATGATGTACACGTTTACATACAATATTAATTTGAAAAATTTATATTGTAATAGTACCCTTATTTCTATTTTTAACACCTAGAAAATCTATTTTATAATTTAACCATGGTAATAAATCTTTACTAATTTTAATGTCCATTGTGAAAAACAAAAAAGAGGAATAACTAATAAATTTTGAAATAGTGATTTAAAATATTGGTTTCACTTGGTCAAATTCATTTTTAATAAGTAAAAGAAACTAATTTAAAAAACCTGGAAAATAAGATGAAATTTTTTTTCCATACAAAAGAATTTTTAAGTATTATAAAGGTTTTAAACCAACATTAAGTATAATTTAGATTCCAAGGCCATTTATTGAATTATGTTTAATCAGAAGGAACTAATTAAATTTTGAAATAGTTAAAAAAATGGTAAATATTAGGTACTTGAATAAAAAGGTAATTTTTTATAAAATCATTATTTTTTCACCCTTCGCTAAAAAAGTAATATTATTTATAGAGTCCAAAAATATAAAATTCAAATAATTTTGTATACAATTTTAAAAATGATGAAATTTGTATAAAATGAAATCTCTATAATTTGATAAATTATTTATAATATGTGGAAAAAAATTAACGAATATAATTTTTTAAGAAAACATATTTTTAAATTGAATACTGATTTTTCTGAAAATAGTGTACATATTTATTATGAATAAATAAATAAATTTTCATTATATAAAACATATATACATATTTTAAATAATTTATAAATTCTAATTCATACAGAAAAATTGTTATCTAGGTTGCAGTTGTCATATTTGAAAAATTATAACGCAACAATATGTCGTAGTTTTTTTAAACTATGTGATATATATAAAGAAAGAGATAGAATAAATCATATTTATTTCAATGGAAATAAATATAAAGTTAATGGGTATTATAGAGGGGGACATATTGTATTTTAAAGTTAGCTAGTATTTGATGGTGATAATCAAATCCGATATTGACTTCCATGAGATTAAATTTTTCTTTACTTCCCTTAAAAAAACTCTACTCATTTAAATTGGAGGAGGAAATGATTTCAATTTCAGAGGGATTGATAATAAAAGACATTTATTAATTATCATTTAAAAAATATGGGGTATTCATGGATTCATAATTTTTAGGAATTCTTTTTTCCTATTGATGGTGGGGGGATATTTCTTATAAATGTTTTAATAAAACTTCTCTAGTTTCCTACTAGATAATGATGTATAAATTTTCATAAATTTATATATTGGGATATCAATTGTCTTATAACATTTCTATTGCATTGGTTGTGTATATGTGTGAGATATAATGATTAAATTGGCATATTTTGAGGAAAAGTTATTTATTTTAGAAAGTTTTCACATTGAGTGGTGTCAGTTTCATTTTACATAAAATTAGATGGTAGTATAAAATTTTCAATTCAATACTAGATGTTCAGTCAAGTAATAGTTAAGAATAAATTTCTTATACCACAAAACCTTTAAATGATTTATTTGTTTAATTGAGATATTTTTTCTTTGAAGAATAATTTTTTTAGGATATCACAATATCATGGTGATGTAGAAAAACATTCGGATTCCACCCATCAGGATACGATACAAGAAAAATGAATTTTTTGTAATGTTATTTAGTGTTACTATAGCAAGAGTGGTCCCCAATACCTATTGAATTATTATTTCCACTATGTAACTAAATTTGAATTCCGTGATTTATTTAGATACATTTCATTATAAATAAGTCATTGAGGGTACCCACTAGAAATATTTGTATAGAATATCCATTATTTTGACCTACCTATGATAAAAAAAATCAAATAAAACATAAAAAACACTCTCTTCTTGAATTCATACATAAGTAAAAAATATATATATATCATTGAAAACAGCTAGTTTAGAATGAAAATTAAGAAAAATTGATATAATATTCCATGGTTAAATATATAATAATAAATTATGATATGAACAAGTACTCCAATCCCCTCAAGTATCCCCAACCATTATGTGGGAGCCAATCCCACTTCCTAATGATAAATTAGTTACCCGTAAATTGGATCCAATATAAATAATACCTATATAAACAAAAAATGTAAATGAGTGGTTGAAATTCTAACGAGGTGTCCTTGTAGTGTGTGAGATTAAAAATCCAATAACACACCCACAAAGTTGTCTCAAAGATATAGTAAAAGAATTTGTTTATGAAATAACATGTCCAAAAGCATACATGAGTATAAAAAATATGTTTTTTTAAACAGTATGGGAGGAAAATATTTTTGAGTCAATGTAGTGAATAATATAATAAATGAATGTATATGTAATTAGAAAAACAATAATCAATAACTCCATTTTCATTTTGGGTCAATATTTATTTTACCAACTTTTAGACAATACCATATTGTTAGATGAACTCAGTAGGGAAACAATGTTACCTCACCGACTGGATCAAGATCAAGTTAAATCATGAGATTTATCCTTCTCAAGTGGGGGAGGGATAAACGGAAACAATGTCTTGGAAAAATCCTAATTATAGTAATATATAGAGGGGTATAATATGATATAAAAATTTGTGGCCATTACAAAATCATTATCTAAATCTTGTTGTACCTATGTAAAAAATTAATTATAGAAAAATAGTACAATATATACGTGGTATACCAAGTGGGGAATTATAATTATATATTTGAAAAAGTTAGTTATGTTTTAAAATTCACTATTCAATTTTTATCCCCATATATTATGATCACTATATATCAAAATTGTATCCATAATCATGAAATTAGTACATTGATATTATTAATATTGTTTTCTAAATTTATTTTTCCATGAATGTGAAAACATGAATTTATATTCATGATAAAGATACAAAATATCATAACAAATTTAAAATAGAATAAAGTTATAAGAATAATAATTTAACCAATACATTATATTATTACCATAATTATTATATCAGACATTTTAAATCCATTCCAATAGATACATATGGGTCTCATACACCAAAACCACTATATATACTATAGATGAAACTTTTTTTGTAGTAGATATTATATTAGTTTAATTTTTTTAATGTTCTCCTAAACCAACCAAGGCTCTAAAATATATTATGTAAGTCAAAGTTCATTGAATAACATGTGAATGTATTTTACTATAATTTTTTTATATATTAATTATTGATTATGTAATAAATATGAGTATGTTCAATGTTAAATTTGAATGATCTATCACATACTAAGGATTTAAAATTTATTATTTTCACGATAAAAATTAATCAGAGTAAAAATGTTTCAAAACACTAAAAGATTATTCCAAAAAAATAATTTCTTGTAAAATATTTAAAATAATACAGAATAAAGAAGTTAAGTAAACTAATTATAAATTTTTTTAAAAAAATATCATTTCCATTATTTATTTTTTTCATAAATAATAAATAAACACCTTTTGAAAAACATGGTAGATTTAACTTGTCAAAAGTTGGTATACACTAAAACCATATATATTTAATTATTTAAGTACTTATAACCCAACTCAAATTTATTTTGTGCCAAGGAAAGGCTCATAGCCTAATTTTTTATATCATAATGGTATATGTGTATTATAACATTAAATTTTTAAATTTTATATTCTGGACAGTATCTATGGAAGTGATTGACCGATTAAGAAAATAGGGTTTATGGGAAATATTTTATCACGGTTTCCTTCGACATTCTATTTAGAGTTCATCAAAAAAATATAATTATATATAAATAAAGAAAAATTTTAGAATACCTTAGAAAATTTTATAACATGATCAATGGAATGATGTTTATTATATATTTTCACTCATTACAACTCATTAACCATAACCCATGTTATAAATATATCATTTTAAACCATTCATTAATTTCATTAGAATATAAGTATGAATCATTTTTAATTTAATAAAATTTATAGAATTAATAATATAGTATTTACAAAAGAATAAATTGATGCATCCAAACAACACAATAATATTAATTTATATCATTCTATTTTGAAAACATAACTAAGATTTGCCTCGGTGTCACCCAAAAAAATTATATTTTGAAAGATTATCATTTAAATAATATAAAAAATACATAAGAAAATAAAATACATGACAATCAAAAATTTCTAAATCTTGGGATTTCCTCGGGATCATAATGCATATAAATCATAAAAAAGTCTCTAGGAAAACAACCTTAAATTTACCTCTTCGAACTAAAGAATTCAATGTAACATTATTCCATAACCACTTTACACCAAACTAGTGAGAAAACAACCCACCCAAGCATTTTAAAAGTAAAAGAGGAGGAAAACACATGATCTTGGTGGAATTACATAACGATCTAGTGAAATTAACACCATAATCTCTTATCATCATAATGGAAGTAAACAAAGAATCTATGAAGTTTAATATAGTGAGAAGAGTTTAACATTAACAAAACTTTTTCATGATAAACATTAATGGATTCTTCTTGAAACATGGGAAAAAGAATAAGGAGAAATGGACCAAGTGAGTTAAAAAGGAGGCCACACATGTGGTTGGAGAGGAATACTTTCAAGGCAGAAAATGGATAAGATAATTATCATTCTAGGGGAAATAAATAAAAAACCACCACTAAGAAAATATAGTTTTCATTAACTACATAGTTAGAGGCAACCGTGTACCTTGTAGAACCCGATGATATTAAGGCCACTTTCATGTACAATGGGTTCCTTGAGGCCATACGTCGAGTAATTGGTGTAAACATTAGGTTTAAGAATTATCTAGTACACCTTCACATATACCTAAAATGTGTAAAACACATACTTATCATTAATAATTATTTATAAATTCACAATAAACCATCCTTAAATACCTATAGATATATCAAAATTACTAAAAAAATTAACATATCAATTAGAACCAAATTATTTTAAAAGAACCATATATAATCAATTCCTAAATCAAACCCAATTATCCAAGTCACTATATATAAAACATATATAATTATAACCTCCCCACTACATGTCTTTTCATCCATAATATGTATTGAGAGATGTCTACCCACAACTTAATTACTCACAAGTCTCTAATTCCAAACATTGGGAATCATAACCATCACTACCTATAAAACTAGATGTTGAAGAATAAAATAGATATGCCATAACTCAAAACCAAATACATGTTATGAAACCTATGAATAAAAACAATCTAATATATGAAGAATATAAATTCATTCCATATATTAAATTTATAATAAGGTCACCTAGAATATTTGAATACCACAAACCTCTACATAATTAAATTCTGAAAATGGGAAGACTCTACACCACAACAACTATAGTGGTCCTCCACACTAAGGTTTTGATGCTATATGATTTTTTTAATATTAAATTCCACCATATATAAAGAGAAAAGAATAATAGTTAGAAAAAAAATCTTGAATAACATGATGAAAAGAAACATGATAACATGAATCAATATTTTTTAATACATCTAAATGATAACAGAATTAAACATAATTCAAGGAACAAAAATCCAAGTTCCATGGAAACCGTTTTACAAACCCCTACCCATACTAGTGGAATAATGTAAATTTGATCCAAAAAATCATTATTATATGTAAAAACACTTAAATTTTAATTTAATGATCTATATATGACTCTTAATGTATCCTAAACTGTTTCACCTTTCAGTCTACCTCTACTCTGAACTATGAAAACATTTCTCATTAACTAGAGAATCTAGTACACTAGTGATCTAGATAAATGTGTAGAAACTATAGACCCACCGTACCAATTCATAGTGGTGTACCCTAGTTTACCATTTCCATGACCATCAAATATTTATATGGGACATGCTATTTTAAATGGCCACCTAAAATTTCCAATTGAAAATCATCACAAAACTTAAAAATTATACTTAACTAAAAGATTTGTACTCATGTAGTTAAATGATAAACCCCATATAACTCATAGATTATTTGGAAAAATCAATAAAAATATTATTCTTATAATTCCATGAAACATTAAAAATCATTTGTAAAAATATAGGTAATAATTATGTATCTCCACCAGTGATGCATACATTATGTTATAATTTTATTGAATTTTTTTACTTATCTACTTCAATTATGATACTACAACTATGATGATTCAGCAGAGCCTCATCCACACTACTACTTCTGTTGAGGTAATTCCACTAACCTGAAGCTATACAAAAATGGTGAAGGTTAATCTATCTCTATCATCTTCTACCATGTGTAATTCTAGAAACATTCCATAAGTTTCTATACTTAACTAGAAATATAATATCACACTAAATACAAAAAATATCCCGCCTGATAATATTTTCCATATACTAACCCTAAAAGTATGTCACTTGGAGGAAATTATAAATTTATTCACTAATATCCAACTGGGAATTATCTGTTCACCCTTTTACTAAAACCACATGGCCCTCTTACATCGTACCGATCATATTGGTCCCACTAAGATAAATATAGTCTTATATTTTTCTGATCACGATCTTCCATTCCATGAACCACAAAAAAATTATGAATTCTTCATTTAAATTAAATAAAAATATAATAGTCCTATGTGTTATCATAACATATTGATTTGGTATCCACAATATATTTTATTATATTTTATTATAACTACTCCATCCATAAATTGTTTCTACTAAAACTCATAAAAAGAGCTTCAGTATTATGAAATATTTTAAAAATATCAAACTACATCCATTCCTATAGATTTTATATTTTTTAATCAAAAGATCAATAATATCTATAGTCATAAAATTGAAAAACTTCCACTGAAGAATCCAAGAAAAAAATTACATTACCCTATATAACCAAGATAATAATTTTCCTTTACTCTCAATGTACTGTAACATGGGTGTTATCAATCATGTATCCTTTTTAATAATAGAGTTAAATTTAAAATTTCTAAGACCTTTTAATAGTTTTCCATATATTTGGATACATAAAATTATTATTTTCTAGTGTTTTTAAATGAATCCCATTAGAGATACAGGGTTTACGCACTTCATGAATATTTTTATCAAGGTTGAATTCCAGAATAATATTTAGATAAGTGGAAAACAATTCATCCATTTTTAGATATGATTTATCTTCAAAATAACCTTTCCTAAAAAAATTATCATCTTTTATACAACCCATTTCAATGTTTCAGGTTCTGTAACATCTTATATGGAGGAATACACTTCGTAGATATATTATAAAACTACAACTACTCCAAAAAATATCATCTTAAATAAATAATTTATTATCAGTCATTATACCATATTTTTACCAATGAAGGTAAAATGTACAATGTCCATGATAAAAAATTTAAAATTACAAATATTGTTGTATGGAAGTGCGTCCACCTTCTTGAATAGGAAAACCACAAGTTTCATTAAAAGACCTTAGTACTATTTTTTTCTACAATCCATGATTTTTTTTCAATCCATAATTTAAGTCGTCTATTTTATTATTATTATCATATCACATAAAATATTTTTTAGAATGTTTATCCTTTAGTGTGAAAAGATCCTTCCAAAAAATAGTCATGAAATAAAAACACATTCATCAAAAAATGTCACAAACATAAAACCCATTTATTTGAATCACATTCCTTATACAAAAATATATATTCACCTCAAAAAGAACTAGGATATTCTACCTCATATTTATTTCATTTTTCCAAAAAAAAATTATAACTTCTCCAATAGTGTCTACAGTTCCCAAGATAATGACTCTAGAATCAAAACATTTTATCACTTTCTCATACATTAAAGCAATGAGGACATCATATAAATCTAATAAATATAAAGTGGTATGGGAAGAATCTCACAGAAAACATCATCCCCATTTCAAAAAAGGATTTATAGAATATCAAAAAGTCATCAATATGAAATTGAAGTTCCATTAATATTTGTAAAAGAGCTAATCAATAAATCCACCACCTATATCTAATACATGTGATTTCTCATTACTTTATTACTGAAACATCTAACCTGATCATAAACCCAACTCCTATTTAGACCTTATAGAAAAATCCACCTGATTTATTTCAAAAAATACTTTTATATCAACACATATATTATAGCTAAATCACTATCAATGATAATACAATATTCTTTATTAGTTGACTGCCCAAAATATGAAATATTTTAAATATTCCACCATTCAATCACCAAATTGGTCCTTAGTCGTTGTAATGGTTTCTTAAAATATGTAAGCTCTAATTGAATATGAATGTAATAAAGGACCAGACTAATCTTCTTATACTATTCAACAGTACTCTAATCATGTCCTATATTTTATCTCAATAATTGATCAAAGTACTAGACCTAGTGTCATGGAATTATCTAAAAGACAAGTAATCTTATTCTATCACTATATTTAAAATGATATTCTTCTAGAAACACAGTTTACCACTTGACCAATGGAACCCATTATTCCTCCAACAATTATATACATTTTAGAAATGATAAAATGACCACCAAATAAAAAGATAAAAATATAGGATTTTACTTGATGGTAAACAAAAAATATAACACTACAAGCATTGAATCCACATGTTTTGGAATGAAATATAATTACCACCTTCTAGAACCGAATACTAGGTCTGGAACCAGGGAAACTGAAGGTCCCCACACAAAGATACCAGAATTTGTTTTTAATTCTAGGAATGAAAATTCATTCAAGGAAGAAACAAATGATTTATATGGTCACCATGTTTTGAAACACCAATAGGAATAATAAATGAAAACATGAAATTTTCTTCACTGAAAATATTTTACCATAAGGGATCCAATTACGATAACATTTAAGTGGTAGTTTCAATATCTTTATTAGACTCATCAAACCACTTATGAAATTCTATTTTATTATCTTTCTAATATACAACCATTCAAGACTACATGCTCAAGTTTCTCAAAAAATCTCTTTTGATACTTTATTCACCATCTCATGACACAAAATAGGTTGGGTAACACCCCATGATTTTAGTATTTATATTTCATTAGAATAAATTCACCATGTTCAATATCATGTTGTTTATGAAGTGATGAACTCAAGTGGATAATTATGTATACAATTAAAAATGAAACATAATATGAGATATTTTGAAAAATATAATTAGAAAAAACATAATTCACTTTTAGAAACAAGACATTCTAATTCCCATTGGAAATATAATTAATATTAAACATTTATTTTTTATGAATTTAGAATTTTTATTTAATTTAATAAACTTGATAAATTAACTTAATTACATTTATAGATTATATTCATCAAATGATCAGTAAAATAATATAAAAAATCATGAAATGATTATGTATATATAATAGTAACTACTTTAATTATGCATTTATAAATAACAACTTTTCATTATAAATAATTTTTTTATTGTATGTTACATATTTTAATTTAAAATAAAACTATATTAATTTTATAAATTTAATTTTAAAATAATAACTTATTTTTATATTAATCGTATAAATAATTATCTTATCATAATTTTTAATAATTTTTATAAATGGTTAACTATTATGTAAATAATGAAAAATTCCATATTTATAAATACCATAAATATTATGAAATTTTCATCATTTTTTATAAAAACATCTAATTTTTCATTTAAATTTTTAAGGATTAAAAGAAATTGAAATCTATTTTGTTAGAATTTTGAAACCCATTATTGTCCTTTTGGAAACTATGTTTTATTTTAATCTAATTAAAACTATTATGATTGTTTCAATTATTTATGTATTTAAAATGATACAATCATATTTGGATTTAAATGAATATGGAAAAAGATCATTTTTTAATGAACAAAAAATTATAATGGAAATCAACACAATACATGAATTTAATTTAATTTTAATTTCTATTCTTAAAATGAATATTTTTATAAAAAAATATTTTTTTGGTGTACTTATATTGAAATAAATTTACAACACCATCATAAATGGAATATTGTGAAAAATATCATATTTGGATTCATCATATTCAATTTAAGAAATGATCCCCATTCAATTTTCCATCCTAAAAATAATTTATCTTGGTAAACATTAGTCACCACAATAATGGGTAAAATGGTAAAAATGGGGTTTAAACAAAGGGATCATACCAATTGTTTTGAAAAAATGTATAGAAAATTTATTTATTGAGTTTATTATCTGACCTCCTCATATTGGATTCTAAATTTTTATTTTTGTAAACATTACATTGATAATAATTTTTATTTAATTTAGGGATACAATATGTTACTCAAGTTCAACTCCTCTCGCCTATTAAAGGACCCTCCCATACACATGTAAAACCAAATTTTTCCATATAAGATATCATTAATACCAAACCCCTTAAATTATAACCCTCAATACCCTCTTTCATTTTGGTAACTTCTTGTCCCAAGTCCTAATCCTCTCATTTCCAAGAGGGACTTCAATAGGATATTTAAGCTATCAAATAAAGTAATTTCATCTTATTTATTTTTTATTTATATATGATTTATATAAAAATTCTTAAATATGATGGACAGATTTCATTAAAAGTTTTGAAATACATATATTCTTGAAAATTTAAATTTTCATTATATAATAGCATGTTCGTACTCATTTGGTTTTTATACCACACTCATGTTTGAGATAGTTTTACCACCTACACGAATGATGATATATTATTTTTGTCACGAATGATTATGTAATGTTAGATACAATTTATATTATTTAATAATAATTAATTTAATATATTGTATAGGTTATATAATTGTTAAATACATTTTATTTGACGAATAAAATAAATTTTTTAATGTGTTGAAATCATTAAAAAATGTAATTTTTTTTGTTTTCTATGTAAATATTCACTGTGATATCGATTAAATTAAAAGGAGACATGATATATATATATACATACCATACACCTTCATTAGAATTAATTATATGATGAAATTATAACAAAATATCGTGGATTGAAACTACTAAATTGGAATACGCATGCAGAACTAAATAGTTGATACAAAAATATTTATTACAAAAACTAATTATAAATAAATACATAATAAAAAATTATAAATAAATGGTATTTAGTAATATAATTCTAAATATTTTTCTGTTCTAGATATATAATAAATTTAATTTTATTATATAGTAGTACGGAGTCTGTTAGAACAAGAGAAATCCTGAGATAATGGTTTATCATCTTAATTAAATTTAATTAATATATGTTTCAAATTATCAAAAAATAATTATTTAAATTCCACATATAATTTCTATATGATATTTTATTCAAGTAATGTCATTATATTCAATTTATTTATTTTCTTTCCCATTTTAAATCATTAATTTTTTTTAAAATTCATAAAGTATTTTATTTCAAAATAATTACTTCAAATTTATTTAGATCATTTTCAAAAATTATATCATTAAAATCCATAAATTTTGAAGAGTTATATTCTCTATAATTAAATATTTTCTATGTTAATTTTAAAATATTTTTTACTCTCTGTATTGATTTTAAAATGAATATGTATATCATTTTTTCTATCTGTAATTTTTGGAATTCTTTAATAATATGTGAAAAGACAATTTGTTTACAATTACCACTATACATAATATCCCCATGGTCATAAGAGTCCAATTTTATGAATATTAAATTTAAAATATCCAAGTGTTTTCAAATAAATGCTTTTTACCATTATTTATTGAATATATGATTCCAATGTTACCAAAATAAAAGGATAACTCATCCAATTTTTCAAAGAATGTTTTTAATGATTTAATAAAAATATTTTTATTCTATGGAAAAAAGAAATTATTTTTTATAATCTATCTATTGGAATATTCTCATTTGATTCTATCCACATTCTTTTTACTAATAGATTATGATGATGTTTTAAATAAATTATTCTTATATCCATTTACATTCTATGTGTTACATATTATATGAAGGAATGAGGAATGATATTATGTTCTAATGGGATATATATATTGTTTATCATTATGGTATGAGTTGTTCGATCAAAGCTCTAAAATTGACTGCGATATGCTTCATAACTTCGGATATTAAAGGTTTTATATGAGGTTTTCCCAAGACCAAGTTTACATAGGTAGTTTAACCAAGCCCAAATATTAAATGACTTGTTTATAAAAGAATAAAAAACATTGTGTATGGGGATATCATATCCCATTATGGGATAATTATTTATTTACTCTTAATATATGTTATTATTACAATGCTTATGTTTATTACAAACTCCCATACCATAACCTGATACCTATTTTATCATGGATTAGGATTATATACATGTGACTCATGTTTAAACCAGTATCTTTATGAAATTATTTTATAATTTATGATTATTGGATTATTGGACGTGATTTTAATGTGATATGTTATTTCAATATAATTATATTATCCTATTGATATATTGATCTTATGTTCCCTTATGACCTTTGATTGAAATCTAAAATGTTTACCCTTACTGGTCATCCAAATTCACCCTTTTCTTATATTTGAATTCCCCAGATTATGAAATTGGATATATGTTTAATATGTCTAGATAAGTTTTATTGTGTGAATATTATATATGGAAAATATAAAGATCTAAAAAAAAGTTGGTTGTGTTCTAAACTACCAAATAACACCCAACATTGAAGTTATGGTTTGTGAATTATTATTATCTGTATTAAATAGTATTTAAAATTTTGTAATGTTGATGTATGGAATGAATGGGTTCCCATAGATGGTTCCAAAAATAATATAAAAAGAGAATATTTTTATCACAACATTTTGGTGTATGGTTTTGGGGCATCTTAGTTGGTATCTAATAAGGGTTTAGTTAATTTATGGAATTAGTTTTTTATGGAAAAGTGAAAAAATCAAAAAAACCTATGTGATGTATGATGAACCAAAAATTTTGTTTGGTGAAATGAATGTGACATAATTAAGAACTTCATAGGATTAAAATTCCTTATTTTATTATATCTTACTCTTATTATTTCTTGATTCTTATATTGGGCTTCTTGGTTTTATTTTCTGCCTAGAACAAAGAGGAATCATGTAAAAAATAAAAGTTATAGGAAAACATATGATCATTCTCATGAGAAAATATATGAAGTGGGATATGGAATGTAAATTTTTTGGTCTATTATCACATAAATATCTCAATATATAATACATAAAATTGAAAATATTGCACATTTTGATGGCCAAATGATGAAACAACTCATTATTAAGTTCTTTATGCAGCAAAATCCACCCACATTTATTGGGTCTTTTGATAAATATTTTAATAATAGATCAGAAAATAGAAAATATATTTTCCATTCCCCAATAATAAAATTATGAGAAGGTGTTATTAACCATATATTTTTTATAAGGATAATTATTTTAGTGGAGGAATTTTATTAGGAACATAAGGGGAGAAGATGAAATTGAATCATTTTGATAAGATGTGTTTAAAAGTGAATTTTTAAAAATAATAATTTCTACAAAATAATGACATTAAGATTGATAGAGAATATTTGGAGATAAAAAAGGAATATGAATCAATTGGTAGATATATAATACTTATAAGTATTGAAAGGTATATTTATTGTTTTGACATTGGCCTTGAATAAAAAATCAATTTTTCTTTAGGTGATTGAAACCAGGTCTCCAAAATTCATTTTCTATAAAGAAACATTGGTGGTTATAAATAATTACTTTGATGTTCTATCATGATTAAAATTTAATTTTATACCCCAATATTCACTATGTTTTGGCGGAAACATATTAAAATAGATATTTATGAGAAAATAAAAAATTCCAAAACCAATAAATGGAATAAGGGTTGACTTCATATATTACAGAAATAGAGGAAGAAGAAATGAGGAACTATCTCTAAGGAACTATAAAATTATTCAATAGTAGAAGAAAAGGTCATCAATCATATGATTGCTGAGGGGATATGATGATGCCAACTACTAAAATGGTCCACATGAAATCTAATCACAATGAATAAACTACACCCTAAGGATTGAATTATTAATAGTATAATAATTTTCCACCAATAACACAAGACCAAAAATTAATGCTAATAACTGATTTCAATAACCACTATTGCCAAGGGAAAATATGAAATTCTATTCACTCACAACTAGTGAAGTGGTTCATTATAAAAGAGTTGTTAATGATATAATAATAATAATAAAATAATGAACTACTGTTGTTTTATATTATTTTAGATTGACCCACTATTTTATATCTTTATAAATTTTTATCGATATCATATCACCACATTAATTATTATATATTTAATTAGCAGTGATGAATTATAATTTTATAATGATTAAAAACCGATTGTATAAGTTCTCTATGATAATAATTCCTGGGAATGTAATTCCTAAAAATAATATTATCATTCCAATAGTTTAATTTGATGTAATATTAGACATAGATTTTGTCTCTAAATATAATGCTCAAATCAATTACCAAGGTATGGAATTCACATTTCATATCCCAAAACAATCATCTATCATTAATCATTGTAATGATGAAAATGAAATAAAAATGAAAATTAAGTCTCTTATATAGGTATTTATACCTTATCATGAATGTAAACTATCTGAAATTGTTGAAGATATACATAACATTGAATATAATCTTATTGTATGATTTTTTATCGATATATTTGCTCCATATTTTCACGATCTTACCTCAAATTTTGAATTTGAGTTTTTCATAGAACTCAAAAATGGTGCTAGGAATATTTAAAATACTCTTTATATAATGGATCATATTATGTCATGTGAGTTAAGGAAAAAACTATAAGAGAACCTAGAAAAGGAATTTCATCACTCTAGTTCTTCATTATGAGTTTCACTATTTTTTTTAATAATAATAATCGGTCAATGTGTCTCAACATTTATTATAAAAAAATTATAATTTTCATGATCAAGATCATGTGTAACCTACCTCATATTTATGACTTGATTGAATAATTATGGGTGGTTCGATAATTTTCAATGATCTACCATTAGTCTGTATAAAATCTATAAATGGACAAAATGGAGGATATTCCCATGAAAAAATTCTATAAAAGGTATGAACATAATGAATTTATAGTAATTCAATTCATAGATACAAATTCTAGGACTATATTTATGGATATAATGAAAAGCGTATTCGAGATAACAACTTCTAATCTAGGGTGGGTTTTTATATGATAATGTTTTATATTAAAAGAGGAACTAAGACTATGACTAACATTTGTGGGTTGTGTTTAATAGTTAAAAAATTTATCAATTGTATTACAAATTTTTCATTTGTGAATTATGGATATTAAAAGACCCATTCTTGGGTTATGTAGTCACAATAGAGGGAAGATCAGTGGATGTTTCAAAAATATATGTTGTTGAACAATAAACAAGGACCACCAAAAATACCAATATTTGATGTTTTTGAATTTTATAGTATTAAATTATTCCATATCGGAAACTTATCATGGTTATCAATTAAACTTACCATGTAAACATCAAATTGGTTAATGTTTCTATGGACACATAATTGAGATTAATGCTTCAAGGAGATTAAAAATTGGTTGGTCACCAAATTTGTATTGACATTACCTTTCTATAAATAATTGTTTGAGATATATATGGAATAATACATGAATTTATTAAAATGAAACATTATGAAATATGATTCTATTTGTAGAATATGACCCACACATATTAATGATTCAAGAGTAAAATTATTTAACTCTTGATTTGTAGCTCTTAGTATTAATTTTTTCCTTAAATATATGGGGGAATTATATAAATGGTGAAAGGTATGATACATAAACAAAACAAAAATTATTTAATTATATTGTCATGTATCATGTATTATTTGATTTTTTTCCTTTTAATATTTCTTTTTATACCAATAGATTTATTGAGGAGTCAGCACAGTGTTTAGATATACAGTGACCCCAAAATTAATATATTATTATTTTAATATATTTTGATGCATTCGTTCACATAATTGTAGTGTTTCTTTTCATCCCATTATTAAGTCTCATATAGTTAATCCAAGAATATATTTTATTATGGAATTTACAGTTTCTTCTCATCAAGACCTATGGTTGGTCAGTGTCAAATGTTTCTAGGAATGAATCCATTAGTTGGTGAGTTTAGTTAAAATAAGTAAATAAATATTGTATTCTTTTTAAAATTAACTGAAAAAGTTCTACAATTATCTTTTTATAAAAAAAATCACGGTTATCTGTATAAACTGGGGTGGATTTTAGAGAAGTAAAATGAGATTTCTTCATTGGTGGATTAGATCAGAAATGAAAATTTGTCAGATCGAGATGGATCAAGAGGAAGTTAATGCAGTTGTAATTATTCATCATGGATGAATTTCTTCTTCAACATGGATTGATCCTATATCAAACTAGGACTCTTTATTTGTGGTTTTATACATCTTCATAACATATTGATCCTGAATTCAAATATTCTTTCTTTTCACGGTGATTTCAAATATTCACATGATCCCTTATGAAAATTTTATTATTAGTTCAATATAATTGTTTTATTGTGCTTATAATTACCCCCTAGACTCTACAATTTTGTGATCAATGGATGGGAATTAGATTCTGATAATATATTAACCTTGTTTATGTGCTTTTATCCCCATAATTATTCACATTGATAATCATTTTCCTGCAACGTCATGGTTTGACATTGTTGGGGTAGGTTCAAGTGTGATTGAACAACTAAATTCTTGTTGGTTATTAGAGCAATGAATGAGAAAGTTATTTTTGGATAAATCATTATGAATTTTGGGTTATTATTTTTGGATGTGGGATTTGGAGTGGAGACACTCGTTGGAGGCACTTCTATATGTGTATTGACTCAACATTGGGTGAATGAAATCATATTTACAGTTATTGAGGTCCGAAAATTGATTATCGATGATGACCGCCACTGATATCAGGTGATCAAATAGTGAAATTCATGGTGGTGAAGGTTGAATATGAAACCACATGAATAAACCTATTTTAATTTTGAAAAAACAACTACATGAATTTTACTCTAAATAACACATGTCATGAATTCCCCTAGTTATAACCTCTACAGTTTCTGTGATGAAAAATTCCCCACACTATATGAACCCTTCACATGCCATGTGACCCTGTGATAGTGGATAAGTGTGTACTATATTAGTGCATTAGAACTGACTTGGAAAAGAACGTATACACGTCTAGAGTATATGAGTACGACCATCTACTAAGGCACAACCAGGATACCCCGACATGAACCCCTACATGAGAAAAATAAACTATACATAGGCATGAACCGAAAAGAACAAGAATGCCATGGGTGGTTGAGACACACTATTTACCACCATTAAACACAATCTAGTGTGAAATGGATTCCCAATCCATGTCCCATGATGAACATGTCCAATCATAGAGGCGAGGTCACACACAGTGTGGACCCCCACACAATCCGTATATTCTACTAGAAAATTATTCCACTCATATCTCTTTCGTTGGGACTCCAATTTTAGCCTAGAGGAGAGTATCAGGATTTTTTAAAAAATAGAACACGATAGTGGCCATAATATTTTAATTCATGTTATGATGTGAGTTGTTCTAAGAATGACACTTATTTATGTTATACTTCATGATGGAAGTGATTAGGGAATGGTAATGTGAGACATGATGAGAATGGAAACCCCGTCTAGCATTAGGGTGTGTGTCCTCCATATTCCTGAAAACCTTATAAATGGAACATCATATGTTACTATAGAAAATTTATTTCCTTTACTTACTAGAACCCTTCTTTATCACAAGGGTACAATTCCTCTACCTATATTTCTATTAAGTGTTACCCCTTATCGTTCTAGTGAAAGAGTCCTCTTTTCACTGAGTGGTACCCCCTATAATACCTAGGTGTGAGTCCTCTATCTAATGAGTGGAAAACCATTATCATTCTAAGGAATGAGTCCTCTATTTAAGATTATTCACCCTTGGTATTTGGAGTATTGGAGAGTTTGGGGGTATGCCACATAGCATTCTTAGACTGACACATGGGGATACTAGGAATTGGTGATGGACCATTGGTTCTATAGGTAGACTCATCATATGGGACCAAGATATGGTGATGAATATCTCTTTTCTCTATCATCTCAATTTATTATGAGTAATATATATATACTATTGGGTTTCATTCCCTCTTTCATTGGGATTATCTGTCTATTGTTTCATCATTCAAATTTCCACTTTGTGATGTTTTGGGAATCCTACTAGTTATGTATACACTCACCACTACATTGTCTTTGGACACATATTCCATGTATTATATGGATAAACGAAATTTATATGGTTTAATTTGTTGGGCATAGGGATATTTGGTTATAGAGACTATGTACGGTTGCGGGACATGAAAATTAGAATTTTGGATCTCATAGTTTTTTCTTGTTCTTTTTTTGTTAGGTACATAATTCATTTACTAGTTGGGAATTTATTTTTCCTCTCTTACAATTAAGACATATTTTATGCAATATAATATATTCACAAGATTTTATTTCAGGGATTCTTTTACACTTGATGTTGATGTCTTTATATTTACCTTTGTACATTTTCATGGAGATGGTCTCATGTGTACCTAAAGGTAAATTAGGAGAAAAAAATTAAATTAATTTATTATTTCTTTGTGATTTTAACTAGTCCATATCCTATTGATGTTGTGATTGGGGTCATGATGGATTCACTTACTACTAGCCAGAAAAGCTCGAATATTTTGGTTAATTATCGAGTTTTATAAGAGGAGTTTATTCCTTAGGATGTTGTTTAGATTTTTTCCCTTGTGATGAATTCATTGGGACATAATGAAAGTGGTAGATGTTTCTCAAGAGCATATTTTAGTCTTGTGAATCTATCCTTGGTTTATTAACTGACATATCTATACACATGGACTCTGAAATTCTACTTTTCACTTCTACATACTAAGGTATTAGTTTCAGGGAATGGTTGGTACACAAATATTATATGATTGATTCCTTTGATATTTATCCTTAATTCATCTCCCCATATATATATATATATATGTATATGTTTGTGTGTGTGGGTGTGTTTCTCTAACCATGGAATGTTTTTACCACATTCAAGACGCCTCCTCAAAGACATCAAGTAAGGTTACTAATTTAGGATCATGATGATGATCATATGAGTAATTAGGCCATAGTATAAGAGACATATCATGTGGTTTATCCTCTAGGAGATAAGGAAAAAACACCCCTTTATTTCTCTAAGAAGAGAATACCAGTATTTTAGGATGATATGCATAAAATGTTTTATCACTCTATGATTTCTAGTTTTTGAGACTATTGAGAATCCATACAGTGCATGATCCCTAGGAAATAGTGTATTGTCATTAGTTGGTTATGCATGTATTTGGGATCATGAGAACCCGAACTGGTCAGATGGTAATGCTATCATTTTGTCCTTTCCATGGTGATGTAGGGTTATGTTGAAGTCTATTCACATAGTTTCCAGATAATTGGATGCTCTCATGGAATAAATTCAAATTGATATTTTATCAGGAGTATTACACCTCATGCCTGCACTCAATTTCTATCTAAGAGTTTCTTAAGATGGATTTGGGTAGTATGATTGTTTCTATGTATGTTTTGATTTTCATTGACATTACATGATACACCCTTTACATTGTGTGATATGGTTACTTCTAGTCATGAATGTTCGATCACAGTATCAGTAAATACATTCAGACAAGTGTGGTTCCCTTGTGCATTACCATTTGTGATGGGTTTCTATAGATGGATTTGGATATAGTGTGCTTCTTATTAGAGGGACCCGAAGAATCTATTGTACGGATTGGGAATGATAGGGGTGATTCATATTTATCAACTAGTGGAATATTGTTGATAGGGTCTCAGTATTAGAAAACATCTAATTACTAGACTCAGCGACATGTACATGTGGAACAAAGATCATGTAATAGTCTTGTTATATCAAAGATGTGATGTTCTATGTTTGTGATGGATGAGATCACATTGATAACTACAAAAATGTAGTATCATGATAAAAAATATCTATAGCATCGGGCTATCCCTGAGAACAACATCCTTATCCTCCTTCCTCGGACCCTCTCATGGGTTTGGTAACCCCTTCACCCTGAGAGGTGTTTTCCAGTTAGAAAGGTGGTTTTTATCTCCTGGGTAACTTGATGACATGATGCAACATATATCTTGAGAGTTCATCTACTACAAAATAAGGTTTCGCCAATGCATATGAAGTGTGAACTACATCCAAATCGAGGAATCAGAAAGAGAGATCTTCTTATGGCTTTATCACAGCTATGATTTATGCAGCCAACCCCATGACACTCTTCCACAAATGATATGTATAATTATATGGAATGCCCAGGGGGTAGGCGCCTGGGTTATGTTGGACTTCATGCATCTGAAATCTCGATGAACAATATCATAGTTGTGGGAATTCTAGAACAGAAGAAGAATCCTAAAAGGATTAAAGATTTCTCCAGAAAGCACAGGTTGCATGGGTACATGCACGCTGACCCTATTAATCACTATATTTGGATTTTTTAGCACATGAAGTATACGTTGGATCTGATCCAAGTTGGTAAATATTTCATCACTACCAATGTTTCCTATAATCAAAACTCCGTTTTTGGTCCCTTTGTTTATGGGAGTTGTGACCATATTCATAGAGAGGATATGTGGAAGGAGTTAAATGATTTTGATCCTGGGTCGGAGGCGTGGTGTGAAAGAGGTGATTTTAACATTGTTGCAGATCCGGCAGAGTGGAAGGTAAGTGGCATGTTCACCAGGAAGGCCAACCTCAACTTAAATCTCTTAAGGATGGGAAAGGGTATCTCAGTTCTTGGATATGTGGGTGATAGATTTACCTAGTGTAACAACCAAAGGGGGAACCACCACACATGGATCCATCTGGATAGATTTCTGGGAAACATGTAGGTCATCTCTACATTCTCCAGCTCAAAGTTCAATCATTTGGTATATGGAATCTCAGATCACTTTCATCTCCTGGTCTATGTGGAATTTGTGAAAGATCACCACAAAAACTTCTAATTCAGCCACCATTGGACTAATATACTAGGATACCAGTACCAAGTTCGTAACACATAGAATACACCTATATAGGGACACACATGGGCAATGTTTCACAATTAGCTGACAAGGTTAAAATAGAGTCTTCAGGGATGGTTGAAAGATATAAACCATGTATATGTTGAGTTAGAGATCATCATAAAGGAATTTCATGGCCTTAAGAGGAGTCTGGAGGATAAGTGGGATTACTGGGTTTTCAAGGTGCTTTTGGAAAAAAAGGATATTCTTGTGGAAGTGCTTTTGAAATAGGAACGGTTGGCCAGGGAGGGGCGAGGATTAATTGGATTAAAGAAGTGGATAAGAACACCAGTTATTTTCAATCTTGTATCAAGGATAGGATACAACTAATCAACCCAAATATCATCCTGGATGATGGCTCTCATACAGATTACAAGGATGTTGTGGGTGTCCCGGCATGATCCTTTTTCATAGATTTTCTTTCTGGTCCCAACGAACACATGCGTAACGGATTCCCTGCAAAGGAAACATACATGTTCGATGTTATTCCCAATGAAGTCTCAGCCTGGGACAATGATGTCTATAGTGAAATACCTGCTGAGGAAGAGATTCCAAATTCCCTGATGCATATGAACCCTAAGAATGCTACAAGTCCAGACATATTTCTTTGGTCATTCTACAAATCTTCATGGGACATCATGAAGGATGAGTCGGTGAAGGCTGGGCTAAATTTATTTCAAGGGGGGATATTTCCTTGAGTTTAATGTGTCACAACAATTGTGCTTCTTCTTAAATACAATATCCCCTCTTCTATCATGCATTATAGACCAATAATCATGTGCAACATTCCCTAAAAATTCTTGGCTAGAATTATGAACTCTAGGTTGGCCATCCATCTCCCTCGGTGGTTTTCATTGGAACAACATGCCTTTTTTAAGGGTATATCGATACAGGAATCCAAAGACCGTTCTCAAGAAACATTTCATGACATAAAATTCCATTCTTGTGGGTCCCATATATCCATCAAACTCAATATGAATAAATCCCATGACCGAGTGGAGTGAACATTCGTTAATAAGGTTCTTTCAGGTATGGGTTTATCTTCTAGGAATATTGATATCATCTTCTGTTGCTTTAGCTCCACATGGTTAGTAGTTACATTCATGATTAAATCATATGGATTATTCAAGGAAATCTATGGCCAAATTAAGGGGGATCTGATCACTCTGAGTCTATTCATTCTTGTCATGGATGGACATAGTAGTCTCATTCATAGAAGTATTAATAATAGTGTGATTCTCCCATACCGTATAAAATAGAACCTCCTTGTAGTGTCTCACCTCATGTTCACGAATGATACCATCATATTCATGAATTCCTTGAGTAGATATCTTTTAGACATAAAAATTTGTTGGAGGAGTATATCCACTGGAGTGGGATGTTCATAAAAAACAACAAGAGAAACTTCTTTATCTCAAACGGGTGCACCTCCTAGTGTGTTTCTTCTGTGAGCCACAAACTTGACACCTAAAGGGGATCACTGCCCATGGAATACCAAGGCGCTCCCATGTAATTGGGTAGAATTCTAATCTGTGACTTCGACCACCTTGTCAACAAGCTAACTGACCGGGTTGTGAACTAGAAGAACAAGTACATATCATTTAGGGGATGGATTTACCTAGTTAAAAGTGTACTCCTGGGAACTCTGGTAAGAGGAATCAGGACTCATGGAGAAAGATGGAGAGTCCATTTCGTGAAGGATTAATCAATGTTTGTAGCCTGGAGGACACTTTATACTGCATGCATGCAGGATTATAATGGGGTGTTCTGGAACAATGCACGTTGTGGGGTAAGATCATCCACAACTATTCCTTGAGAATCTAGGAACCAGAGGAAATCCATGTTCAACCCATTTTCTCAGTGATAGGTCCTC
This sequence comes from Viscum album, assembly GCA_963277665.1. Lineage (NCBI taxonomy): Eukaryota > Viridiplantae > Streptophyta > Magnoliopsida > Santalales > Viscaceae > Viscum > Viscum album. The sequence continues at coordinate 1,511,804,937 of OY728157.1, read as the reverse complement.
TTATTTCCATCTTCTATCCAAGATCTCTCTAGCTCGTGGGGAGAGGGGGACTATCCATTTGGCACCAGAACTGGTGTGGCACCATTATCGGTTTTCCTATGTGCCTTCTCACCAATATCACCATCATGGACCCCATCCTCTTCCCGACATTTATCAAGATGGTTAGGGATAGAGACCAAAAATATATCTTCAAACACATTGAGATGAATTCATTCCCAGATATATGTTTCTACACCCCATCACCCTATAGTTTCTTCACGACAAAGGATTTTCACTTGTTTTCTAGGAGGCAGGTTTATGCAAATGCAAAAAAATGGGAAAAGATCCTATGTGTTAAAGATATACATACTAAATTTCATTTTCTCACTTTCAGAATTCAGAATAAATCTTTCCCGATAGATGATAACTTAAAGAGGTGTGGGGTTAGCATGGCACAATGATGTGTATGATGCAACTCTCACTATAAGGAATGAATGGATCTTATATATTTTTAATTTTAATGGGTATGTGAGTTATTTAGATGTTTTAGGGGGTTTATTGTAGTCTTCAATCATATCATGGATGGCCTCTCATTTATAGATAGTTGGTACCATGATTCTGGAGGTAGTGACCCAAAAAGAATAGTGAATATTGTTGTTTCGCATGTAGCCTGATAGATCCTCTGGATGGTGAGGAATAAGGTGAGAAAGGATGGGGTGGTAATGATAGAACATGATATAATTGTCTGGATGAAAAATATGTTATGTAGCTTGGCTAGGGCTATTCACAACTGGAGGGATGCCCTGTCTCTCATCCAGTTTCAAGCAAGGGCCCTGGAGGTGCCCATGATTAGTGGGGAAAAGGGAAACTTGGTTCGTTTCAACCCAAAAGGTAGAGGGATTAAACTCAATACAAATTTTTCATGTGGAAGTGTATAATACGCAGAGGAAGGTGGTGCGTGACGCCAGTGGGTCGTTGTTCATGGAATTTACAGTAAGGCTGGGTCAAGGTTCCTCTCTATAGGATGAGGCCCTGACGATGATTTACATCTCATATTATGTGGTTAGAGGGATTTGATCATCTATGAATAGGAAACAGACTCAATTATCTTGCATATGTCCCTACATAAAGCTAGAACTTCTCCTTAGTTGATCACTTATTCTATCAGGAAATGTCATCGTATACATCGTAGAAACACCAAAGTGGGCCACACATGGAGAGAGGAAAATAAGGTTTCTTATCACATAGATTCATAGGATATCAATGTCTTAGAGGATGTATGCTTGCATACTATGGAAATCTTGAAACCCAATGGGGTAAACTTGATTAGAGGGGATTCTCTAGGTCTTCACTATTTCTGACCTCCACAGCTCTCAGTTTTGGAGGTAGGGGGTGGGCCGCTGCTTTGTGCTTATTTTGTGTGTATTTTTCCGATTTTTCTTGAATAAAAATTTACCTGATGATGATGATGACATATGATCTATGTTTATCATACACTATAGTATTTAAAATCATAGGTGAAATTCATTCCTTCCTCTTCATATATCTTTTGTGAGAGTTGGAGATTCCAAATTAGTTTTTATACCATCACCTATGGCTAAAGGTCCCTACATGGAATTCATATATAATATCACCTATCTACCAGTACTGTGATATGGCTATTGGTGGGGAAAATTTCTTATAGTACCTACTGTCTTTCATTATTAATCTTCATGATGATATTTTAGGACCTCGGGACACCCTGAGAGGGGAGGGGTGAATCAGGGTGGAAACTTTTTCTTTTAATGAGATGGATCTTGATCCCACGTTGGTAGGAAATTGTTAAACCTGTATGATGAATATGATCAGAAAGAAAACTTTCACATACAGAGAGATTACACAACACGTTTTACCTAGTTCACCACTAAGGGCTACGTCCAAGGATCATACACCGACCTGTTGTTGGTCGTACCAAGTTGCACTATTCTTCACTAGTTGTGGATTACAATGGTTCGGGCACAGTAACTCTATCCCAGGCTCACTGCCTTTACAAAGGTTCATGGATAGCTCATTGCGTCTCTCAGGTCACTCCCATTGACTCCCCCTGTCTCACTGCCTTTGGTGAAGTCCCACTCAGTTTATAGATGTGAATATCTCTTCATCATTGCAAAAGAATGAATCTTCTATTGTATGTAGATGCTCTATTGAAGTCCAACTCTCACCAGTAGACGAATCTCACTTTGGAACGAGGATACCAGGAAATCTCCCAGCATTCGTGCAGCTTCAAAAATATGGGTGAACTTTAAAAACACTAGGCACGCTTCCCCTATCCGGCGCGCAAGTTTCAAAGACAGCCCACAATTTATAACTCGCACGCAAGTCCACCTCAACGACTAGCACGACACTAACTACAACGACTTTAAACTTGTGTGACCCACACTCCTTTTCACCCAAATCGGTTTTGGCATGCATAAAAGAACTGTCACGTAACTTATACTTGCGTGACCCACAACCACTTGCGCGACCACTACACCTGCGCAACGAGAGTATTGAATTTCACTAAATTCTCTAACTTTGTTTCAAATGAGGTGGGGTGATCCTCTATTTATAGGAAAACTGGACACACTACGCGGTGACGCGCAAGCCTCCTATTGGCGCGCATGTTCTAGAGCACAACTCCAACTGCCCAAGCCTCTGTCGCGCTACTCACTTGCATGACTAAACCAATACTTGCGTGACCCTCTTTCCATTGCCATATTTTGAGGTTTTGATCTACAAAAACATATAACGCGCAACTTTCCAATCCTCATCAGCATCGGTTCACAAGTCCTTTCTCGGCGTTCAAGTCACTTGCACGACACATATACGGCGTGAAAGTCTCTTTTCCAAAAATCATTGTTTTCTCATATTGTCAGTTTTGAGGTCCAAAAATTTGGAAAACACTGGAAAAAGATGCCACCTTCTATACTATTATCTTCTTAACCTGTATGAGTACTTTGCTGGCACACATTCTGAACATCCTCTAAGGATTGACAAAAAACACAAATCATAATCCAATTCATACATATAATACCATGGACCCAACAATATCCCCCTTTGGGTTTGTTGGAAATCAGTGAATAAATTCAATAGATCACCATCCACATGCAAACCAAAAACACAAGAATCAACTCATCCAAAACTCTAAGTCTACGTGAACAATGCTTAGTGTAGAAAACAAGAAAGAAAGAATGAATTGGGTTCCTGTCCAATGAATTTCTTCTCATCCTATCACCAACAGTGAATTTTCAATGTTTCAAAAAAACATCACATGCCTGAATTTATTCCTTTCTCCCTGATTGACAATATACCCAAAGACCGGTAATTGTTCATTGTTCACCTCAAACTACACTCTCCCTGAATAGTATCTCCCCCAAAAACCGACATCACATCTATAAACAGATTAAAAAAAATTACATAACTGGGGAGAGGGGATTTGCGTAACCTCCTTATGCCTTGGGCGGTGGCTGAACACCGAGGTTCAACCGATGCTTCACAAATACAGCCATTGATAGTGGCTTGGTCAGGATATCATCCACTTGCTCATTAGTTCCCACATGATCCATTCTAATCACACCTTGTTCAACTTTCTATTTGATAAATTGATACCGAATTTCAATATGTTTTTTTTGAGAATGATGAACTAGATTCTTCGTAAGATCAATTGCGCTCTTGTTATCACAGTAAACCACTATTGGTTTCTTCACCTCATCAGCAATATCTATTAATTGTTGCTCCATCCATAGCAGTTGAGTGAATGCCTTTGTAGTGGAGATATAATCAACTTCAACAGTACTAAGAGAAGTACTTTATTGTTTCTTGCTCAACCATATAAAACATTTATTCCCAATATAGAATGCTACACCACTGGTGGACTTTCTGTCCACAACATCTCCAACCCAGTCAGCATCATAAAATGCTGATAATTCACTATTACATCTTGCAGCAAAGTATAATCCACAATTGTGAGTACCTTGAATATACCTCATGATTCTTTTTATTAATTCCATGTGATCCTCCTTTGGATTACTTTGACAGAAGGCTGAAAGACATGTGGAAAAGACAATATCAGGACGTGTTGCTTTCAGGTACATTAGGCTCCCAATTATCCTCCTGTACATGGTGGGATCTATAGAGGTCCCATATGCAGGCTTTCCATGTTTAGCTCCAACTACAATCGGAGTTGACATCGGTTTGGAGTCTTACATATTAAACTTCTTCATCAGCTATCTTTCATACTTTTCCTAAGAAATGAAGGTGTAATCCTGCTTTTGAATCACCTACATCACCATGAAATATGTGAGCTCCCCAGTCAAAGACATTTCAAATTCTGATTTCATGTGGTTGGAAAATTCATCCACTGATTTCTGCCTGCTGCCACCAAATATGATATCATCAACGTAGACTAGAACCATGAATTGATCTATTGGATAATTATTCACGTATAGATTGTGATATACTACTCCTCTTTTGATTTATATCTTCTTGAGATACGAGTCTAGTAGAGAATACCAAGCTCATGGTGCTTTCTTCAAACCATATAGATCTCTCTTCAGTTTGCTAACCTTTATTTCATCAGTACCAAGAACAAAACCCACTGGTTGTTCAATGTAGAATTCTTCTTCATGTACACCATTCAAGAATGCTATATTGACATCAATTTGATAAACTTTATTTCCTATTTGGAGTGTCATTGAAAGAAAAAGCCTGATTGAATCTAGTTTAGACACTAGAGAAAATGTTTATTCAACATCAATGCCTTCTATCTGGGAGTATCCTTTACATACCAGTCGTGACTTGTTTCTGATAACACTTCCATGCTCATCAAACTTGTTCTTGAAGATCCATTTTGTACCAATCACATTGTGACCTTCAGGTCTCTAGATAAGATCCCATGTCTTATTCTTGTCAATCTGATCTAATTATTCATTCATGGATTTCACCAATGATTCAACCTTCATAGCTTCATCAAATGAGGATGGCTCCACAACTGAGAGAAATTCAGATTTCATGTTATTCCAAATCCTCCTTGTTTATGTGGGTGCACTTCTATCCCCAATTATGTTAGATGGATCAATCTTATCTCTATGATTTCTCTTGTGTGGTTAAGTTGTATTCTCTCTAGCCACAGTTTCTTCTTCAGATTCTTCTTCTGAGTCAACATCATGATGTGACTACTGAGTGTTTTATACATATTCCTCTATTTATGCATTTGATTTTTCTCCATGTTCACTTTCTTCCTCACTTTCTATCATATCCGCATATGACGTCCTTGAAGCATTTGTGGTTTTCTTTTCAATTATCTTAACATCACTGTTTACCACAATCCTTCCTAATCTCTTGTTGAAACACTTGTATGCTTTGATGTTCATTGAATACCCAAGAAATATTCCTTCATCAGCATTGTCACCAAACATCCCTTGATTTCCTTCTTTGTTCCGGATGAAAAATTTTCTTCCAAAAACACAAAAGTATTTCAATGAAGGATTCCATACATGTCCCAACTCATATGGTGTCTTCATTTCTCCCATATAAATCTCTTTTCTATTATGAATGTGCATTCCAGTTTCAACAGCTTCCTTCTAGTAATGCCGATAGATACCACTCTCAATCAGTATAGTCATGGCCATATTGTTAACCAGTTGATTTCTATTCTCAACAACTACATTTTGTTGTTTAGTTCTTACGACACCTACCTCATGTTGTATACCATGCTTCTCCAGGTATTTTTCAAAATCAATGAACGTGTATTCCCCTCCATTGTCGGATCGCAACACTTTGATTGTTCATCTAGTATCATTCTCGGTGATTCGACGATACGTTTTCATGCAGTCTAGCACTTGTCGTTTCTTATGTATGACCATTACACATGACATCCTATGGTAATCATCTATGAAAAGGATGAAGTACCTTTCTCCATGAGTTCCTACAACATTTATCAGGACACATATATCTGTATGAATGAGATCAAGAATATGCGATGCCCTTTTCTTCTTTGGCCAATATGAACTATAGACCAGCTTCCCACGAATGAAAACATCAAAAAAATTTTCCCGTTCACATTTCATAATGGGGATATCCATGACTATCTTCAGCTTAGATATCTTATCCATCTCTTGTTGGTTAATGTTCTACATCATTCGATGCCACAAATTGTTTTCTTCTTCAATAGAAAAATAGAAGGAGTTCACTTTGCTGTCAACCTGATATAAGTTTTCATCTGTTCTATAGCCTTTCATAAAAGAATTCCCTATTTTTTCCTTTATAGTGCATCCTATTTTATTGAAAGATACCATGAGACCTGAGTCATAGAGTTGACTCACACTAAGGAGATTATGACGTAGACTCTCCTCATAAATAATTTCAGTCTTCTTTTTCTCTCCATTATCGAGAGCAGTATTCCCACTGCCTTTAATCTTCAAAGCACCATCATTAAAAAACATCATTGCTCCATCAACATTATTTTTAATGTAATTGAAAAGTTCATCATTTCCCATCATATGGGAAGATCATCCACTATGATGAATCCAGGTGATGCTGCTCTTTGTAGCTTTGAGGGATACTTCTGCAGGATTGGATTTCTCGATCTTCTTCTTTTCTTTCCATGAGATATTAAATTGAGAAAAGGATACTGATGGCCTTATAATAATTTCCTCCACATAATTTGATTCATCATACCCATAATCTTCTTCTATAGGAGAGAAACTGTTTGTGAGAAGAACACCATCAGGAAGGTGACAAATGGCATGTCTCTGAGAGATGTATGAATTTCTCCTATCGTACCTCTGCCTTCAATACATAACTTTTTGGCCAAAGTTAGAACAATGAAAACAGTAACAATAAAAGATATTTCTTCTATAAGATGGAGGATATGAAATTGGTCTCCATTGTTGACTTCCCAGATCTTTCCCCTTAATGTAGCTCCTTCCCTCTTCACAATATGACATGGTATGACCCAGATAGCCACAGAACTGACACTTCATGAGGGGAAATGTCTTATCACATAAATTTATCTTCATGCCTTCTTCCTTGGGAGAATGATTGGACTTCCTGTTATTTCTGAAGGTTTGAGGATAGTCATCAGTTCTTCTTTTAATTTGGATTGAGGGTTCCTTTTTCATCACTTTAGGCAACATTTCATCATGTCCAAATTTTATATTGTATTTATTTTGGCTCTCTTCACTTCCAGAAGTTGATGGACCAGCTTCATAGCCAATTCCACTCATTCCCATGAATGTGGGCCTTTGATCACTCAAGATTTTTACAACCCCATATGAACCACACTTGGCTCTTTCTAGTAAGTCTGCATCTGAGAATCTTCCAAAATGAATTTTTTTTATCCTCATTTGTGGTTGATTGACACTCAAGTTTACTCCTAAAAATAACAAATTCATCTTCATGTCCCTCAATAGTCTTGGAATTCTATTCCAGTTTGGATGTAAGGTCATTTATGACCTTTGCATGTTCTTCAATTCTAGGCTTCAATTCCACAATGTCGTATGTGCTTTCAAGGATTGAATATTGAACTCTCACTAGTTCTTCTGGTCGTTCAATTTCTTCTTCAATCTCATCCACATATTCTGATGATTCTTTCACTATTTCTTTCCACTTACTACATCTCTTGAACTTTTTCTCAAGCTTCGAAAAAGTATCCTTAATTTTCAACTTGGTATCACTATGAGTCACATGATTGTCTTTGTCTTTATCGATAGAGGGTTATAAATTTTCAATAGTATCCATCATGGAAGCATGGTTTCCAGTTTCAAATTCATGTTATTATTCTTCATAGAATTCAATATCATCCTCTTCTTCTTCATAGACAAAAATCTTATTCTGCATCTTCTTCCCAGATTTGAAGTCTTCATTTTTGAAAAACCTTTTTCGAGGTTTCTCAATTTCTTCTGCTTTACTTTCTTCATCATCGAACTTTCTTTGGCAATGTGAGGCAATGTGCCTAACTCTTCCATAGAGAAATCATGCCAAAGGTAACTTACCTTTAAATTTACCTTTTCCCTTCTTCAGCATCTTGGAAATAAGAGAAATCATTTCTTTTTCTTCTTCATCTTTACCACCACTATCTTCTGAAATTTTCAGTTTTTCCATGGTTTTGAATGACCTTTCTTTGCTTACATGAGTCGTGGAATCTTTAGGTTTGACTATTATCTCATATGCCACTAGACTACATAGAAGATCATCCAGAGATAGTTTAGATAGATCTATTCCTTCAAGGGATGATACCTTTTCATTTTATATAGGAGGAAGTCTTCACAAGACATTATTTACAATATCAATGTCTTTTATTTCCTCTCCAAGCCCTCAAATTCCTCCCACTACTTCAGTGATTCGATTGAAGAATGAATCTGCATTCTCATCAGGATGCAACTTTAGATCATCAAAATTGTTGTGAAGGAATTGAGGTTTTTCCTCTTTCACTTTGTTGTCTCCTTAATAGATATTTTCATGTTTATAGCACACATACATTGCTACGGTGCAACTCATCTCCTTTAGATAAATTTGATCAGAAAGAGCTATAGTGATAGCATTCTGAGCTTTAGCATCTTCATCAAGAACTTTGCTATCTGTATTAGTTATAGCTAGACCTGTTGGATAAGTAACATGTTTTCCTTACACAATAGAAAAGAGGAATTCCATTCCTAGAGATCTTAAATGTGATCTCATTCGATTCTTCCAGATCTGGGAATTACTTCCCTCAAATAGAGGGACTCCCCTGACATTGACTGCATTTTCCATGACGGCAAAGGACAGATTCAATTCCAACAAACTTTACCCTATGATACCACTTGTAGGACCCCGGGATCCCTAAGAGGGGAGGGGTGAATCAGGGTGGAAAATTTTTCTTTTAAAGAGATGTGTCTTGTCCCCACATTGGTAGGAACATGTTAAAACTGTATGATGAATATGATCATAAATCAAACATTCACATGCAGAGAGATGACACAACACTTTTTACTTTGTTCACCACTAAGGTCTATGTCCAAGGGGCATACGTCGACAAGTTGTCTGTCATAAAAAATTCTACTATTCTACACTAGTTGTGGATTAAAATGGTTCGAGAAAAGTTACTCTATCACAAGATCACTGCCTTTACAAAGGTTTAGGGATAGCTCACTGCGTCCCTCGGGTCACTCCCATTGACTCCCACTGGCTCCCTGCCTTTGGTGAAGTCCCAATCAGTTTATAGACATGAAGGTCTATTCATCATTGGAAAATAATGCATCTTCTATTGTATGTAGATGCTCTATTGAAGTCCAACTCTCACCAGTAAACGAATCTCAATTTGCACCAAGGATATCGGGAAATCTCCCACCTTTCATAAAGCTTCAAAAAGACAGGCGAACTTCAACTACACTAGGCACGCTTCCCCAAGCTAGCGCGCAAGTTTCAAAGACATCTCACAAGCTATACCTAGCACACAAGTCCACCTCAACGACTTGTGCGACACTCACTTCAACAACTTTAAACTTTCATGACCCACACTCATTTTCACCCAAACCGGTTTTGGCACATAAAAAAACTATCGCGCAAGTTATACTTGCGCGACCCACAGCCACTTGTGCGACCACTACACCTGCACGATGAGAGAACTGAATTTCTCTAAGCCTTGAACTTCATTACAAATGACGAGGGTGGTCCCCTATTTATAGGAAAACCTGACACCATGTGCGGTGGCCCGCAAACCTCCTCTCGTTGCACAAGTTATACTGTGCAACACCAACCACCCAAGCCTATGTCGCGCTACTCACTTGTACATCCAAACCAATACTTGCGCGCCCCTCTTTACTTTTACACATTTTGAAGTTATGATCTACAAAAAAATATGGAACATAACTTTTCAATCCTCTTTATCACCTACATGAATGTCCTTTCTCGTCACACAAGTCACTTTCACGAAACATATATGGAACACAAGTCTCTTTTACAAAAAGCATTGTTTTCTCCTTTTGTCAGTTTTGAGGTCAAGAAATTTGGAAAACACTGGAAAAGTATGACACTTTCAATACTGTTATCTGCTTAACCTGTATGAGTACTATGCTGGCACACATTCTGAAATTACTTTGAGGATTGACAACCAACACAAATCATTCTCTAATTCATGCATATAAGACCATGGATCCAACAAATATCTTGGCTAAAAATAGTTTTCCATGATTTGGAACAAGATTATAAGTGATTATAGGACATTTAGATTCCTTTGTGTGTGTGAGATGAGATTCTCATTTAAAATAAATATAGATCTTATGGCTGGTTGAGTGGGTCTTGTAAGCAAGAAGATGCAACTGATTACCCATATAATGATGAGATTGTCCATTAGTGTAGTTGGTTCTTCAATAATATTGATTCCATCATTAGTAGATTACATTATATAAATCTTTTCCAAGGAAATTTGAGGACTAAATATAAAGAATAATATGTAATTTTTCATTAACTATTTCTTGGGGACCACAAAAATATATTTAGAATCATATCATATAGCCCATATTGATCTCAAATAGTTGAGGGTTTAATTGAAGGACCATCGAGAGAATGGATTTATCTAAACCAATGTGTCCCTTGGGTGGCCTCAATTTTGTTATTTAAAAAGGTGAATCATAGCCCTTGATTTTTGGTTTATTATTTTCTCCTTCACCAGATAACGATAAAAACAAGGACCCCTTTCTGAGGATTTTCAACCTCAAAGAAAATTTGGAAGGTTCTTGTTGGGTCTCATGGTAGATCTAATTTCTGAATTCCACTTATTGAGGATTATCATGGATGATATTCTAGAGATATAATTATGATGTTTCTATGAAAGCTATATGTTCTTATTGATTCTTTTTTGGGCGATAAAATCCCCCGTAGAGTTAATAAATTTAGAGAACTATATCATTCACCCACACTTGGACTGATTTTTGGTTTTATTCATTATGTAAATACTCATTTTTTCTACATCAAATGAGGAGAAAATATAGAATATGATATTTTTCTTGTTCTTATTTTGAGATCACCAAATTTTTGGTAAACCATCAATGTGTTATTTTCTTATATGCTAGTTTCAATTTATAGGGAATGTCATTTTTGTTCATGGTTTACCTATGGATGTTGAAAATATTAATGTAGTTCCATATTAGGATCAAAAAATGTGTGTCATAGGTGATGATTTTCCTTATTTTATGGGGTACTATAGGAGGTTATTGGTGGAATTATCTTTCATTTTAGTCCATTTGACCACCATGATGTAGAATTGGAAACCATTTAACTAGAATCAGTAGTATCTGATGGACCTTGGGATTTTGAGGCTGAGGGTGACCAATTCTCCTTTATTGAGAATTATAGAGGAGGGTTTAGAGTATGTAGTATATTATAATTCCTCTAGATCTAATCTCAGTTACATATTGATGTAGAGGTTGGTAATGACCAAAATGGGTTAATCTAGTTGATAATTGATGAGAAGAAATATAGTACGCATGATCTATATTTAAAAGTGATAGTCATATAAATGAATATGTGGATGGACTATATTTTTTAGAGTAATTTATTGTATAATTAGTCTATCAGTGTATCATGTATATCTTCACATAAAGAGTCATAAATCTAATGTGGAAGAATTTTATGGAGTTACAGTAGGACTATGACTTCATGATATTCTATAATCATGGTAAGGGAAAAAATTTGGAAGGTTATCCTAGTAGGAAGTATCATTCTAATTTGGTGGTGGAGGAATTTGAGCAGTTGGATTCATTGAAGCTGGCCGTGGAGGAGGTGAGGGGTGTATATTTTCTTCAGTCCCTTATGGTGTCTCTAATTATTCTTCATCATGTGATAAAGGCTCTATTGGTAGAAATTGACTATGAGGTTCTATGGGACTAGATATCCTAAGGATATTCACCAGATGGATTTTCAATGGGAGGTGAGAACAAGATCCTTTTCTAGGGACATATGGCGGTCCCATAAATATTAAGTGATGAGGGGATGATGTAGTTTCAAACATCCCATTTGGTTGTACATCATAGTGTGGAAAATATGTACATATATATATTCATTGATAGTTTTGGTTGGATTTCATGGGGTGGATCATTACTGATTTCATCTATAGTTGCCTCACATGTCATTTGTTGATGGATGAGAACTGTATACTATCAAGTTTCACACAACCTCATATGATCACAGAGTGAAATTGGGATTACTTAACCATTGAATTCATGATGGGGATTCCATATATAGTGAGAGGAAATAATTTTATCATAGTGATTGTTGACTATATTTCAAAGTCATGACACATAGTTTCTATCAGGTAATAGAGTTTGGTTGAGATCTTGGGGTAGTTATACATGTAGTAAATCATTCAGCTTCATGAGAAACTGTTAATTATTATCTCTAATTTAGATGATCAACTTGAATCAAAAATATAAAGAGGCATGTTTGAATAATTCCAATGTATGTTGAGTTTGAGTATGGTGTTCCATCTCCATAAGGATGGATAGACTGAAAAGACTATCTAGTTGTTTTTTGGATATGTTGAGGGCCTATTTATTATACATTTGATAAATTTAGGAGGATCAAATACACTTGTTATAGTTTTCTTATAATAACAACAAGAATTATACTATATTCATGGTACCTTTTTAGTCTTTATATGAGAGACAAGGAAGGTCACCCTTATCCTGGACTATGATTGGAAAGTTATCTCTAGTTGGGCCAGAATGTTGTAGGTGATGATGGAGAAGGTTCAGGTGATCTATTAGAATATGAGGACATCCCATAGTAGATAGGAATCATATCATGATCGACATCATAGGGCCTTGGAGTTTAACTAGGGAGACATGTTTTCCTAATAGTATCCCCATGTTGAAGATTACATAGGTTTGGTACGAGGTGAAATATATCCCTAAGGTTCATCATGTTTTTTGAGATCCTACAGAGGATTGTTGAGGATTCTTACGCTTATCCTTGCACCCAATGTCGTAAAAGGTTCATAAAATCTTCCACATGCTGAAGTTTCAGAGATTTATGCTTGAAAATTCTCATAGTATTGACTGGGGTGTGCTAAAAATTGAATATGGATCCACCTTTATTTATTACCGAATGGTGATCATCTATTTACAGAAGTAGATACTATTAGGATGGACCATTCCTTTTGTTTGTGTTCTTTTGAAATAAGGGAGAACACATGATATCTACTTGGATAATGATAGATAGATATGAGATTAGTACCCCAACCTTTTGGTTTATATTATTCTTTTTGGGGTGAAAATACATGAATGAGGTGAGAATGTAATGAATTTGTTATTATTTAATTTTTTTCCTTTGATTTTTTTATATCTCTTATTTTATCTACAGAGGTGGCACTATGTCTAGGTCTCTATGGATAAAAAAAATATATTTTAAAAAGTAATATATTTTAATGGATTCATGGATTTTTTTGGTTTCCTATTATTCCATACATTATATAGAGAATCCATGACCATAGTCAATTTTATAATTTTAGGTTTACATCAAGCGTGCCCTAAGGTTGGTCGACATCAGAAGATCTATGGAAATAACACATTGGAAGGGGAGCTTTATTAAAATAAATAAAATATTTATTTATTTTATTCTAAATGAAAAAAATAAAAATCTTTATAAATAACCCAGAATAAAAAATTTAATGATTTATCTACATAACCCTATACGTATTTAAGAGGATTGAAATGTTCATTATTTGAATTAAAATAAGACCAGAGAATGATGAGCTTTGAGACTGAGGTGGATCAAGAAGCAATGAGTACAATGGTTCTTTTTCATAATTGGTGAAAACATTATCCACCAATGAAAAATCATTAACTGAGGTAGAAATTTCAGATTTGTTTATTTTCCTTAAAGATTAAAATATTTGGCATGGATTCATATCTTTTTTCATTTATTGTATATTTCTAATCTTGACATGATCCCTACTAGAATTTTGATTATTGATTCAATATAATTATTTTGTATCCCTTTACATCACACATGAAATAAAATTATTTTATTATAATTGTCTAAGAACACATATAAATGGATGGACTCTCCTTTCATATGTGTATTTATCCATAAATTTTGTTTCTTATTCTTTGACATTGGCCAATAGGGTCATAGTTCAACATTGTTTAGGTGGGTTCGATTGTGATCAAACCTCCATATTCATGGTGATCATGTGAAAAATTAATGGGTTGGTTATTTGTGGAAAGATAGGCATGATTATTAGTTGATTCTTTATGGATATTGGATATTAAGTGATAATGAAGATGAGAGGTCCTACAGGATTCCCAATGGCACATTAGGGGATGAATGAAATCTAATTTCTTGTCACTAGAGACATAGAATTGATGGATGAAGATAAACCCTACCAATCTAGGATTGTTAAATGGTGGAATTTGAGGTAGATATGGTGGACCATGAAATTATGTGATCAACCTTATGTTTCTATGAAATGACCTATTACACAATGTGTATTGTGAATAGCACATGACACATAGTTTCTTATATGTGATAGTAACGGTTCTGGGGGAAGGAAATATCACATGAAATGTGACCCACCACAAATTGTGTGTCCCTATACTAGTGGATTGACGCGTACTATAGGATTACATTGGTACATTAATGGAAAAACACACAAGAACAACGATAGTGAATGACTATGACCATGTAATTGCATAGAACTAGGATACCTGAACATGACCTCATACTAGGGCATGAGCTAATGTACATGATAACATACATAATAAAATGACTAGGACTCGTGTGTCAAATACATATTGTGTACCACTAAAAGATTTAGTGTTGTGTGGAATGTCTTACTAAGACATATCTAGTGATGATCATGACTAGGTAGGGAGGTGAAGTGACATCATATTGGCCCCCATACACATTGTGAATTCCCTAGAAAATTATTCATTCCAAATATCCATATTCTGAATATGGATATTACCATGTGAGAAGCCTATTTTGAAATTTTTATATATAGAATGAGATGTTAGAATTCATTGTGTAATGAATGATATGATGTAAGGTATTTTAAGAATGATTATTATGTAGGTGACAGTAGCTTGTGATAATGACCGTGGAATAATAATCAAAGAGATTACGGGGTTTGAAACACCCCTACCACATCAATTAACAGGTCCCCCATTTTCATCTATATCTTTTGAGTGGTACCCCTTATTGTACTCGGGAATGAGTTCTCTTTAAACTAAGTGAAACCACGTATCACACTAGTGTGAGGGTCCTCTAACAATCAATATACCAAGTGGTACCCCCATTATAATGATAAGATGTGGGTCCTCTATTCATTGAGTTATAACCACTTATTTCACCAACGTTCAATTCCTCTATCTATTGAGTGTTACCCATTTATCATACAAAGTTGAACACAGTCTATTGTAGATTTTCCCCCTAGGTCATTAGTGTTGTGGTAGGTTGTGGGTATATCACATAGATTTCATGGAATTTCCCATATGATCCAGTGAAATAGTTATGGCCCTTTCGAGCAATAGGAAGAATCACAATCCTGGATTGGGCTACTAAGATAGAGATCCCATTTCTCATTTTTCTAGGTTTCATATGATATATATATATATTGTTTTATTTATTTTTTCTTACTTTAGGTTGAGCTGACCATTGTGGAGATTTTCTTTTTCCCACATTATGGTTTTCATGTCATCCCACTTGGTATGTTTATAATCACCCATACATGAGATTTTCCACCATTTTTAATTTCTTATGAAGAAGATAAAAAGTTTTAATATGAATTAGGTGGAGAATAGATAGGCCTCTTTTAATTGACCTTGTATGGTGGTCAGACATAGAGATCATCAGTCAGGATTTTTCAGTTTTCCCTAATTCTTGTTATTTTTCGGTAGGTAATTTATTTTATAACTAAGCATATATATTTCATATTTTGATCATTGGATTCATTTTTATAATCTAAGTTATTACCTATATTTTATTTTATGAATTATTTTAATCTATAATTTATAGTTTTTATATTTACCTATTAAATTTTTAATTTAGATTATTGGGTGCATGTATAAAGGTTCATTATGAAATGGCACCCATTTCATTTATGCATTATTGGAACCAATTACTATCACCTAGCCTATTATAGGTAGACTAGATGTTTCGATTTCTATGAATGTCCCCAACCTAATGTTCCCTAGTGGTATGGGTCATTACATATATATTAATTGATAAAGAGTTCAATATGCACCAAACGAAATAGTTTAAGTTGAGCAGAGGTTATGATTTGTCACTACATTACAACCCCGGGAAGAAAAACAAGGTAGTTGATGGTCTAGTTACAATGTACTATTCGACACTATTTATGGTGAGGATTGAAAATGATGTAATACTCCTAGGTTTTTAGAGGATGATCCTTGAAATCCTAAAGTGAAGTGGTGAAATCCTATAATTCCCAAATGTATTCCCGTCCATCCATCCATGTGATGATAAAAAAGTCACATGAGGAAGATATGTAGGTCAAAAGGTAAGGAATATTAAAAAGTTCAACCTTAAACAAGATAGAATGATATGGTTCAGCACCAGAATATGTTCTCCATCAAAACTATAATTAATGATGGTGTTATTGGATATAACACATAGTTCAACATTCTATATCCATCCCAAAATTCAATAGATTTATATAGATCCCAATAATTTATTATTGTTATAAAACATGATAATGGATCTTATGGAGTATGTTTATACATTGTTTGTATGAAAACAAAATTATTTGTGAATTTAATAAGTATTAGGGGATGATGAAACCATTTACCATAATATTATGGAATTGGGAAACCATCATCTCATATTTTATCATATAAATCCCCAATAAATCTAAAGGATATGATTCCATTTGTTTATTTGTCTGTCATGTTAGGATTATGATGTATTTAATTACCATCATAGAATATTTATCTATTGACCAACATGACATAATGTAAATAAATGATGTTTCTAAAATGCATGGGGTACTAATTCCAATTTTAAGTAAGCCGGACATGATGATTAACTAAATGTTTAAGAGAATTCTTTTATAAGCATTGAATACAAAGTTGATATTTCTCAACATTTAATCCTTAGATAGGAAAATGTGGAAAGACAATTCAAAACCTGTAATATCTGACGAGATGCAATAAAAGATAATCCAAATGTGTCAGGAATCAATAACCCTCCCATGGTAGAGAAAATATATAAAAATTTATCCCATTCCATAATTTAGATCGAAGAATATGATTATTTTTATGGGATGATTTTTAGAAGTCCAATATGTTGGGATGATGTTGGATAACACAAACTCTCGGGACCAAATCATTATCAATAAATTTTAAAGAATATTTAAACCAATCAGTGACATATTAATATTAAATAATGTATAAAAAACTATAATGATAGATGTTGATGAAATTTTGTGTTTGATGTTAGTAAAAAGTTAAACCTTTTAATATATCCTTACATCAAGGTAAAAGGATATGGGTATAAATTAAATTTTATCCCTAAGTACATTGTCTATTTTAGAAATTTTTATCATATAAGAGTGTTATATTGTCGTTTTACACTTTCAGCAACACTTTATCAAGTTTATGGCGTGCTCCATGTATATAATTTTGGGACATATATATACCAACCTAAAGATGTACTGAATTTATAGGATATACAAAATGGTCAAGACCTATCTTACAAAGAGAAAACCTTAGATGTATTGAATAGTTTCTAAAAAGTAATATAATATAAGACCACTCACCAAGTTATGATTCTCTAGAGGACTCATTAGTTTGGGGAACCTTTTTTGAAGCCAAAAAAAATTACTATGGGATTGGTATTCTATTTTATTTTCATAAAATTAATGAGGTTACTAAGGATAAATTTATTTATGTGGTGTAAAATGTGTCACCTCATTTTTGGGTATGTATTTACATTTGGAATAAATTAATTATATTCAAATTCATATTTGGAAAAAATATTGCACTAAAATGTATAATTATTTATACAATTAAAAATGAAATAAATTAAAAGAAATTTATAGAAATTGTAATTAGAAAAATAAATTACTCTTATAATTACTTGATACAAGTTATATAAGGGAATACAAATCAGTTTTATGAAACGATTGTTTATGAATTTTTATTTTTTGATAAACAAGATAATTATAAGAAATTAAGTCAATAAAATGTATTAATGAATTTAATGATATGATTTTAAAAATAAATTATTAAAATACATTTGGAAATTATGTATTTATAATAATCACTAATTTATTGATTCGTCAAAAAATAAAAATGTTTTGTTTAAAAATATGGTTTAAACTATCTACTATATATGTTTTATTGAAAATATTGATTGAAAAATATTTTAATTTTATTTTGATAAAACAAAATTCATTTTTTATTCATCATTTGAAAAAAACTATCTTAGGATGAATATTTAGGACTTTCTAAAATGGTTTATTTTTAGGTGAATATTGAAAAATAATGCTTTTAAAATATTATATATTTTGTGAAATTATTATAAAGAATATGTTTAAATATAATATATAGATTAAATATATATGTAAAGGTTAAAACTATTTTTTAATGATAAAAAAATTTAAATAATAGTATCCTTTACTATACATTACTTTGGTATAAATTCTTTTTATTTTTAAAAAGAGAATTATTCTAAAATATTGTTTTTTTGATGTGATGAGATCATATATTAATACAAATTTTAATAACCTCTAAAATTTAATCTTTTAAATTTATTTTTTTAATTTAAAATTAGTATATTAAAATTATTTAATAAGTTCAATTTAATTTTTCATCATTAAAATAAGTTACTATGGTAAAATATTCTCACCACAATAAAGGGTGAAAGGGATAAAAGGATGTTAAACTAAAGGGTAAGGAAATTTTTTTTCCCAACACATGGAACTAGTTTATTTTGTGACTGTATAATTATATAACCTCATATTATATTTTAAAAATATAAAATTTGGTTTAACATTACATTGAAAAAGGTATTTATTTTATTTAAAGTTATCAATATTTACAAAATTTCTCCCTCCCACCTATTAAAGAATCAGCCTCTCCCAACCTAAAACCATAAAATTCATTAATATTTAACATTAATAACATCCCAAATTTTCTCATTTATAATCCTCTTTCATGTTTTGGAACTTCTAGTTCCACGACGATTTCTTAAACCTCTCACTTCCATGAGGTATTTATTAGGGGGATTCAATCTCTCAACATAAGAAATATCATTTTCTTGAAATTTTTTATATATATAGTTAATTAAACCATTCCAAAATATGATACATAACTTTCTTGAAATTATATTTAAATCATTAATCTTAATATAATCTGATATTATCATTATGAAATAGATTGTTCTTACGTATTCAGTCGTTATAACATGCTCTTATTTGGGCCGGTTTTAGCACCTACATTATTGATGTTAATTTTTTTAGGAATATTCATGAAATATAACATGAATGTAATATTATATAATATTATTAAATCTATGATATATTAATGATTATAGAATTGATTTAATTTTTTTATTCACTAATAAGTTCCATTCTATTAATAGATTTAGAATTTCTGAAAAACATATTGTTATGAATTATATATAATTATTCTAATATATTAAAAAAATTATCTATTAAGCATATAAAAATATATGAAACATACTATACACCTATATGGTAATTTTGGAGTTTATAAAACTATGACCATGGTGCATGGATCTGGACCATTAAATTGGAATATATATAAATAACTACATTCCTAACACAAAAATATACATTATAATTATGAATTATTACTAAATTTGTAATAAGAAATAACAGTTTAATGGTATATAGTGATATAAATATAATTATAGTTGTGATATAGATTTATAAGAAGTAAAAATATATTATATATAATGTTATAGTGTATATAGACAATATGAATTTTGAAGTAAGGGTTTTTCATCTCAACTTCACTCCACTATGAAATGTTTTATATTAAGAATGTATATTGATTTATATGCCATATATACTATATATTTAACATTTTATATCATTAATACATTTATATTAATTTTATTTTATGTTTCTACATAGGTTATTTCATTCATTTGTTTTTTGATTTAAAATTTTTATGGGGTTTTATTTAAAAAAAATTATTGAAATGTTTTAATGTATTTTACCCAAAAAAGTTCCCCTATATCCGTATTATTTAAAAAAAATCTTCTATAAATTTAAATAATTTTTTGGGTTCATTTTAAAGTATAAATTAATGTTATTTTTTTCAAATTTATCTTTTTACCATTTTATATATTGTTCTTTTTTTAAATTATTTGTAATTGTGTTAAAAATGTCATTTTATGATATATTTATCGACCAAATTTTACTACCATGTTGAATGATATTCATTATAAACCATACCTTATATGTTTCCACTATATTGGAAATGAAATTATATTCACACTGTTCTATGAATTTCTACATCTTAAAAGTAATAAAATTAATGGAATACATTTTCTTGTTTTTGAAATAATTTTATAATGATTTTATAATAGAATTTTTCATATATGAAAAAATCCTTTAATGATAGTTATACTTAATTATGAATTTGATATTTTAATACTATTAAAATTATTTATATATATTCATTATTATGATTCATTAACGCAATTACCAATGAATCCCATTACATCTACTAGGGCTAACTAAGATATGAAGAAATGAATGATGATCTTATATTCTCATGGTATGCATATGTATATTTTATCATTATCTAATATGTGGGTTCTTTATATCCCTCAAATTAATTGGGTAAAGTTTTATATTTGATGACATTGAAGGGTTCTCAGGCAGTTATACTGTGTCCAATGCTACATAGGATGTTAGCTCAATACCAAAAGACACACGAATTGTTATCCCAGGCTTATTATAAATTTAAATGGAGGTTATCCTTTCAAAATATGTGATAAATATATTTGTGGTTATCCATGAAATATGTTATGATTCATATTCTTATGTTTATTTCACACATTTATGACACATCATCATACCTATGATATCATAGCTCCTGCTTATGGAATTATGACTCATCTTTATTCCAAAAGAATTATTGCATGATCTAATAATTTATTATTCATATATTATTGAGTATTATTATTTTATGATACATTATTTATTTATGATTATGTTTGGTTCCAAACATTATCATCTCATTCCAACATAAGATCATCAAATTATTTATGACCCTTATTGAGGGTATGAGCTCAATATTTTTTATGTTTCCTTTCTCCATGATATAAATAGGGATCTTATGTTTGATATTTCAAGAAAGGGTGTATTTGTTGATGATTAATTATGGAAAAATTGAATATGTGTAAAATAAAAAATGTTTTATGCACATAACCACCAATTAATATAATATATTAGTTTTATGAGTGAAATTATTTTGGGATATATTGAATATTCTTATATAATAACATACTATGTAAGTAAGTAATACATGGGATTACCTAGATGGTATATATTTTTGTATGTAAATATTATGTTTTTAGCACGTAATCTGGGTGTGTGGGTTTAGGGTAGCTTAGGTGTACAAACCCATGATATTCGACATAGGCCCCATCTGGTCATTTTTTCCACATCCTTCTATTATTTAAAGGGGGCCCACTATTTTACTTTGAAACCAGCATATCCCAAAGAAAATTTCAATTCAAATACAAAATAATAATGAAAATAGAAAATCATACTTATGTACCTAATATATTACCCTTATATATCCTTTTTATGAAATATCATAAACCCGTATAGATACATTTCAAAAAATACTCGGAATCATAATATAAACCATTACAGAACATCTGGGAAGTCTTAAGTATCCAGATTATTAATGAATATGTGACGAAGAAACCTCTCATAAACTACATCCACATAACTACTTATACTATGATACTTTTTCTCATCTAATAACTATAAAATTCTTCCAATAAATTGGTTCCATTGAGATACACCCTTTGAACTAAAACATGAAATCCTTAGTTGAGGTGAACATATATTAACCTAGTTCTTACAAGTGAAATTATAGGAATAAAACTTATTGAAATAACAATATTTAGTTAGAAAAAATATATCAAACCATAACCAAAAAACCAAAACAACAAACCAATAAAATAAATAATACAAAACATCTAAATCAATCATAGGACACCCATGTAAAAAAATATAATCCATAAATCTCTTATAAATTATCATATAATTGATACATGACCAAAAATACACATCAAATATGAACCCAATTAATTAAACCCATTCATATTTGGTAATTTATAAATTTAACACGATTCATGCTTAAATTATAAACACTATATTAATAACCTTAAAAATACTAAATTTTGATATGTAAAAGATACAACCATCTTTAATTCTTTGGAATCATTAAATCTTACATCCCACTTTTTCTTCAAGCTTCCTAAAAAAATGAATAAATTAAACATCCGTGAGATATTAATACTAATTATGGAGTTATTATACATATTACAATCCAAATACAACCAATCATTCATATAAAATTATAAGGAACTATCAACCATATGATATTACTAGATTATCCATTCAATCACATAACATATGTTTAATTAATTAAATAAAAATAAATTACTAAATAATTGTATAAAACTATAGTATAATGAAATAAATTATACATAATTTATTTTTTAAAATAAGTCCATGTGAAATTACTGATGCTATATTAAAATTTAGGTACTAATTAAATTTCCATTTTATATCAAAATGAAAACTAAATTAAATTTTAAAATAATCATTTTTATTTTATTTTTAAAATATTCACTAGATTTCAAATCCTCATTTAACATTTAAATATTGTTAATAAAAAATATTACTACCATCTAGATTTTATTTAAAAAAATCCAAAATTTCTATTAGAATTTTGAATCACCAAGAGTTATTTTAATTTTTTTTAAATTGAACAACAATATTGACTTTTTTAATGGAATAAATTACCATTTTAAATCATACCACAATTTTAAACAATTTTCCATGAAATAAATTTCAAAAATTTGTGAAATTAATAATATAAATAGTCTTCTCTTGAACAAGGTGACATGTGTGCTTATCAAATTTCCCAATAATAAAAGACTAAAATGTCAGAAATCATCATTTTCAAGAAAAATATAGTAGAATTTTTAGCATTATATATATATAACAATAAATTAACAATATAAATTATTTTATATCTCATGATTGATGATGTTATAGAATTATAAAAATAACATTCTCCCCAATAAAAAGTAACTTTCTAGATTTAATAGTTATATTATTTTTTGGAAATATACAAATTGAAAAAAGATGAATGATAGGTAATGATTTATTAAAAATAGATAAAAATTTAATGTTTAAAAGACATGAATAAAAAAAGAATGTATTTTTCTATATAAAAAATGTATTTTAAAAAATAAGATTCTTTATGCAGAAAAATTGTAAGTCAAAAACAAAGTCATGCTTTTGAAAATGAAGCATTAAAATTAGAAGACATACTATTATAAATAAAAGAAAACATTTCCCAATAATTGATGGAAATTATTTTTTATATTGAATTATTAATCATCAATATATATATCATACCAAAAAACTAAATATATATATTAGTTCTATTTTAGTTAATAATAACCATGGTTGGATCAATCTATATTATAACAGAAGCGTGAAAGTGAAAAATATGTAATGACATCCTAGATGTCCATATGAATTAATGATTAACATGATTAATAGAACAAATATGGGTTGGATAATATTAGAGTCCTATATCCACATATCAAGCTCCATTAAATTAATTCCATGTCAAACAAATTAAATTAAATTCTCACTCAAACCTAAAACAAGTACTAAGAACTTGGACGTTTCCTAGTAACATTGTCTTCAACAATAAATAGGTTCATAATTTATTTTTATGGGTTAATTTTTATAGGGCCCCATCTAGAAACATTTCATAATATTTAATTAATTTAATAATTTACATTGAGGATATTTTTTATTTTAATGTTGTAGATTATTTGGCCATAAATATTTCATAAAAAATTTATACAACTAAAACAATATCTATTTCATCCATAATATAAGAAATTAAGATAAAAATGAATTATGTTTCTTGATAAAAATATTCCTGATGTCTTCCTTCCTCTTACCCATCCATTCACCATGTGGAAAACATTTAAAAAATATGGGACGATCACAAATGGCTCAGTAAGGGATATAAAATAAGGAAAGAAAAATGTTTTTCCATGAATACTTATAAACCAATGAAAACATAATTTTCTCCCATAAAACATAATCTATTTTTCATAATTCATGAAATCCTGAGATTCCAGAAAAAAATAGAAATCATAAATCATAAAGGTAACTTGTTGCATCCATATCATAATTAAATTATAGCTTTCACAACTATATAGGGAGTAACTATCATGGTTACATTTTGAATACCCATCACAATATATTACCTATGCCTCTTAGGAGAAAATTATCATTTACCTCTGTCACATTACCCAACGCATTGGAGAGGTATCACAGACTCACCTTACATAATCTTGTCACAGAACCACCAGTATACATAATCAATTCCCAATAACCATAACAAAATCATAACACAAAAACCATGCATAAAGGAAAAATAACGTTTAAACATTGAAATCATAAGATATCATTTCAAGATATAATAAATTCATTATCAAAACAAATTTCAATACAAAAATAACTAAAAAGGTATTATGGTATTTAATTTTCTTCTAAAAACGTTAAAACTTGTAGTGGAAGACAAATAATAAATGATGGGCTCGATAGTGGAAAAGTATTTGTCACCACAAATATTAAAATAATTCCTTTTTTCATTTTTATTTGTATAAAATGATTCTTTTTCAAATCCGTTGAATATATTTTAAATTCCAAAGTGTTTATTATACACCATTTTATAGATGTTTGTGTATAAATAAAAATATACCTCATTGGAAAAAGATTTAGATGAAGTCCCTTACCTTGAGTCTGCCTCATCATGTAGAATCATTATGTTCCTTATAAACGTAGTTTAATTTCTAATTTCTTGAGAACCTTTTAAAAATTTATTATTTCTTATATATTACTTATTATAATTTAATAAAAAATATACAATTATTTAAGAAAATATCAGATTTGTTTGTCAATATTAGGTACTTGATTTGAAAATGAATAAGGTTTTGATTTCACTATTCCTTGTGGTCGTAAATCCATCATCTCCTGAATAGTTTTCATGATATAATCATTACATTTATACATTGATCATACTTTTTAAATCAAACCATTAATTTTGTTTATGAAAAATAAACAACGTTATGTTCATAGAGACAGTAAGCGATATGTATGCTAGGGTAACATTTTCTATTTTTTCAATAACAAATTAAGTTAAATAATATTTTTTATTTACAGAATTATCATAACATAATTAATATCGTATTATTATTTAAAACATACTTATATATGTATTTATAATCATTATTTAATATTTAATTTGGAGAATTAATATCATCTAATCTTCGAGATGGTAATCCGTACGTACATACGAGTGATAGTATCACTCAATTTAATGGTAAAATGTTATGGAATTAGGTGATATATTAATTATAAATAATAATTATCAACTCATATTCATTATTTGAATCCTTTATACTCATTTTTATTTCCATATAAATAAATTATAGATGAAAAACAATTTTCACCGCTGCGTAAAGATGGTAAGTCGTACGCACGTATGCATTGTGATATTGATTTTCATAGGATGGATAGAAGGATAAATATGGTTAAACCAGAACCATAAAAATATCTCAGAATATATTAGATTCTGTATTTATTACATTAGTATGGACAAAACATAGTAAAATCCTGTAGAAGAATAAATAATAGAGAACTTTTTAAAAACAATACCTCTTCTTCGGTTGATCACCTATGAAAAATACCATAACACCACTAAAAAGGGTGTTTGGTATAAAATTTGGTCTAACTAATGTGGGGAGTGATTATAGGAAGGGTTTTGGGAAGATATTAGACCAACCAAAAGTATTTTTAAGTGTGATTATTAGAGAATAGAGAGTTCCTTTTTATAGGAGAGGGGAGGGGCACCCTTGGAATTATAAAACTATTAAATTAGTAAAAATTATTTTTCTAATCTAAAAAAACCAACATGAGATATGTAGAAAATAAGAAGAGCGTAGTTATAAATCATGTCATCCAATAATGTTTAGACATATATTGAGTTTATTATAAACCTTATATTTTCATTTTACCAATAATTATTCTCTTTTAATATTAATTATGGTAACAACATTTTAATAATTATAAGGCTACTAATTTTGGATATATTGGGTAAATTTATGATAATTTGACACATAATGAACTTTTAGACCTTATAATATTAACTTAGTTATTTTAAATGATTTTTATAATTTTTTAAAAAATATATTCAACTATTATTTTTTTAAAATAGCAATTATGAAAATTTTACACTATTCACATTATTAAATTTCAAAAAAACAAACAAAACGAGAGGTATGTTCGAATGAAAAAATTGTATAGTCTTTTAAGATATCATATGAATCTATTAAAATCTTGTCTTCCAAAATTATTTCATATAAAAATTATTTTTATATTTATAATATCATTTATTTGATATTTCTCTTAACAATATAATTATTACATCACCTTTTGTCAATATTAATGGTAATTATTTAATATCTACAAATTATAAACAAATTTACAAGATTTATATAATTTAAATATATTTATGGAGACTATTTACGTTCATAGTTTCATAAATTTTATCCTAAAATAAAATTATTATAATTATAAGAGATAAGCGAGTGACATGCTGTCACTTTCTTTTGTTTTAATTATAAAAATTTTACTTTCATGGAAAAAAGTCTACTAAATGAATAAATTTTGGATCTTTGGTGATATGGTTAGACTTTTAATCATAAAATATGATTTTTTAACTGTTAGGGTAATTTTATTTTCTACATCATATTATTTGTTACCCAAATTTACATGATTTACCTTCATCTATTGTAAATAAAAATAATTACTCTGAAAAATGTCCAAAATAATAGGAAACTATTCACATAATTTAGACCAAATAATTAAAAATATGGAATCTATTTTTCAAAATTTAAAACACATATGTTTCAGTAATTAATTTAAAATTAATTCCCACTCTTGAAACAAGAAAACGGTTTTTTTAATGTAAAAACCATAAAATGATTCACATGTGTTTATATATAATTTCATAGTGAAATAATTCCAATGACCAACATTGGATTAAATTATAGAAAATTATTTAAATATACTTTAAAATTTAAATAATAATATAACAGTACAAATAAATTAGAAAAAATGTTTTTTTGAATTAAAACGCAGCATTTTTCATTATTCATTAAAAAATGAATTTTATCAGAAAAATACAAGAATTTCAAAAAAAGTAAATTTTCTTGTATTTATTCCTAATAAGATGTTTATTTTTGTTAAAAATAACATATAAAAGTAAAAAAAATATATTTAAAAAAGGATCTCTATCAAATGGTGGTAAAACTACATTTCAAAATATTAAAGTATGTTATGCTGAAAACTTGATTTATAATCTTTTTAAGCCTATAAAATTTATCATATGAAAGTAAAAACATTTTATAAATATGTGTAAAATTAATATAGTTAGTTATATTAATTACCTATAGTATAATATCTTGTTATTACATATAATATAAAATAATAATATTAATAATGTATTATTTTTTGGTTTAACTCAGTTTTTTGTGCAAAGTAAAATTCATGTGAAACACGTTGTTTCATGTCAGGTAAACTATCTGTAAAACTGTCCCATTTTAATTAAAATTAATTTCAAATTCATAAGTATTAATATATGCTAAAATGTATTATTCTAAAAATACATGGGATGTTACATCCTTCCCCCCTTTTGGAAATTACATCTCGAAAATTTTATTTATTAATAAAATTAGTGGGAGTATTTCTCTCACATACCATTTTCATATTCCCGTGCTGCATCTTCAACTAAATGGGGTTTCCATAGAAACTTAACATGAAAAATCACCTTATTTCACAACACATTATCCTTATGATCAAGAATTTGGACTGGTTGTTCCTCATATGAAATATTCTCTTCCAACTAAACTACTTATGGACTGAATACATGATATGGACCTAGAATATACTTTCATAACATTGAAAAATAAAGAAATAATTATCTTCCAGGAATAAATTCCGCGGTAAATCCACTATATAGGAAACTAATCCAACTTTATCTAGGATTTCTTAGGGTCTAATAAACTACAGACTCATCTTTCCCTTCTTACCAAAACACATCACAATTTTCCATGGAACAACTTTGTGAAAGACATGATCACCAACATTTAAAGAAATATCCTTTTCTCCAGTTATCCGTATAACTTTTTTGTCTTCTCTGAGATTTCCTCATGTGCTTTTGAATCAACTTAACATTCTCTTCCATCTCTTTTACTAGTTCTTCTCCCATCATCTATAGCGACCCAAGAATTTTACATATAACATTACATGATTTAAAGCATAATTATACATCATAGTACATGCCAAGGATCGTTAAGTCTAGGGTCTTGTAATACTAAGTACACAAAAAAACATGGGGCTAAAAACTATTTGTTTATTTAATCTCCAAAAGTTATCCTAACTTCCTTTGAGGCCTTACATCTATACAGGGCACCCTATGGAACACATGAACACCGTTTTGAGCTGAAAATCCCAGTATGAGAATGAACATAAGGATACGTCTTAAGCACATGAGTTAGGAGGCATGACTTAATGATATCCAAAGAATGTAACATATAAAATAGTATCATATAAGCATGGAATCACATAGAAATGGAATCATATAAATATGTAATAATCATAAAACATGTCTTTATTATGGGTGAATGCTAACTTCCAATCCCATTACCCATTTTATTATGGGTCAAGGCTAACCTCCAATCCCATTTCCCATGTTAGTACCGGTGAAGGCTATCTGCCATTCCTATTTCACATCATATCTCATGAGACATAACGTTACCCAATGCATTGGAGATCTATCTGGGCGCACCCATCTAAAAATCTTCATGAATATTCTTGCCACATAAATAATCATACATAGTCAACCATACATAAGCATAAGGGTACCCAAGGAAGGAATTGGGTTCCACAATCATGATATAAAGCATTACCAATGGGTGTATCATGAAAGTGTCCATGAAATAATGTGTTTAGAACATTCATGGAAGTTCATAAGTTAAAATAGTAATATAACATGGTAAGATATGTCAAACATAATTAAAAACATATAAGAAATGTATTTTAGAAACATTAATATTAAATCATGTTTGTGCAGTTTTAAGGAAAATACTATAGATCTTTTAAAATAGAAAAGAGGAGAATATCTTATATAAAACAAGCGTTCAACCAAGATGGTTTTCAAAATAAAAATAATGATTTTATAAATACAATGGTGGCTTAAAACAGAGGATGTAATGCACTTGAAATTGGGTAAAAATTCAGGAAGCTCCCTTAAAACAAGTTTTCTTATCGGAAATCTCAAAGGAGAGAATATTTTAAAACAATGTATATCCCTAAAAGAGAGTGATAAAGGGTATTAATAAATGAATTTGTTAAAACTAAAAAACATATAGAATATGTAAAAAATAGATAAGATAACTCCACTTTGATATAAAGAAAGATAAGGCAACCCGAATGAACAAAAATGGTTCGGGTTGAATTCGTTACCGTTTATTGGCATGGTGTCAGGTGTACCAAAAAGGTCTTGATGAGAGAGAAAATAGGTTTATAATCACTTATATATCTTGAGGTAAGTATGGGGGATGTGAGAAATAATATACCATCATTTGGAATTACACATGAAAAGGAATAATATAGAGGACACTCTTGATTAATAGTGAAATGGAGACAATCTCTTACCATAAATCCATTAATCTTATCCACTTGTTATTAAAGACATGAATAAAAAATTAGGTTTATAAATTAATAATTACATAACCAATTATTTATGTAATTGTTTTATTATAGTCGCTTTAAGTTCATTTATAACCATTTTTATTGGGTATGAGGCTCAATTTCGTTGTTCGGGCTGTTTTGTTTACTTGGTTTTAAAGATTGATTCTCTTATATTCATGTTTGGATAAACAAGTAAGATAATGGTTATTGTAGATAATTGGATTTATATTCTATTAGTTATAATCCAGGTGATTACATGGTTTTAAATTTAATTTGGTTACTTAAAGTCTAATTATTTTATAAAACCATAGTGACAACCGTTTTTGTTAATCGGTGGATTCTATTACAAAGAAAATGTTTTTCTTTATAAATTAATACCATTTGTACAAAATGATTACAAAACAAAAACAGGATATATTACCTATATAATAATATAGTTCAACTATAACACAAAAGGTGTCAGGACCATAAATAAATATTATAATAGAAATTGATAAAATGTTTTCCATGAATGTGAAAAATTAGCACATCTCAAATGGTGCTTTCATTTCTTTCAAATAAAATGTGGGGAAAAGAGAGAAGATAATGAAATATACCATTAACATAAAAACATTCCAGTAAATCTATGTTACTGGACTTATCATACTATTTAGGTGATGTTAGGTGAGTAAAGAAACAAAAAAAGAACTAAAATAAATAATGGAATTAGAAAGTGGAATCTACTTCTTTAGAATTATTCCTTTGAGATCCTTTTAAAGGGATAGGTTTTGGTATTTTGAATAGTCTGGGAGATTTTGGACATGGGGGAGGATCTTGGGGAGGTATTTGGTTAGAATATTGGAAAGGAACAAGCCTTGAGATTTGTGAAGGGAAGAGGGAGTGAGGGGGGTTTTATAGTGGAGGGGAGGTACTAGGGAGGGACAGTTCCAAGTAGTTAGTATGGGTTGTATGTAATGATTGAAGCCTAAGGGAAATGAATCCCTCTAAGGAATATGGGACATGTAATACCTATGCCTATCGTACTTGTAAGGGTTCCACCTCACCCCTTGAAAGGTGGATTATCAAAATCAATAAAAAACGAAGTCTTTCGGGCCATTGGAGTAAAAATAAAACAGAGGGGAGGAGGGTTTTCATAATTTTTCATTCATTAGTTTATTATTTCTTCACAAGACAATGAATCGTAAGTATTACATGATCAAGAACAGTAATAAATGCTTATGAATTCGAACCAATTAGGCTTACAAAAGTAGATCATTATAAATGACTCAATAAATCCTTTATTTAGCATTTATCATAAATTATCGTATTTTACTATTCATAAAAATTCAAGTATTTCAGAAAAATCCCAAAAATTTACCCTAACCATTTTTCAATGTGTAGAATCAAAAAATGAAGTCTACTTTTCAAAAATATTTTTCTAAATATGATTAATTTAATATTTAATTAAAATCATATTTTATTATTAGAAACTAGTTTTATAACATTCATTTGCTTATTCTAAAATATAGGTCTATATTACATTCAACTTGAATATTATTTTTAAACTATCATAGGTAAGGTTACTATTTAGTAGGGTATGTCACTATTCTTAAGGTTATGTTACTATTCATAAGGGTAGGTTACTATTCAACGAAAATTAAGTTTTTCTTATTAGACTCCAAATAGCTTATTGATCACAACTGTGTATGTCAAATTTTAGAAATTCCAATCACAAATGTGAAAAACATATGTTTAAAGGTCAATTATCAATTAGTAGTTCATTATGTTGTTTTTTCATGTGATTTTATGACATTTTTATAGGAAGGGAATTTCTATTAGAAAATATTGGTTCGTTGCATTTTTTCCCCCTTAAAAATTTTTCCTTCGAAATTCTGTTTTACATTTTAATCCAAAAAAACAAGTGGGGGTACTTTTCCTTCATTGCTTCCTCTAATTCCCATGTGTATTCTTTTAACTTATGGTTTCTCCATAGCACATTGACCAGATGTGTATTCTTGTTATGTAGAACTTTGTCTCTATGATCCAAGATCTTCACTAGCTTCTCCTCATAGGAAAGATCAGCCTCTAACTGTACCACCTCTGAAGAGAGTACATGTGAAGGGTCTAGTATGTACTTTCTTAAAAATGATACATGAAATACATCATGTACTTTCAACATGGTAGGTAGAAGTTCCATTTGATAGGCCATAGCTCAAATTCAATCAATCGAAGGGTCCGACGTACCTGGGACGTAACTTCCCTTTATTCCCAAACCTCATGACCTTATTACATAGAGATATGTGTAGATATACCATGTCTACAACTTTTAACACAAGGTCTCATCAACAGTTATCTGCATAACTAATTTTGTCGACTTTGGGCTGCCTTGATATGCTGCTGATTGGTTTTCACCTTCTCCACCATTTTTCGACCATTTGAGGTCCTAACAACTTATGATCACCAACTTCATCCAAACACACCAGTTTTATTCACCATTTCCCATAAAGAGATTCATATGGTTCCATTTAGATACTAAAGTAGAAACTGGTGTTATATAATAATTCAAGCATTGGAAGATGTTGGTCCCATCCTCCTCTGAATTCCATAGAACATGATCTCAACATGTCTTCCAGTGTATGAATAGTTCACTCATATTTTCCATCAATTTGGGGATGACTGGCCGTACTGATGTTCAGTTCAGTACTTAGAGCATGATGAAGACTTTTCTAGATCATCATGGTGAATCTGGGATCACGGTCAAATTCAATATATAATGTTACTCCATGGAGACTTACCACTTCATTGATGTAAATATGTTTAATTTTATCCAATGAGAATTCCTCTCAAATCACGATAAAGTGATATATCTTTTTAAGACGATCCACAATGACCCATATATCCTTTGTTCCTCTGGATTTTCTTGGAAATCTAGTGACAAAGTCCATGGTAATTTTCAACCTCTTCCATGATGGTATGTGTATTGGTTGTATCATCCCCTTTGACTTTTGTCTCTCAGCCTTCCCTTGTTGACATACTAGGCACTTTGATGTATATTCATCAATCTACCTTTACATATTTTCCAACCAAAAGTTTTCTCGGAGATCTCGATATATCTTTTTAATCCCTGGGTGGATAGAGAAGGTCGAGCTATGTGAATCATTAAATAGATCCTTCTTTATCTCTAGATCCAATAGTACACATAACCATTTCCCAAATCTTATAACTCCTTTATAATTAATTTTGAAATCAGAAGATTTCCCATTTCTAATAGCTTCCACCCTTTTCTGATTTTCTACATCTTTTCTTTAATCATCCTTTATTTTCTCCAAGAGGGATTGTTGAGAAATCATTTGAGAAAGCATTGATGATGTTTCTCTCTAAATGATTCTCGTTTCCATCATTTTCAAATCTAAGAAGATAAGATCCTTTTCAATTCTTATCATTGATAAAGATGCAAGATCCTTTCTACTTAGAGAATCTACCACCTTGTTTGCGTTACTGAGATGGTAGTGGAATGAGAAGTCATAATCCTTGATGAGATATATCCATCATCGCTTGTGAATATTAATATATTTATGTGGGAATATATTTTTTAGACTCTTGTGGTTAGTATATATCTCACATTTATCCCCATAGAGATAATACCGTCATATTTCCAACGCAAAGATCACAACTTCTAACTCCAGATCATGCGTGGGATAGTTTTTCTCCTAGATTTTGAGCTTCCATGAGGCGTAGGCTATCACCTTATCATTTTTCATTATCACACATCCTATGAACTTTTTTGATGCATCAATATACAACACAAAGTGTTTTCCACTTATTTGGATGTGAGTACTGGCGCAGTGAGAAGCCTATTTTTCACCTCCTTGAAATAGTCTTCACATTCCTAAGTCCAGACAAAATTTACTCCCTTCCATGTCAGCATGGTCATTTGGTTTGATAATCGTGAAAAGTTTATCACAAATTGTCGATAATACCCAGCTAGACAGAAAAAGTTGTGGATCGCCATTACAGAAGTTTTCTTAGGCCACTCTTCAATTGCCTTTGTCATGGAAGGGTCTATAGATATCCCTTTGTTGGTGATAGCATGCACCAAGAATTATAATTCCTCCATCCAGAAATCATATTTACTGTACTTTTCATAAAACTTTTCCCTTTTCAATGTCTTTAACACAATATTCAAATACTCCTTATGTTCCTCCTTGATCTTGGAGTATATAAAAATACCATCAATAAAGGCTACCAAAAATATGATGAGGTAATCTAAAAAGACTCTATTAATTAATCCCATGAAAATTTCTATAGTATTAGTGAGTCTAGAGGGCATCGCAATGGACTCATAGTGTCCACACCTCATTCGAAAGGTATTCTTTGGAATATCTTCCTTCCTCACCTTTAATTGATGATATCCTAACCGATGGTCCACCTTAGAGAAATAACTAGCTCCCCGTATCTAATTGAACAAGTAGTCTATCCATGTAAGGGGATACATGTTCTTTATCATGGTTTTATTGAGCTCATGATAATCAATACAGAGATGCATTGATCTCTCCTTCTTCATGACTAAGAGGACTAGATCACCCCACGGTGAAGCACTCCGGCATATAAAACCCTTCTTCATATTATTCATTAACTGCTTCTTCTGCTCTTCTAGATTTACAGTGGCCATTTTGTAAGGTGTATTTGAGATAGGTAGAGATATATGGATATGTTCAATTGATAATACAACCACCCGGTTAGGAGGAAGACCAGGAAACTCCTCAGGGAATACATCATTGTAATCTCTCACAATGGTCATGTCTTCAAGCATGATTCTCTCCTTTGTCTCAATCATTTGAGCTAGATATGATTTCTGGTAAGGCATAAATATCCACACTTGAGGCAATGATTCTAAAGGAGTTTCAAATTTCTCCTTATCCTTTTATATAATTTGAGGATGCTTCAGGATGTGAAGAGTGATCTCCCTTTCTCAACAGTTGATGTTGTATTTGTATAAGGATAGCCAATCCATTCCCAAGATAGAATCTAACTCCACTAAAATATGTCTGACTATATTTTATAGGAGGTTTAGTACACAAACATTAACTAGGGAGGAGTTTTATCCCTTGGACGCAATAATTTCCCCATTTTCTGTTCTCACAGATAACTTTTCCTCAAAATTTTGAGGTGGTGTTTGAATAGTTCTACTAAACATTCAAGTTATGAAAGATGTTATAGAACCAGAATCAACTAGTACGTTCGCTATTCATAAATGAATATCTAGCGTACCTGTCACCACACCGTTGTCCAGCTCTACCTCAGCAGTAGTGATAGCATAAGCCCTTCCTTGTTCCCATGGATGTTTTTGTTGATTTCCTCCAATAACCCTCGGCTTAAGGAAATTGTTCGCATAATACCCATTCTACTTGTATTTGTATAACTGCACTTCAGGCAGAGTGTTGATCTGAAACATCCTTTATTATTCAACATTAGTGGGATTTTTTATTTCCCTTCAATACTTCTTTTCCAAATAGCCAAACTTTTCACATTTAAAGCAATTCTTGGTTCTATTTAGACAGTTTCTAGGTTTCTTCTTCACACAAATTTTATAAGGAAAAAATTCAGGATTTCTTCCATCATGGGATTTGTTTGATGAACCACCCATGTTATTATCTATTTTCTACTTCTTATCACAGGGCCCACGATTATACTGAAATTCTCCAATATCCATTTCAACCTTGAGGGAACAACGAACAATATACTCATAACTGTCGATGTCTCGAATCGCCAATGCTTTTCATAGAATCGACTATAGTCCAAAAAAGAAGAGATACACCTTACTTTCGGTGTTCCTGAAAAAGCCAGAGGCGTACCTTTCAAGCCTTATAATGTTTTCTTCATACGCCCTAATGGACTCATATACCTTTTTCTTGAGTCTGAGGAACTCTCTTTCCATCTTGAGACAGAGGGTTTGAGGAAATTATTTATTAAAAAAATTCTCTTGAATTCCTCTCAATCCATGGAATCAATTTCCTCTTAGGAATTTGTATTCTTGATTAGTGTCCACCACTGATCAGCTACCCCATCAAAACAATAGACTACTAGTAATACCTTGTCTTTTTTTGAGCACTGGAGGACAGATAATATCTTTTTCAATGGAGTTAATCCATTATTCCGTGAGGAGTGTATGAAAGGATCTAATAAAAATAGGTGGCCTTTCCCACATGAAATATTCTTCAACTAATTTCTCTTTCCTTGCGAGAGGATGGCGTTCTATATGATTCGAGTTATTATTCATAACTAGAGCTAGCTGAGAAAGTACTATCATGAAGTTTAGATCACCCGCTCCCATTATATCAGGCATATCATTAGGGAAATATTTACATTTCCAATTACATTTGTTTTTGGAAGGTGTTATTTTATTTCCCACCATTAACTAGAAAAAAAGAATATATAATTAGAGGCCTTTAATACTTATACATTGATAATTAAAAGGAAACATTGAACATAAAATTATAAACGTATAAAGAAAAATTATATCCTAACATGTGATTCTTTAGGTTTATATCTAGTTTATCCAAGATATATTTCTTAACTTATATTCTTATGGGATTTTTTTGTCCCTTAATAATAGGGTTATACTATGCTTGTGAATCTACCAAAACATATCCCCTGGGAGTGTCATAACCAACAGTGAATCAAGGGCCGTTGTTATGTACCTGGATACCCAAGGTCAAGCTCGAAACTCCTTGTCCATATTTTCACTCCAAGGTACATTTGTGCCAGAGCCATCTCTATCTACTCATATCCAGACATGGATGTATTTGCTCGATAAATCACGTACTCAATAAAAACAAACATTTAGGAATGTTTTCTTATACATAGTCTCATACATGAAGTTCTCACTATGGTGTTATATTCGTAATCCCAAAAAAATAACTAGAACCTCTCTTTGATACCAACTATAGAAACCGAAGACTTTTATATAAAACATTACACAATTTTAAGCATTATTATACATCAGAGTAGAAGTCAAGGTCCATTAAATCTAGTCTCTAGGAAGACTAGGTACATAAAACATAAAACATGAGGATAAAAAAATTATTTACTTAATCTCAATAAATATATCCTAACTTCCTTAGAGCCCTTACATCTGCACAAGGTACCCTGGGGAAAACATGAACAAAGGGATGAGTTGAAAATTCTAGTAAGGGAATGAACATAAGGATACGTCTTAAGAACCTGAGTTTGGAGGCATAACATAATGATATCCAAAGCATGGAACATATAAAATCATACCATATAAGCATGTAATCATATAAATGTGGAATAATCATAAAACATGTACTTAGTATGGGCCAAGGCTAACCACCAATCAAATTTCCCATTTTATTATGGGTCCAGGCTAGCCGCCAATCCCATTTCCCATCTTAGTATGGGTCAAGGCTAACTGCAAATCCCATTTCATATCACGTCTCAGAAGATGTAACTTTAACTAATGCATTGGAGAACTATCTATGTGCACCCATATAAAAATTTCTATTAATATTCTCTCCACATAAATAATCATACATAAACATAATGGTACCCATTGAAGGAATTGGGTACCACAATCATGACATAAAGAATAAACAATGGGCGTATCATGAAATTTTCCATGAAAGAAAGGATTCAGAACATACATGGATGTTCATAATGTAAAATAAAAATATAAAATGGCCAGACATGTAAAACATAAGTGAAAACATATAAGAACTGTATTTCAGAAACAATATCATTAAAACATTTTTGTTCATTTTTCAGGAAAATACTATAGAGATTTTAAAATATAAAAGAGGAAAATATCTTATATAAAACCATATTTAAACCAAGAAAGTTTTCATAATAAAAATAATAATTTTATAAATACAATGGTGGCTTAAAATAGAGGATAGAGTACACATGAAATTGGGTAAAAATTCGGGAAGCACCCTTAAAACATGTTTTCTTATCGGAAAGCTCTAAAGAGGGAATCTTTTAAAAACATGTATATCTCCGAAAGTGAGAGATGAAAGGTTATTAATAAATAATTTTTTTAAAACGAAACAACATCTAGAATATTTACAAAAATAGATAAGATAACTCAACTTTTATGTAAAGAAAGATAAGGCTACCTGAATGAACAAAAAGTGTTCGGGTAGAATTCATTGCGGTTTATTGACATGGTGTTAGGTTTACCCAAAAGGTATTGTTGTGAGAGAAAAGAGATTTATAATCACTTATAAATAATGAGAAAAGTATGGGAGAGGTGAGAATTAATACCCCATAATTTGGAATAACACATGGAAAGGCATAACCTAGATGACAATCATGATTAAGAGTGAAATGGAGATAATCCTTTACCTTAAATCCGTTGGTGTTATCCAGTTGTTATTAAAGAAATGAAAAATATAATTAGGTTTATTAATTAATAATTATATAACCTCTAATATACTTAATTAGTTTTGTATAATAATTTTATGTTTATTTATAACCATTTTGATTTGTTATGAGGCTCAATTTCATTGATCCAGCTCATTTATTTACTTGCTTTTAATGACCAGTTCACTTATATTCATGTTTGGATAAACTTGTAAGATGAAAGTGATTGTCCATAATTGAAGTTATATTCAATCAGTGAAAATCCCAGACATTACATGGTTTTAAATTTAATTTGGATACGTAGTGTGAATTCAAATTATTATATAAAACCATAGTGACCACCGTTGTTGTTAATATGTGGGTTTGATTACAAAGAACGAGTTTTTATTTATAAATTAATACCATTTGTAAAAAAGGATTACATAACCAAAAAGGATATATTAGCTATATAATAAAATAGTTCCACAATAGAACAAATGGTTTCATGACCATAATTATTGATAATAATAGAAATTGTTAAACTGTTGTCCTTGAATTTGCAAAATTAGCACATCTTAAACGGTGCTTTCATTTCTTTCAAATAAAAGGTGGGGAAAGGAGATAAGATAATGAAATATCCCATTAGTATAAAAATATTCTAGTAAATGTATGTTACTGGAGTTATCATACAATTTGGGTGAAGGGAGGTGAAGAAATAAACAAAAATAAATGAACTTAAAAGAAATGAAGGAATTGGAAAGAGGAATTTACCTCTTGAGACTTCCTCCTTTGAGAACCTTTTAAGGGGAGAGGTTTTGGTATTATGAAGAGGTTAGGAGCTTTTGGACGTGGGGGAGGATCTTGGGGAGAGATTTGGGAAGAATGTCTACAAGGAAAAAGGATTAAGAGTAGTGAAGAGAAGAGGGAGTGAGGAGGGGGGGTTATAGTGGAGGGGAGGAGGGTTTTCATTAT
This sequence comes from Viscum album, assembly GCA_963277665.1. NCBI lineage: Eukaryota > Viridiplantae > Streptophyta > Magnoliopsida > Santalales > Viscaceae > Viscum > Viscum album. Next base: position 1,511,765,567 of record OY728157.1, on the reverse strand, counting down.
TTTTTAATCATTTGTTTATTATTTCTTCCCTAGAAAATGAATAATAAGTATTCCATGAAAAATAATAGTAATAAATGTATGTAACTTAGAACCAATTAGTCTTACATCAGAAGATCGTCACCAATGACTCAATAAATTCCGTATTTTGCATTTATCGCAAAATATCGCATTTTACTATTAATAAAAAATCAATTATTTCAGAAAAATACCAAAAATTCACCATAACGATTTTTAGACCTGTAGAATACAAAAATGATGTCCATTTTTTAAAAATTATTTTCTAAATGTGATTAATTTAATATTTAATTAAAATAATAATTTATTATAAAAAAACTATTTTTAAAACATTCATTTTCTTATTCTAAAATATAGGTATATCATACTTTCAACATGAATATTATTTTTATACTATCACAGGTAAGGTTAATCTTCATTAGGGTATATCACGATTCAGAAGTGTATGTTACTATTCATATAGGTAGGTTACTATTCACCAAAAATTGTATTTTCTTTATCAAACACCAAATAACCTACTAATCGCAACCATGTATGTCAGCTTTTTGAAATTCCAAACACAGAAGTGAAAAACATATGTTTAAAGGTCAACTAAAACTTAGTAGTTCATTATGTTTTGTTTTCACATGGTTTTATGACATATTTATATGAAGATTATTTCCATTGAAAAACATTGGGTCATTACATCAACTTCCTTTAACATACTTCAAAAAATAATGTTGGAGTTTGACATCGCTTTCTATATAATGCTACAAATGGTGCCATGTGTATAATGGAATGAAAACATTTATTTTAAGAAAAATAAACACAAGAAATATGTTGGTCCAAGATTCCACAGTAATCCATAGAACTAACACATAACATATCCTCAAAGGTCTAAATTGTTCATTATGACTGCCCATCTCATTAAGTATGAAAAGATATACAAAAATTTTATTCAGTTCCCAATGACTTCTGAAGGTCTTTTCAAAAGTTATAAGTGACATTGGGATCAAAATCAGATACAATGGAGAGAGTAAATCCATGTATCTTAACTATATCCCTAACATAAAATTGAGAAATTTGATTTATATTTTGTGTATATTGAATAAAAATAAAATTAGAATATTTAGTCAATCTATCAAAATTATCCCAAATCACATTGTTACCTCGAGAAGTATTTTTTAATCCCATAATGAAGTCCATAGATATATTTTCTCATTTCCAATCTAGTATTAGTGAATGTTAAAGCATCCCCATTGGTAATTTCTGCTCTACATTAACATATATACAATTCAAACATCTATAGATAAAATTAGGAATCTCTATTTTCATTCCATCCGACTAGTAATAATCTCGATTGTATTTGTACAACTTAGTACAACCATGATGAATTAAGAATGTAGAACTATGAGATTCACATAAAAACTCTTTTTTCAACTAGGAATCACAAGGAGAATAAAATATCTCTCAAAACCTAAAAAAATCATTATCAATGTTAAATTTATTCATCTAACCATTCTGAACAAACTCTACCTTTTTCTATAAATCACTATATTCTTTCTATAGTTGCATAATTCAATTTGATAGATTTTATTTCAATACGACATAAAACAAAACAATAGAATTTCCCGCACCAATAACATAAAAGAAAAAATTCACCAAATCATTAACCAAAGGATAATATTCCAAAAGTATCACGATTAATTTAGTGTTACTTTATCACTCAAAGCATCAGCCACTTTGTTTTATTTTCTAGGATAATAATAAATTGTGTAATAATAATCCTTGATTAGTTGCAACTATACTCTCTATATCATGTTCAATTCTTTCTAAGTGAATATATACTTCTATATTTTCTAATCATTATATATTTCACATTTTACTCCATAAAAATGATCCATGAAAATTTTAAAAGTAAAAACAATATCATCTAATTCAAAATTTCATGTATGGTAATTTAACTCATGAGTTTCCCACTAAAGTGAATCATAAAAAATTAATGATTCATTATACATTATTACACAACAAATTCCTTTCAACGAAGAATCACTATAAATAAAAAATTCACCACTTATTTACGGTAATGAAAAAACATGAGAATTCACCAATATTCTTTTTAATTATTGAAAACATTTATCACATTAATTTTTCTATATGATATTAATGCCTTTTCTTTATCACTTTGTCTTAAGTCTAGATTACCAATATATTTTTATAAAAACCTTTGATAATATCCTGTTAAACCATTGAAACTATGAGTCTCAGTTTATTTGTGTATGTTGGCCCTTATTCAACAAATTTGGTTTTAGCAGGATCACCAACTATTTCATCTATAGAAACAATGTGACCACGGAAAGAAATTTTTTGTTACCAGAACTCACAGATTCTAAAATTCCCATATAGTTCATTTTTTAAGGTTTTTGAGAAAAACCATAAAATAGTTTCATGATCCTCTTTACTTTTATAATATACCAAAATGTCATCAATAAGCACAACTGCAACCTTATCCATGAACTCATAGAATATTTTATTCATAAGATCCATGAATACAATAGTTTCATTTGTTTACCCAAATGAAATAACTAAAAATTTATAATGGACATATATAATATGAAATACTATCTTTGGAATGTATTTTCCCTTTTCATTCTACCAATGGTACCCCAACCTCAAGTCAAACTTTAAAAAATAATATTCTCCTTGAAGCTGATAAAAAAAATCATCGATATGATGAAAATGATACTTTTTCTTAATAGTGATGTTATTTAAGGATTTATAATCAATGAAAGGTGTCATTGATCCATATTTCAATTTTTTAAAAAGGCAAAATCACCCCATGGTGATTTTATAGGTCAAATGAAACCTTTATATAATAACTCATATAATTTTTTCTTTAACTCTAAAATATCAATTTGATCCATTCAATAAGGGGGTTTCGAAATTGTCTTAGCCTCAAGAAAAAATTCAATAGTAAATTCAACTTCTTGATCTGGTATAATACCAGGAAACTGATCAGTAAAAGCATCAAGACACTCATTAACCACTAGAACATCATTAATATAAAGAGTTCTTTTTTTCAACAATATTTTAAAGATAACATTCATTTCCGTATTTTAATACTTCCCCAGCTTCTTGATATGTTTCCAATGGTAAGGGTTCATTCTTGTACACAAAATTAAAGTGTTTCTAAAAATAATTTTTTTAGCTCTATAGTCAATACTAGAATGGTAAACAGAAATCAAATGCATACCCAGAATAACAAGAAACACTATGAGAGAAATTTTTTTTAAGTATATTATTTCCATAGAAAAGGACAAGAAGATTCTTATAACTTCTATTTGTCTTATCGTTTCCACCCATTCTTTTTACCATTTGTTTTGGATTCATTTCTTGAGATGGAATTCTCAATTGACCTAAAAATTTCTAAAAAATTAATTATTGTGTCAAACAAAATTAAAAAAACACATTGGCTTAATGTGAAAAAACAATAAATGTTCCTGATACCACTTCATTTTATAGAACATAATTTCCTGAACAATTTGAAAATGATTTCACTACACCATTCTACTTATAGTCTAGTTTCGTCCCTTCATTGGAGTTCTTCATCAGACAATAATTTGTATAATGAACATTCTCATTGCACTTAAAAACATTAAATTAATTATAAATTCAATTTTGTCTTACCAATTTCATTATCCATTTCAGTGTAATTATGAGCCTTATGTCCCATATTACTACATAGAAAGCACTTACCAAACTCCAAATGGAATTCTCCAGTTTGTTTTTTACTACAATTTTTACAAATTGTAATCTAAATTTTCTTACCATCAATTTGTTTGAAGAATTATTCCCTTTCCCCTGCCACCTCTACCTCTTATTCTGTTATTTTTAAAACACTAGGTCATCGAGAAACACTATTTCCTCATTCTCCTCAGATTGAACAAGTTTTTCATAACTATTGAAATCATGGGAAGACAATGACGTTTTATAATTTGGCATTACTCTTGAGTAATAAGGATCAAATTTACTATTAAGATCCTAGATAAATTTCGAGCATACCTTGATTTTCGAGTGAATTTGGTTATGTAAGCAGCAATAATTCCTAATCTTGAATCAATTCCAATAATTTATTTTCCATCCTATGTAAAACCACCTTAGTAAACTATTTTTCAAGAAACATGACTTTGAATTCATTCCAATAAAGAGCATTAATCTGATCACTATCCCTGATATTTTTTACCATTGACCACTAATGAATGGCTTCACCTTAAAAATTGTAAACATCAAGACTATCCTTTTGATTATCTAAACACCTGATGACATTGAAATTATTTTATAGTTATTTTAACCACTCATTATCTAACACATGGTCATACAATCTAATGAATTGTGGATGATGTTTCCTCATTAAATTATCCACTACTAACATGTCCCTATGTGGTTTATCTAGTTATTCTTATGCAACTATACCACCACCATTTATAGCATGAGTCAAGTATAACATCACTGAAATAAATTGTTCATTTTTGTTTCCTACCATCTCAGGTGGTTGATTTGGATGTTTTTTTCCTCTTGATGTCATCCTAGCATAGCTTCCCTAATTACTCTATGGAAAACCATTACGAACAAACATATATTAGATGAATCAACATGATAATCCTAAAATTATTTATCATTTCAATTTTACCATAAAGTAATAAAATCATTTATGGATACATTATTAACAATATCATAACCGATAATGTCATATAAACATGCCTCTAATAACAACTATAATGCCCCATCCCTAAACATTTCATAATCTTTAATTAATTCATGAATTCCCATTTAATATCATTTCTATTATAAATTTTTTGATAATTAGAAAATAACTATTCCATACATGGTGGAGTCTACTAAAAAAATATCAATTTCTTTTATAATATAAGAAATTAAAGTAAACATAATTTATTTCATTATAAAAATTTTATTGAGTTCTTCTTTTCTCTTACCCATCCTTATACCCTATATAAAAAATTTCAAAAACAAGGGATGAGAACAAAAAATCTCAGTAAGGGACATAAAATAAGGAAGGAAAAACATTAGTCCATGAATACTTACAAACCCATGAAATCAAAATTTTCACCCATAAAACATTATCGCTTTAACATACTTAATTAAATCATAAGATTCATGAAAAACAAATATAAATCATAAATCATAATGGTAACTTGTGGCTTCTATATCATACATACATTGTAGCTTTCACAGCTACATAGGGGGTAACCGTTATAGTTACATTTGGAATATCCATCATAGTATATTACCTAAATCAATTAGGATAAACATTATTGTTCAAATTCCTCATGTTACCCAATTAATTGGAGAGCTATCACAAGATCACCCACCGTCAGTTTATCATGGAACCACATGTATACATAAGTAATTCACAAGAAACATAACACAATCATAACACATAAAGCATGCATAAAATTAAATTAACATTTCCACGCTGCAAACATAAGATATAATTTCAAGATATAATCAACTAACTCTCAAAATAATTATCAATACAAAAATACCGAAAAAGGGAATATGTTATTTACTTTTCATTTAAAACCATTACAGCTTGTAGAGGAAACCAAATACTAAATAATGGTCATGGAGACAAAAAATTCATTTTCACCGCATATGTTATTTTTTTTACGTTTTCATTATATAGAAATATTCCTTTCAAGACCATTAATTATGTTTAAAATTCAAAGAGGTTGATTATACACCGTATTAAAGAAGGTCATGTTTATATCAAAATATGCTTCAATTAAAGGATATTTAGATGCAGTTCATTACCTTGAGCCTTCCTTTTCATGTATAATCATTATGTTCTCAAATAATTAACATAGTTCAATTACTAATTTCTTGAGAAACTATTTAAAATTGATTATTTATTTTATATCACATATTACAATTTTATAAAAATTATATAATTATTGTTGTTCATATCAGATGTTTTGTTTATTTTCGGTACTTGTGTCAAAAATGAACATGGTTTTGATACCACTAGTCTATGTGGTCAAATGTTCATCATCTTCATAATAATATTCATGAGAAAAAAATTAATATTATACATTAATCATAATTTTTAAATGAAACAATTAATTATGGATTTGAAAAATGAACAATGTTATATTCATAGATATGGTTTGTCGTACATACACATCAGTAACATTTTCCATATTTCTTTTTTCATTATTGAAATAAGGTAAATATAATTTTAACAGTACAGAATTATAATAAAATCAATAATATCATATTAATCATTTTATCCTACTTATATATGTTTTTATAATAAATCTTTAAGAGTTAATGTGGATAATGAATCTCATCACATCGTGAAGACGATAACCCGTACGTATGCATGAGTGAATGTATCATTCAATTAAATGGTTAAATTGTATGGAATTTGATTATATATTAATTATAAATGATAATTATCATGTCATATTTATTATTTATATCCTCTATACTAATATTTTTATCCATAAAAATAATATATATATGAAAAACAATTTTCACCGCGGTGTGGAGACGGTAAGTCGTACGTATGCACACAAGGTGATATTTTTTTCCATATTATGGGTAGAAGGATGAATATGGTTGTCCCATTACCATAAAAAATATGACAATATAGTATATTCGTTAGTTATTACATTAGTATGTAAAAAACTTAGGAAAATGAAGTAGAATAAAAAATAAAATAGAAACTCATAGACAACCGATACCTCTTCTTCGGTTCATCACCTTTGAGAAACACCTCAACACCTCAAAGAATGGTGTTCTTACTAAAATAAGGCCTCAAGGATATATAGTAGGATTCTAGGAAGGGATTTGGGTAGATAATGTGTGATCAAATAGGATTTGTAAGTGTGAGTATAAGAGAAGCGATGACACTTTTTGAAAGGAGAGAGGAGTGGCACCCTCGAAATTATGAAAATATTAAATTAATAAAAATTAATTATTGAATAAAAATGGATCCAACATGAGATATGTCAAAGATAAAATAATAAAAGTTAAAAATAATATCATCCAACAATGTTTAGAAATGTATTGAGTTTATTTTGAACCTTATTTTTTTTGTTTTATAATTAATTATTCTCTTTTATTTTTAATTATGGTAACACCATTCTAATTATTAAGAGGATATTAATTTTACTTATATGGGGTAAATTTTCTATAATTGCACACTTAATAAACATTTAGACCTTATAGAAGTCCATTTTTATTTTTAAATGGGTTTTTTTATTTTTAAATAATTTATTCAATTATCATTTTTATAAAATTTCCATTATTTCAATTTTTTTAACTATTAAATTTATTGAATTTAAATCAATCCAAATAGTGAGATAACATATAAAAAATCATTTAATATTATTTTAACATGTCACATTCACAAATATAAATCATGGATGTCAAAAATAATTTCATATAATACTTAAAATATCATTTATTTGATATTTCTCTTAGCAACAAAATTATTGTATCACATTTGTGTAAATATTTATATTAATTATATAAAATCTAAAATTACTAAATCAAATCACATGATATAGATAATTTCTGTATATTTCTGTATAATATTTAATTTCCCAGGTTCATCATGTTTATCAATATATTAAAATTATTATACTTATAAGAGATAAGAGAGTGGCATGTTGTCACTTTCTTTTGTTTTAATTATTATTATATCAATTTCATGGAAAAAACTCCATTAAATGAATAAATATTGTTCCATATGTGATAAAGGTATACTTTTATTCATATAATAGGATTTTGGATGGTGTTAGGTTATTTTTTTACCCTAATCATTTTATTTGCTAACCTAATTTACCCGATTTACCTTCATTTGTGGAAAATAAAAATAATTACTCTACATAATGTCCAAAATAAAAGGGAAATATTTACCAAATTTAGACCCACTAATTAAAAACATGGAATCGGTTTTTAAAAATTCATAACGCATAAGTTTCAGTAATTAATTTAAATTTAATTACCATTGAAAAAATGTGTAAACAGTTTTTTTAATCTACGAACCATCAAAAGATTGACATGTGTTTATATATAATTTCAATGTGAAATTAATTTAAATGACCTATATTGGTTTAAATGATAAATATATTATCTAAATATACTTTAAAACCAATTGAAATGATAATATATCAATAAAAATAAATTATACAAAAATGCAGTTTTGAATTAAAATGCGGTATTTTTCACTATTCATTAAAAAATCAATTTTATTAGAAAAAATGATAAAAATTAAACCCAAATAAATTTTTATATCTAGATTCAAAATAAAAAGTTTATTTTTTAAAATATAACTCATATAATTGAAAATAGTAAAAAAATGGTTCTCTATCAAAAGACTGTAAAACTACCTTTTAAAATAGTAGAGTATTTTACGCTTAAAACTAGATTTATTCTCATTTTAAGCGTCTAAAACATATTAGATGAATGTAAAAACATTTAATAAGAATGTTTCTACATAATAAAGTTAGTTTTGTTCATTCCTTACTATAAAATTCCTAGGTGTTAATTACCATTTCGAAAAATAATATTAATAATGTATTAATTTTCGGTATAACTCAATTTTGAGTGCAATGTAGGATTTTAGAGAAACCCATTGTTTCATGTCAAGTACGCTATCAGAAAAATCATCCCATTTTAAGTAAAATTAATATATAATTCATAAATATTAATGTACATTAAAAATTATTATTCAATAAATACCTAGGTTTTTATACATTTTGAGAAATAAATTTCATAGTTTTTATCTAAACCTCAATATCAACAATCCAAAATAAACTAAAGAAATTAACATGATATCACTTTTTAAAATACACTATTAGAATAACTATTAAAATCATGAATCATGTGAACCACTATGCTTTGTTTCCTCCAATATCCCATAGGTTTTGTAACTAGTGCCACAGATCTCAATTAACATTTGGGGTATAATTAACCATCATTGTTATATAAATATTCCATGAAATTAGATACATAAAAAACACCATGACATTTCTATAATAAAATATTTATAATAATAAATTGTAATTAAAACAAAATATATTAATGATGAAAAATAATTCAATTAGATTATAATTTTCTTTACTAGAATGTACAAATAACTAAATTGTATAAAAATCATTGTAAAAATATTTTACATAATAGAAGTTAATCAAAATAATATATATGAAAAATTTAAAACTAGGACGATTAGAAGAAGGCCCAAAAAATACCTCCAACCACCTCCAGTAGTTAAAAATTAAAATAGATCATTGATATCACATACATAAAAAACACAAAATACCCATGATTGTACTATGATTGAAAAAAAAAACCTTTATGGGCATTAAAAAAAAATTAGGATGCATATCTACTAAGTTTTCCACGACAGGTGTGAGAAAACAATACTGTTTGGGGTTTCACCAAGGTATTTTCAACACATTAGTGAAAGAATAGGTATATGTCGATAATACAGTGAACATTTACATAATTATAAGAAAACACGTTTTTAGTCAAAACTATGGGTGAATAAGTATACCTTAAACAAATTAAGTTCGATGATCATAAATTAACATCTTTGTAACTATAAAAATAATAATTTATAACTCTTTATACAGGAAGGGTTCATACATTTTTTAACATTATATTATCAATCCTATATTTTAAATTTAATTGGGTAGGGAAACATTTTCACCCCTCCTAATGGAAATATCTTAAAGGAATTATAGGAACATTCCCATCCAAAGGTGAATGGGAAAATGGTAAACAAACACATGAACCAAGCTTATATTGAGAAATAGGTTTAGGGGAATAATAATTCATGATGATATGATCTCATCATAACATAAATATCCAAATTATGTTTTTTTGGTTAAAATAATTATAATAGAATAATTAAATAGGATTTATATTCTATACAAGTGGATAAATAAACATTATCTATGATAAAAATATAAACTTGTTTCATAATTTAATATGTATATATGAAACCCTTCTACCATGATCAGTAGTTATTAATTGTTGGTCTTGATAACTACAACATGACAATGATATCTTCCATTATGATTTTATTAAAAATAATGATGATATATTATTCACAAAAAGATACTCTATCCACAGTTAATATATAGATAATCTTAAAAAAATTCAAAATAGAATATAATGAAATCATTAAAAAAATAAACCTATCCAAGAAGTAGTAAAATTTATGATGTTGTCCAAATAGCAGAATATGTTCTTAAAGAACTAAATGTGGTTGGTGCACCTAAAAACTCTGATAAACTAGATACCTAAAGAGTTATGAATTATATATTTTGTTATATTATTTTTTAAAAAATAATCAAGAATAGAACATGGTTATAAGATAAGGTAAATGTGTTTTTTTATTGAGATAATATTGGAAATAAGTATCATATAACCATATAATATGTTGTTAGGATATTTTTCAATATAATTTATTAGATTCAATGTAACTTATTAATAACATTCCCCACACTAATTATTCAATAAAAAACATTAAATTTCCAAAAATATATTAAAGTAATATTTTTAAAGGAATAAATGGTTGATCCATGAAAAACAAATCTGGTGAAATATTAAAAATTATTTGGAATAAACAAAGAGAAAAAACTTATATCATAACCATTCCCCAAAACAGATCCTCTTTCATGATGTGTTTTTTTATAATACATCCTTAAATCCTTTTAAAATTTATATTAGTTTTTCATTTATCGGTAGTAGGAATAGAAAAATCAAAAAAGTCATTATAGAACAACTTCTTCCCACACTATCTTAACAATTTGTTATTATTGTTCCTTTGAAATATAACTCTATTGGGTTTAAGTATGAATATGTGACTCATGTTACAATATATATTTACTAATAAAGGATTGTAAATAAATAATATTGTAGTGATATATTCCTCACTAAATATGTATTGTGTTTGATATCATGCTCTATACACAACAAAAATCCCCAAAATTATACATATATTTTTACTAAAATATATATTGATCAATGTATGGTAGTCATAGGATAAGTGGGTACAAGTTTCAATAACCAACTTATAAAATAAAGACCATTTTTATACCATTCCAGTTTGTTTTGTTAATTATCTAATTAAATATTTTTTATATTTCAAATGTACTTTATAAAATTTATATTTATAGTGATTGATATATTTTTTATTTGCATTAATTTATAAATAATAGTTATTACACCATAAAAAATGATTTATTATAAAAAATAGTCTTCTAAAATAGTTTTATTTTATTATGAAAAATCTCTAAATTTTAAATTGTGAATTTGAAAAAAAAAATCATTTTTAAAATTTTTAATAGGAATATCACCTTAAGATAATTTTATTATATTTTTATAAAAAATTGTTTTAGGTGACACTGTAATATTTTTTTTAAAAATATCATTCTTTTTAGAGGAATTTCAATTTCTAATAACTATTTACCAATTTATGAAACCATTTTATAGAAAAAATAGAAATTTTATGTGGTACGTTATACATTTTCAAATACTTATTCCATTTTAGAAACCTATAAATAATGTTATAAAACTTATGTAATATATTTTTACGAAATTATTAATATCACATTATATATAAATTAGATTATAATTAATTTCTATTGATTTTTTAAAATTTATATATTAAATTGGATTTCAAATTTAGAATAATTTAGTAAAAACTATGCAACATGGACTATTTTATTTTCAACAATAAAGGATAAATTATTTTCAAAAAAACTACTTTCCTTCCTAAAAATGAAGGGTCTAAAATGGTTTAATCCAAGGAATGGACCAATGAAAAATTCACAACATATGTGGGAAGAGGTGGTTGATGAATTTATATACCTTATCCAATAATATATCCAAAATATCCTATGTTTGGAGATATTTTCCTTATATGTGACATCCCATTATTAAAAATTATTAAAAAATTTAAAAAAAATGCATTCATTTTCACTTATAAAAGTGGAAATTCTCTCCCCAATTTCCCACACAATTCAATACAAATATTTCATCCCAAATTCACCCCAACACAATAATAATCATTTATAAAAATCTTTAAGAGGTTATATTATAATCAATATACCATACTTAAAAGGATTCAATTCATTTTTAAAGGAGACAATATTATAAGTGAGGTTTTGATCTTTAACCATTCCATTCTCATTTCTATTTTTTCATGCAGACATATTTTTCCTAAAATTGAATTAAAATTATAAAAATTTTAACATAACTTTCATTATTATAATTTTAGTTTATTAAATTTATGGTATAATAATTAACCACCTTTCCATTTTCTTTTATCAAAACTGAATTTGTGAGTCATGTGTATATGAAAGCTACTGCCTCAGTTAATAAACACATTTCTTTTTCCTTTACATCAGAACATGACTGTACAAAATTAGAATTATCTAAATGATTATGATATATATTATTTAATTTCCTCAAATTATAATACTTGTAACATAATATTTCATCCCATTAAAATATTAAATCATCTTCTATTCATACGTGATGACAACCGCCTCTATGGAATTATGCATTCCAATTTTCACTAACACCTTCATATTTGGTTTTAGGTTAAATTTGGTGATTATATGTGATAATATATATATATATCAATAATATGGTTATTTTTTTAAATTAATTTATGATCGATATAAATTAATCTATTGATATCATTTTTTAACTTACAATTAGGTTATCCTCAAATTCATCTATATAAAATGTGACTAAAACACTCATATGATGGAATTACAACATTATATATCTTTATAAATAAAAAATTTAAACACGATTAATGTTTTTAAGTGATGAAATTTTACTAAAGATGGAATATTTACAAAAAGATAAAAAACCTTGTTCAAAAGTGTTAATATTATTAACACCCATTGTTGGTGGAAGATAATAAGAAATATACAACATTAAAGGTATTGTTATTAATTAAGAGTATGGTTGAAAATTTACACGAATAAATATCTATAATAGGTAATTATAATGATTATATTTATGATAAAAGAGTTTAAATCACTTCCAAGGAAATCATGGGTAAATTTAATTGAATTGGAAATAGAAAATACATTCTTTGAGATATACAATTTCTTATTGAACATCATTTTTTTCAAGATGTTTCAGTTTGATGCTTCTAACACATCATTTATAGGGATTTTTTTGATAAAAATACACTTGAAAAATGGTAATTATTTATATTTTTTAAAAAGGATGTCATTTTGATAATAGACTCATAACTATATCTTTTACACTGATGAATTCAAATGTCTTCAAAAGTTATTTTTCATGATTATTTTTCATTGTTCTTATGATATTGAATATTAAATATCTCCAATGGATTTATGTATTATGATTCAACATTTATTATTCTTTTATTATTTCATTATTTTTGGTTATCATGATTTCATTGTGAAATAAATAAATTTGTTATGTTATTTTATATCATTTGGATGTTTAATAAATCCCATATTTCCATGTGTTGTTTAAGATGTTAATAGTGAATTATTTTAAACTATAAAAAGTATGTATAGATGAATGACATGTGGGGTATTTTATCACTCACTAATTCAATGGTAAATTTTTTGTACTACATGAGATCGTTTTTCTAAAATACATTTTAGTTTCTCATAAGAATGGGAACTAATTTCATGGATCATGAATATGTTTTTCTATGATAATGTTTGAGCCAAATTTTAATGATTCATTAATTATGATTTTATTTTCTTAGGATTCTTGTAATATGTTAAATACTTATTTAAGTTGTTAAATCAATTATACTTCAATTTAAATTTTATTTGGCTTTATGTTCTTTTGACATGTACTTTTAAAATCTATTATTTCATAGGATTATCACTCATGATGTTTTGATATTTCCCTTATGCTCATTTTTTTCACTTATTCATCTGAACACATCCCCGATAACATGTTTATTCTTCAATTAATGAGTTTTTAGATCACCCATTTCATAGGTATTTAATCCATATGTTTTAAGGATGAGTCTTACTAATTATTTGTCTAGAATATAGTCTTATATGGATACATTTAAAAGAAATGATCAAAAGTTTCCCAAAATAATATTCTTATGTATCTAGACTATAAATATATAGAACCTTTCAAATCTGGGGTTTTTATTATTTATTAAAAGATATTTTTTAAATCATTTTATAAATTAAAATGATGTATTTTTTAGTTTTATTCATTATAATTAGTATCAAGTCAAAGGTGTATTATGTTTTTTAGACTATAGATGTTATTTTTAAGAATAATAGTACGAAAAGCATAGTGAAAACACTAAAGATGAGTTTATGTAAAGGATAATAACCTTATATTTTTTGTGAAGTCATTTCTATGTGGTTTTATTAGAAATTAAATCATCATCTAGATACTAAATTTGAATTAAAGAATTGAAAAAGGTGTACCTATGTGTAGTAACTTGGAAAAGTTGTTGTTTGAACTAACTTGTTCAAATCATGATGCATAAAAAAGAGGCCGACTTATAGACATTGTTTGATACACCACAAGGATATTCCTTAGTTAATAATATAATTTTTAAAAAACATTATATTAAATAATTTCCTTTATAATTTCAGTTATTATGTTAAGAAGAATGATAACTACCAACCTAAAGATTATACATGTATGATACAAGTTGAACTAAACAAATTATAATGGAATATTATTTTTCCAAATAGTCAGATGTTTTATGGTTTATTTTTTTTTATTATTCCATTAAGATGTTAATTAGTTTTCACTCATATTGACTAATATATTTAGTAATAGCTGGAATAAGAAGTAATTGTGTTAATAATGGGTGTGAGGTAAAATTGAATGGTTTCCCTAATCAACAACCTAATGAAATAGTAGACATAGTATTATCTATCGTAACTACTATCACTCAATGGTCATAGGATATTTGTAATAAAAACCATTATGAGTTATTGAATGTACCATTGAAGGAGAAATATGTTATTGACTCTTCCACACGACATTGTTTACCCTTTATTCATAGCTCTAAACACCAACTTATAACTGAGAAATGGATCGATATAATGGAGAATATATTTTCATTTCTATAGTGGTCAAATAATGAGAATGTTTTTCTATCTATCTATACTCTATAAGGTGAGCCCATCCCTTTCTAGACTCACATTAATAATTTAATGATGAAATAAGATGTTGAATCAATGGAATGTGAAGTGTTTAAGAATTTATTATCCACCATTTATTTTCCAAAAACATTTCCCATGAAGATCAATATAGAATTAATGTAGTTTAAACCAAAGTATTATTAATCCTTTGTATATTATGACGAAAACATCATAAGGATTTCATGATATAACTATTATTTTATCTCGGATCTAGAATATTAAATTCATCTTTTAAACAGTTGATAGAAACATAGTATTTGAATTGATTTGGTTATAAGAGGCATTGGAATATATTAAGAAATAATTTAATTGGAAAAAAATAATAGATTTAATGTGGTGTCTGTAAATACTCTAGAGAGGTTAATAAGAAGTCTAAATGTTAGGAGAACCTTGATAGTATGAAATATTGGGGGAATATATGTAAACACCAAACTTCCAAAAAGTGTGGGAGGAAGCTCTTGCATTATTTACTTAAAAGAATTGGGGAATTGATTTATCTATGGTAATGTAGGCCACTTATCCTAAAATATCTTAATTATGGATAAGAGGCCTATTACCAAAACATTTAGAGAAGATGTTATTAGATAAATATATTCTTACACTACAATGGTTCAAGTAAAAATATATTTCACACTATGAGAATCAATTCCTCATCCATCAGGATAATAAAGAATTTATGGCTCATTAACCTACCATCCTTACAGAATATGGATGGTAAATCATGGTCCTATATGATAAGTTATATCATGATAAAATAGTGATGTTAGGTACATTTAATATAAATTATATATCTAGAAGTTACTTATTTGATCCCGTTTCAACAAATTATTTCTATCAAACAAGTTTTTTAAGAATATAGAATCACCGACGCATGAGAAATATGTAAAACTCTCTATGAAATTACCTAGTGTAATAGATATCATGCCTATGATATATAAATATTCTCCAATATAGATTTATGGGAAGATACATGATAGAGATATAATTACTTTTCCATTAGATGTATTTAAAAATTTATTTCTCATAGATTGTATTTATATATATTAATAATGTTTAAATTATTTAAAAAACGAGATATAATTTATTATCCCAAATCATTTTATTACCTATTATAATCCTAGTAATATTTATAAAATCCAATTTTAATAAAACCACATAATATGGGAATTGATATAAAAAAACATAGTATTTCAGGATGAAATTATCAAAGAGTAAGTCAACATAGATAAAATGGTTATATTACATGAAAATACTAATTTATTTTTGGAGGAACTATGTGTTATTCCATCATAGTGTGTGGTGGAATTTTTATTATAACTCATACCTGGATATATTTATATCTCAAAGATCATAAATATAATGGATCTCATTTAGTTAGTGTAACTAATGAATAATTTACATGAAAACATGGTCAAGGTTTTTATCTTCCCTAATGATTCTCTAGGGGTGAACTACTATTTTAAATCAAGAGAAGGATGGATTGATGTGACTATTCATTTCCTACAGTGACATTATATAGATCATTATTAAGAACAATTATCATATAACTCATATCGATGACTTTTTTTCTCAGAATATAAAATCTATATACTTATTAATGATTGACCTGAAGTTTGTGTATATATAGTTATGGGTATAAAGTAATGATAATTCAATGATAGTTTTCATAATGTGGTACGAACACTATGAATTTGTAGTGATTATATTCAGATTGACTAATTACCCTAACATATTCATGGATATAATGAATAGAGCCTTTAGATACCACCATGTTAAATTTTTGGTTTCCTTTATAAGATGATATTACTATATACTAAAAGAAAAAAGGGAATGAAGATCATTTTTATATTATTTTTAGGATCTTGATAAAAGAGAAAATATATAATAAAATTTTTAAGTATGAATTATAGTAGTAGAAAGTATCATTCATGGATCACATAATTATAAGCAATTGAATATCTATATATCCTTGAAAGATATTTTTTATTATGAAATGGTCTATACCAACCATATTAATAAAGATCCATAAGTTTCATAGGTTAGCTGGATACAATAAATTCTTCAAGAGTAATTTCCCAGGACAATAGGATCTACAAACCATGTTAACATGGAAAGGGTATAGTCCATTTATATACATGAATGTGAATAATTTTTTAAAGAGAAATAAAATAATACTCTCTAAACACCAATAGTTATATTAACTTATAGTGAAAGGGGTTTGTAATATATTTTTATTCCGTGAATAAGGGTTAGGATGTGTCTACTTATAAAATTAGAAGGTAATTAATTATGACTTGTGAAAACTAAAATGAGATAGTTTGAGATGATCAAAGAATATGAAGGCTTAAAACATTACAAACCTAGGTAAGTGGACATGGTGTTTGATTCTTTAAGAAGGAAATATTGAGATACCTTATCTATTATAATGATTAACATAGGCTAAATATTCATAGATCTAAAAGGATGAATCTTGATGTAATAAGGAAATGTGAGAAGTCATATGTTTCTCAAATGGATTCTCAACCATCCATATATGTCAACATCAAAGATTCCAAGAACGATGATGTTGGTTCTATAAATATAGGTAGCCAATATTCTAGATTTGAGTATTAACATAATAGAGTTATAATTTTTGGAACCCAGATATGTGTACGATTGAAATAAGTACTAAATAAAGAAATTATGAATAATGTATAGGTCTCAATATTCTATATTTATCTAGGATTAATGAATATGTATAAATATATAAATAAAAACATATAGTGGGATAACATGAAGAAATATATTACTGAATATCTATCTTGATGTATGGTATGACATTAATTTAATGAAAAATTACATAACTCTTGTCGGAAAATCCATATGTTACTCAAACCATTTTATAAATAAGGAAAAATCACCATGTATTTTTTTTATTTGGAATATCTAGGAAATATATATTCTAAAATTTAATTTGGGTTTTAGTTTACAATCTTACTAAGTTATAATTATTTATTTCTATCGAAGAAGATTTATCTCTTAATAAAATCACTACGATAGATATAAGGTATGTGATATGGTATCATGAATTACCCCTATCTATTTTATCTGCTCATGATTTTAGGTTTAATAAATTGTTCTAGAGAAGTCATATGAATTAAATGGAGATAGAGATACATTTTTAGCACTTCTTATCATACTCATACAGATGGTCAATGTTATATAACCATTCAAACACCTAAGTATTTAATGAGATCTAATTCAATGGAATTAAAATGATGTTGGGATTGAATCCTCTCCTTATTAGAGTTCTCTTAAAACAATAGTTTAGATTAAATTGTTTGTATGGTACCTTATAAGGATACTTATGAGAATAGATGTAGGACTAAAACATGTTATAATGAATTTAGAGAGAGGATACTGATATGTATTGAAATTGTAAAAAAATGATAGATAGGGTTCAAACCATTCAATGGATGATAAAATTTCCACAAACATGATCAAAGTGTTATAAGAATAATCATTATTTAAATATAGGTCTTGATGATAGATATGAGGTGTTATTTTGAATATCTTTGTGGAAGAGGTCTCTATGATTTTAGATAAAAGAACTATTGTTACACAGATACCCAAGTACCTTCATGAACATTTATCATTTCAATTTCATATCATATCACTTATTAATCCCTCCAAAACTCTCTCAAGTGAACTATTTGTTCTATATATCTCTTTTGAGGAAGTACACATCAGCTCTTTCACAAGTACTAAGTTCAAATGATGTATAACTAGAAAATAAATATTCATAGTAATAAACAGTGGAAATCCTTGTATTTTTATATAAATTCAAAGTAGATTATTATTTTTAAATGTACTTTCAATCCACATTGGATTAAAATAATTTAATGAGTAAAAATTGACCTCACCTTTCTTTATACAAGATTTAAACATTCACATGATTTTTTTTAATGGGGGTGAATATTAAGAGATAAGAGTCTATTTATATATTAATCCATAAATATTTAATTTTTAGATATATATATCTATATAATGTATAAAACTATAACTTATAACATCTATTTTTATAAAATATTTATTGATCTATCTATGAATCTTGTTGAATAAATTGATTCATGAATTTATAATCGTCATATGAAATAAGGGATCAATTTATATACTATTTAAACAAGTGTGGATAAGAATATAATAAAATAATTATTCATAAAATGTATTTAGTTAAATTGGTATTTTAAAATTTCTATATAATTATGATTATTACTTTTTTTAGAAGAATATTTAATAATAATAAAAAATGATTTTCACGAAAAACATTAATTTCCTAGTATTCTTTGAATTTAATATAAAGTTAAATTTATAAATTTTAGAATATGAATGTAAAAATAAATAAATTCATTTTTATCATATCTAATAAATTATTTCTCTTGATTAATTTTTATGAATTTCAAAAAAAAAATGTGAATAGTGAAATATATTATTTTTAAATATATCATGGTTTTTGTGGAAATATTAGTTTACAAGAATAATTTTGAAATTATTGGATATATTTTCAAGAAAAAATATAAATTCTATAACTTATATTATAAATTAAAAATATCTTTTACATCATAAAAATGTATATAATAAATTTTCAAACTTACATAATATTTTCATCAATATATTGTTTTTATTAAATTATATACATATTATTTTTAATGTAGTTTTTATGAATTTTAGAGAATTATTATAATATAAAAGATTTTAAATATTGAGTGATTAGGTATAAATTATTTAATTATAAGTATTTTATTCTCAAATTTAAAAGATAAATGACTTCTCTAAATACTAAGTACCTTTATAAAAATCAAAATGGGTTAAAAAGGATTTGACTAAGAGTTAAAGAAATAAAAAACGTTTCTAAAACATGTATGTGAATTAATGCTTGAGTCTTTTAAAGATTATATTTTTAATTATCCATTATTACCGTATTTTTTTGCCACTTTCATTGAGAGTGACATCTCGTTTTTAAAAACTATTATTATTTACAAAAATTCCAACCCTTTTCACATATAAAAAGTTAACTCCTATCCTCGATTCCCCTAAAAACTATATATATTGACCCAAAATGTACCCAAATATCTCATAATAATTAATATCAACTTTAATGAGGTAATGTTATTATAAGAAAACCATGCTTTAAAATATTATCCCCCTTTGAAAATGAGATAATCTAAGAAATGAAGTAAGATTTCTAAACACTCCACTCTCATCTATATTTATTTATGTATGATTATTCTACCAACACAACCATTAAATCATGATGAAAGGAAACATGAGTATTTTTAGTATACTTTAATGTCATTATAATAATGTTATATGTATTAAACACTTTCCCATTCCCTTAAAGAAAGAACATGAATCTTTTATACATGAAAACTATCGAGCCTATGAAGAAACAAGATTGATTTTCGATTAAAAATAATCTTGATGTTCTAAAAGAGAGATTACCAAAAATAATTAATATATTTCTAAATATTATTTTTTTTAAATTATAACTCATGTGAAGTATTATTTCAACCTTTTAAAAATTGAAATCATCATCTATAAGTATGTGCAGACTACCACCTCAATGGAATGATGTATTCTGTTTTTCACTACTACCATTATAGATTGGATTAGTTTATATTTGATGATTATCTTTGAAATAAATTAGAAATTTATAGCATGAATATGTTTATTTATGTATAATGTAAAATATTCCTTTTGTGGTGATCTCAATAATATAATTATTGAACCCTATGTAAAATGAATTGGTAATGGGACTCAATTTATCTCTAGTGGTGAAATGGTAATGATTGTTTTCTAATTTTGTTTTTTGGGATTATTTCATAAAAAATAGTTACATATTCAGTTGTATAATTTTTTTAATTTAATTTAGAAGAATCTTCTTATCCATAGACATCCCCTTACCTCCACTATCAAATAATTTTTCATTCTGAATGCACACATATTGTTTTTCCAATCAACTGAAATCTCACAAAATATTACACTCCTAAAATGTTGTGTTTAATTGGGGGATGCACTTATCACTAAAACCACCATTCTCTCGGGGATCAGTAATCAGAGAACTAAAATTACCCCAAAATCGTCTTAATAATCATAATTAAAATAAATTAAGAGGAACTAATTTAACAATTTATATGACAGAATGAAAAGGAGAATATTAATTAAAAATGTGATAGATAAGAAATATCTTATTTATTAAATAGTTAAAACATATGTAGATATTAATTCATTAGATCAAAATATTTAAATTTAAAATTCATTTTATGGGGATTGGTAGAACTTCTTCATCTCAGCCACTAATTTTCTTGAGTTCCATAACCAAATGTATTACAAAGAGAAATTGAGATGGAAACATCCCTTGAATTGTTTTTGCAAGTCTGGTTTGATGATTATTCTTACACAAGGGTGGTCAAGATTTTCCTTGTATATTTTTTATAGAATATACCTATTTAAATATGGACATGAATAACAAAAATACCATTATAAACAACAATATAGGTAGGGAAGAAAACATGGAAATACATGATCTTTTCATCACCAACTCGTGATGATATCCCCATGGGAATAGTTAAACTCTAGCACTGACATTAAAACCACCCTCAAATTTCATTACTAAGAATAGAGAATGATATTAGATATGGATTTCCACCACATGGATTAGGATATCCATATATTTTTTTAATGATTATTCCATACTAATTTAATGGGATGATGGTTTAATTTTAAAACTAATATGAAAAAATTATAAATAAGTTTTCCTAAATTTAGAAAATTGGGGCATTGTGAGATTCTATGATATTGATTATAGATTCATTGAGAATTCACATATGTATAATTTTGATACATATAAATTTCTTATATATAGTGTATTTAATTTCGATGTACCACCGAGTTTGTAAAATTCAATCCTCCTTCACCAGATTCTACCCTTGAAAATTCCAACATTAAACCCTAATTCTATCGAGAATTACTTTCAATGAGATTTATTTGAGTGTGTGGACCCAGGAATAATATATATTATTTTTTTATCATTCATTAAAATATTTCAGCAATAATATATGGACCTATAGCTGGGTTTTAGGGTTGGATCATAGCCTAAAATAATTAGAATACCTACCAAAGATCAAAATCAACCAAAAAAATTTAATATTTTTATGGAATTTAAATGGGTAAGAATAGAATGATGTTATATCTTATTTGTCACATAATTTGAAACCATATATTTCTTTATAGTTTTTCATGGGTCTCATTGGTTCTTAAATTTCAAATTAAAATAATGAGTTTTCATGATCACAATGATCTTCAAAGGTCATCCTTAGTGAATCATTAACAAGGTTGGTGCATGGTGATCTCATGATTTGGGGGATCTTCCACATGCAGAGTGACTAATTGTATCATTAGTAAAAAATTCTTTTGAGAACATCCTTGGGGTGGTTTAAAATCACACAGAACAATACGAGTTCAGGTATAGTGGTGGAACAATCATTGTGTATCACATCTTACATAGATTTGGATGAAATATAAGTCATTTATTTCACATATCTTGATCAAATTCAGAGAATTATTTTAATTCTCCCAAGAGTAACGAGGATAAGGTGTTTTACCTCTTTTGGTGTCTTTATGTGCTAATGGATTAAAGTTTTTCTTCTATATCTAGGCGAATAACCAATTATGGAATATAATGATCATTAGATGATTTCTCTCATCTAGAAGTGTTCATGTGGTTTGGTGGACTTGGGAATAGTTCTACTTTGTCATAGTTGACATCGATTTCAACGGTATCAAGTAGTGATATTCTTTGGGGTGGTGTGACTTTAGAAATATTCCTCAGTCGATGATCAATTATGATTCTCCATGGATTTAGGTAGATCGTATTTAGAGGTTATGGGAGCACATGGTCTTATAAAGTTCCATTCTCAGATGGATCTCAACTTTGGTTTGTGAAGATCTTGATATTCAAGAACACACAATCATGACATCCTTAATAAAGAAACTATAATTCATCACATCATGTTTGGTAAATCCAAACGAAATTATAGTCATATCCTCTAATGATGTAACATAGTGGTGAAACTATTTAGTTAGAGACAACACATATAGCTATGGTGGGATAAAGGGTGGTGTGGTTGATCAAGATTATATCTCATGAGAACACATATTGTTTCTTGTTTTTTTGTAGTTTGTCCATGTATTTTACATATTTAGTAGTCTTGAGAGAATATATGCCCAAAAAAAGAAAAAATCACTTTACTTTTTTAATTATTAAGATTTTCCATGCCTTTGTCAATTTCTTGGTTGCGGTCGATTTTTTTTCATCGAGATGATGGATTCCATTGACAAATATTTCTCACAACTCAACAAGTTCAGTTTATCCAATAGTTTTCCATTTTTCAAGTGGATAGATCAAAATAACTTATTGTATGCGATTATTGGAGAGGTACAATAAATGGCCATTTTTGTATTTCCACTCCATGTATATACTTTAGAGATAGTGTATAACCAAATGATCAACTATGATAAAGGTTTTTCCCACATGGTCGATTTTACACATGAGGTTGATTGTTTTTTATGTGTAAGATTCATCAGTTTATTATTATTCCCATGTTTGGAATGCCCCTAAGAATATATTTCATGGTTTATTAATAAATTATCAAAAATTTGAGTGGTCTACACAAAAAAAAATTTGTAGGATTAAATTAAAAAATCATAAAATAATGTAAAATCATAATTTCACCATTTTGACGATTCATTAAAAATTAAATAAATTAATTAATTTTAACATCAAACTTTATTCCTTAAATTATCATGTTATAATATAATTTTACAATTCCCCAAAAACTTTTATGTGTGGGAAACTAAATAAACAATTTAAAACCAAAACCAAATCCAATAAATTACTATTTAAACTCATCAAAACATTAAATTGAATATCAGATCCCCCATTTAATTTTAAAAAATTATTAAATCAATAAAATCAGAATATTAATTCATTTAAAAATTAGGTATATATTATGAATGAGTCACCAAAAAAATAAATTTACTTTGGAATTAGATTAAATTAGGGGTATTTTCAATGAATTAAGGACAAACATTGTTGAAAATGTTGTCTTACATCCCCTACCAACACATAAACTATTTCAATCCCATACAATTTTATCATTGAATTAAATTTTTTATTGATATGCTTAAATTTTAATAAATGATATAATTAAAAGGAATCAATTTATTCTTACATTAAATGGTAATTCCACTTATGTGACATTCATTTAGAGTTTCTATGAAATTCACATTCAGATTATAGTTCCACTGAAGAATTTTAAAAAAATTCATGTAATTAAAATATTACAAAATATCACCTCCATCAATCCCATGTTCCACGATTAGTAAATAAATTTTAATTTTTAAACTTCATTGGTACTCAATAAATGATATTTTAATAAGTAATTTTCTCCCTTTATGGGTTCAAAATTCTCCCAACTTAAATGAATCAAGTTTTTTAATATGGGAACTTTATTAAATTCTATAATTTTTCCTAGCCAAATATGTGGAAGGAACAATGAAAAAAGAAAAATTGAAAGTTTTATATATGGCCACTAATTTAAATAGTTTCATCTCCTTGAAGATTAATTTTTGGAAATGAATTTATCATTTTAATCGATGTTCAAAGGAGTTATATGAATTTATTTTTGGGGGTTTTCTGAGGTGTTATTTAATCACAAATATTAGGTCACTAGAGATTGAGTTCAAAATTATAGTGAAGAAATCTTATAATTCTTCCTCCAAAATGATATTTCTAGTTTTATCTATATTTACCAAGTATTAAGTTATAATTTCTATATAACATAAATTATGTTTACAAAGAAATAATTCACTTTGAATAGTTCAATAATCTATGAGTATCTCATATCATTCATGGTACATTAATAAGGTAGAACACCATTGATGTTCAATTTCATTATATTTTTTAATATTATTTAACAAAAAAAATGGTATTTACATCCTTAGAGTATATTTTACTAATGCCCAATAAATTGTTAAAACACACCTCTAAATTAAAATAATAAGCATTTGTTCAAGAAAAAGAGTCCAAACAAATTTATACACTCTAGCCAATAATCTAGGAAAACACAACCTAAAAGTATTCTTTTTAATACAAGTATGGAATAGTATAAGATTATTCATAGTTTATTCCCAAAAACCTCATGGAACTTTAATATTTATTATCCTTTCACCATTAATGTTTCTTAGAACCTTCCCCATGAATATAAAGTTAATCATAAGTAAATCCATTACTTACTGAGCATATCACAGTACACAATGAATGATGTTTACATTACAATAGATTTTTCCTTGAAGAAAATAACAACACATTGTATCCAATCTAGAAATGGATTCCTTCAATCAACAAATCAATAGCGAATTTTGTTTTGTACTTGTATAATAGTGATTTCACATTTGGTTAACTTCTCAACTCCTATATCTCTATCATATCTAGATTTATCTGTTCTATATCCCATAAATACTCTAGTTTCACTCATTTGATATATTAATAATACTTTTTCCAGTTCTCAAATGGGATGTGATAGTGTTTAATACAAACAATTTTATATGTTTACTCACCAAATTTTGTCTTCTTGGATGTTATGTATACCCACAATTCATCCTCTAATTTCCAAATCCCACCTTTTCTTTTGGGATAAAATATTTTAAAAAAACTTATTTTTTATATGTATTGGACACCTAATACAAAACATTTTTATGTGGGTTGAAGTTAATAGATGTTTTTTGGTTGAATAAATTTTTCTTCAAGAGTCCCTCGATGTTATTTTTTAAAAATTGTGTAATTTTGTCAATGATTATGTCTTTAAGAAGTCCAACACTACAAATGTTTTCATTTTATAAATATATATATTTATTTTCAATCATTACTCTACATTAATATATCTTTATTCCATATAAAAACATATACAAAAACAAATAAAATGTAAGAAAATAAAAATGAAATAAGAAATGGGCCCCTGAAATTTATTCCACATAAAGGAAATATCTTATGTAAAACTATGGTATTAGGGGAATATCCTACCCTTTGGAAATTCAACTAGTTAATTGGAACATGGTATATTTGTGTATAAAAAATAATTAATTTTTATTAAAATTAGGTTCTAAAATATTATATATTCCAAATTATTTATAGATGTTTTTTAGGTACAAAAAAACCTCCACATAAAAGTGTACGAAAAAAAGGAAAAATATAGTTAATTTCTTCATTATGGATTCACCTCCATGTTTCATGGTAAATATTGACTTTCCACAAATTAGGATCCTTTTAGGAATAATATTTTCATTTACATTTCAATTTAGAAGTTTTATGTTTATAAAAGAAGTAGAGTTCCTTTTATGTGACAAGAAAATTCAATATTTCAAAATATCATGGTTCTTGGGAAGGGTTATATAGTTTCCCACTAGGGAATAAATCATCTGTATTATCCTTGGGGATTAATTCTACATTATTAGTATAAGGAATCCAACACATGCATTATACTATTATGTTCTCATAACCTGTCATCTCCTTAATATCTATGTTATACATTGGTATAAGAAACATCCTTCTCAAAATTATAATTTTTTCATATATTTATGAGTTAAATATATTACTACTTTATCATTATAATAATTAGTTACATTTCTCCCCAAATGGTAATATTTTTTAAATATTCAAATTAGTAAAAAAAATACTTATCAATTGTTGTGTAGTTAATCTTGGAGGTGTCTACGACATTGGAAGTGTATGATATCACATGAAAATTTACTTTCCTATTGGTAAATAATATCCCCTATAGTTCTGTTTAAATAATCTTACAAAATATCAAAATAGAAACTCTATTTTGGTGGAAATAGTACGGGGTAAATGGTCAAGCATTATTTTAATGTATAAATGGATATCGTGCATAAATCATCTGAAAATATATATTTTATTCATTAGTATTATAGTTATGGAAAAATCAATCCTATTAATGTCTTTAATAAATCATATATAATATGAAATATTATATATAATTAGTTTAATATATCACATAATTGTGGGGTAAGGTATTGGATGAAAAATATAAACTTTGTCTTTATCTACATCAATTTAATATTTAGAAATTACTGTGACAAAACACACCCTTTTATACTATAAAATAGATGTTTTTAAAATTTTAAACCATGTTTTTTTTTCAATTCTTCTTCATAAAACATTCTAAAAAAATATAGATATATTTAAATGTAGGTCCCATACACAATGATGACATTATGGAATACTTATAAGAATATTTTAATCATATTAGATAAAAACATATGATGTAGTAATGAAAGGTATCTAGGGAATTAAAAATAATGAAAGGAATAATTTAGTAGGAAAACATACTAATGGGACATGTGTGGGTGGTCTTGTATTCATCACAAGGGTGTTTTAGAATCTAAAAATACCAAAAAAATCATTCAAGGAGGAAAGGATGACCGTTCTCGGATTGTCCCTAAAAAATTAAGAATATAAAAGGTATCGGGGTGTGGTCATTTCTAGTTACATGGTTCAGTATAATATAATCTAATAAAACTCTCCAGATATTTCCAATTATTGGGGGAACTAGCTAATTATTTTCAAATTTCAAAATAATGTAACAATTTTTCATCACGAAAATTTATAACAACCTTGACTTCTCTTAAATGGATATAATAACGCTTTTGATGAATATTCATTAAATTACATAAAAAATGATTGAGAACCACAATATTTTAGTGTATATTTGACTTGAAAACACAACTATTTGGTCCATAGGTATACTACATCATCATTCACTACGATCAGCATAACTAGAACCCTTCTTAGAAATGTCTTATGTAATATGTTTATTGATAATATGGAGAAATGAAACAAAATAATTAGTGATATAATATACTTAGTAAGGTTAAACAAGGTTTATATGTAAGAATATAATGAACATAAGGTTATGAGAACATTATCATTCCATTTGAAAACCATTCCCTTTATATTAAAGATCTTAATCTTGGGCCATTAAAAAATGATTAACAGTTCATAAGACATGAATCATAATGGAATCAGTGAACTTTTTCCATATTATCCTTACAATGGAAGAGGGAATATATTTTGGGAATAAAATGATAACTTAAAATAATGTCCATAATAGTCAAGGATTATTTCCAAGTCTATCATAGTGGGTGGTTTCACTACCCAAACCATTATAATAGGAAAGGTTCAATCCATGACCACCATTACAGATATTGTCCATAACTAAACAAAGTCAAATCCCCATTCTGGTCCACTTTATCTCATGAGATATAAATATTTACCCAACTAATTGTAGGGAGATATATCTCTCACCAATCTCATAATAAAAACCATATTTTTGTATGAAACAAATAATAATAAAACATCATCATATCATATCCCATGGTATTAAATGGAATTCATAAATATTTTATCATAAAATAACCACTTTAAAAGTGAAAGTTTTAATTAATATTTTATTATTTATTTATAAAATAAGCTCTAACATCCCATGTTTTAGGAAAGAAACACTATGATTAATAGCGTACATGATACGATACATCGAGATTAAAACTAACAACTAAATATTCTTATTTAAAGTTACTAATAATAACTAGTTGTTGGAATAGTAGGAATGAATAGAATCAACTAAATTCTGAAACTATGGTTTTAACATGTTTAAACAGTGATTCATTGGTTACAAAATTCTTTGAAAATGGAAATAAAAACCAATTGAATATAAAGGATGTTTTTTTAAGAAAACCTCTTTTAAAGTGAATAATTGTGTTTATAAAATCATTTCCATATTTATGTATTTTTATTTAATTAATAATATAGGTTATATATTCTATATAATATTTCAAATTCATATTATATGTTTTCTAGATATGATATAAGAACAAATTAATTTTTCATATAAAAGAAGCATTAAAAAAATACAGTTTTACAGCCTTTTTATGGAGAACCATTTTTTAATATAGTTTTTGAAAATTTTATAACTTATATTTGACACAATAAACTTATTATTTAGAATAGGGACATCAAAATTTACTTAGGTTGAAATTTTGGTATTTTTCTGACGAAATATATATTTTAATAATTAGTGAAAAATACTGCATTTTAATTCAAAATTGCATTTTGGTCAAATTGATTAATATAGATAGATTATAATTTTAATTAGTTTTAAATTATTATTGGATTATGTTTTTATGATTTAATCTAATTTTGGCCATTGGACGAAATTCCACATTTAAATTGGACATAAAAAAATATCAATCATTTGACTGTTTTTACTTCTTAAAAACCTTCTTTCTGTTTTTAACAACATGAACTAATTTTAAATTAATTAATGGAACTTTTGTGTTTTGAATTTTGAAAAATTGATTCAATATTAGGAATAATAAGGTCCAAATTATGTAAATATTAATCTTTTTTGTACATTATTAATAGTACCTTCATTAATAATTTTTATTTACCATGATTAAAGGTAAAAATAATATTATAATAATTTAAAAGTACCCTAACACGTGTCCTAAAAATATTTTATGAGTCATGGGTGACCAAAAAAAATCTTAGTCTGAACTTGTATTAATTTGGGATCCACATGGGTGTGAAATGACATGTTATAATAATTATCTTAAAGTAATGGGAAATATAACATAAACATGTATCTTTTTTCTAAAACAATTTTATGTTGGGGTTATATAATTGATCATTTTTAGGGTAAATATTCATTAGAAATATAAAAATATTTCATTCATCATGGTCTTTTATTAATAATTATTAGACATTAAAAAAAATTATTAATGACACAATTATGTTAAAGTGATTACTTTATTAATGAAATATTCAAATAACTGGTATTATAAATATTAAAACAAATGTAATTTAAAATTTTATTCAATCAATGAATTTTATAGAAAATTATCACATGCTATATTTTTGTTGATATAGATTTTCCCAATCAATCATGTTTTTATAGATTTACCAAAAATCCATTAATAAATAGTGACAAATTTGAAATAAATGAGTTTTTAAAACAAATACTATTTTACTAAATGATATAATAGGCATAAAAATGTAAGACTATTAAAAATTAATTGGATAATGTTAAAATTTTCATTAATGATACACTTTATGTCTCTTGTCATTTTATAGTATCCATAATAACCATATAGTAAAAAAATACAAGAAGACATGGTGAAAGTTAATTTATTTAACTAAGGGTTAAAAACAAAAGATAAGGTTAAATTTGTGATGAAAACCTCTATAAAAACATTTAGGTTAGAATATTTTGAGACATCCTCATCTTACCAAATAAATATATGACTTTGGAGCTATTATAATTCTGAAATAAATTTATAAAAAAATAATATTTCAAGACTTTCCAAAAGTGCCCCTACTCTATCTTATAAAGGCCAACACCTCTACCCAGTTACTGACACCTCTCAAGCCCCTTGTATCACCCAAAATATACTCAAATAAGATCCTAGAATAAATCCTTCCTTCTAGAATCCTTACCTTGGCCATAATAAAATTCAATAAATCCTTTTGGTTCCAATCAAAAAGTGTTACCTGATTTAAGGGTAACATCTCCTCTAAAGATCATTTCCTTTATTTTCTTTCTTCACTACCTATGTTCATATTATTATATGATTACATAGAAACACAAAAATCATTTATATACTAGGTTTTTTTTATGATAAGGATTCTAACCACACATACACACACCTTTATAAAATGGATACAGACATATTGTTTCAGTGTACGACAATCTACTGCCTCACGGAACGATTATTGTTCAATTTTCTCATACCACCTCTCATGGTGGACATTATGATGGAACTTTAAGTATATACAATATATATTATATTTATATTGTCTCTATTCTATGGTAATTGTTATTTAAAATATACCTTTATGCTTTCCATAATGTGTAAATACGGTAATTTCAATTGAGGAAGTTTGGACTACTTCCCCTCAAAGTGATTTGACTCATTCATGCCAAACAAGTAACATATAAAAGATGGAATTAATTAAATTATGTAACATATATAAAATATATATTATACTTTAATTATAAAATACCTATGTATAATTTATTTATTATTCTTTTAATATAATAATTAAATTAATGTAGTGTTCATGTGTATGTACGACCTACCGTCTCAATGAACGGTGCATTTCATTTCTTATCTCAAAATATTATGGAATTTTAAATAGATATATACTAGATATATATGATATTTAAATAATGAATAATATTATGGAGATGATTTAATTTTGATCACATGGAAAATTTACTTCAAAATATGTACTTTTTTGACTAAAGTACCCAAGATCGACAAAACGTCCGATATGAATATAAATAGTTATTTAATTTTCATAACACTATAATAAGTAATATAAAATAAGTAATAAACATGAAAAAGGTTTTGAAGAAAATATAAATGAACCTATGTTTATTATTTAGCAATAGAAAGAATGAACAAGACAAGTCATACATCATGTAAGGGAATTCATAACTCAATCTCCATTAATTGAGTTAAATATCCATGTCAATAGTTTTCTTTTTCAATGAATATGTGAGAATTTCCTATGATATTTTTACATTGAATATCAAATAATATTGGGTGTATTTTTATTTTCACATACAATAATATCATTGATTTATACTTAATATAATGAGAGATCTTTACAAGGGACTTCATCTCAATCTCCTTACACTGTAGCAAATTTTGTTAATATACACCTTCTTATTTTATACGGTGTATAATCAACACCTTTGAAATTTAATTTCCTTCAACTATTTTCAAAAGTAATCTTTTTCTATTATGTTTATTACTAAATGAAAAAATGAATGTTTTTTAAGGTACATGATGAAATAGACCATTCTGTTGTAATGAAAGTTATATGGTATTAGTATTCCTCTACAAACCATAATGTTTTTAAAATGAAAATTATATGCCATATTCTTTTTTAGGTATTTTGGTATTGAAAATTGTTTTGAAAATGGATTGATTATATCAATATCTTAAAATGATGTCTTATGATCGTAATGTATAAATGTTATTTTTTACATTATGTTTGTTCATGTGTTATGATTATGTTATGGTTATTGGGAATTGCTTCTGTATACGGGTGGTTCCATGATAAATCTAGGGTGGGTGAGACCGTGATAGATCACTAATACATTGGGTAGTGAGATAGAGGTAAATGAAAATATCTCTTTAAAGATATTTAGGGAATATACTATGATGGGTATTCCAAACGTAACCATAAAGATTACTCACTATGTAGCTGTGAAAACAACAATGTAAGTATGATATAGATTTCATAAGTTACCATTAATATTTATGTTTTTTAATTTTTGATAACTAATATTTTTTTCTGGAATATTATTATTTCATGATGTATTCTTAAGATTTTATGTTCTAAGGGTGAAAAGTATGATTTTTTGAAAATGTTTTCAATGAGTTTAAAATATTCTTCGGATAACATTTTCATTCATTATTTTATATCCCTTACTAAGATTTTTGTGATCATCAAAAAATTTTGAAATATTTTCCATATAGTATAAGGATGGATAAGTGGAAAGAATAATTCCAAATGAATGTTATGAAGTTTTTTATTATGAAAATAAATCATGATTTATTTTAAATAGTTTTATTTTGTAAAAAAAATCGAATTCAAGGAGAAGTGACTACATTGTAGTTTTTTGGTAATTTTGTAATAGTTATTGCCTAATTCACTAAAAATATAATCCAGAAAGAATCCTTAATATGAATTCTTGACGTAACTCAAGATTATTTAATGATTTAATTGTGGGGACTTATAGATGGTATCATAGGATGGTTTAGATAACTTTAGATGTTAGGGTGTTATTTAAGCATATGTGCCATGTTTTATATAACAATAATGGATATGATATTATAAAGAGTCATAATTATTTTAGATAAATTTAACTTATTTAAGATAACATGAATAAGTATATGTCTGTGTTTAACCTCCACAAAATATAAAATATTTTGATTTTAATGATATACTCACACTGAACATTTTGATTTTAGTAAATGGATAGATTTAGTAGGAACCAAATTAACAATTATTGTGAAGGAAATTGTAGTGTTTTTATGTATAAGAAACCAAATGGAATGGGAGAATCAATGATAACTCATGTGTTTATTCCATTCCAACTATCTTGAGTCATGATTAACCATTTCATCCCTGTTGATTTTTCTAAAGCATCATATAGGTGAGAAAAAAATCTCTATAGACGTTAAATTAATAATAATAAATGTAAGTATATTCAACATCCTATTGTCAAGTATGTTGAAAGAAACACAAAATAAAATGTTTCAATGGGATGAGAAGATGTTATATATGGGGTAAGAGAGGTCATAAATCAATAACCTGCAATGGAAAAAGGAAGTATTTAGTTGAGTCTAAGAATGTAAAAGTTGTTTCTTTCCGATGGGATAAGTTGAATGTTTTAAATGTGGTGTGCATGGTAATTTAAAAAATATATGTCCTATGAAGAAGTTTTGGGAATGGGATCAACAAGACCGTACAAATACATATTTACAAATACCTAATGCCATGCCAATTGAAGATTAGGGAACTAAAAATGACCTATGAAAGGTATGGATTATTTCTCAACTCGTGTTTTTTAATTATTTAATCTTCTGAAATTATGAATGATTTTTTTTGTAGGAAATAATTATTAAAGAATAATATGGAAAAACATAGATAAAGGGTCATTAAAAATGTTCGATGATTCAGATGTCTACATTTTAGGAATTGAAGAGTTATGTTGGATATATTGGATGATGATATGTTTAAGTGTCTTAATTATGGGATTACCTTGGAAGAATTCTAATATGTTCACCCCTTATGTTTTTATTTAAAAATGTTAATTTATAAGTAATTACATTTTCTTTTATGAATATAGTTATAAATATCCATTAGGGTTTATATGGTCCTTGAATTTAAGGCAATGATGGGTCATTACATTATGGAATGAAAAATGAATGTCCTGAGATAAACATGAGATTAAAATACGTTATGGTTATTTTAATGATTTTATCTCATGTTGGGAATGTTAAAATAATTACATATTTTTAGATAAAGGACAACACCGTAGGATGGGTGACAACTGATCTTGTCTGGAAAAGCCATTGGAATCAAACCCACAACCAAAGGGTTATAAGGGAGCATCACCTACCACCAGCCTATATGAAGTTTCTAGTTAGTATGACTTATTATTTTAAGTTAAAAGATTTTATGGATTTTGAATAAATTGATTTGGGAAGTATTGTTTTATAAAATCAATATCCTTAGTACAGAAATGTGATTTTGTTATTATGTGATAAATTTTATTTTGGAAGACGTTCACTCTTTTGGGAACACTAAATGACTAAGAAAACTGTAATACAATGGGATTTCATTTGAGGAGTAAGGTATAATTTTATTTTGGAATTTTTTTATTGTGGATATGTGAAAATTTGGGTTACTTATAGAAATTATTTACCTATCATAGAGAATATGTGATTAGGTTGGTTATATTTCAATATAGAACATTAAGAGTAGTCGATGTTATTATGAGAAAAATGTTATGATTTATGGTGGAAGACTACGTGATCAAATAATTTTTAATTTTGAGTTTCAATCTTAGTTTGGATTATTTTGAAGAATTTTAAGGACATTTGTTTGTTGAGTGGTATACATATAACTTGTGTATTACTATATAATTTTGGATATTAAAAGTAGTCATTATCTTTATAGAAGACTATTTTTTGGGGGATTTTCTATTATTGTACTAACCATTTTGGTTTTGGTTAATTTATAAATATAGGGGAAACATATTGTTCAACTTTGTAGGATTATTTGATTCTCTAGAGGTTGATTCTAGTGCATCCAAAGAGACCTAGTGATATTAAATACTCATTGATTTGGGAAAAGATAATTTTTTGGTGGAATTTGATTAAATAATAAAACTCAACACATCATGTAAGTGTATTTATATATGTTATTATTTTGAGTTGTAAAATAATTCCTCAACTTTCTGAAATAGATCTTAAATAAGCACTCCCTTCTATTATATTTTCTTACTATAAAATCAAAGACTATTTAACCCATCACATGTTTGTGGTTTTCTAGTTATTAACATTATCATGATCATGTTTCATATCACCCTTCATCATAACATGAGACTTAGTTTTTCTCCCATATCCATGTTTTCCAACACTAGTATGTGTTATCTCAGGTGACCTTTTTTACTTCACTTTCTATCATTTAAAGAGGAAGTTTTATTAACCCTTTTCCCGATGTAGGTTTGAAATAAAGATATTTTGAAAAGTAATACCCTTGTTACTAACCCCAAATTAAAATTGAGTATAAGAAATTTATTATTGGGGGAAGATGTAACATCCCATGTTTTAATAAAGAAACAAGGTTTTAAATAGAGTACATGATACACTACATCGAGCTTAAAATGAAAAAATAAATATTATTATTTAATGTTATTGTTAATGACTATCTATTGGAATGGAGGGAATGAATAATATAAAATAAATCATGAAAATATGGTTTTTACATGTTTAACTAATGATTCATTGGTTTCCAAATCTATTATAAATGTAAAAATGAATATAAAGGATATGTTTTTTGTGAAAACCTATTTAAAAGAGAATAATTACGTCTAAAAAATCATATCACTCTTTATGTATTTTTATTTAATTAAATATATAAGTGAAATTTTAAATATAATATTTCAAATTAATCTTATATGTTTTAGAAATTTTATATATGAAAAAATTAACATTTTCAGATAAAAAAAGTATTTTTAAAAAAATTATAGTTTTTCCGCCTTTTGATGAAGAACCATTTTCAAATCTAGATTTTGACAATATTATATATTATATTTTAAATGATAAACTTATTCTTTTGAACTGGGACATAAAAATTTACTTTTTTTGAAATTTTAGTATTTTTCTGATGAAATTTATATTTTAATGAATAGTGAACAAAACACTGCAATATAATTCAGATCCACCTTTTTTCCTAATTTATTTATATATCCAGATTATATTTTTAATATTTTTTAAAGAATAATTAGTTTTTTTATCATTTAATCCAATTTTTATCATTTTAATAAATTTAAAATTTAAATTGGACTTAAACACATGTCATTATTTTCAATTTTTTTACTTCTTAAAAATCTGCTTTCTAGTTTTGACATAGAAAATTAATTTTAAATAAATTAACACTAATATAATGTTATAAATTTGGAAAAATTATTTCCATATTAGGAATAATAATTTCCAAATTATTTAAATATGGAACTTTTATTTCTAGACATTTTTAATAATAATTTA
Organism: Viscum album; assembly: GCA_963277665.1. Lineage (NCBI taxonomy): Eukaryota > Viridiplantae > Streptophyta > Magnoliopsida > Santalales > Viscaceae > Viscum > Viscum album. The sequence continues at coordinate 1,511,728,887 of OY728157.1, read as the reverse complement.
GGTAATTTTTTTTATTTACCACAATTAAAGGGTAAATTAGGAAAATAATGTTAAATATAAAAATAATATTTTATAAAACTACCCTAAAACATGTAATAATATTATTTGATAAGTAATTGGTGACCAATAAAATCCTTAGTACGAAATTTTGGCATTCAGGACTCACTTGGGCGTGAAAATGACTTGTTATAATAATTAATTTATTGTAAAGGAGAAAAAACATAAAAATATATCTTTTTACTAAAAAAATTTATGGTGGGGTAATATAATTTATATCATTGAATATAAGTATTCCTAAAAAATATAATAATATTTAATATATCATGGCATTTTGATTATAATTTTTATACATTAAATAAATAAATTTATTGATGACATAATGATGATGCAATGATTGCCTTATTAATGAATGATTCAAATAAATGATATTATTAATATTAAAATAAATGTAATATTACATGTTTTTTCCATAACTGAATTTTTTTTCGATAAATATGACATTTTATATTTGAGTTAACATTGTATTTTTGAATCAATAATGTTTTTATATATTTAAAAATATCAATTACTACATAGTATCAAAATTGACATAAATGAGTTTTTAAAAAAAATACTATTTTATTTTATGATTTATCAATCATAAAAATATAATATCCCGCATAATTACATAGATAAATTGAAAAAAGTAATTACTTATTCACTTTATTTTCTCTTGTCATTTTATTGTAACCATGTTTACCATATAGTGTAAAAATACAATAAGACATTGTAATAGTTAATTTATTTAACTAACTATTAAAGCCAAAACATAAGGTTACCTTTATGACATAAACATGTCAAAAACCTATTGGTTTATATTATATAGACCCATAATCATCTTATACTAGAAATATATCACTTTGAAGCTATTATAATTCAATACTCAATTTATAATAAAATAATATTTCGAGACATTCCTAGAGTGCCCCTCATCCCTCTTATTAAAGGTTGACACCTCTACCCCCTTACTCACGCCTCTCAAGCCCCTTGTATTTAAAAAATTATGCACAAATAATCTCCAAGAATCCATACCTTAGTCTTTTAAGGCTTACTTTGTGCTAAAGGTAATTCAAGAAATCCTTTTTGGATCCAATCAAAAGGAGTTACCTGATTTAGGGGTTTTGTTTACTCTAACATTCATTTCCATGATTTTACTTATTCACTCCCTATGTTATTATTATTATATGATTACATATAAACAATAATATCCTAATTATACAGGGTTTTTATTATTATAATGATTCTAACCACACTTAAACACACCTCCATCTAATATATATGAACATATTGTTTCTGTGTATGGAAAAATACAGCCGCACGAAATGGTGATTGTTAAATTTTCTTCTACCACCCCTCATGGGGGCCATTATTATGTCAATATATTTATATATGATATATATGATATTTATATTTTCTGTATTATTTTGTAATTTTTATTTACATCATACCTTTATGCCTTCCATAAAGTGTTCATATGATAATTTCATTTCAGAAGTCTGGACTACTGCCCCCTAAAAGTGATTTGACTCATTCATGCCACACATGGGACATATAAATGATGGTGTTAATGAAATTTTGTAACATATATAAAATAAATAGTATAATTTAATTATAATATATCTATGTATCATTTAGTTTTTATTCATTTAATTTGATAATGAAATGAAAGTAGCGTTCATGCGTACATACAACCTACCATCTCAATGAACAGTGCATTTTATTTCTTATCACTAAATGTTATGGAATATTTTAAATTGATATATAATAGATATATATGATATTTAAATCATGAATAATATTATGGATATGATTAACTTTTTACCACATGGACAGTTTATATCAAAACAAGTTTATTTTTGACTCAAGTACCCAATATCAAAAAAAATGTCTAATATAAACATAAATAGATATATAATTTTTATAACATTGTAATATGTGATATAAAAGAAATAATAAACATTAAAAAGTTTCAGAAAAAGTCTAGATACACCATATTTTATTATTCTGGAATATAATGACTGAACTAGACAAGTCAGACTTGAGGTAAGGGAATTAATATCTCAATCACCAGTCATTGAATTAAATATCTATGTCATTGGTTTTGTTTTGAAAAGAATATGTGTGAATTTACTATTATTGTTTTACATTTAATATCCACTTATATTTTTTTAATTTTTATTTTCACACCAAATAATGTCATTTATTTAATATTAATCTAAGGATATGATATTTTTAAGGGACTTCGTCTTAATATCCTTTCATTGGGGAATATTTTGATAATATACACCCCCATATTTTATATGGTGTATAGTCAATGTAATTGACATCTAATTTCATTCATCGGTTTTCAAAAGGAATCTTTTTCAATGAAGTGTTTTACTAAATGAATTTTTTTAACATACACAGTGACAATAACCTTTCTGTCTTCGTGACCATTATTTGGTATTTGGCTTTCCATATGAGACGTAATGTTTTTAAAAATAAAATTAAATACCATTTAACTTTTTAGGTATTTTGGTTTTGAAAATGGTTTTGAGAATAGATTAATTATTTCAATATCTTAAAATGGTTTCTTCTGATTTCAATGTGGAAATTTTATTTTTCCTTTATGCTTGTTCATGTGTAATGATTTTGTTATGGTTCTTCGGAATTAATTAGGTGTAAGGGTGGTTCCATGATAAACCGAGGGTGGGTGAGCCCATGATAGCTTTCCAAATAATTGTGTAACATTACAGAGGTAAATGATAAGATTTATCCTAAGAGATTTAGGGAATATACTTTGATGGGTAATCCAAACGTAACTATGAAGGTTACTCCCCATATAGTTTTGAAAGCTGCAATGTTAGTATGATATGGATGTCACAAGTTACCATTATTATTTTAAGTCTTATAATATATTATTACTAAGAGTTTTTTAGGAATATTATGATTTCATGAGGTATGTTTAAGAGCTTATGTTCTAAGGGTGAAAAGTATGTTTTTTAAAATGTTTTAATGAATTTAAAATATTCATGGGATAATGTTTTCTTTCCTTATTTTATATCCCTTACTGAACTTGTTGTTATCATCCCATATTTTTGAAATGTTTTCCATAGGGTATAATAATGGGTAACATGAGGTAAAAAATCAAGATGAATGTTATGAAGATTTTTATCAATAAAATAAATCATGTTTTATTTTAAATAGTATCATTTTGTAAAAAATGGATAGTGAGTATAGGTGACTATTTTTTAGTTTTTGAGTTATATTGTAACAGTTATGGACTAATTCTTTAAAAATATACACCTTAAAATATTCTCAATGTGAATTCTCTAATTAACTCAATATTATGTAATGATTAATTATAGGGCCTTACAGTTGGTATCAATAGAAGGTTTAGATAACTTTAGAAGTTAGGGTGTTATTTAATCATAATTGACATGTTTTATATGAGAAAAATGGTTATAATATTAAAAATAAACTTAGTTTTTTAGATAAATTGAATGAGTTTATGATAAGAAAAATAAGTATATATTACTGTTTACCCTCCATAGAAGACAATATCTGATGATTTTATTGATATACTCACTATAGAATTTTTGATTTTAGTAAATGGTTAGATCTATCAGGAACTAAAGTAAAAATGGATATGAAATAAACTATGGTGGTATTATGGATAAGAAACCAAATGAAATGGGAGCATTAATGAGAAATATTGTGTTTATTATTGACCCACTATCTGGAGTTCTAATTGTCCACAAGAACCATAGTGATTTATCCAAGGTGTCATATATGCGAGAAAAGAATACCTATATATGTTCAAGTAATAATCATAAAGGAAAGTATAGTCAACAACCTATGTTTCAATGATATGGAAATAAACTACTAGGAAATTTTTTCAAAGGGATGGAATGTTTTTATAGATGTGGTAATAAAGGTCATAAAGTAGTCACCTTCCATGGAAAAAATGAAGTGTTCAGTTGACTCCGAGAAATGGAAGGATATTCTTTCTGAGGGATCAATTGAATTTTTTAAATGTTGTTTTCTTGGCCATTATGCAAATAGATGTCCTACAAAGAAGGTTTGACAATGGGATCTACATTCCCATATATGTATATATAAAACAATACCTAATGTAATTCCAATTGATGATGAGGAAACTGATAATGACTTATAAAAGATATGGTTTATTTCTTATCTCATATTTTGACATTATTAGATATTATGGAATTATTCATGATTTTTAAAAAAAGTGGTATTATATAAATGGATAAAAAACACGGATAATGGATCATTAAGAAATTAAGAAGATTAATATTTATATATTTTAGTAATTGATGAGTTATGTTGGATATATGGATGATAATATGTTTAAGTGTATTAATGATAGAGTTACAATGGAAGACTTCTAATTTTTGTAACCCTGGAGATTTTATTTAAAAATGTTGATTGAGGAAGAATTACCATTTATTTTTTGGATATAGTTATAAAGAAACTTTAGGGTTTATATGATCCTTGAATTTGAGTCAATTACCGATTCTTACAATTTAGGATTCCAAATGAAAGTCATGAGATAAACATGAGATTAAAATATGATATTATAATGACCTAGGGATTTTTAGAATAATAAATTTTCATATCTATTAATATTTTATAATAAGACAATAATTTTATATTAAAGAGGATACTTTTTTTGATATTGTACTTGAAAAACAAAAAATGGTTCCTCCGAAATCTTACATTTCACACCATGTCGAGTTATTCTAAAAAATAATATATTATTATTATTATTATTTTAAATGGTTGTTAAATCCTAGAAATTATATTGGCAGGAATGAGCAGAGTTAACTGAATTATGATTTTACGTATTTGTTAAATGTTTTTACAATTATCTAATAAATTTTAGTGACATAAAATTATAATGAATCCATTTTTAGTCATAAAATACTCTAATATTTTTAAAAGTTAGTTTTACCGCCTTTTGATGGATAAACATTTTTAAATATAGATTATGTAGATTTTATATATTCTATTTGACAAAATAATCTTATTATATAAAAGTTGGGCATCAAAAATTCCTGTGGATAATTTTTATGTAATTTTTTTCAAAAAGACAGTTTTTAGGAATATTGAAAAATACCAAAATTTAAGACAAAACTATCTTTTCATTTTATTTATTTACATAGCTAGATTATATTTTTATGGGATTTAAAGTTAAATTCTGTTATATTTTTATCATTAAATCCAATGTCAGTCATTAGAAGTAATTTTACATTTAAATTGGATATAATCACATTTCAATCTTTTAATAGTTTTTACTTCTTAAAAACCCACCTTTTGGTTTTGACAATGTGAAATAAATTTAAATTAATTTCTGAAAATTCTATGTTTCAAATTTGGAAAAATTTATTCCATATTTGGAATCATAAGGTCAAAATTTCATAAATAACTACATTTTATTTCTGTATATTATGAACAGTAATGGAAGTATTTATTTTTATTTACTACAGTTAAAGGGTAAATCTAGTAAATAAAGGGATAAAATAATATATTAATAATATAAAACTATAAATAACATGTCTTAATCCGATGGGATTAGGTATTTCCGACCATGGGCACCCTGGGGTAGATTTTAGGACCACATGGAGCCACTTGGGTGTGAAAATGAAATTTTTCATTATTTAATTTAAATTAAATAAGAATATAACATAAACATATATGTTTTACTAAAACAATTCTAAGGTGGATTTATATAAGTCATATATTCTAATATAAATATTAATTATAATTATAAATATATTTCCTACATCATTTTATTTTATTTATAATTTTTATACATTAAATAAATATATTTATTTATGACACAATGATGATGTAGTGATTACCTTATTAATGAAAGATTGAAATAAATGATATTATACGTATTAAAATAAATATAATTTTAAACTTTTGATGCCATAAAAGATTTCTTTTGTACGAAATTGAAATTTTATGGATGTTTTAATTCCTTTTTTATAAGTAATAATGTTTGTATTAATTTTAAAAAAGTCAATTATGAATAGTGCCAAAATTGAAAAAATTCAAAACATAAAATATAAAATAAATTATTAAATGTTTTAAAATTCCTAGAAAACTATGGCTTGACCGAATGGTTTTCATAAGAATAAATTTATCATAAATAAAAAATTTTAGTGGTTTTTAACATGTTATGGTTATTATGTTAACCCACAATGTGTAAATAATAAAATATCATCGTTAGATTAAAAAGGGTAAAATAATGGTTAAACCAAAAATATAAGGGTAAATAAATATTCCAAACTTGACTAATTCTAATTGGATTATAAGTATACAAACAAAAGTAATATTATAATTTAAATAAATGATTTTGGGACCATTATATATATAAGATAAATTTATAATAAAATTATATTTCAAGACTTTCCTAAAGTGCCACTCCTCCCTCTTTTAAAATGTCATCAACTCTACCCACTCACTCACACCTATTAAGCCCCTTGGATAGTACAAATTATGCTCAAATAAGCTCCCAAAATCCATACTTTTCTTCTAGAAGCCTTAAATTTGTTATAAGAAAATTCAGGAAATCTGTTTGGCTCAAATATGAAGAAGTTATGTGATTTCGAGGTAACGTCTTCTCCCAAGTTCCTTTCCTATAATTTTCTTCTCCACTCCCTATATACTTCTTATTATATGTCTACATAACAAAACCAGTATAATAAATATACTAGTATGTTTTTTGGTATTAATTATAACAAAACTTACACACACCTCAATATAATTGATACAAATATACTATTTATTTGAACGACGAACTATTGCCTCACGAAAAAATGATAGTTCAATTTTCTCCTAACACCTCTAATGGAAGACATAATGATGGAAGTTTATTTATATATGATATATATTATATTTATACTGTATCTATTCTTCTTTAATTTTTATTTTCTATATACGTTTATGATTTCTATAATGTGTAAATATGATAATTTCATTTGAGGAAGTGCGGACTATTACCCCCTCAAAGTGGTATGATTCCTTCATGACATACATGGACCATATAAAGGATGTAATTAATTAAAATTTAAAACATATATAACATAGATATTATAATATTATTATAACATATCTATATTTATTTTATTTTTCTTTCTTTTAATATGACAATTAAATGAAAGTAGCATTTATGCATACGTATGACGCACCGTCTCTATGAACAGTGTATTTCATTTATTATCTCAAAATGTTATGGAATATAATATATACATATATACTGGATATATATGATATTTAGATAATAAATAATATTATAGAGATCATTTAATTTTGACCAAATGGACAATTTATATCAAACAAGTTCATTTTGACTCAAGTACTGAATATCAACAAAATAACCAATATAAAAATAACTAATTATGTAATATTTATAACATTGTAATAAATGTATAAAAGAAATAATAAACTTGAAAAATGTTATCAATTAATTATAAAATAATTAAATTTTATTATTCAGGAAGAAAAAGGAATATACGTGGAGATTTGCACTCAAGTTAAGGGAATTTCTTAACCCAATTTTCATTGTTTGGGTTGTTCTTATATTTCTAGATTATTTTGTTCTATGATTATTTGATAAATGAATTTTGATATTTTATCTATTATTAATAATTTATTTATGTGTATTTATAGTGAATACACATAATTAATATATTTTATTTTAAAAATGATCTTTGTAACGGTATTTCTAAACTCAATTTCCACTAATTCAGTTTTACACATACCTTGTTGATTATATTATGCCATGATTATGTGTGGAATACCTATTTATTTATTTATGATGTAATTACAGCTCTCCATTTTATACCTATACTGTTTCTACACATAATCACCCCATTGATAAATTCTTACATCATTTATACAAACATTGTAAGGGAAATCTTAACTCAATATCCATTCATTGAGTTAAATATCAATGTCAATGGTTTTTTCCAAGAATATGTGTGAATGACCTATGATTTATTTACAATGAATATCCAATTATATTTAGTATAGTTATATTTTTCACCCATTATTTTTTAATCGAATTATCTTTAATCTAATGATATGATCATTATAAGGGATTTCGTATCAATCTCATTTCATTGAGGAATATCTTGTTGTTATGCTCATTTATTATTGTATAATGTGTGTGTAGACGCCGGAAAAGTCCGTTGTTCCCAAACGAAGCTCCGGATGCGGAAAGCGAGGTCATATTTGGAGTCGGAAGGATGTTTCGGAGGGCCCGGAGGCCTTGCGCGGAATTTCAGAGGCCCGCGCGCAAAGGTGATGTTCCGCGCGCAAACCCCCCGGGATGCGCGCAATGCGCCGGTCCGGCGCGCAATTTTGCGCGCCGCGGGTCCGCGCGACTCCCTTGCGCGCCGCGCCCGATTCCGCGCCCGCGGGGGGAATTTCGCGCTCGCACCCTGGATTCCGCGCCCGGGGTTGCCTATAAGTACAAGGCGACCCCCAACGTTTCAAAGGTTGCTGGAAGTCGAAACGTCTCCCGTGCGCGCAATTCAACCCCTTCCGCGCGCAATGACGAACTTCAGGTAACCTCCTTTCTTTCGCGCAAGAAAGCCTCGGGGTCCGCCTTCGCGCGCAATCCCCGCTGGCTCCTTTCATTTGACTAAACATTCACCCTAAGGCCTTTGCGCGCAAAAGAACCCGCTTGCGCGCAATTGCCCCCGGGGTGCGCGCAATCCGGCCTGATTGCGCGCACCCCCCCTTCTTTCAAGTGGCCATTCATTAGAGAATGAGCCGTTACCCCCGCGCGCTATCCGAAGCCCGGTGTGAGCAATCTCAAGCATCCGCGCGCAAGGCGCTGGCCCAATTGCGCGCCAGCCGCCCCGATTGCGCGCCGGCCCGCAGTATTGCGCGCAAAGCTTCCTTTTTGCGCGCAATCTGCCAGGGTCGTCCCCGTTGACCTCCTAAGGGTACCCGCCTGTGTGGCACCCGATGATTCTCATCCCGGGTGCCCGCACCGTGCGTTGTCTTCCCGTGCGGCCCTCCAGGCTTGCGCGAAGTGACACGCACGTATGTCCAGCATAACGTTAAACTGCATACTCGTCCAGCATGACGTTAAACTGCATATACGTCCTGCACGACGTTAAACTGTACATCGTCCGCGCTGCAAGACGTTAAACTGCCAAGTGCTTCGTCCGGAAACCTATGCCCAGCATGACGTTAAACTGCACACCCGTCCAAGCTGCACGACGTTAAACTGCCTAGCCCCCATCGTCCGTGCTGCAAGACGTTAAACTGCCAAGTGCCTCGTCCTCAACACATGACGTTAAACTGTACTTCGTCCGGCAAGACGTTAAACCGTCCGCTTCGTCCTCAACACATGACGTTAAACTGTACTTCGTCTGGCAAGACGCTAAACCGTCCGCAACCTGATCCCGTGCTCCGCACGCAGGGTCTCCCCCGGTTTGGACGTGGCCCCCACCCGCTCGTCTCTGCAGGGATGTCGGGATTGTCCCCCTTTTGGGACGATTTAATGGGAGTGGCTTTTCCCTACGGGGGCAGGGTATTACAAACCCCTAATTTCTCGTGGGAGGCTGCACATGTGTATCTCCATTGCGCCTCCCCACTGCCGAAGCCAGTAGAGGGTCTGACTGGGATCGAGGTGTCTTCTGCTTTCGGTCCAAGTCCCTTCCAACTGAGTTTTGCAGCATCCGGGCTGCCCCAAGTGCGTAAGTCCTGACAGAATGAACTACGTGGACTTTGATCCCTGTCTCCTATACAGGGTACGTAGGAAGCCTCCCCGAGGTTCAAGCCCACCACCTGGTCGTCCCGGTCGTATTTACGTCGGTTCGTCCATCAGTGGACCCCTCCAGGGTTCACGCTTGCGTTGATTCACCTATGAATCCGCCCCTGTGGGAGACTGCCCGTGTGTATCTCCACGGTGCCTCCCCACAGCCCCCCTTTTCCATTTCCCCTTTTATCGTCCAGCATGACGTGAAACTGTGATCCACCCGGCCGTTCCATCCCCCCTCCGTGCGAGGTGGTTCGGTTCAATCCTCCGCCCGGCGGCCTCGACCTCTTCGTGAGTCGGCTTGCCAACGTCCAGCATGACGTTAAACTGTATGCCCGAACTACGCTGACTTTGATCCGTGTTAACGCGCGGTACGTAGGAAGCCCCTCTGGGGTCCAAGCTCTTTACTCCATCATCCATCCTGATCCTTACCCGGGCCGCCACATCCCGGTGGGGTCATGCCACTTCACTTCACTCCACGTTACTTGGGATGCCGCCCATGTGCTGGCCCCAGCGTCGGAGGTTCCCCGCAAGGGGTTCCGTCATCTGATCCACTTTTCGTGTTGATCGGCCCGATGCCGTCCCCGCTGGACGTTAAACTCGCGGCATACCCCGTGTTAAACACGGGAAGCTGAGGAAAACCTCAGGTGACACAGTTCCCCGCACCTAGTACGGGATGCCTCAGGCCATCGTGCCTTCGAGAAGCCCTATTAGGGACGGAAGACAGACGTGCAGAGCCGCAGTGTTACGACACGCCCCCAGCACCCAGAGCCACCCGGCCTTCTCACCGCAGGTTGCTGCCCCGCCCAGACTCCTTGGAACGTCCGGGCGGAAGCAGCGTAATTAACCGGTGTCCATGAAGATATGGCGCCGGGAACGAGATTCACGAACATTCTTAAGTCTATGAGGGAGACCCGGATTAGGCGACAAGTTCCGAGGAGACGTCCAAGGAAGGAGAAGCCGACATCCCATCATCCCGGTTTCGATCAAGGAGCAGACGCCCCTGAATAAGGGACGGATGCCGCCCGCCCTTGGAAAGCGGGACTGCGGGACCACAAGCCGCGCGCCCATCCCCTCGGGTTGACGGGTGCACGTGCGAACGCGTCCTGGCGGAACAGCGTAACCCGACGCACATCCGCACCGAAACAGAAAAATGGTGAACCCGACGTGAATCTCTTCTCCTCGATACGAAGACCGATGGCTTTCAGAGGTGTTGGAAGACCGGCGTGTTGCCCGGCCAAGCATTCAGTCTTACCCGCCAGGGGCTGGGGAAGGGACATCGGGCACTCCGTCTCGCAACGTCGAGGGCCTGGGTTCCCCCCACGGAAGGCGTCGTGGCGCTAATGGTTGGTTGTCGATTCCTTTTTCCTGTCAGTATTAATGGGTCATTCTCCCTGCTTGCAGAAATCAGGTCGCCCGATCTAGTGCCCGAACGCCACCCGCCCACTGGCGCAGGGACAGGGGAAACACCGACGCGGCTGCTCCGCGCGGTCCCGCCCGTCCCGCAGCCGTCCCAGCAGCCGCAATTGCGGGACGACCACGCCCTCTCTCCCCCTCGGAGGTCATCCAGAGAAGGGTGATCAACACCCTGGTGCGGAGATACGAGGAAGAGGGAGTCATCCCCACTAGGGAAATGGCTCGCCTGGACCTTGAGGAGGCTGCGCCTCGCCACCACCGCCGCCCCCGAGGGCCGCGCAGGGAGGCACCGCTGCCTACCTCAACGTCCAATCGCTTCGGGAGTTTATCCCCGGAGCGCTCTGACAGTTCCCTTCCTTATGCGGATGAGGTGGGAGATGCCCAGGATCACCCTATCCGAGGTCCGCTCCAGGGATCCACGATAAGGGCTCCCGCCAGGCCACGGCGACATCGCCGCCAGGCCCCTCAAGTCGAGGGACAGGCTCTCCACCTGCCCGCGCCGCTCATCCCGGCTCGTCTGTCTCGACGCCAACGTCGGGCACGAGCGGAAGAGGATGCCCACCTTGGGGCTCTAGCAACAGCGGCCGCACTGGCCCGAGCCACTGCTGGCTCCAGTCGCCAGGCCCCTGCGTATCCTGAGCAGGGGAACTCCGATGCCCGACCTGGATCGAGGCCCCGACCGCCCCAAAGGCAGGTTGGGTTGACTCTCCCGGTTGCTGGCACTGGCAGTAGCCACCGCGGACCACCTCGCGGTAGCGCTATTCACCGGCAGGATCTACTCTGTGTGGCCGATCCAGGAGGCGTGGGTCATCCCACCTTCCGATCCCGACCCGGAGGCCTGCCCGGAATCATCTCTCCCCGCGTCCCCTTTGATATCTGTCCCGGTGCCCCTCGCACCTTGGTTCCCAGTCCTCTCGGCCCCAGCACCAGTGCGGTCGGAGGACGCCAGGACAGAGATCAGCCCTGCCCCGAAGAACCACCCAGGGGCAGGAAGGCAAGGCGTCGACGCCGAGGGAAGAATGTTGCGGAGTTCCGGACAGAGATCCGACCGGTTTGCTTCTCTGACTCAGAGGCGGAGTACGATTCGGCGACTGAGCCCTCTCCCCAATCCCGCCAGTCAAGGGCAGGGGTAGGAATGCGGCACGTCAGCCTCGTGCTCCCCGAGAGCGAGATCGATGTGATCCCCGCGTCTCTCCGAAGGTATATCCGGAGTAACGAGGGCCTGGTAGACCCCCAAGGATCAAACTTGCGGTTGGTACCGGCCCCTCCGGAAGTGCCTTCCGTCTCGATCAGAGAAGCCGGAGACTTTTTCTGGGGACCGACGGTCGAACCACGATCTGGTGCGCCCTCGGCGAGCAACGATGCTACGGCAGGATGTTCGCTCGCCGGCCCGTCCTATCGTGATGTGGTAGCTGGGGCACCGCCACCCTCAGGGGGAGGCCCGGGATATGGAGGCCAATCGGCCTGCTCGCTGTATTCACCGCCGGCCAGCCCGTCGGCCCGACGGCCCGCCTCGGCACCACTACCAGTTCCCCGTCCGTTCCCAGCCATGGAAGAGGACCGAGGAGATCTGGGTCCCGAGTTTGAGTCGTGGAGCTTCTGGACCGTCCTTGCAGAGGGCCACTTCCCTGAGAAGTTTTGGCCAGTCGCAGGACCGGGCTTTGATGCACCCGAATCGCTCACCCCGGATGAGTTCGAGTGCTTCCGCCGAACTCTCCGGGAGACTCACTCCCGTCTTCACTGCCTACAAATGCCATACCCCGGGAGTCAACTACACCTGGAGGATATTGGTGAGCAGTGCCGTCAAATTGATCTGGCCATGCTCCCCGCGGTTCGGCACCCCGGGTCATTTGGGCACCACGAGGCCCTCCAACAACGATGCGTTGAGTGCTTTCAAGTACTCCGCAAAGTTATCGAGGAAGCCACTCCCCACGTGTATATCCGTGGATGGGGGCAGTACGCTGCCCTACGCTTCAGTGTGATCCGCCGACAGCCCGATTCGCTGGGTGGCCCTGAGGGTATATCCCCAGGGACAGGAACGGTCAATATGGCTGACCTGTCGGGAGAGGGGAACGACTTGGAACTTCTCGACGGGGGCTTCCCCCCCGAAGACAAGCCGTCGTCAGATCCATCAGTGAGAGTTACTCGTCATCAGAGGAACCTCCTGGGGCTCCCTGCACCCACTGAAGCACTGACGTTAAGCCGAAACGTCAGCAAAGGAAAAGAGCACAGCGAGGCTATAAGGCCCGCCGACCCATCTGCCTCCATGCGGAGGGCAGAGGAGGATCCCGAGAAGGCTACGCTACGTCAGCAGCTCGCCGAACAGAAGAGGCTGGTTGACCAGCTCCTCGCCGAGCGCGCTGCAGAACGGCGGCCTGACTACGGTGATCCCAGGCCAGGACAGCAGGGACCGGAACAACCACCCCTCGATGAGACTCTCCCGGGCAACCGTGATTACGCCATGTTCGCCGACAGGAGAGAGGCCATTGCCTACGGCAAGAGGGCGCGGTATGTTTCGCCACACCCTCCCGAGCGGCGTGACTACCCGAGAGATCCCGCTCGGATTCCTCCCGCTGCCCCAAGGGCCGCTCCGCCAGCCATCCCACGAGCTGCCGAGTTCGACGATCCGGTCAACGACCCGATTGAAGGGCCATGCAATGCGCTCGTGGTTAGAGATCCTCACCAGGACTGGAACCCATGTCCGGACGATCCGATGGCGGCACTCATTGCCCGCTTGGAAGCCTTGGAGACTCGGCAGGTGGCGATCCCACCGGACGGCAAGCCATACCCAGCATGGGTGGATGACATGCCGGCGCCTCCGGGATTTGGGAATCCCACTTTCGCCCCCTTCAACGGGACCGGAGATCCGCCACAGCATTTGGCCCATTTCAACTCGAGGTGAGGGCCTATGTTGGGGACTCCGGCGCAGCAAGAGGCCGCTAAGCTTCGCTGCTTTGTTCAGACACTGGAAGGGCCAGCATTTGTCTGGTACAGCCAGCTTCCCGTCGGATCGATAACTAGCTGGGAGGACCTTCGTAGACAATTCCTCTACCAGTTCAGTTCCACGACCCGGAAGACGAGTATCGCAGACCTCTTCAAGTGCAAGCAGAGTCCTGATGAGCGAGTCGCGGACTTCGTCGCCCGATGGAAGGGTCTCACGTATTCCCTTGACATGCCATTGACTCAGGAGCAGTTGCTGACAATGTGCGTCGGGAACGTCAAGACCGAGCTGGTCCCTTCCCTGATTACTCAGAATTACCCCGGAGGGTTCAGGGACTTCTCAGACAAAGCTCAACGTCTTGAGGAAGCCCTACAACGGGCCAGCCAGGCACACCCGCTGCCTCCTATGATTCCTGCAAGGAGAGTCAGCAGGGCTGAGCCCGCTGCTGTGGCCCAGATAGAGGCTCCCAGGCCGTTGGAGCTGCTGCCGGTGAGACCAGCTCCACAGCCTCACAGGAATCCGCCTCCACGGGCTCAGTTCCCGGCCCAGCAACGGCAGCCTCAGAACCGGCCGGCCCCTCCGCGTAATGTACCGCCGCAACCCAGGCGAGATAATCAGGGTCCACCTCCTCGGCAGGCCCCTCCAGCCCCTCGTCAAGACCGCGCTCCCAGGGGCCTGCGACACCTGACGTACTCATTCCATGAGGATCAGGTCCCCGGTTATTTCCGGAGCGCCCTGGAGTAGAGGATTGTGCGATTGCCTGAGTGCTGGAGGCCAGAGGAGGCACATCTCACGGATAACCCCCGCTACTGCCCCTACCATCGGGCCCTGGGGCACACCATCCAGCGGTGCTATGTGTTTAAGGACTGGCTCCAAGACCAGATTAACAAAAATGTAATCAGGTTGGGCCCAGCTCCAGCACAGGTAGCGGGCGTGTTCGTGGGATCAGATGACGATAGTGGCAACGAGGACGAATGGCAGCTGGTCTCCGACCGCGGGTCCCAGAAGTATAATAACTGGATGGCCCGCAAGACGACCATTCGCGCCCAGGGAATCATCCGTGCGCGCTTGAATCAGCCTGAGCCCCCAGAACCTGCGGGTGCTGCTTCGGCATCGTCGTCCCAGTCTGCCTCCTCCAAGAGGAGCAAACGGCGGCAGCGCAAGAAGGAAGAGCGCGCCCCGCCAGTTCCGCCACTATCCCGTACTCTCGGCGATTTCATGCCCCCGGAGATGGGGGTCCCTCCTCGGATCCGCCCGGTGATGGATGATTCGTCCGATGACGGTATTGGGTACGCTTCGGTTAACACCGTCGAGCTGGTAAATCCCTTTTCGGTTCCCGACGTTGAAGAACACCAGGTGGACCTCCCTAGTGTCCCCGGTCGTCGCCACCGTCGGAAGAACCGCAGCAGCAGGAGTCGCCGGGGCACAGCCGTCGGTACCTCCGGCCAGGCCGTGCACGCCACTGAGACTAGGCGGCAGGCTCAAGATCGAGCTCAACGTGCGCAGGCTCCCCATCCGGGGATGACGGATTCGCCTCCGCCACTGTTTGTGGTATGGGACCGGGCAGAACCGCCTCAGCCGCGTCGCGACCAGCTCCGCCCTGCCACAAGTCCATCCCGGCCTCCTGACTCCAGTACGGTGACCATTTCCCGGACTGCGACCAGTGAACAGCGAGATGCGCCAAGTACCAGTCGGCCGCCGATCCAACCGGTAAGGCCCGTCATGCCACCAACCGCAGAGCAATCTCCTGCAACCAGGAGCTCGTGCTTGGCCAAAAAGTATGATGTCCTGAAGCACTTGGCCGACATCCCAGCAAGGCTCTCCATCCTTGAGGCTCTGCGCATGTCATCTGAGATGCGTGAGGCACTCGCTGAAGCCCTGAAGAGCCCCCTCCAGTTTGAGACAGAGGTTGCGGCTGCAGAGGCCTTTCACGCCGAAACGATCGAGGACGCCGAATGTCAGGCAGTTATCTCGTTCTCTGGTAAGGATGAGGACCCTCCTATACAGGGACACATCCGTCCGCTGTATGTCACTGGCCAGTTCAATGGCCTTGAAGTCCGGCGTTGTCTTGTCGACACGGGGTCCGGGATTAATCTGATTCCAACTCGGACGCTCCGGAGATTGGGGTTGTCTGAGGATGACTTGATTCCCTCCGACCTCAGGATCCAGGGGTACGACCGCACCGAGCAAACCCCGGTCGGCAAGATACGTTTGAAGACCCAGTTCGGTGACTTGGTTGCCAACACCGAATTCATGGTAGTCTCTCAGGACACTACGTATAACGCATTGATGGGCAGGCCATGGCTTCACCTTCATGCGGCGGTTCCCTCGTCATACCACCAATGCCTCAAATACTCCCTTAATGGTCGAGTAGGCGTGCTTCAAGGAGATGCCTCTCCTTTTGC
This sequence comes from Viscum album, assembly GCA_963277665.1. Lineage (NCBI taxonomy): Eukaryota > Viridiplantae > Streptophyta > Magnoliopsida > Santalales > Viscaceae > Viscum > Viscum album. The sequence continues at coordinate 1,511,712,302 of OY728157.1, read as the reverse complement.
CTCATGTGAAGCCCGCTATCTGGACGCGGACTATTACAAGAGCAAGGATAAGCAGATCCTGGCAGGTGAGGTTGAGCCTGTCGCTGTTGCAAGCGATCCCTGGGCAAGTCTGGATGACGCTTACGTCCTCCCGATTCACCGGTTGGACGTCGCCATGGTCTTGACGGTCCGCGAGTCTCCTGATGAGACGGCCGCGACCGCCCGCGCCAGCACCAGTGGCCCAGCAGGATCTGGTAGCCCCAATGCAGTTTCCAACGCAGTCTCTCCCGTGGATGATCCCTCCCCGAGTGGAGAGGGTATGGAAGACGCACCCCCAGCCTTTGAGGAGGGCGTCCCCGCCACGGTCGATGAGTTAATACAGGTGAACCTTGGAACCGAGGCCGATCCAAGACCCACGTTGGTTAGTGCCGCCATGCCCTCTGAGGAGCGGCAGCAGTACGTGGACTTTCTCAGGAAGCACCGCGATGTGTTCGCTTGGGGCTATGACGAGATGCCGGGGCTAGATCCTCAGGTAGCCGTCCACCGCCTTGGTCTCCCGGCGAACCATCGCGGGTTCAAGCAGCCTCCCAGGAAGATGCACCCATCCCATGGTGCCATGGTTGAGGCCGAAGTTGACAAGCTTATCAAAGCCAACTTCGTGAGGGAAGTTCAGTACCCCAAATGGCTGGCCAACATTGTGCCGGTCAGGAAGAAGAACGGGCAGATTAGAGTCTGCATCGACTTCCGCGATCTCAACCGCCACTGTCCGAAGGATGATTTTCCCCTTCCAGTGACAGAGCTGTTGATTGATGCCACGACAGGGTTCCAAGCCCTCTCCTTCATGGATGGATACTCCGGATACAACCAAATTCGGATGGCCCCTGAGGATGAGGAGTTCACTGCCTTCAGGGCCCCCCAAGGCACCTTTTGCTACCGGGTCATGCCCTTCGGCCTGAAGAATGCAGGTGCCACCTATCAACGGGCGATGCACCGCATATTCAAGCCAATCCTCGGCACACTGGTGGAATGCTACGTCGACGACTTGGTTGTCAAATCGCGCCAGCGTCAGGACCATCTCAAAGATCTTGAGAAAGTGTTCAGCTTCCTCTGGTCCCGCTGCCTGAAGATGAACCCGTTGAAGTGTGCCTTTGGGGTCACCTCCGGAAAGTTCCTTGGATTTGTGGTAAGATACCGGGGTATTGAGATCGACCCAGAGAAAATCAGGGCGATTAGCCAGATGCCTCCCCCGGGTACCGTCCGGGAACTGCAAGGGTTCCAAGGCCACTTAGCCTATATACGCCGATTCATCGCGAATCTGGCCGGCAAGTGTAAGCCCTTTTCTCGGCTTATGAAGAAGGGTGCCACCTATGTATGGGATAAAGAGTGTCAGACCGCTTTCGAGGAAATCAAGCAGTACCTGCTTCAACCTCCGGTCCTGATGCCGCCCGTATCCGGAAAGCCGCTGGTCCTTTATGTGACCGCCCTGGAACGGTCCCTGGGTGCCCTTCTCGCCCAGAAGAACAACGAGGGAACAGAGAATAGACTCTATTACCTCAGTCGCATGCTCCTCGATGCGGAGGTTAGGTATTCCCCCATCGAGAAGAGCTGCCTGGCGCTCGTATTTGCCGTACAGAAATTACGGCACTACTTGCAGCACCATGAGGTACAGTTGGTTTCTCGGGTAGACCCGTTGAAATATATCCTGAGCCGACCTATGTTGACTGGCCGTCTAGCGCGGTGGGCTGTGATTCTCCAGCAGTTCGACATCAGGTATGTGTCTCAGAAGGCCATCAAAGGGCAAGCGTTGGCAGACTTTCTGGCCGCTCACCCGACCTCCGCGGATCAGCCGCTGGATCTAGGTTTTCCTGATGAGACCATTCTCTCGGTTGATCGAGCCGATCCATGCTGGCAGATGCACTTTGACGGTGCCTCCCGGAGCCCCACCGGTAGAAGACTCGATAATCCTAAGCTCAATAGAGTGGGCTTGGGCATCGTCTTCATTACCCCGGAGCGAGCCGTGCTGCCATACTCTTTCCTGTTGTCAGAGGGCTGTACCAACAATGAGGCGGAATACCATGCCCTCATCACCGGCCTCGAGTTGGCTCTCGAGATCGACGTGCCCCGTCTATGCGTGAAAGGGGACTCCGAACTGGTCGTTAAGCAGATCAATGGCGACTACGTTGTCAGGAAGCCGGAACTTGTGCCATTGTTGGAGTGCACCCTCCTTCTGATGGCCCGGTTCCCTTCTCGGCCAGAAATTGTCCATATTCCCCGGTCGCAGAACGGTCGAGCAGATGCTTTGGCCAGCCTGGCTGCGTCACTTACGGAACCTGAACAGGACAACCTGATCGTCCGCGTGACGCGCCGCAGGCTCATCGCTCCCGTTATCCCGGAAGAAGATCGCGGCCCGTTGGTAAGTAATCTCACCACGGTTGCCCCTATGCCCGGAGCCCCGAGTACCCCAGATATAGCAGTCGGATCAGCCCCTGATTGGAGGACGCCTTTGGTTGAGTACCTCCAACATGGCATTCTTCCGTCAGATCGGGCCGAGCGCGAGCGAGTTCGACGCCGCGCATCGCAGTTCGTCCTCCAGAGCAGTCCCGGCCTGGAGCAGATCCTCTACAAACGCGGATTTGATGGTGTTCTCCTCCGTTGCCTTCAGGGAGTTGAGATCCCACGAGTCATGCAAGAGGTTCATGCTGGTTCATGCGGCGCCCACCAGACTGGGCCGAAGCTGTCCCACCAGATTCGGAGGTTGGGATACTTCTGGCCCTCTATGATCCATGACTGCATCGAGTACGCCAGGAGGTGCCATGCGTGCCAGGTTCATGCGAACTTTGTGCATCGGCCGCCGGAGCCTCTCCATACCACAAGGTATTCCTGGCCCTTTGCAGTCTGGGGACTGGACGTTGTGGGACCTTACCCGCCGGCGACAGCTCGCCAGTGCCGGTTCATTCTGACCGCCACGGACTTCTTCTCCAAATGGGCAGAAGCGATTCCGCTCAGAGAGGTCAAATCTTGTTCGATCGCTGACTTCGTGACCTCCAACATCATCTATCGATTTGGAGTGCCTCACGCTATCCTCACGGATAACGGAACCAATTTCCGAGCAGCCGAGTTGAAGAAGTTGTACGCCAAGTATAACATCCGCTCGAACCATACATCTCGCTATCATGCGCAGGCGAATGGACAGATCGAGGCGTTTAACAAAACCCTCTCTAACATTCTGCAAAAGATGGTTGGTCAGAACAAGAAGAGTTGGCCGGACAAGCTCCCCAACGCCCTCTGGGCTTATCGGACGACGACTCGCAATTCCACCCAGATGACCCCTTATTCCCTGGTGTATGGAGCTGAGGCCGTCCTGCCCATCGAGATCCAGTTACCGTCCTTGCGCACTGCGGTCTACGACCAGCAAGCGCCGGACAGAGTTGCTGAAGCCCGTCTAGTCGAGTTGGAAGCACTGGATGAGAATAGACTTCGCGCTTTGCACAACTTGGAGAGGCATCAAAGCAGAATGGCTCGAGCTTTCAATAAGAAGGTTCGCCTCCGCTCCTTCCTGCAGGGTGATCTAGTGCTAGCCCTAAGAGCACCGATGATCCCCGGCAGGAAGCCGCCCAAGTTGGAGCCCAAGTGGGAGGGACCTTTTGTTGTCCACAAGGTCTATCCCAATGGCGCGTACTCCCTAGCGACTATGGATGGTGAGCGTGTCACTCCTCCCACCAACGCTAGGTTCCTCAAGCAATACTTTGCCTGAGTGTCACCACGTCCTGCACGACGTTAAACTGCATTCGTCCAGGCTACAAGACATTAAACTGTTCAGCATTCGTCCGCGCTGCAAGACGTTAAACTGCCAAGTGCTTCGTCCCGCATGACGCTAAACTGCACTACGTCCGAGCTACAAGACGTTAAACTGTTCAGCATTCGTCCTGCATGACGTAAAACTGCCACTCGAGAACTACGTGCGGCTTGATTCCCATCCTTATGGGATACGTAGGACCGCCTGAACCCTCGTGTTTCAGGCCCAGCCCCATCCTTCGGGAATTTCCATCCCATCTCGGGCCTTTGGCCCAGTTGCCCCGGGGTGTGCGGCGTATGGTGTGAGTGCGGGGCTATGCCCTCATTCACGTCGGTTTGTTCGTCACGCTGTACGCCCCCCCCACGTTTGGGGATGCCTTCTGCTCCCCCCTTCTTTTTTCCTCATCGTCCTGCATGACGTTAAACCGCACTTCAAGAACTACGTATGGCTTGATTCCCATCCTTATGGGATACGTAGGACCGCCTGGACATCATGTTTCAGGCCCAGCCCCATTTCCCGGGAATCCTTATCCCGCGTTGGGCCTCTGGCCCCAGTTCCCCTCCTTTTTGTGCGAGGCGTATCGCGTGAGCAGGGGATTATGTCCTCATTCACGTCGGTCTACTGGCCGCGCCGTACGCCTCCCCCGTGTGTGGGACTACCCCACACCCCTCATCGTCCTGCATGACGTTAAACTGCCTTTTCAGAACTACGTATGGCTTGATTCCCATCCTTATGGGATACGTAGGACCGCCTGGACGCTTGTGTCTCAGGTCCAGCCCCGTCTCTTGGTTGATTGCGGGGATCTGCCCCCCTTCGGTTGCTCTCGGGGTGAGTCCTCCGACCCTTTCCGGAGATCTGTTAACATGTTTTGGGTGCTTCGGTCTATGACTTGTAGTGTCAGATTCAATCCCGACAAGTCCTGTGTTGCTTGTCAGGCCTCGCGCTTCCTCTTGTTCGAGCCTTCACTCAAAGGGATCCTCGTTAGCGGTTTGGGTACGATGCCTCAGTGCTCTCCCACCGCTCCGGGTCGATTTACCGGTGGGTCTTGGGCCGCAAATCGATATGAATCCTGCGATTGAGCGGTTGATGCTCGTTTGCTTGCCCCGTCTTAGGCTGACGCGATCGGATGTTGTGTTGCGAATGCGTCAGCAACGTCCTTGATCGCCATGTCAGCTCTCTCGGGCTCTGAACATTGGTTGCGCAGTCCTCATCACACTCCGCCTTTGTGCGTTGTAGTGGGATCTTGACACTCTCTTCATACCGACCTCCGGTACGCCTCTACACGTTAGGCAGACCAACCAGGGTAATGATGTCGTTCGAGGCTCCCATGATCTGAGCACCAAGGATATATGCAGATATCCTCCCTAAGGGCCATGCGTAGCTGGACCCTCGTCCCCATAAGGAGGAGGGAGTCGCCCGAACAATTGCGTTCTGGGCCCAGTATATCTGGAGGCTAGCATCTCTGCCCCTCGGGTGATGGACATACGCAGACCCCTATCCCAAGACTCTTTTCCTGGAATCGTGCGTGACCGCAGGGCTGGGTATGTTCCCACCTCCGCCGTGTCCGCCGTACCGCGATAAGCGGGTTCCTCCATGGTCCGAACCACACGACCTTAAACTGTGTTGTCTGGTCCTACCACACGACCGTAAACTGTGATCGTCTTGGCCGCCCGACGAGAAACGGCACTGCATCGTGATGTCCTCCTCAGGGGACACTCATGTTGGGCGCTGGTTAATGACCACGCCATTCATCAATGCCTTCCATGGCTTGATTATTGTGGCGACGCCAGAGATTTCTCAATCACGGGCATGTCGCCGCACAAAGAAAAACCATTCATCTTTAAGGACAAACAAGAAATATCAAATGCCGCTCCTTTTGTGTGCGAGGGTCAGACCCGCACTCTTCCCCGCGCTGGTGCCCGATTGTGTTGCACCGCGCTTCAAGAACTACGTGCGGCTTGATTCCCATCCTTATGGGATACGTAGGAACGCCCGGATGTTTGAAACTCTGGGTCCAGCCCCCCACCTCTTAGAGATTCCCCCTTCTCTGGGGAATCCGCCGCCTTCAGGTCACCCTCAAGGCGTGTTCCCCGACCCCTTGCCGTGGTCCACCGGTGTCAAGAGTACTCTGGTTTATTGCCAGGAGGGTCAGGATCCGCTTGGTCAGGTTTCCTCCACTTTTCAGGCTTCGTGCTCCCTTTCATTCGGACCCATCGTCTACGCCCTGGGTGGAGCCCCCGTGAACGGTTCGGACACAATGCCTCAGTGCTCTCCCACCGACTCGGTCCGGTACCCCCAATGGCCTCGGGCAGCAAATCGATATAAATCCTGCGATTGAGCGGTCGATGCTCGTTTGCTGCCTCATTCCACCAACGGTTGGTGCGATGTTGATGCTGCTTTTCCGCCACGGTCGGCAGTATTCTCATATCGTCACGCCGGTGCTCCCGGTCCTCGAGTGAATGGCCGCATGATTCACATTTTCCACCTCCCATTCTGACCAGGCAAAACCTCGACACTCTTGACACTATCCCTCAGTGCATCTTCGCATATCCAGGGGATATGATCACGATGTGGCGTGCTTTGAGCCCTTATGGTCCGAGCTCTAAGACCTTAAACTAAGATCCCCCCTTTATGGTCCGAGCTCTAAGACCTTAAACTAAGATCTCCCCTTCTGGTCCGAGCTCTAAGACCTTAAACTAAGATCCCCCCTTTATGGTCCGAGCTCTAAGACCTTAAACTAAGATCTCCCCTTCTGGTCCGAGCTCTAAGACCTTAAACTAAGATCTAGCCCTTATGGTCCGAGCTCTAAGACCTTAAACTAAGATCCTCTAGCCCTATGGTCCGAGCTCTAAGACCTTAAACTAAGATCCTCCACCTTTATGGTCCGAGCTCTAAGACCTTAAACTAAGATCCAGCCCTTATGGTCCGAGCTCTAAGACCCTAAACTAAGATCTACCCCAAATGGGGTCCTACGTCCTGCATGACGTTAAACTGCACTCTCAGAACTACGTGTGGCTTGATCTCCAGCCTGATGGAGTACGTAGGAACGCCCGGGCATTTCGACTCGGGTCCAGCCTCAGGGATCGATAAGTCCCGCCCCTCCTCGTCGCCGGCCGTCTGGCCTGACTTCGGGCAGAGTGGTGCAGTTGTGATATTCTCCCCGATTCAGCTCGGGATGCCCCATCGCAATGATGGGAAGCGACAGTTTCCTCGTCAGAGAGGTGCTGTCTGAGAATTGAGGTGACTCACGGCCAGATTAGTGCATCCGCCTAATACGCTTTCCCCACGGTGGCGCAATTTTGGGAGCGTTGGATTCTGTCCGAACAAATCGTCACTTCGCCCCACGCTTCGCATGCCCTGTTGATCTGGATTTTCCACCCTTGTGTCTGAAGGAACCCCAAAGCGGTATTCATGATGACATGTGGTCCGCCTCCTGCAATATGAATGATGGCCTTTTTCGGCCCGTCTATTGCAGTTGTTATGGTCGATCCACTGTCCGCCTACCGTCTTGGGCATTTCCTGGAAGGCCGATCGTTGTGGATGTCTGGATTCGGGACACGCGATTCACCTTTTCTCATTTCCCTATGTTCGGATAAAATCTCAACGCCCCTAGCGTTGTCCCGCTCGTGTGTTGGAACAAGTTGGGGGATGATACATTGGTTAGGTCTGAGGTCTCCTTTCCTAGGAATGACCTCCCTCTTTTCTCCAGAAACCCAGCGCCCCTATTTATAGGCGAGGCCGGGTCCGCGCTGCGCGGAAAGCGCTTTGCGCGACCGCAGCGGCGAATTTCGCGACCGGCGCCCCTTTTTGCGCGCCTAAGTCCCGCACCGCCCAGGACTTCGGCATTCCGGCGTCTCCCTCGGAACCTGATCGTTGCGACCTCTCGCCGATCAGATTCCGAGGGGGGGCTTTTGTAGACGCCGGAAAAGTCCGTTGTTCCCAAACGAAGCTCCGGATGCGGAAAGCGAGGTCATATTTGGAGTCGGAAGGATGTTTCGGAGGGCCCGGAGGCCTTGCGCGGAATTTCAGAGGCCCGCGCGCAAAGGTGATGTTCCGCGCGCAAACCCCCCGGGATGCGCGCAATGCGCCGGTCCGGCGCGCAATTTTGCGCGCCGCGGGTCCGCGCGACTCCCTTGCGCGCCGCGCCCGATTCCGCGCCCGCGGGGGGAATTTCGCGCTCGCACCCTGGATTCCGCGCCCGGGGTTGCCTATAAATACAAGGCGACCCCCAACGTTTCAAAGGTTGCTGGAAGTCGAAACGTCTCCCGTGCGCGCAATTCAACCCCTTCCGCGCGCAATGACGAACTTCAGGTAACCTCCTTTCTTTCGCGCAAGAAAGCCTCGGGGTCCGCCTTCGCGCGCAATCCCCGCTGGCTCCTTTCATTTGACTAAACATTCACCCTAAGGCCTTTGCGCGCAAAAGAACCCGCTTGCGCGCAATTGCCCCCGGGGTGCGCGCAATCCGGCCTGATTGCGCGCACCCCCCCCTCTTTCAAGTGGCCATTCATTAGAGAATGAGCCGTTGCCCCCGCGCGCTATCCGAAGCCCGGTGTGAGCAATCTCAAGCATCCGCGCGCAAGGCGCTGGCCCAATTGCGCGCCAGCCGCCCCGATTGCGCGCCGGCCCGCAGTATTGCGCGCAAAGCTTCCTTTTTGCGCGCAATCTGCCAGGGTCGTCCCCGTTGACCTCCTAAGGGTACCCGCCTGTGTGGCACCTGATGATTCTCATCCCGGGTGCCCGCACCGTGCGTTGTCTTCCCGTGCGGCCCTCCAGGCTTGCGCGAAGTGACACGCACGTATGTCCAGCATGACGTTAAACTGCATACTCGTCCAGCATGACGTTAAACTGCATATACGTCCTGCACGACGTTAAACTGTACATCGTCCGCGCTGCAAGACGTTAAACTGCCAAGTGCTTCGTCCGGCAACCTATGCCCAGCATGACGTTAAACTGCACACCCGTCCAAGCTGCACGACGTTAAACTGCCTAGCCCCCATCGTCCGTGCTGCAAGACGTTAAACTGCCAAGTGCCTCGTCCTCAACACATGACGTTAAACTGTACTTCGTCCGGCAAGACGTTAAACCGTCCGCTTCGTCCTCAACACATGACGTTAAACTGTACTTCGTCTGGCAAGACGCTAAACCGTCCGCAACCTGATCCCGTGCTCCGCACGCAGGGTCTCCCCCGGTTTGGACGTGGCCCCCACCCGCTCGTCTCTGCAGGGATGTCGGGATTGTCCCCCTTTTGGGACGATTTAATGGGAGTGGCTTTTCCCTACGGGGGCAGGGTATTACAAACCCCTAATTTCTCGTGGGAGGCTGCACATGTGTATCTCCATTGCGCCTCCCCACTGCCGAAGCCAGTAGAGGGTCTGACTGGGATCGAGGTGTCTTCTGCTTTCGGTCCAAGTCCCTTCCAACTGAGTTTTGCAGCATCCGGGCTGCCCCAAGTGCGTAAGTCCTGACAGAATGAACTACGTGGACTTTGATCCCTGTCTCCTATACAGGGTACGTAGGAAGCCTCCCCGAGGTTCAAGCCCACCACCTGGTCGTCCCGGTCGTATTTACGTCGGTTCGTCCATCAGTGGACCCCTCCAGGGTTCACGCTTGCGTTGATTCACCTATGAATCCGCCCCTGTGGGAGACTGCCCGTGTGTATCTCCACGGTGCCTCCCCACAGCCCCCCTTTTCCATTTCCCCTTTTATCGTCCAGCATGACGTGAAACTGTGATCCACCCGGCCGTTCCATCCCCCCTCCGTGCGAGGTGGTTCGGTTCAATCCTCCGCCCGGCGGCCTCGACCTCTTCGTGAGTCGGCTTGCCAACGTCCAGCATGACGTTAAACTGTATGCCCGAACTACGCTGACTTTGATCCGTGTTAACGCGCGGTACGTAGGAAGCCCCTCTGGGGTCCAAGCTCTTTACTCCATCATCCATCCTGATCCTTACCCGGGCCGCCACATCCCGGTGGGGTCATGCCACTTCACTTCACTCCACGTTACTTGGGATGCCGCCCATGTGCTGGCCCCAGCGTCGGAGGTTCCCCGCAAGGGGTTCCGTCATCTGATCCACTTTTCGTGTTGATCGGCCCGATGCCGTCCCCGCTGGACGTTAAACTCGCGGCATACCCCGTGTTAAACACGGGAAGCTGAGGAAAACCTCAGGTGACACAGTTCCCCGCACCTAGTACGGGATGCCTCAGGCCATCGTGCCTTCGAGAAGCCCTATTAGGGACGGAAGACAGACGTGCAGAGCCGCAGTGTTACGACACGCCCCCAGCACCCAGAGCCACCCGGCCTTCTCACCGCAGGTTGCTGCCCCGCCCAGACTCCTTGGAACGTCCGGGCGGAAGCAGCGTAATTAACCGGTGTCCATGAAGATATGGCGCCGGGAACGAGATTCACGAACATTCTTAAGTCTATGAGGGAGACCCGGATTAGGCGACAAGTTCCGAGGAGACGTCCAAGGAAGGAGAAGCCGACATCCCATCATCCCGGTTTCGATCAAGGAGCAGACGCCCCTGAATAAGGGACGGATGCCGCCCGCCCTTGGAAAGCGGGACTGCGGGACCACAAGCCGCGCGCCCATCCCCTCGGGTTGACGGGTGCACGTGCGAACGCGTCCTGGCGGAACAGCGTAACCCGACGCACATCCGCACCGAAACAGTGTGTATACATCCAATTTGATTATTTATATCATAAATTAGTATATTATCATGATATTTAATGTTTTTTTAAATTTTCTTCTTTACTTATTTTTATTCAAGGGTTTCTCAAATGATAAGGGACTCTTTAAAGATCATTTTAATGGTTGTAAAGATGTAATCATTTCATAATATCTATTTCATGTCCTTGTTTTCAACATGGGTTCTATGAATTTATTTATATGGACATGAATGTTTTAAAATGCTAATTTATTTCAAAAATATCAAAGTGGTATGGGACACTTTGATTCAAAATTCAGTTTATTAAATGTTTTAAATGGTTTTGGAAATGGGTATAATATTTCTATATATTAAAATGATATATTATGGTTCTAGTGTGGAAATATTATTTTTCCTTTATTCCTGTTTAATGTGTTATGATTATTAAATTGTACTTATACATTTTATGGGTAGTTACATGATAAATTGAGATGGTTGGTTATGTGATAAACCAATAACGTGTGGTTACATGATAAACCAGATGACTGGTGGTTTTGTAATAAACCAAGGATGAGTGGTTACATTATAACCTCCAATACATTGGACTTAGAATTATGCCTTAAAGATATTATTTTTAGTGATATGTGTGGAAGATGACCGTATACTTATTTCATTTATGTATTTTTATATCCCAAGTGTCCTGTATATGTAATATTTTTCTTAAAATGGGATTATGGTAAAATTTATATATAAAAAAGGGTAATAAATGATCATATATTTATTGAATTATATTTACTAATTCTTAAGGTTAAATGTTTTACACTATGATAATGTATTCATGGTTTTCATTTTTTCCCAAGAATAATTGTTTTCCATATTTCTATATCCCTTACTAAGAATTTTATACTCATCCTAGGTTTTGAATAGATTTTCATAGGACACAAAGAATAATGGTGTGAAGGATGGGATCAAGGAAATATTATGACGTTAAAAAATTAAATGATAACTAGTTTTTTTAAATAGTTTTTGTTTTCTGGAACAAAAAGATAGTGAGTAGAAGTGTATAACTGTAATATTTACATTTTTATATATGAGTTATGACCTAATTATATAATTCTTTAAAACTAAAAAGATTCTCAGTGTGAATTAAAGAAAATTAATCACTTATCTCAAGATTAAGTAATGGTTAAGGCTAGGGCCTTATAGTTGGTATCAAAGGAAATGTTTAGATAACATTGGAGATTAGTATGTTTTCTTAAGGGCTGGTGAAATCATCATGGGTTTATAATTTTAAGGTTAACAATAATTTATATGTTGTAGAAACATATATTTAGGCTTTATGATCTGAAATATTAAGGTGACTGATTGAATTTTTTGAAACATTCACCATTGAGGAAATTATGGGTTATTAGTTTATGGGATTCAACATGGAAGGTATAAAATGACCAGTGAAGTTAAAAATGTTATGGTTATTTCTGATGATTTTATCTCATTTTTAAGGTTATAATAATGACATAGTATTTGAATAAAGATAAAATGTAGATCGGGTGACAACTAGTCACGTCCGATAAGGCCACAAGAATCGAACACACAACCGAAGGGCGACAAGAGTGCATCGCCTACCACATTCTTACATGAAGTCCCGGGTTATTATGCCTCATTATCATTAGTTAAATGATTTTAGAGATTAAGAATTTGTTTATTTTGGTATATTATGTTTTTTTAAATGGATATCCTTAGTATTAGAGAATGATTTGGTGATTAAGTGATACATGTTATTTTGGAAGAATTTATCTCATTTGAGAACACTATATTCCTAATGAAAATAGAGTATGACGGGATTTCATTTGAGGAGTAATGGTTGAATTTTAGTTTGGAATAATATATGTATTTTTGTTGGTATATATAAATTTGGGTTATTTATGGAAATGATTAACCTATCATGGAGAACATGTTGTTAGGTTAATTAAATTTAAATATGAGATTTTAAGAGTAATCGGTGTTATTTGGAGGAAAATGTTAAAACTTAACGTAGAATTGTATGGGATAAAATCCTTTCAAATTTTGGGTTTCAATCATAGTTTGGATTATTTGAGGAATTTTAAGGAATGTTATTTGTTGAATGTTCTAGGTTGGAATTTGAATATTACTGTTTAATTTTGGAGATTAAAATTAGTCTTTTTTCTTATAAATATTATTCTTTTTGGGGAATTATCTTATCCTATCATGACCTTTTTTATGGTTAATGTTTCAAGATAAAATGAATAGATAGTTAATATTTGTTGGATTAAGTTATTATTTAGAATTTTATTATAGTGCTTCAGGTGTGACCAAGCCATCTTTAATACTCTTTATTTGGAGAAAAATGAGTTTGTGGTAGTAATTTATTAATGTATGAAACTCTACTTAATAAGTAAGTTTGATTGTTGTGTTCATAGCCATGCTCATATATAAATTCCTAAAAATTATTAAAAAGACCTTAAAACAAAAAAATTATCTATTTACTTTTCCTACTGGGGAATCAATGACCATTTAACCCATCAAATGTTTGTTGTTTTAAAATTGGTATATTTCTCCAAATCATGTTTTCTATTACTCTTTATCAAGAATAAGATGGTTAATTTTTCTACCTTATCCATGTTTTCCTACAATTAATCCATGTATTTGTTATATCATGTGACTTTTATACTTCTTTTGTTATAATAAAATGATAGTTTTATTTACTCTTTTTCTGATGTGGTATTTTCAATGATTGTTTTAAACCCAATTTTAAAATTGCGAGGACACAATTTCTAAAAAGGGGGGAATAATGTAATGAAAAATGTATTTATAGAATATAAATTTTCATATCTATTAATATTTATAAATAATATATCAATTTTATGATAAATAGGAATCTTTTTCAGATTGTGTTCCTAATGCACAAAAAATGGTTTGTCCTAAATCTTATGTTACACACAACGTTGAGTTATACTAAAATGAAATACAATATTATTTTTAATATTTTAAATGTTACATAATGGATAGTATTTGTATTGTATAGAATGAATATAATTTACTATATTATGAATCTAGAATTTTTTTAAATGTTTTTACATTTAGCTAATAAATTTTAGAGGATTAAAATGAGAATGAATCCAATTTTGTGCATAAAATATTCTAATATTTTTAAAGGATAATTTTACTGCATTTTGATGGAGAACCCTTTTTAAAAATAGATTATCTCTGTTTTATCTATTATATTTGAAAAAATAATATTCTTCTATATAATAGGGGAATCAAAATTTACTTTCGATAATTTTTGGGATTTTTTTTATAATGTTAATTTTTTATGAAAAGTGAAAGATACTGAAATTTAAGACTAAACTGCCTTTTCATCTAATTAATTTATATAGTTAAATTATATTTTTAATGGTTTTAAAGTGTAATTTTATTATGATTTTTATATTTAATCAAATTATGGTCATTCTAATTAATTCCACTTTTAAATTGGACAAAAACACATGTCAATATTTTGATAGTTTTTTCTTATTAAAAACCCACATTTGGGTTTTGACAATGAGAATTAATTTTAAATTAATATATAAAGATTCTATGTTTTTAATTTTAAAAATTGGATTCCATAATTTCAATCATAATTTCCAAATTTTGTAAATAAGTAGCTTTAATTTTTTAACTTTATGAATAGTAACATCAGTAATTAATTTTATTTACCATGGTTAAAGGTTAAATATAATAAATAAGAGTAAATAATAATATTATAATAATATAAATCTACACTAAAACATCTATTAATCATATTGGATGAGATATTTCAGACCATTGGAATATTTGGGTCTATTTTAGGACCCTATTGAACCAATTAGGAGTGAAAATGACTTTTTAATATATTTAATTTAATGTAATGAGAAATATAACATAAACATGTATATTTTACTAAAAAAAATTTAAGGTGGGGTTATAAAACTGATATCTTTGACTATAAATATAAATTTGAAAGAAAAAACGATTTCCTACCTCGTGGTATTTAATTTACATTTTAATACATTAAATAAATAAATTTATTTATGACAAAATTATGATTTAGTGATTACCTTATTAAAGAATGATTCAAATAAATGATATTTAAAATATTAAAATAAATATAATTTTAATATTTTGATTCCATCCTTGAATTTTTTGGATGACATATACATTTTAGGGATGCGTTAATGCCTTTTATTTTGAAATAATCAAGTTTTTATGAGTTTTTATAAAAGTCAAGTATGAATAGTGTCAAACATGACATAATTCATAACAAAAAATATAAAATAGATTATTAAATGTTTTAAAATTCTAAAAAACCTTTTTTTAATTAAATGGTTATGATAAGCCCATATATAAAATAAATGTAAATTTTTTGGGTCAAATTACAAGTTATGGTAATTAAATTAACCCACAAAGTGTAAATAATAAAATATCGTGGTAAGATTAAGAAAGGGTAAAAAATGTAAAATAAAAAGTATAAGGGTAAAGAAATATTCAAAACTGGTATAATTTAATTTTATGATGGGGATTATGAACCAAAATCATCTTATCATTTAAATAAATGTGTATTGGACTGTTAGAAAATTGAAATACAATTATAATAAAATAATATTTCAAGATATTCCTAAAGTACCCTTCCTCCTTATAAAAGGCCACCACCTCTACCCACTTAATCACATATCTTAAGACCATTTGTTCATATTAATTATACTATAATAAGCTCCAGACATCCACAACTTCTTCTTAGATTCCTCAACTTGGGAACAATTCAATTAACGAAATAATTTTGGCACAAATCAAAATAAGTTACCCTCTTTCAAGGTAACTTCTTCTCTTAAGTTCCTTTCCTTTATTTACCTTCTCCACTCCCTATTAACTTATTATTTTAGGATTACATAACAACACCAAAATAATAAATATACTAGGATTTTTATGACAAATATTCGAACTATATTTACACACACCTCCATCATATGGATATGAACACATTGTTTCTATGTACGGTGAACTACTACCTCACGAAATGATGTTTATTCAATTTTCTACTACCACCTCCCATGGAGGCCATTATGATAACAATTTATTTATATATGATATTTATTATATTTATATTGACTCTATTCTTATTTAATTTTTGTTTAAAAAATACATTTATGCTTCCCATAATGTGTAAATATGATAATTTTCATTTGAGGATGTGCGAACTACCACCCCCTCAAAGTGATATGACACATTAATGACATACATGGAATTTATAAAGGATAGAATTAATGAAAATTTGTAACATATAAAATATAGATATTTTATTGTAATTATAAAATATCTATGTATCAATTGGTTTTCATTCCTTTAATATGACAAAGAAGTGAAAGTAACGTTCATGCTTACGTACAGCTTACCATCTCCATGAACAGTACATTTCATTTCTTATCTCAAAATGTTATGGACTGTTCTAAATATATATATAATAGAGATATATGATATATAAATCTGGAATAATATTTTGGAGATTCCATATATAAAATTTACGTCAAACCTGTTAATTTTCGAATCAAGTACCAAATATCGACAAAACAACCAATATGAACATAAATAATTATGTATGTTTTATAACCAGGTAATAAGTAATATAAAAGGTATCACAATACAGAAAATGTTTCTAAAACAAGTATAAATTAAAATATGTTTATTATTTGGGAAGAACAAGGAACATACATGGTGATTTTGACTCAAAGTAAGGGAACTTATTAACCCAATTTCCATTATTTGGGTTGATCTTCTACTTATGGATTACTTTGTTATATGATAATGTGAGAAGGGACTTTTGATATCATATAAATTATTTATAATTTCATTATGTGAATTTATAGTGAATATACATAATCAATCTCATTGGTCAACAAAATGATATTTGAAACGGTATTTCTAAACTCAATTTCCACTCACTAGGTTTTACACATACTTCGTTGATTATATTATTCCATGATTATGTGTGAAATCCTTGTTTGTTTATTTATGTTTTAATTTCAACTACCATTTGTGTGGATATACTTTTTCAATATATAATCATCCCATTGTTAAATTCCTCTACCATTTATAAAAACTTTTGTAAGGTAAATCTTAACCCAATCTTCATTCATTTAGTTGAATATCCATGTCATTGGTTTTGATTTTCCAAGAACATGTGTGAATGTACTCTGATTATTTTACAATTAATATCCACGTATATTGAGTGTATTTATATTTTTCAGACATAATTATGTCACTGATTTATCCTTAATCTAATGTTACGAAATTTTTAAGGGGTTTTCTCTCAATATCATTTCATTGAGGAAAATCTTGTTGTTATGAACATTTATTATCTTACAATGTGTATATACATCCATTTTGACTCTTTATATCATGAGTTTGTTTATTATTATGATATTTAAAGTTCTGTGTAATTTTATTCTGTAATTATTTTTATTCATGTGTTTCTTAGGTGGTATGGGACTCTTCAAGAATGATTTTAAATGTTTTAATGATTTGTTAATTTAAAACTTTCTATTTCATTTCCATGTATTCTAAATGTGTTTTACGAATTTATTTATATAATAATTATTGTTTTAAAATGAAAATTTATTTAAAAAGATTAAAATTAGTACGCCACACATTTATTCAAAGTTTTCTTTATTAAATGTTTTAAATGGGTTTGGAAATAAGTTGTATATATCTATATCATAAAATTATCTCGTATGGTTCTAGTGTGAAAATGTAATCTTACTTTATGATTATGCTTTGTGTTAGGATTATTTAATGGTACATGGACATTTTTTTGGATGGTTACATGATAAACCAAGATGGGTGGTTACGTGATAATCTAATGATGTGTGGTTACGTGAGAAACCAAATGGTGGGTGGTTCCGCAATAAATGAAAGATGAGTGGTTATGTTATAACCTCAAATATGTTGGGTATGGAAGTCAACTATATTTCAATTATATTTAGTGATATATGTTGAAGTAGATTGTATGGTTATTCCATTTAAGTATTTTTATGTCCCATGTTACCTTTATATGTCATGTTTTGCTTCCTATGGGCTTATGTTAGTATTTTGGTTTTAAAAAGGGTATGAAATGGGATTATATTCAGTTAAGTATATTTTATACTTCTTGAAGTTGTAAATTATTACATTATGATAAATAATTCATGGTATTAATTTTTCCCCATGATAAATTGTTTTCCTTATTTATATATCCATTACTGATATTTTTATGCTCATCCAATGTTTTGAAATTTGTTTTCATAGGACATAAAGAAGAATATAGTCAAGGATGGGATCAAGGAAAAGTTATGTCATTGAAACATTAAACGATACCATGTTTCCTTTTAAATAGTTTTAGTTTTATGGAAAAAATTAATAGTAAGTATAAGTTTCTACTTGTAATATTTATGTTTTTATGTATGAGTTATGACCTATTTCTATAAATCTCAAAACCTAAAAAGATCCTCAATTTCAATTAAGGAAAACATAATGACTTGTCTCAAGATTAAGTAAAGTTTAAGGTTAAGGACTTATAGTTATGGTTATTTTGATGATTTTACCTCAGGTAGGAATGTTATAATAATTATGTTATTTTTGAAAAAGGAAAATCCACAATATGGGTGACAATCTATCGCGGCTAGAAAGGATGCAGGAATTGAACACACAATAGATGGGAGACAACAGTGCATTTCCTACCACTAGCATATGTTAAGTCCCTAGTTAGTATGACTTATTATTTTTAGTTAATTGATTTTTTTGATTAAGAATAAGTTGATTTTGAGAACTTTTGTTTTATCAAATGGATATCCTTAGTATAGAAAAATGATTTGGTGATTAAGTGATAAATGTTATTTTGGAATATGATCACTCTTTTGGGAAGAAAATATGTTTAAGAAAATTAGAATAATATAGTATTTTTTTAAAGGAGTAATAGTTCAGTTTTATTTCGGATGAATCTATGTTTTTATTGTGGATATATGAAGATTTGGGTTATTTCTGGTATTGATTAAACTATCACAAAGAATATGTGAATAGGTTAATTACTTTTAAGTATAAGGATTTAAGTGTAGTCGATGTTATTTGGAGATAAATGTTAAGATTTATTTTGGAAGACTATGTAATCAAATAATTTTGAATTTTGGGTTTGAATCATTTTTTTATTATTTTGAGGAATTTTATGTACATTTATTTTTCAAATGGTTTTAGTAGAACTTTTGTATTAATATTGTATTTTGGGGATTAAAAGTAGTCCTTATCATTATAAAATATTTTTATTTTTGGGAGATTATTTAATCTTGTAGTAACCATTTGGGGTTTTTTATTGACTAAAGTCTGTGGAAATATATGGTATATATTTTTTTGGATTTTTTGATTCTCTAGTAGTTCATTATAGTTATTCATAAGTTACCAAGTCATATTAAATACTCATTAATTTGTGAGAAAGTTGAGTTTTTGGTTTAATTAGATTAATGTATTAAAATCTATATTTCATATAAGTATACTTCCTTATGCAATTATTCTATGTATTAAAATAATTCCTCAAATTTATTAAGTGGATCTTAAATCAAATATGTTTTTTGTTTACATTTTCTTACTATGAAATCCATGACTCTTTAACCCATCACATGTTTGTGGTTTTCGGGTTGTTATGTTTCTCCTGATCATGTTTTTGTTCACTCTCCATTATAACATGAAACATAGTTTTTCTTTCATATCTATGTTATCTTATATAAAACTCTAGTACTGTTATCATAGGTGACATTTTTACTTTAATTTCTATCTTTTAAAGTAGAAGTTTTGTTATCCCTTTTTCAGATGTGGGTTTTCTAAGGTATTTTAAAAAGTCAAACCTAGTTACTAACACCAAATTAAAATTGCAAGTTTGAAATATATTAAAGGGGTATTATGTAATATACTATGTTTTAATAAAGAAACATTATGTTCAATAGTGTATATGATACAGTTCCTTAAAAATAAAACAAACAACTAAATATTTTTATTTAAAATTATTGTTATAACATAGTCATTGGAATGGAAGGAATGAATAATATCAACTTAATTATGAAAATTTTGTTTACACATGATTCAATAATGATTCATTGGTTACAAACGTTATTACAAATGAAAATTAAAACCAATAGAATATAAATGATGTGTTTTTATGAAAACCTATTTAAAAGAGAATAATTATTTTTATAAAATCATATCACTCTTTATGGATTATTATTTGTTGAAAATATACGTTAAATATTCAATTTAACATTTTAAATTTATATTATATATTTTTTAGATATTATATAAGAACAAATTCATCTTTTCATATAACAGAAGTAATTTTCAAAAAAAATATAGTTTTACTACCTTTTGATGGAGAAACATTTTTAAATATATTTTTTATTAAATTATTTAAGTTTTATATGACATTAAAAACATTATATTTTGAATTGGGGCATCAAAATTAACTTTCGATGAATATTTGGTATTTTTATGATGAAATTCATATTTTAATGAATATGGGAAAACACTTCATTTTAATTCAAATATCCAATTTTCTAAATTTATTTATATAGTTAGATTATATTTTTTTATAAATTTTAATGTCTAATTGTATTATGTTTTTATAATTTAATCTAATTTTGGTCATTTTAATAAATTTAACATTTTAATTGGGCATATACACATGTCAATCTTTTGATAGTTTTTACTTCCTAAACATCTGCTTTCCGGTTTGTACAACAGAATTAATTTTAAATAAATTAATTAAAATTGTGTGTTTTGATTTTTTAAAAATTTATTCCACATTTAGAATCAAAATTTCCAAATTATGTAAATATGCACCTTTTATTTTTATACATTATGAATAGTAACTTCAGTAATATTTTTTATTTACCAAGGTTAAAAGGTAAACTAGGTAAATAAAATAATAAAATAATATTATATATTTTCCCTAACATGTGTTATAATCATATTTTATGAGTTATGGGTGACCAAAACAATCTTTAGGCCGAACTTGTGGCATTTTGGAGTCACTTGGGTATGAAAATGACATGTTTTAATAATTAATTTAAAGTAAAGGGAAATATAACATAAACATGTATCTTTATACTAAAACAATATTAATATTGTGTAAAAAAATTGATATGCTTGACTATAAATAGTAGTTATAAATCTAATAATATTTCATACATCAGGGTAATTTATTTATAATTTTTAGACATTAAATAAATAAATTTATTTATGACATAATGATGATGCAGTGAATACCTTATTAATGAAAGATTCCAATAAATGATATTCTAAATATTAAAATAAAGGTAATTTTAATATTTTTATGCTATAAATGAATTTTAAAGATTGATATGACATGTTATATTTATGTTAATGTATTATTTTGAATCAATCAAGTTATTATATATTTAACAAAAACAATTACTAAATAGTGTCATAATTCACATAAATGATTGTTTAAGACAAATACTATTTTATTAAATGATATAACAGTCATAAAAATATATGATCTGAAAAAAGTAATTATATTATGTTAAAAAAGTCATTAATGATCCAATTTATGTTCTCTTGTCAATTTATAGTTACCATAATAACCATATATTTAAAAAATACAAGAAGACATTGTAAGAGTTAATTTAGTTAACGAAGGATTAAAGGCCAAATATAAGGTTAACATTGTGACCAAAACATGTCTAAAACATATTTATTGAGAGGAATTATACCCATATTGATCTTATCCTCTAAATATATCACATTGGATCTATTATTATTCAAAAATCAATTTATACTAAAATATTATTTCAAGGCTTTCCTAAATTGCTCCTCCCCCATCTTATAAAAGGCCAACACCTCTACCCACATACTCAAACCTCTATAGCCTCTTGGGTCACCCAAATTATGATCAAATAAGGTCAAAACATCCCACCCTTTCTTCTATAATCATTACCTTTTGCTTATGTAATTTTAAGATATCCTTTTGGCTCCTATTAAAAGGAGTTACCCAATTAAGAGGTAGTGTCTGCTTTAAAGATCCTTTCGTTTATTTTCCTTATTCACTCCCTATGTTCTTATTATTATATGATTATGTAGAAAAAACAGTATACTAAATATAATATTTTGCTTTTATGAGATGTAATCTAGCTACACTTACACACAACTCCAACTAATGGATATGAATATACAGTTTTAGTGTACGGAAAACTACAGCATCATAAAACGATGATTGTTCAATTTTCCCCTACCACCTCTCATGGTGGACATTATGTTGGAACTATATTTATATAAGATATATATTAATTTAATATTGTATCAATTCTTATTTATATTCTATTTACAAAATACCATTGTGCTTTCCATAAAGTGTAAATACGATAATTTCAATTGAGGAAGTGTAGACTATCTCCCCCTCAAAGTGATTTAACTGGTTCATGCCATACATGGAATGTATAAAGGATGGTGTTAATGAATTTATGTAACATATATAACATATATATTATAATATATTTATAATATATCTATGTATCATTTGGTTTTCATTAATTTAATATGACAAATAAATGAAAGCAGCATTCATGCGTACGTACGACCTACCGTCTCCATGAATGGTGAATTTCATTTCATATCTCCAAATATTATAGACTATTATAAATAATTTTATACTAGATATATATGATATTTAAATCATTAACAATATTTTTGAGATAATTTAATTTTGATGACATGGACAATTTACATGTAAATAAGTTCATTTTTAACCCAAGTACCCACAATCAACAAAACATCTGATATGAACAAAAATAGATATATAATTTTTATAACATGGAAATAGGTGATATAAAATAAATAATAAACATGAAAAATTTTCTTTAGTAATTATAAATTAACTTAATTTTATTATTTAGGAATATAATGAAAAAACTAGACATGTTGAACATAAGTTATGGGAAATCATAACCGAATCTCAATTAACTGAGTAATATATCCATGTCATTGGTTTTGTTTTTCAAAGAATATGTGTGAATGACCTAAGATTTTTTAACAATGAATATACACTTATAGAGAGTGAATTTTTATTTTCACACATAATAATTTCATTGATTAATCCTTAATGTAATGATGAATACATTGTAAATAACTCCATACCAATATCCTTTCATTGAGTAATATTTTAATAATATTAACCTCCTTATTTTATATGATGTATAATCAAAACATTTTACTTTTAATTTCATTCAATTGTTTCTAAAAGGAATCTTTTTCCTCATATAATTTTACTAAATGATAAAAAGGAATGTTTTTTATCGTATGTGGCGACAACGACCAATCCTCCACCGTGACCATTATTTGGTATTTTCCTTCCTCTACAAGGCATAATGTTTTTAAAACAAAAATTAAATACCATATTCATTTTTTAGGTATTTTGGCTTTGAAAATGTTATTGAGAATAGATTGATTATTTATATATAATGAAATGATGTCTTATGATTACATTGTGGAAATGTTATTTCTACATTATTCTTGATCATGAGTAATGATTATGTTATCATTCTTGGATATTTCTTATATATTCTAATTTCCTAGAAATTCCGTATAATTTTTTAATTATATAGAATTATTTCGAGAGTGCGAAATCTGACGACACAAGATTCAGAGGCCCAGAGTGCCCAGAATGATCCATCAAAGTCTGGTTATGTTTTAATTAGCACGTGTAATCAGTTTTCCTAAAAAAGTGGAATAACTCTTAAACAGTAACTTGGATCATAAATCAGAGGGCACTATTACGTTTAGGATGGCGGGTTTACCCTAGGTGAAAATTATGTTTAGTTGGTGCGGGCCTCCTGTGAGAAAACCCAAAAAATGGAATAATCGTAATTAAAATAATTAAATAAATTATTTTAGTTTTCAAATGCTTATAACTCGAAAACGGTAAATCAGATTGAAAATATGAGACCACTGCTGAACTCATGAAGGTATACTCTCTTTAGGCAGATTTTAACATTGGTCGACGCAGGCCACCAGTGAAAGTTAGTTTTTAGCTATAAATAAAATAATTAAGTGACAATTATTTTATTGTAAAACCCATAACATTTAAATGGTAACTCAGATTTAAAATCAGAGAGTACCATTGAGTTAGTTGGGGAGTGTTTCACTTAATTAGAGCCTAACCTCGACTGAAGTAGGTAGAGGGTGACTGTAATTAATTTTCCGAACATTTTTTCGGGTACGTTCAGTAAACGCGCAAGTGGCATTTTGTAACTTTTGAACCGGTTCTTGGAATTAAAATCTGAGGACACTATTGAACTCACAGCGTGGATATTCGCTTAAGGAGACCTTCACTTCGATTGCAGTAGGTCCGAAGAAAAATTTTATTTTTTGAACTTTTAATAGAATAAATAAAATAACTTTATTATTTTATTTTTATTCTATTCCTCCAACGAACAAGCAGTATGGTGGGACTGGTGATGTGTGAAGCCAACAAATAGCTCACCTTTCAATTTCAAGTAACCACACCATTGGGGAATTAAGAAGGATCCTAGGTAATGGGCCTCCATTAATCCCACAAACGTTGAACACCCTTCCCCTATCCTATTTATATGGATCTTGGGGAGAGGTGTCGGCACTTCTTCTCCAAGCAATGAAGTGTAGACGAAGTGCAGTGACACCAAACCGTTGGAGGACGGTGCCGGTACCAGCGGGAGGTGTCGTGGGACACTGGAACCCTGAATCCGAGATCGACGAACGAGTGACATTGTTGGAGGATAATTGCGGGGGATGAAGACCCCCGACCCACTTCCACAAATCTGAACTCACCGTCGTTATTGAGATAGGGTTTGATATTTTTAATACCCCCTTAATTGTTCTTCATGTTCTTTGTGATTCAAGAATTATTGTGCCGCTTTCTACCGCCCTAATGCGGAGGGTGTGGGCGAAACGAACATGGACCGACCTATCCGCAACCTTTATGGGTTTTGAAGCATTATTTGCGGTTGAGGAGGATGGAAACCGGTGCTGGTGATTGGCACTGGTGGGACTCAAGACCGGTGGCAGACACCACAGTTGGCCACAATGACAGCGGCGGAGCAACCGCACCACCGGAGAAGAGTCGCGGCCTGTCGACTGTGGTAGAGCAAGGGAGGCGACTGGCACTCCGGTTGGATGCAAAAAGGGAATGACGGCATGCATCTACGCAACCTGACATGCATGAGCCAGGGCCATGTGCCGCGACGATGAGTGGAGGGAGGTCGGCTCGATGCTGGTTGCCGGTGAAGGTGCGACGTGAGACCGCGCTGTGCGGAGGAGGGGGTTGTCCATCTGACCAGCCATGGTGGGCCGCCGCACCACAGGCCACCGCACCCTAGTGGGCCGCCGCACCGCGGGACAGGCCGCACTGGACCCAGTGGGCTGGGTCGACCCGAACCGGGTCGGGTTGGCCTGGACCCGGACCAACTTTGACCCTTTTCGTTATTTCAGCCATATTTTGAGCTACTTGTGTCCGTTTGATGAACCATCTATGGCGCCAGAAACCTTGGATCAAGAAAGTCCCCTTGGTTTACCCCGCTTGGGTTTTCGATAATGTTTGGGTACAACCGGGTTGGATCGAACACGAATCTATCTATCCCCTCGGGACTAAAAGGATAATAACATACAGACCGGACGTCCGATTGACGCACCGTCTATTGCGTTGAGACCCCTTTTTCATGTATTTACTTTGGGATACTTCTTCTTGGGAATTCGTGGAAGTTGGAGTATCGACATGTGTCTTGAGGAGCAAACCCTCCCGGAATCAAGCGAGCTCAGTGCGGGAACCCTGTAGTTGGTTGTAACATGAGAAAGGGATCCTATGTGGTTTTGTGCTTTGGGATCCTTTGTGGGTCTGTGTTTGAGAGTCTTAGTTGGATCCTCTCTTGGAATCCACGTGGGAATACTCTAGGATCCCACGTGGGTCTTCTGTACTATGATCCTATGTGGGTCTGAGGATATACTAGGATCCTATGTGTGTCTGATGATTTAGGATCCTACGTGGGTCTGATGATTTAAGATCCTACATGGGTCTTCATCTTAATAGAGTAATATGATTCAGTAGTTACATCTAGTCATCTTTACTACAGTACCCAAGTTATACCTAGTGTGAGTTGAGCCCTTTCGTTCATTGTGATATGTTTATGGTATTCTTCTGTGTGGCGTACCTGTGTGGTACCTTCCTTCGTGGTGATACATTTGTGGTATTTTTCTATGCGGCGTACCTTCGTGGTACTTACCTTCATGGTGATAACTTTTTGGTATTATTCTATGTGGGTTACCTTCATGGTAATTACCTTCGTGTTGATACCTTTGTGGTATTCTCCAGTGTGGCGTACCTGTGTGGTACTTACCTTCACGGTGATACTTTTGTGGTATTCTTCTATGTGGTGTACCTGTGTTGTACTTCCATTCGTGGTAATACCTTGGTGGTATTCTTCTATGTGTACAACCTGTGTGGTACTTTCCTTCGTGGTGATACCTTTGTGGTATTCTTCTATGTAGCGTACTTGTGTGGTACATTCCTTTGTGGTAACTCCTTGGTGGTATTCATATCTGTGGAGAACCTATGTTGTACTTTCCTTCGTGGTGATGCCTTTGTGGTATTCTTCTGTGTGGAATTACCTTTGTGGTAATTACCTTCGTGGTGTTTCCTTCATGGTATTCTTTCCTTCGTGGAACATTTGAGCTTTGAGCTAATGAGTTGGGCCTTGTGATTCCTCATGAATGAGATGGGTATACTTGATAACTTAGGTATATGTATTAGAATAAACCTAAGTAGGGTTGTAAGTTGTTTTCATGATTTTTGGTTTATCCTTTTTGGATTTTTTGAGATCTTTGAGGGTCTCAGGGTCCCTACTAAGAATCATTATACTCACCCCTCCATGGGATACACCTGCAACTTGTTGTGTTTGGTGCAGACAACAGAAATCACTGACTGAGGACGCGGGTACCAGGACTAGAGGTATCTTAGAGGTGGACCTTAGACGAGGTGTATGACAGAGACGACCATTCGAGAGCTATACGTACCCTTCAGGTAGTATCCTTGCTGGGTGTTCACATGAGCTGTTTTAGTTTACTTGTACTTTTCAGTTTCCTTGTACTTTCTAGTTGGGCTTGTATTTTGGCTTTTTTTCTTACTGTACACAAAATGATTCCTATACAATTTACTTGTGTTTGTCTCTTTATGTGTTCTTACTTGTGTGTTTTTATAGGCTATAAAGGCAATGCCTTCCCGGGTTCAAGGAATACGCCTTTCGATTCTAGTCTCCAGTCCCTGGACTATGGAAGGACGGCTTGAGGTAGTCATGGAATGAGCATGGAGGAATGAGTCGTGACAAATTGGTATCAAAGGAGTTTGGTTCTACCGAAAAACTAGGACTCTGATCTCTTCTATGAAGTAATAGTGTTAAGTGTAAGGAGTGTGGTTTTCAGTTTAGGGAGTCATGTGTTGGTGTGGCGGCTGACGTATCCATACACTAGGACACTGAGTTCTGATTTCCGACTCTGTACATGGAAGCACTGATTGCGTGTGTTTTTAAGAGTTTCCTATGATTTATTTGAGTCAGCTCATGAGATATAACTTAATGACTGTGACACACCTACTCCTTATCATGATGCCACCACACATATATCCATCTAGGATTCCCATGAGAGAGTACACGATTACGGCCCACCAAGTGACGAGGCTCTAGTGAAGGGCCCTCTTACTATGTAGGCACATTCAATTGGTGTACCGGCAGCACCACTACCCATTGGGCTGCAGTTACCACCAACCACACTAGCGGAAGGTGCACACTGACTGAATGTGTTGCACAAGTTTCAACAGCAGAGGCATCCGAGGTTTCGAGGTGAGATAGATTCCCACGTAGCTGAGGGCTGGATAGAGGTGGTTGCTAGAGTTTTTCGCCTAGTTGAGACACCAGCAGAGCAGATGGTGATCTTAGCTACTAGTCTTTTCATGTGAGTAACCATGAGGATGGTCTGTATAGTGATGAGGCTTCGGTACTAGGACCATTGCACGAGATGGTACCTCCGAATAGTGTGTTAGCTATATCACTGCATGTTGGTCAGTAGTTACAACCGAAGAAACCAATAGAGGACACATATATGCTTAGTGCCTTATGCGTGATTCAGCATCAAATACCCCTCAGGCTCCAAGGTGAGCCCGACTCACAGGCGGATGAGGACTGGCTTGAGGAGGTGGTTGAGAGTTCTCTAGAGCTTCTACCACTTTGGTAGGATGAAATTTCAGTTGCTAAGTATTCATAGAGACATTCCGATAATTCATGGTACACGACGAATATGATATTATCAATGCTTTGGGTCTTGGGCTTTTGATCATAGTGTGTTTAAGGATGTATGAGACAGTAATTTTCCTCTATGCATTCTTACTTATGTTAAGGTGATAAAGAGTAAATGTGTTGTTGAATATTCATTTGCTGAGCGGATATAGCCAGTGAATGTTAGTAGTGGGAAAACAGGAAACTGGTGCCCATCTTAGAGACTTGGGCATTTAAAAATGTTTTGAGAAGAAGAAGTGTTAGAGACAGAAGAATCTGTAGGGCTGCAGACATGGAATCAGAGCTAGGGGAGCAGCATGAGGTAGTTTACATTTCAGCATGTTATAACCACCCCCCATTATAGTCCTTTCCAGGCTCAGAGATCTAGGGGACATGGGAAGAGAGTAGCTGCATGTGGTCAAGGAGTGCGACCCAAGGGCTCTTGGAATGATTCAAGGTAGGTTCTGTGTCTACTACTAGCTGTCGTATCAATAGACATAGGTACCAATCATTACGTCCTTCCACGAATCTTTTACAAGACCTAGAGTTTCCGGTTAAAATGTTGACTTGAACCTCACGTCTGGTGTTACCTCTGGGAGGAGACTTGATAATAACACTTACGTCAATGGTGTGATCTAACCCTTGAGGTGAGAGT
This sequence comes from Viscum album, assembly GCA_963277665.1. NCBI lineage: Eukaryota > Viridiplantae > Streptophyta > Magnoliopsida > Santalales > Viscaceae > Viscum > Viscum album. Next base: position 1,511,683,870 of record OY728157.1, on the reverse strand, counting down.
TTTGGTTGGAACCTTTTGGTGGCAGCATTGAGGCCTTACGATATTAGTTTGGGTATGAATAAACATCCACAATTCATACCCAGATCGACTATTTTATGCAAAAAGGTTTTGTTTTATTTAAAATGTTGGGATGGGGTTTTCCTTTGTTGGTGAAAAAGGAAACCCAGGCAGCAGAAGAGAAACTCATGCATAGGAGGATTCAACTGATCACTCTTGAGTCGGCTAGCCTTACCCTCGTGGAAGTAGGAGTTTTGAGTTTTGAGTTCCCAATGGAGTGGCTAGAGTTCCTCCAAGACTATGACTTTGAGATAATCTATGCTCCTGGGAAAGGGAAAGTGGTAGAAGATGCACTCAACAGGAGTTTTGGCCTACAACTGCTGAGTGCGGTGACAAAACAGTTTTCTTCATTGTGGATATCCAACAGGGATCGAGATGGAGCAGCTTATCTTCAGTATCTGATAGTCACTTTCCCACTTCTTCAGTGAGTCAGGGTGGAACAACATGTATACACAAACTATGAGGCTTGACATGTTCAGATATCCTTAGGGAAGCCCCCTGATGGATTTTATGAAGGTGGGGAGCACGTCATCCTCTTCAGAGGACATACCATGGTACCAGTAGCGCTCCAATAGGAGGTGTTGAGGGAGTCCCATACATCCACTTTGACGGTACATCTTGGTGTGGTGAAGATGTATTAGGATCTCAGATGTCAGTACTGATGGCCCATGATGAAGGATGTAGTGGCAGAGTTTGTATCACGATATCTCACTTGTCAGCAAGTGAAGAATTCATAGAGTTGGAAGAAGTCTTATGCTGGAAAGATATGGAAACCCTTAGAGTTCTGGGAGGGGGACCACATATTCTTGTGATTATCTCCTCGATAGGGACAATAATGATTTGGTCGAGGTGACAAGTTATCACCAAGGTTTATTGGTCCTTTTCTGATACTTCGGAGGATAGGCGAGGTAACATACTACTTGGATCTTCCATGCAGTTAGAGAGGGTGCACAACATCTTACACATATCCTAGCTGAGGAGATACGTGCACGACCCACCCCACATCATTGGTCATAGTGAGCTGGAGTTCGATGATGGGGTGATGCTTATAGAGGTTCTAGTGGAGACTGAGGATCGACACTAGCGTGTCCTACATGGGTGGTGGATACCTCTGGAGTGCTTTTGCTGGAAGCATTGGAACCTCCACGAGAGAACATGGGAGGAGGAGGGTCATATTCATTATCAGTACCCTATTTTGGTTGTTCATCCTTTTTAGTGGATTTCAGGGATATAAAGACCTATGGTGGCGATAATGTAATGTCCCAGAAATTCCCTATAATATTTTTATTCACATGGAATTATTTCGAGACTAAGAAATATGATGGGTGGAAATTCCATGTCCCGGAGTGCCCAAAATGATCCGTTGAAGTTTGGTTATGTTTTAATCACCACGCGTAAGCATTTTTCATGAAAAAGTGGAATAAATATGAAATGGTGACTCATATTCAAAATTTGAGGGTACCATTACGTTCAGGATGGCGGTTTTACCATAAGAGCAACTTAAGTTTAGTCAGCGTGGGCCTCCTGTGAGAAAACCCCAAAATGGCATAATCTTAAATAAAATAATTAGATAAATTATTTTATTTTTCAAATGCATATAACTCAAAACCAGTATCTCAGATTGAAAATCTGAGACCACTATTGAACTCTTGAGGGTATACTCTATTTAGGAAGATACTTACAATGGTCGGCGCGGGCCACCAGTGAAAATTAGTTTTTGGTCGTAAATAAAATAATTAAGTGACAATTATTTTATTATAAAATCCATAAATTTTAAATAGTAGCTTGGATTGAAAATATGAGAGTATCGTTGGGTTTGTGGGGGAATTTTTCACCTAGGTATAGCCTAACCAAAACCGTCGTAGGTCGAGGGTGACTGTAAATAATTTTCCGAACATTTTTTTGTGTTCATTCAGTAAATGCGCAAGCAGCGTTTTGTAACTTTTCAACTAGTGCTCAGAATTGAAATCTGAGGACACTGTTGAACTCATAGCATTGATATTCACTTAAGAAGACCTTCACTTCAACTGTAGTAGGTCGGAAGAAAAATTTAGTTTTTTTAACTTTTAATAGTATAAATAAAATAACTTTATTATTTTATTTTTATTCTATTCCTCCAACGAACGAGTGGTAAGGTGGGACCAGCGATGTGTCAAGACAATAAATGAGTTGACCATTCAATTGTAAGTAAATGAACCATTGTGGAATTAGGAAGGTTCATAATTATTGGGCCTCCATTAATCCCACAAACATTGTAAACCCTTCACCTCTCCTATTTATATGGAGTTTGGGGAGAGGTGTCGCCACTTCCTCACCAAGAAATGAAGTGCTGAAAAAGTATAGTGACACCAAAACCTTAGAGGATGGAGCCGATACCAGTGGGAGGTGACGAGTGACACCGAAACCCTGAATCGGAGATCAATGAACGAGTGATGTCGTTGGAGGATAGTTGTGAGGGACGATGAACCCTGACCCACTTCCACAAATGCGCACTCACCATAATTTTTGAAGTAGGGTTTGTGGTTTTTAATACCCCCTTACCCGTTCTTGACATTTTTCATCATTGAAGAATTATTGAACCGATTTCTACAGCACTAATGTGGAGGGTGCGGGGAAAATAAAAATGGCCCGATGTTTCCGCAACCTTTGTGGTTTTTGACGCGTTCTTCGCGGTGGAGGAGGATGGAGACCAGTGCATATGATTGGCATTGTTGGGAATCGAGATCGGAGGTCGACACCAAGACCGATCATGAAGACAGAGGCAGTGCATCCAGGCCACCAGAGAAGAGCCGTGGCTCGTCGGCTGTGACAGAGCAAGGGCAGTGGCGCGCTTCCGTGCTACCCAGTATGTAGGAGCCATGACCTTGTGCCTCGGTAGTGAGACGTGGATGGTCGGATCACTACCGCCCGACGACGAAGGCACAAATTATGACCGCGCCATGTGGAGGAGGGGCAGGATTTTTTTCCAGCCACGGTGGGCCGCCACACCGTGGGTCGGGTCGGTCCGACCAGGTCAGACCGGACTCAGACCAACATCGACCCTTTTCATTCTTTTAGCCATATCTTGAGACAAGAGTGTCTATTTGATGAACCATATACAGTGCGAAAAACCTTGGATCGAGAAAATACTTTGGTATACCCGACATGCATTTTCAATAAAGCTGTCGTACGTCTGGGTTGGATCAAACACGAATCCAACTAGGCCCTTGGGACTAAAAGGCTAATAACTTACAGACCAGGTGTACAATTGACACACCATCTGTTATGTTGAGACCCCTTTTTGTGGCAGTCCTTTGAGATATTTCTTCATGGGACTTCATGGAAGTTTGAGTATCGACAAGTGGATTGAGGTGCGGACCCTCTCGGAATCAAGAGAGCTTAGTGAGGGAACCATGTAGTTAGCTGTAACATGAGAATGAGATCCTATGTGGGTCTGTGATTTGGGATCCTTTGTGGGTCTGTGTTTGAGAGTATCACTTGGATATACTCGAGGAATCCACTTGGGACTACTCTAGGATCCTACGTGGGTCTGGTGTACTAGGATCCTATGTCGGTCTGATGATGTACTAGGATCTTATGTGGGTCTAATGATTTAGGATCCTATGTGGGTCCGATGATTTAAGATCATACATGGGACTTCCTTTTAACATAGTATGATGATTCAGTAGTTACATCAAATCATCTATACTATCATACCCAAGTTATACCTGGTGTGCGCCGAGTCCTTTCCTTCATGGTGATACCTTTGTTTTTTTCTTCTATGTGGCATATCAATGTGGTAATTTCCATTATAGTGATTCCTTTGTGGTATTATTCTATGTGGAATACCTGTGTGGTACTTACCTTCGTGGTGATAACTTTGTTGTATTATTCTATGTGGAGTACCTATATGGTACTTACCTTCATGGTGATACCTTTGTGGTATTATTCTGTGTGGTGTACCTATGTAGTACTTACCTTCATGGTGATACCTTTGTGGTATTCTTCTATGTGGCGTACCTGTGGTGTACTTTCCTTCATGGTAATACCTTGGTGGTATTCTTCTATGTGGCGAACCTGTGTGGTACTTTCCTTCTTTGTGATACCTTTGTAGTATTCTTATGTGTGGCATACCTATGTGGTACTTTCCTTCATGGTAATACCTTGTTGGTATTCTTCTGTGTGGAAGACCTGTGTGGTACTATACTTCGTGTTGATACCTTCCTGGTATTATTCTGTGTTGCATTCCTTTTTGGTACTAACCTTCATGGTGTTAACTTCATGGTATTCATTCCTTGGTGGAAGATTTTAGCTTTGAGCTAATGAATTGGGCATTGTGTTTCCTCATGAATGAGATGGGTGTACATGATAACTTAGGTATATGTATGGGCATATACCTAAGTAGGGTTTTCAATTATGTTCATGATTTTTAGTTTATACTTTGTGAATTTTTTTAGACCTTTGAGGGTCTTGGGGTCCCTACTGAGTATCATTATACTGACCCCGACATGGGATACACCTACACTTGTTGTGTATGGTGTAGACGACGGACAACGCTGACTGAGGACGAGGGTGCTAGGACTAGAGGTAGCTTGGTGGTGGACCTTAGATTAGTCGTACCATAGAGATGACAGTTCGAGAGCTATACCTACCCTTCAGGTAGGAACCTTGGTGGGTGTTCACAAGAGCAATTTCAGTTTACTTGTACTTTTTCAGTTTCCTTGTACTTCCCAGTTGGGCTTGTATTCTAGCTTTTTTCCTTACTATACACACCATGTTTCCTATATAGTCTACTTGTGTTTGTATCATGCTGTGTGCTTGGTTTTGTGTGTTTATAGGTTATAAAGGAAATGCCTTCCTAGTTTCCGGGAATACAACTTTTTGTGATAGTCACCAAACCCTGACCTATGAATGGAGGGCTTGGGGTAGTAATGGCACGGGCCCCGGGAAACGGGTCATGACATATATAAAAGTGGTTCCCTGATAAAATGAGGGTGTGTGATCCTATGATAACTCTCTAATTTATTGGTTAACATTGAATAGGTAAAAAAATGTTTTCCCCTAAGATATTTAGGGAATAAACTATATTGGTTATTTTATACGTAACCATATAGGTTACTCCCTATATAGCTGTGAAAGCAAAAATGTAAGTAAGATATGGATTTATCTTGTTACCATTATGATTTTTGATTTTTGATTCTTCATTACTAAAATGTTTTTCAAGAAACTTATGATTTCATGAGGTATGTTTATGAGTTTATGTTTTTAATGGTTAAAAACATGATTATTTGAAAATGTTTTCAATGAGTTTAAAATATTCATAGGATAACATTTTATTTCATTATTTTATATCCATTACCGAGCTTGTTGTGATTATCCCAAGTTTTAGAAATATTTTCCACAGGGTATAAGGATGGATTAAAGGAGTAAAAAAATCAAGATGAATATTATGAATATTTTTTTCAAGAAAATAAATCATGTTTAATTTTTAAATGTTTCATTTTTAAAAAAATGGATAGTGGGTAGAAGTGAAAACTTTGTAATGTTTGAGTTCTGTTGTAATTGTTATAGCCTAATTCTCTAATACTCTAAGCCTGAAAAGATCCTCAATGTGAATTATTGACTTAACTCAAGATTATATAATGATTAATCTTGGGGCCTTAACTAATCCATGTAAAAACAATTGTATTTCATAAGAAATTTATCATGTTAACACTCATCGATGTAACAGGTTTCATAATCATCTTGTAGTAATATACCATCCAGATAAAGAATAAGAATGTAATCCTAGGTTTATATCCTCAGTAAATCTTATGTTACCTCAAATTATTTCATATTATATGAAAAATTATTATTAAAGATAAATCATATAGAAAATTTCTTGAGGAAGATAAATTTAATCTGAAAATATCGTTTAAATAAAATTTATAATATATATTTGAAATCCTTTTATTTGAAAATAACATTGAAAACATAATAATAAATATTTTAAATTCATACAAAACATTTATTGTGGAAAATATAATTTCAATTTCGAAAAAAAACCTTATAAAAAATAAAATTATTTTTAAATTATTTTCTTTGAACATAACCTTTAAAATTTATGAAAGAATATTTAAAAACCATTTAATTCAATTCTTTAGGAAACTATCCTTTCTACTTTAAAATAATAATTATAAAAAAATTAAAAAAAATTAAAAATTCTTTATCACTTAGAAATAATTCAGTTAAAATATCATATTTTTTCAAATATTACGGAACACATTTTCCATGAAAATAACTTTGAAAACATATATTGAAAACTCAAAATATTTATGCTATAATGATAGTGGGAAATATAGATCATGTTGTCCATGTTAAAAATAATGATTTTGTTCATATTTTTTTACAGCTGATTAATCATTTTTTCTAAAAGTAAAATGAAGAATCAATTTTTTTTTGTAAAAAGGAAAATAATTGGTAAAAATATAATTGATACATTATTTTTTTTCTAAAAATTAAAAACATGTTTGAATACATTTTCAAAAAACATGTTTTTTTATGAAAAATTGGTTTTGATCGAAAAGAATATTTTTCTATAAAAATATTAATTTTGAACACATGTATATTAAGTGAGAAAAATGAATGAAAACCCTATATAATAAATAAATAAAAATATGATAATGAATTTCATGAGTCTCTTTTGAGATTATTTAGAATATTTTATACTCAAAATAATAGTCACAAACAATCCAGACAAATGATGAGATTATAACAAAAAAATATTTACAACTATGGTAACATTGAAACATATTCCCCATAAAGTAATTTAATTATATAAAAATTAAAATTATATGAGAATAAATAAATAAATTATATTTATTGTAAAAACATTAATTATATACACCTATAAAAAGTAGATAGGTTTGTAACATAACATATGTATCAAAGAATGAATGTTACGAAAAAAATCCCATACAACATTAGTAATCATTTGAATTATTATTCCCAATAAAGAATAACATAAAATTAAAATTTAAATATCATTAAAATAATTTAATTATTGATATATCCTATAAATGTGTCAGTATATATAGTACAAATAATAAATGAGTAGGTTATTTTCATAATTCTCCCAGAAATAAAAGATAGACTTGAAATCCCTAACTGATTTGTTAACATCTAAACAGTAAAACCCATGAAAGAGATATCATAAAGAGGATATGTAAATCTACATAATATTATTGAAAATAAAAATAAAATAAATTCAGTGGGAGTATATAGTCCACATGAACTAAATCGGCGATGAATATGAAATGTATCTTAGAACAGTTAAAAGTGAGATGAAAATACCTTAACATAATTATCAAATTCAACTATTATAATTATAACCTCCTATATAATAAATTTATGTTTATTATACATATATTAAAAAAAAAATATATCATACCATATATGATTTACTTATGTTTTTATAATAATGTTTTGTTAACAATTACATGTTAATTTCATGTTTGAGGAAATAATCACTTTGTTTTTCATAGACATGATGACTGGTTATTTTTTTGTCCTACTACATTGGTAATGGTTCAATCATCTCCAGAATTATAATCATGAAATAATTATAATATTTATTCATAATTAATAATTTTATTACCACTCATGAATTATTGTTTTGATAAATGAAGTATGTTACGATCGTAGAGATGGTAGGTCATCTGTACCCATGAGTAACATTTCAATTATTCAATGGTCAATATGAAAATGGGGTAAGTAATATATTATATTTATATAATGATAATATTATATTAAGTAATATTTTTTTTTTAAATTTATACTTATACATTTAATACATGTGGTGTGGTGATGAAAATAGAGTCCCATCGCTTCGTGAAAGAATTAGTCTACATGTACACAAACGACATTACCATCTTTTAGTGAGTGAAAGATTAATAAATAAATAGATATATTATCTTCTAATAATGAAAAATATATCTAGAAAATAATTATAATCTAATTTATTTCTTATATTGTAATTTAATTTATCCTTATTATCTTATATGTAAAGCATTAGTGAAAATGAATCATAACAATTTACAAGGTGGTAGTCCACTATGCACACAAGCGATGACTTCATAACCTATTTGATAGAAGTAGAGATAATTGTGGGTAATTAACATAACATAAAATCATATTACTATATGAAAGATAACTATGTTATTATTTAATCAATTTATAATAATATTTGATTGTTGTGGAGTAATAAATAAAACAAAAATGCTTATTGATGAACGTTACGTCTTCTTTAGGGATCCTCCATAAATTTGCACCAATATCATTAAATGTAAGTATTTATGTATAAAATTATACTTATTGTATTTTATGATGGATTTATTATGTGATTTTTTAAGTTCAGATATGAACCACGATTGTTTTATGATGTGAAGTAGAGGACATGGGTGACTTTTTATAGGTGACGTAAGTGGCACACTTGTAATTTTTGAAATGAAAAGGTGTTCCCACATTTTTATACTTATAAAATTGTCCAAAATTCACCAAAATTTGATCCATATAAATTTTATTGTCTATATTTTTCATTAAACTATATTTTAGACAAGTTTATACATTATTTTAACCCTTATTTTCTAGTTTAACCCCACATAGACCAATTTTATCTTAACCACGATAATTTTTTTTTTCTGTTTTGAATATCAATTATTTTTTAAAATTAATTTTTTATTATTATATATTATAAATTATTCTTATCCCATATAAGTAATCCAATTTTCAAAATTCCAATCACATATGTGGTAAATTCTATTTCAAAATCAATGATGCGAAAGCGATAAGAAAGAAAGTTAACAAAGATAAAATGTTAAAAAGTTTTAAAATGTATTTATATCTAATTTTAAAATGATATTGATTAAAATGAATAAATTTATATTAATAGATATATTATATAAAAAATTATAAAATAAAATTAAATTAAAATATAATTAAAATTTGTAAATAATTTAAATTGAAAAGAATTATTCAAATAAAAGTCAATATATTTCAATATTATTCCAAAATATAATCATTTATAAAAATTATTAAAAATTATCACTAAGATAATATTTTCATGATTGCACAAAAACTTTACCTTATTTCCAAATTAATATTCTAAAATTGTTAAAAATTATTCTTAAAACAAGTATCAAAAAAGAGTAAAAACCGTTTTATAGATAAATACTTTTATTATGAATAAAATAGTATCTATTCAAATATTTTTTTTAAAAACACATAAGATGAATGTTATGAAGTTAATTTAACATATAATTATAAATTTCAATAAAATATTTTATCATTTTTTTAATTTATTTAGCTAATTTTTTTAATTAATTGATTTTTTCAGAAAAATATATCATGTATTTTTAAATAGTTTTTATTTTCATTTTTAATTAACTGGTAACATAAAAATTTATAGTATATAAATATATAAGAAATAAATAGTCATAATATTTTTACCTTATTCATACCCACTATTATTTCTTCTAGTAGAAAAATATCATTTTAAAGAATAATATAATAATAGTGTGACATGATTTTTTTAAATGCATCCTTTAATGTAACACATGGAGAATTATTTTTTTCGTATTATGTAAGCTAAACACATAGTTTCTTTTAATAAAAACTAAAATCAATGTTTTGTGTACTGTAACAAAATAAAAAATATTAAATTTATTTTTGAAAAAAAAATTATAAAATATCTAGGGGTTACATTCTATCCCCCTTAAAATGAATTGTCCAACTGAAATTCATAAATTTTGAATAAAAATAGAGTATAATTATACCTCATTGTATCCATAGATTCCCATGTAAATTCCTTAAGTTTGAGGTTTAACCATTAAACACTTACCTGGTATGTGGTATTGTTTTGTAAAACCTTCTCTATTTGATCTATAATATTAATCGGTAGGTCATTATAAAGAATATCAAGATCCAGAGGTACAACCTCTTCATAGTACATGTGAACAATTAGGAATGTAATTTCTCAAGAGAGATACATGGAACACATATCCTAACTAAGACAGATTCTATGGAATTTCCATTCGATTTGATACCATTCTCATATGATCAAGAATTTCAAAGGGAATGATATACCTATGGGTTAACTTTCCTTTTTTATAATTAGAATAATATCATCCTCTGGTTGTGATTTTATCAAAATATACTTCATCTCATACTATATGATATATTTTTTTTATGACCAAATAAAAAACATAATAGAAGATCCATAAAATAATTATAATTCATTGTATTCATCTTATGTTTAAAAAAAAGTTTACAGAGGTTATCCAATATAGGTAAATCTTAATATGGGGAGGTAATATGTTAATCTCCAAAACCTTATCCAAATTTGAACATAAACCATTCTATAAATGAGTAAGCTTATTACCAGTATAAAATATAAAATTTTTTTATATGGTCATTAAATTTCAAAAAATCAACATAACATTGATCTCCCATATATCATAATGTATCTCTTGATCATCACATACCAAACATGAAAATACCTTCATCATGTATTCTCTTAAAAGATAAGAATAACCTGAATTATTGTAAAATTCTATTCAAAATATACATGAATCATCATTACTTATATAAAACATAGATTATTAGATATATTCCATAAATAAAAAATTGTAATAAACTCCATCAATGATAGCATAAACCTCTTTGTCAACTAATAATTAATTAGTTATAATATAATAAATCTTATCCAAATTAACTTATCTATACAAATCATCTCTTCATCCAAACAACAAACAATTTTCTTCAACATCAAGAACATATTAAGGGTTATAATTTTTTAATCATGTGTTCTCTATAATGTATCACCTTGAAATTAATTAAATTTTGTAGTTCATCAGTGCCATTGTAACACCCCGAGCTTCCACGATATGCTTCTCTTTAAATAATGCAATAGCTTGTACTGTACGCATTTTCGAGTTCTAACACACCACGACTAATCAAAGTAGCTGTTATGAATATTAATACCCACTTTTTAAAATTATAGAAATTTTATATTTCAAAATGGACTTCATTTTTGTATTCATAATATCGAAATTATCCTAAGATGAATTTTTTGTAATTTTCTGAGAACTTCCATTTTTTTATGAATAATGAAAAATAATAAAAACAACTTTTTTAATCAAAATAATTATAATGATAAATTATACTATCGAGTGGTTTTAAAGTATAATTATAATATATTTTTACCATTTTATCCAATGGTATTCATTAGAATTAATTTCACTTTGAAATTGGACATAAACAATTGTCAATCTTTTGATATATATTGTTTCTTAAAAACAGGCTATTTGTTGTGACAGCGGGAATTAGTTATAAAATTAATTAATAAAACTTATATGTTTGAAATTTATTAAAATGGACATCATTTTTTAATTCAGAAAATCAATTATATCTTAGGGTGAAATTTTGGCATTGTTCTGAAAAACTTCAATTTTTGATGAATAGTGAAACCACTAAGTTGTAGTTAAAATACTGATTTTTCATTTAAATGAAACATTACCACTTCTGTGATTTGATTTTCAAAAATATGACATACATGGTTGTCATTAGGAAGTAAAATGTGGTTCAATGGGATTAAAATAATTTTTGGTGAATAGTAACTTTTAAGTTTAATTAATTGCGATTAAAGGTAATTAGTGAAATTTATGGTAAAAATGATATTATAAACATATGAAAATACTTTTACACTTGTAAAACCCCTATTGGATGAGTCATCACCGAAAAATAAAATCCATGGGTCAACTTGGGGACCCCATGGAGCCACTTTGGTAGGAAAATGACATTAAAGACGTTTTATTTAATGTTAAAATAAAAATGGCACAAACATGAGTTGTTTTACTAAGAAAATTTTTAAATGGGGTTATAAAAGTAATATTTTTGACTATAAATATTCTTTAGAAATATAAAAAGATTTCCTACATCATAATAATTTTTTTTTATTTTTAGACATTAAATAAATTAAATTATTTATGACACCATGACGATGCAGCGATTACCTCATTTATTAATGATTTAAATAAAATAAAAAGATAATATAAAATCTAAGACTTAAACTTGTCAAAAACCTATTGGATGATTATATTTAGAACCATTATCACCTTATCCTATAAATATATAAGTTTGGTACCTTTAAAATCCGAAACTCATTATATAATAAAGTAACATTTCATGACTTTCCAAAAGTGCCCCTCCTCTCCTCTTATAAAAGGCTCCCACCACTACCACCTTAATCACACCATCAAAGCCATTTGGCTCGGCCAACCTCTACCCAAATACTCTCTAAACATCCCTATCTTACTCCTAGAAGCCTCACATTGGGCATAATTCTTCCCAAGGAATCCTTTGACTCAAATCAAAAAAGAGTTACCCGATTTTAAGGTAATGTCTCCTCTTATGTTATTTTGTTTTATTTTGCTTATCCACCCCCTTAAACACTATTTATTCCTTTATTTTGTAACAAAAACAGTATATTAAATATATACTAGGATGTTTTTATAATAAGGATTCGAGCTACACTTACACATACCTACATCTAATGGTTAAGGAACATACTGATTCTGTGGATGGGAAATTTTTGCCTCACGAAACGATGATTGTTAAACACTCATATAACACCTTCAAAGGTGGAAATTAAGATGTCACTATATTTATATATGATATATAATATGTTTATGTTTTCCTTAAGCTTATTTATTTTTCATTTATGGAATACCGTTATCTTTTCCATTATGGGTAAACACGATATTTTCATTTTAGGAAGTGCGGACTATCGCCCCCTCAATGTGATTTGAATCATTAATGCCATCTGTGGGATGTATAAAGGATTGAGTAAATGTTATTATACATTATATTATACTGGAATTATATTATACCTTTATATAATTAGAACTTCATTCCATTAAATATGAAATAGAAATGAAATTAGCGTTCATGTGTACGTACGGCTTACCGTCTCCATGAACGGTGCATTTCATTTCTTACCTCAAAATGTTATGTAATATTATAAATGAATATATATACTGGATATATATGATGTATATGATATCTACATCATGAATATAATTATGGACATAATGGATATTTTACCACATGAACAAAGTGTAATTATAAGAAGTTTATTTTTGACTCAAGTACCTAAGGTCGACAAAACGACCGTTATTAACTTAAATAATTACATAATGTTCATAACATGGTAATAAGTGATATAAAAGGAATAAAGAACTTGAAAAAGGTTCTTAAGAAGGTATAGATTAACTCTAGTTTATTATTCAAAAGGTTATAGAGCGGTCGAGTCATGTCGGACATGAGGTAAGGGAATGTTTTTAACCCAATTTCCATTCTTTGGGTTAATCTCCAACTTTCAAATTATGTCATGATATTATTTTGTCCTATCTTGTATTTGTACTTTCTTTATGTGTACTTATAGTAAATACACATAATAGATCTATTTTATTTTAAAAATAATCTTTGTAAGGACTTCGTCTCAATCTCCTTTCATTGAGGCATATTTGGTTTTATACAGAACATTCATTTATATGGCGTATAAACCCCCTTTGACTTTTACTTTTATTCAAAAGGAATATTTTTATATGAAGCGTTTTTACTAAATGACAAAAGGAATGTTTTTTCTTACGTATGTGGCTACAACAACTTCTCTGCCGCCGTGACTATTATTTGAGTTTCGGCTTCCTCTATAAGCCATAACTTTTTTTAAAGAAAAATAAATACCATGTTTTACTTTTCTTTTATTTTGGTATTGAAAATTGTCTTGATAAATTTTTTATTATATAAATGTGTTGTATTGATATCTTGTGATTGAAGTGTGGAAATCATATATTTCCTTTATGCATGTTTTATGAGATACAATTATGTTATGGTTTATGATATGTTTAAATCTGTGCATACGAGGAATGCATTGGACTTAATAAGTGACGGGTGGATCCTCCTATAGATCATTGATGCATCGGTAGGTCTCATTAGACAAACTAGTGTCTTGGCACGAGACCTTGAAAAAATCTTATTTGTAGTCTTGTCATGAGGCCTTGGCTACGTGGTTATTATAGTCTCGCATTATGCATTCCATCATTATGAAAGTGGTTATTGATATTGCCTATGATTATTCGACTAGTAGAATATCCATGTGAGTAAGTAAATGGAATTATTTTATTTTATTTTTTCCATATTATTCTGAAGTTCAAGTTTAAAAAGGATTTTTTTAGTAATAAATTACCTTAAATGTTAATGTTTATTTATGAAAGCTTTTGCAATATTTTTATCCTTACTGAGCATCTGAGCTAACCCCTTTCAATGTTTTAATATTTTCCAGGATGTGAAGAAGTATATTATGAATGACCTACAGGGATAGTCAGAAGAGGATATGAGTGTGGACTATGGAGACTTTGTTATTTTAGTTTTTCACTTTATGATTTAATGTAACATTTATGAATGTATCTGGTGTTTCCAAGGCTACTAAACTAATCGGTCTTTCGAGACTTGATCTTTTGTGATCATGCCAATGTTACGCAATAATTCACCAAATTTGGGTAACTGTGGTCGGGGCGTAACTGTTGGTATCAGAGGAATTTAGTACTAACCTTGGAAGCAAGATTTAGATAAACTCTGATTAGAGCACATAGCCGTAAGATTGACATTGAGGATTAGTATAGAAGAACTTCCTAGAATTTTGGTATTATAGATATTTTTTGAGTTTTCTGATCAATACATCCCAGTCTGGATACGAGGAGGTAGTAGAGGATCTGGCACAGATGTACCTAGGGGTAAAACACAAAAACACCGCTTTGAGCTAGACTCGATCGGGAACCGGTGCACGATAACGGGCCTTGCTGCACTCTTGGTTACGATACTCCTGGGGGATATACTTAGGATAATTTTCATTTTCATTACAAACCATTATGAAGGGTTTATGAGTATATACTTCCTCAAAAAAACATTTCTTTTTATGATTATGGATTATATCCAAAAATAGTTCAATTTATGTTAAGTGTTTTACAAGTATGTAATTATGTATTTTAATTCATAAACTAATCTCTTTTATGACATTGTTTAGAAATGGAGCCTAGTGGGAGGAATGTAAACTATATCAATGCACACACTCCATGTAGGGATTTCCCTCCTGATCAAGATAATTATTGTGGAGGTGGAGATACAACTAGTGCTTGTCAACTTATTACCATACTGGGACAACTCACTCAGGTTATGAATAATAACCTTACTCATATGGAGCACCCAGATCCGTAACGTGGATGATCAATGTTAGACCGCTTCATGGGGAAAAAACCACCAAAATTTAATGGGGGTACAAATCCACTAATAGCTGAGCAATGGATAAACTCCTTAGAGAAAATATTCCACACCTTGGGGAGTAGTGAAAGGGAGAAGGTTGTCATGGAAGTTTACCACCTCACTGGAGATGCTGATCATTGGTGGTCATTGATTCAAAACACAAAGGAAGATGATGAAGTATCAAATATGGAATGGAGGGAGTTTAAAGAGCTTTTACTATAAAAATACTATCCTCGTGACCATCAAGCAGATATGGAAAGACAATTTCTGAGTCAAAGACAAAAACAGGATTAGAATGTCACAATGTATGAGGCCAACATTACATGGTTTGCGAGGTATGTTGCAGATTATATACGTAACCCAAGAAGTAAGATTGATCATTTCTTGGATGGGTTAAAACCATTTCTCCGTCGAGCATTAGTCTCAAAAAACTTCTCGTCGTACGAAGATATTTTCTCATGTTTTATCAAGACAAAAAAGGAATTCTCTAAGTCTTATGACTTTAATGCAAAGCATGAAAAGAAGATATCTTATGATCAATCTGGAAATGGAAATAAGGGGAAGAAGGGAAAAGTTGAATATCAGTCGTACAGTAAATGTGGGAAGAAAGACCTCGGTAATTGCTTGAAGGGAATGAGAGTCTGTTACAAGTGTGGTGAAAAAGGCCAGCAAGATCATGATTGTAAGGGAATGAAAGTTACTATCAATGTGGAATGCTATAATTGAAGAGAGATGGGACATTAAGAAAATGAATGTCCTAAGCGGTAGGGGAACTTACCTAAGAAGAGGCCAAGGGGTCATGGCCAATCTTATGTTATCACTACTGCTGAGGTTGAAGCTCCGAAAGATGTGGTGGCAAGTAATTTAATGGTTTCCTCAAGTTTTGTAAATGCATTATTTGATTCTGGATCATCGCATTGTTTCATATCTTCCCAGTTTTCTAAGAAAATTAGATATTTCCAATTTGATTTAACAAGATAATTGTCAGTCAAAACTCTTAAGGGAAGTGTTATTGCAACAATGTTTTGTGAATCAATCCCCATTAGAGCACATAACTGTTCTTTATCCGCTAATCTCATTGCCATACCTATGATTGATTTTGATATAATCCTCGTTATGGACAGTCATTTGGACTATGATTCAAAGATTTATTGTAAGAAGAAGGAGGTTACGATTTTTCATGATGATAAGTAACACCTTATTTTTAGAGCAGAATCGTCACCACCTAATTCTTATTTAGATCCACCCCCAATAGCTCAACTAAATTCAATTATTGGGGTGGAAGAAAATGAAATGAATAAGGGTGAGGAATGTAATGTTCAAATAGAGGATGTACCTATTGTGAAAGAATATATAGATGTGTTTCCGGAAGATTTACTTGGACATCCTCCCGAATGAGAAGTTGAGTTTTCCATTGATTTAATTCCTTGATCAAGGCCTATATCGAAGACCCCTTAAAGAATGACCACCGTGGAATTAGTTGAACTAAAGAAACAACTATAGGAATTGAGTAATAAGGTATTTATTCGCCCTAGTGTTTCTCCATCGGGAGCCCCTGTCCTTTTTGTTAAGAAGAAAGATGGATCTATGAGGTTGTGGGTTGACTACAGGGAGATCAATGCTATAACAATAAGGAACAAGAATCCCCTACCTTGCATTGATGATTTATTTGACCAATTGCATGGATCTTAATACTTTTCAAAGATTGACCTTCGATCTGGATACCATCTGTTGCCTGTGAAGAAGGAAGACATTCCGAAGACGGCATTTCGAACAAGATACAGGCATTAAGAGTTTACATTAATGCCTTTCGGATTGACTAATGCACCCTTTGTATTCATGGATATAATGAATAGAGTTTTCAAGGAATATCTTGATGATTTTGTGGTGGTATTTATTGATGATATCTTGGTATACTCCAAAATCTATGAAGATCATGAAAATCACTTGCGCATTATCTTGAAAACTGTTAGAAGGAATGAATTATATGGGAAGTTTAGAAAGTGTGAATTCTAGATTCAAGAGATTTATTTTCTTGGCCATATTGTCTATAAGGATGGAATTTCCGTTGATCCTTCTAAGACCAAGGAAATCCAAGAATGTCCAGAACCGATGAATATAACTAAGGTACGCAACTTTATTGGTTTGGCAGGTTATTATAGATGTATTGTCCAGAATTTTGCCTGATTGGCTAACCCATTAACGAAGCTCACACGTAAAGGGGTTAAATTTTTCTAGACAAAAGAGTGTGAAGAATGTTTTGAAGAACTAAAGAGACACTATGGGAAAAATGGGTATTTGCGACGGGAATAAATCCCGTCACAAATAGTCCCGTTAAAAACTTATTTGCGACGGGGAAGCCTATCCCGTCGCAAATAGTTTTCCCGGGCTTTGGCGCCAAATCCGGGGAAAACTATTTGCCACGGGGAAGCCTTTCCCCGTCGCAAATAACCGGCGGCGATAAAAGGTATTTGCGACGGGAAAGTATTCCCGTCGCAAATAGTGTGTTATTTGCGACGGGACCCGTCACAAATAACTATTTACAGGTTGACCGTAATAAATGTGGGCGAAGGTATTTGCGACGGTGCCCGTCGCAAATAATACTATTTGCGACGGGAATCCCGTCGCAAATGGACCCGTCGCTAATAATCTAACCTATAAATACCCCCATCCGTTTTTTTCAAATCATTCTCATTCTCCACCTTCTTCTGCTCTAAAATTTCTATTTCTAAATTTGAGTTTTTGTTCAGTTTAATTTTTTTCTTCGGAGCTGTTATTAATGTTTTGAAGAACGATCAGAGCTCATCAATTTTCAAGGTATTTATGTTCATTTTAATTTAATATTTATTTTTAATTTTGTATTAATTTCAATTATTTTTGATTAGTTGTAATTTAATTATGTTTATATTGTTTTCTTACGTAATAAATTTAAATTATTAGTATTGTTCATAGTTAATGGTAATTAGGAATAATTTGTAATAATTTTTAATAATTAAGAATAAATATTAATAATTAGTAATAATTACCAATAATTAGTAATAATTAGTAATAATTAGTAATAATTAGTAATAATTAACAATAATTAGTAATAATTAGGAATAATTAGTAATAATTAGTAATAATTAACAATAAATAGTAATAATTAGTAATAATTAACAATAAATAGTAATAATTACCTATAATTTGGAATAATTACCAATAATTAACAATAATTAGTAATAATTACTAATAATTACTAATAATTAGTAATAATTACCAATAATTAGTAATAATTACCAATAATTACCAATAATTGCCAATAAATACCAATAATTAGGAATAATTAGTAATAATTAGGAATAATTAGTAATAATTAGTAATAATTAGGAATAATTAGTAATAATTAGGAATAATTAGTAATAATTAGGAATAATTAAGAATAATTACCAATAATTAGTAATAATTACCAATAATTAGCAATAATTACCAATAATTAGCAATAATTACCAATAATTAGCAATAATTAGCAATAATTAGCAATAATTAGCAATAATTAGGAATAATTACCAATAATTAGGAATAATTACCTATAATTTGGAATAATTACCTATAATTTGGAATAATTACCTATAATTTGGAATAATTACCAATAATTAACAATAATTACCAATAATTTGTAATAATTTGTAATAATTTGGAATAATTACCAATAATTTGTAATAATTACCAATAATTTGTAATAATTAGGAATAATTAGTAATAATTAGTAATAATTAGGAATAATTAGTAATAATTAGGAATAACTACCAATAATTACCAATAATTTGTAATAATTAGTTATAATTACCAATAATTACCAATAATTTCCAATAATTACCAATAATTGCCAATAATTAGTAATAATTGCCAATAATTGCAAATAATTATGAATAATTGCAAATAATTAGGAATAATTAGTAATAATTAGGAATAATTAGGAATAATTAGTAATAATTAGTAATAATTAGTAATAATTAGGAATAATAAGGAATAATTGCCAATAATTAGTAATAATTGCCAATAATTGCAAATAATTAGGAATAATTGCAAATAATTAGGAATAATTAGTAATAATTAGGAATAATTAGGAATAATTAGTAATAATTAGTAATAATTAGTAATAATTAGGAATAATTAGGAATAATTATGAATAATTACCAATAATTACCAATAATTTGTAATAATTGGTAATAATTACCAATAATTGCAAATAAATGCAAATAATTAGGAATAATTAGTAATAATTAGTAATAATTAGGAATAATTAGGAATAATTAGTAATAATTAGGAATAATTAGTAATAATTAGGAATAATTAGTAATAATTAGGAATAATTAGTAATAATTAGGAATAATTAGTAATAATTAGGAATAATTAGGAATAATTAGGAATAATTAGGAATAATTAGGAATAATTACCAATAATTGCCAATAATTACCAATAATTGCAAATAATTAGGAATAATTAGTAATAATTAGTAATAATTAGTAATAATTAGGAATAATTAGGAATAATTAGTAATAATTAGGAATAATTGGGAATAATTGGGAATAATTAGTAATAATTGGGAATAATTGGGAATAATTAGGAATAATTAGGAATAATTAGTAATAATTAGTAATATTTAGTAATAATTAGTAATAATTACTAATAATTAGTAATAATTACCAATAATTTGTAATAATTAGTAATAATGACCAATAATTGCCAATAATTACCAATAATTGCAAATAATTAGGAATAATTAGGAATAATTAGGAATAATTAGTAATAATTAGGAATACTCAGGAATACTCAGGAATACTCACGAATACTCACGAATACTCACGAATACTCAGGAATACTCAGGAATACTCACGAATACTCACGAATACTCAGGAATACTCAGGAATACTCATGGAATCATCGATATTAAATGTAAAAGTGTTCTCGCAGTAAATGAACCATTCTTATTGGCTCAACAAGCATATCAAGTTTATTATGCAATGTACTGTGCAACATCAAGAGACTTGACTGATTGGTGGAGTGTAATAAAAATCAAAATTCGAGACAATCAGTTTAGTCAAAGTGAATGTGCTTTCACTGATGTGCAAAGAATTGAAGTTTTTCAAGAGAGTACTCAAAATCAATCATTTTTACAAAGAGATATGAGTATCGATGACGACACCCCACATTTAAGAGTCGGTGATGACGATGATGTTAATGATGTCACACATGAATTTGAAATGGTAAGAGATGAAGCAACTGCAACTCGAATGGATATCGATGATGTTGAGGAGGAATATGAAGATGACATTGACATATATGAAGATGATGATGAAGATGAACACTTATAGAATTCCATGGTATTTATATACAATCATAATATGTATATATGTATATATAATAGTAATTATCAATTATTTGCTAATATTAACATTTTCTGTTTCAGATGGACGAGGCCACATTTCGTGAGTTGGCGGAGGCTGACCTGTCTTTCGATGCGGATGAGTTGCTGGCAGAAGACCCTCAGCCTGCAGGCGCTCCAGGGAGTACGCGGAGGGGGCGCGGTCTTGCACGATTGATGATTCCTGACCCCGTCCCCGAGCGACGTCCACGTCTTGGGTTTGATCCGCGCACCCGGAGGTGTGATAACCGGTGTAATAACCTGTGAATTTGACTAAGATTTCATTAATCTATTCACATAATAAATGTTTATTATTTTTTCAGTTTTTCGCATATAGCAGTCGGACAGGGCAGCGCTATTTTGCGCAACTATTTCTCTCAGCCGTGGACCACATGGGAGCAGATTCCCATTGATGTGCAGCAGGCCATGTTCGGCCATTGGTTGGTACGTACGTAAATAAATAATTTTTATTTTGAAAATTATTTCATTTCTAACTTGATATTTTGATTTATTTGTAGTGTTTATGGTATCCGATCGAGGATACCATGCGTGACGCCATCCACGAGGCATGGGAGGTGGCCATGCGTGATCACCTTCGTCAGTTTTTGCACAATTTAAGAAAAGCTGCGATGAAGAAAGCAGGAGTGTCAGATTTTGATGAGTCATGTAGAGCACACCGACCAGAGTACATTTCATCCCATGTATGGGATGGATTATGTGCGCACTGGTTGAGTGGTGCCTTTCAGAGGAGATCATTGGTGGGGAGGCAGAATCGGGGGAGGCAGGAGGTGACTCATCGAGCTGGGAGTCGTTCTTTCAGTACTCATAGACAGCATCTGGTACGTACATTATTTATAAATATTTTATATAACTATAAATATTAACAGTTTATTTTTTATTCTTATAGGCTGTCGAGCACCCTGATATTACAGAGTACGACGTATATCGGAGGATGTATAGTGATCCTGCTACTGGGGAGCTCAGAGGTGATCGTCAGCATCACATCGTGGTCAGTATTATTTGTTTTCAAGTTTAAGAATTAACTGCATATAATATATTCACAATTTTAATTTTAAATTGCAACTATAGGAGTCATATGAGGCTGCAGCGGCACAGGCCCGGCCTGAGAGTCAGGCCGAGTCATCAAATCAGACCACTGCCCGTCAGTTTGATGAGGCGGCATGGATGCAGGCCACCCAGTATGCCTTCGAGAAGGGCCGGGTAGTTGGTATCGGCTCTCGACTGACTCCCGGAGATTATTATGACAGTGCTGCGATGTCGGCGTCCAGCTCGAGAGGAGCTCGTGCATCTTCTTCTACACAGTATGAGGAGCAGTTGCGATCTCAGACTGCACAGATAGAGAGTCTCCGAAAGGAGCAGGAGCAGATGCGTCAGCAGCATGAGGAGGAGCGTCGACGCCAGCAGCAGCTGTACGAGGAGCAGACGAGTCGGTGGCAGCAGCAGCATCAGGAGCAGATGGAGTACATGCGCCGACTCACTCATGCTTTAGGGATGGAGTTTCCTCCACCACCATCTGCAGATCCCCCACCTCCCCCCCTCCCCCCCTCTTACAGATTAGAGTCTGTATTTCTGTTATAAAATTTGTGAAATCAAAATATTTTTTTTTCTATTCGTAGTTCCTGTCTCATTATAAAATATTAATAATATTATATTTTTAAATAACAATATTAATATGAATAATAATAATATTTATATTTTATAATATTAAATTTTATATATATATTAAAATTTTAAAATATTATAATTTAATTATTTTTTTGTAATACTTGAATTATTTTAATATTTGAATGTAAAATAATTCTATTATTTTTATATTAATTAAAATAACTTATTGATATTTTTTTATTTATGAATTATAATTATAATATTATTATATTAATTAAATTATTTATTAATATTCTATTATTTTTATTTTTGAATTATAATTCTACTATTATTATAGTAATTAAAATAATTTATTATTTTCATTTGTAAATTATAATTCTATTATTATATTAATTAAAATAATTTATTAATAATTTATTTTTTTTATTTTTTTATAGTATTTGCGACGGGATACTATGCCCGTCACAAATACTAGTATTATTAATAGTTTTTTTATTTTTTTTAAAAGAGTATTTGCGACGGGTTCCGGTTCCCATCGCAAATACTAGTATTATTAATTTTTTTTATTTTTTTAAAAAAGAGTTTTTGCGACGGTTCTGTCGCAAAAACTATTTGCGACGGGTCCCGTCGCAACAGGTATTTGCGACGGGCCCGTCGCAAAAACTGTTTAAAAAGTTTTTTACAAAAATACGGAATACTATTTGTGACGGGGAGAATGCTCGTCGCAACAAAAGGCTTTAGCGACGGTCTCGTCGCAAATAAGTTTAGTTGCGACGGCGTTTTCAGCAACGGGATATTTGCGACGGGATCCCGTCGCAAATAGCCCGTCGCAAATACCTGTTTTTCTAGTAGTGATAATATTATTCAATGCTCCTATATTGACTCTACCATCAGGGAATGATGGGTTCGTTATTTATAGTGATGCATCAATGAAAGGTATTGGTTGTGTCCTTAGGCAGAATGATAGTGTTATTGCCTATGCATCACGACAGATAAAAATTCATTAGCAGAACTATCCTACTCATGATCTCGAGCTAGCTGCTGTAATATTTTCCTTGATGATATGGAGGCATTATCTCTATGGTGAAAAATGTGAGATATATACCGATCACAAGTGTTTGAAATATATTTTCTCACAAATGAACTCAACATGAGGCAAAGGCGATGGCTTGAACTACTCAAGGATTATTATTGCATGATACAATACAACCCAGGGAAGGCAAATAAGGTTGCAGATGCTTTGAGTAGAAAATATCATGGATTTTTGAACATGATGAGAGTGGAAAGGGATCCTATTTTCATGGATCTAGTAAAGATGGATATGGGAATCACCATGGAGGGTGAAACATCAAAAAAAATTAAAATGGTTTCCAAACCATCTTTACTAGAAAGGATAAAGTGTTCTCAGGCCAATGATGAATAGTTGAAAAAGAAGATTAAAGCTGTGAATGATGGGCGATTGAGTGACTTTGTGTATGGAGATGGAATTTTGAAATTTGGTAGGAGACTTTGTGTTCCCGATATACCTGATTTAACGAGGGAATTGTTGGATGATTCTCATAGTTCCAATTTCTCTATACACCCTGGGAGCAAAAAAATCTATAGAGATTTAAAGGGACATTTTTGGTGGGACAACATGAAGAGGGAGACTGCTGATTTTGTGTCAAGATGTATGGTTTGTCAAGAAGTGAAAGCTGGAAGGAAAATTCCTGGTAGAGTATTGCAACCTCTTCCCATACCTGAGTGGAAATGGAATAATATTACGATGGATTTTTTCATGGGACTACGAAAGACTCCTAGAAGAAATGACACAATATGAGTCATTGTTGATCGTCTCACGAAGTCAACACATTTTCTTGCTATAAGGGAAGATCTAACACTTGAACGTCTATAAAAACTACATATTAATGAAGTTGTGAGACTTCATGGAGTACCCCTGTCGATTGTCTCAGATAGTGATCCCCATTTTACATCATGATTCTAGGAAAGTCTTCAGAAGGCCTTGGATACTGAACTTCGTTTGAGCACTGCTTACCACCCCCAAGCAGATGGAAAATCAGAAAGAACTATTAAAACCTTAGAAGACATGTTGAGATCATACTCACTTGACATTCAAGGAATGTGGGATCAATATTTACCTCTAGTAGAATTTTCCTATAAAAACAACATCCATTCAAGTATTCAGATGTCACCATATGAAGCGTTATATGGAAAGAGATATCGCACACCAACCTGTTGGGATGCCGTTGGTGAAAGAAAACTTGTAGGCCCATAACTGGTGGAGGAAATGATGGAAAAGGTGAAAGTAATCCAAAACCACATCAAAGAAGCTCAAAGTAGGCAGAAAAGCTATGCCGACAACCGAAGGAAGGATTTGGAATTTCAGGTAGGAGATCATGTTTTCTTGAAGGTATCTCTTTGGAAGGGAGTTATACGTTTCGGTTAGAAGGGTAAATTGAGTCCCAGGTACATCGGACCCTTCAAAATTCTATAACGAATTGGGGCTATAGCTTACCGTTTGGTAATGCCCCCAAGTCTCTCCAAAGTTCATGATATATTCCACATATCAGTGTTGAGAAAATTCATGCCTGACATAATGCATGTACTCACCTATGAGAAATTATTACTGGAACCCGATCTATCTTATTGCGAAGAGCCCGTCAGGAATTCTTGATACAAGAGAACAAGTGCTGAGAAACCAGACGACTCGTTTGGTAAAATTTCTATAGAGAAACCATATGATGGAGGAGGCAAAGTGGGAACCCAAGGAACTTATGTTGTAGAATCACCCGAACAATTTTATATAGTGATATTATATGAAATTTCGAGGATGAAATTATTTGAAGGAGGGGAGAATGTAACACCTCAACCTTCCATGATACACTTCTCTTTCAATAATGCAATAGCTTGCATTGTACGCAAGTTTGAGTTCTAACACACCTCGACAAATCAATGTACCCATTATGAATAGTAATAACAACTTTTTAAAATTATATAAATTTAATATTTCAAAATGGACTTCATTTCTGTATTCATAATATCGAAATTATCCTAAGATTAATTTTTTGTAATTTTCTGAGAACTTCCATTTTTTTATGAATAGTGAAAAATACGTAAATTTTTTTTAATCAAAATAATTTATAGTGATAAATTATACTATTGAGTGGTTTTAAAGTATAATTAGAATATATTTTTACCATTTTATCCAATGGTATTCATTAGAATTAATTTCACTTTGAAATTGGACATAAACAATTGTCAATATTTTGATATATATTGTTTCTTAAAAACACGCTATTTGTTGTGACATCGGGAATTAGTTATAAAATTAATTAATGAAACTTATATTTTTGGAATTTTTTAAAATAGACATAATTTTTGAATTTGGAATATCAATTATAGCTTAGGGTGTAATTTTGGCATTGTTCTGAAAAACATGAATTTTTTATGAATATTGAAACCACTAAGTGGTAGTTAAAAAACTGATTTTTCTTTTAAATGAAACATTACCACATCTGTGATTTGATTTTCAAAAATCTGACATACATGGTTGTCATTAGGAAGTAAAATGTTGTTCAATGGGATTACAATAATTTTTTGTGAATAGTAAATTTGAAGTTTAATTAATCGCGATTAAAGGTAAATAGTGAAATTTAAGGTAAAAATGACATTATAAAAATATAAAAATACCTTTACACTTTTCCTAACACTATTGGATGATTCATGGACGACCAAGAAAATCCATGGGTCAACTTGGGGACCCCATGGAGCCACTTTGGTAGTAAAATGACATTAAAAACGTTTTATTTAATGTTAAAATAAAAATGTCACAAACATGAGTTGTTTTACTAAAACATTTTTTAAATGGGGTTATACAAGACATATTTTTGACTATAAATACTCATTAAAAATATAAAAAGATTTAATACATCATGATAATTGTTTTATAATTTTTATACATTAAATAAATTAAATTATTTATGACACTATGATGATGCAGCGATTACCTCTTTAATTAACGATTTAAATAAAATAAAAAGATAATGTAAAATCTAAGACTTAAACTTGTAAAAAACCTATTGTATGAGTATATTTCGAACCCTTATCACCATATACTCGAAATATATATTTTTGGGACCTTTATAATCAGAAACTCATTATATAATAAATTAACATTTGATGAATTTCCAAGAGTGCCCCTCCTCTCCTCTTATAAAAGGCTCCCACCACTACCACCTTACTCACACCTTCAAAGCATTTTGGCTCAGACATAATCTTCCCAAATACTCTCTAAAATTCCATATATTACTCCTATAAACCTCACTTTGGGCAGAATTCTTCCCAAGGAAACCTTTGACTCAAATCAAAAAAGAGTTACCCGATTTTAAGGTAAGGTCTCCTCTTATGTTATTTTGTTTTATTTTGCTTCTCCAACCCCTTAAACTCTTTTTATTTATTTATTTTGAAACAAACACAGTATATTAAATATACTAGGATGTTTTTATAAGATTTATTGGAGCTAAAATTACACACACCTACATCTAATGGCTAAAGAACATACTGTTTCTGTGGATGGAAAATTTCTGCCTCACGAAACGATGATTGTTCAACACTCATATAACACATTCAAAGGTGGCCATTAAGATGTCACTATTATTATATATGATATATATTATGTTTATGTTTTCCTTAATATTTTGTATTTTTAATTTGTGGAACACCTTTATGGTTTCCATTATGGGTAAACATGATATTTTCATTTTTGGAAGTGCGGACTAGCACCCCCTCAAAGTGATTTGAATCGTTAATGCCATATGTGGGATGTATAAAGGATGGAGTAAATGGTATTATACATTATATTATAGAGGAATTATATTATACCTTTATATAATTATAACTCTGTTCCATTAAATACGAAATATAAATGAAAGTAGCGTTAATGCGTTCGTACGGCTTACCGTCTCCATGAACGGTGCATTTCATTTCATACATCTAAATGTTATGTAATATTATAAATGAATGCATATAATGGATATATATGATGTATATGATATCTACAACATGAATAAAATTATGGATATAATGGATATTTTACCACATTAACAAAGTGTAATTATAAAAAGTATATTTTTAACTCATGTACCTAAGGTCGACAAAATGACTGTTATTAACTTAAATAATTACATAATGTTCATAACATTGTAATAAGTGATATAAAAGGAATAATGAACATGAAAAAGGAACTTAAGAAGGTATAGATTAACTCTAGTTTATTATTCAGGAGTTTAAATAGCGGTCGAGTCAAGTCGGACATGAGGTAAGGGAATTTCTTAACCCAATTTCCATTCTTTGGGTTAATCGCCTACTTTCAAATTATGTCATGATATTATTTTTTCCTATCATGTATTTGTACATTATTTATGTGTACTTATATTAAATACACTTAATAGTTCTATTTTATTTTTAAAATGATATTTGTAAGGAATTCGTCTCAATCTCCTTTCATTGAGGAATATTTGGTTTTATACACAACGTTCATTTATACAGTGTATAAACCACCTTTGACTTTTACTTTTATTCAAAAGAACTCTTTTTATACAAAGAGTTTTTACTAAATGACAAAAGGAATGTTTTTTCTTACGTATGCGGAGACAAAAACTTCTCCGCCACCATGACTATTATTTGAGTTTCGACTTCCTCTATAAGCCATAATTTTTTTTAAAGAAAAATAAATACCAGGTTTTACTTTTCATTTATTTCAATATTGAAAATGGTTTTGATAAAGTTTTTATTATATCAATGTGTTGTATTGATATCTTGTGATTGAAATGTGGAAATACTATGTTTCCTTTATACATGTTTTATCTGATACAATTATGTTATGGTTTATGATATGTTTAAACCTGTTCATATGAGAAATGCATTGGACTTAAAAAGTGACTTGTGGAGCCCGCTATAGCTCCTCGATGCATTGGTAGGTCTCATGAGACAAACTAGTGTCTTGGCACGAGGCCGTGAAAGAAATATTATTTGTAGTATTGGCACGAGGCCTTGGCTACGTTGTTATGATAGTCTGTCATTATGCATTCCATCATTATGAAAGTGGTTATTGATATTGCCTGTGATTATTCGACTAGTAGAATATCCATGTGAGTAAGTAAATGGCATTATTTAATTTTATTTTTTCCATATTATGCTGAAGTTCAAGTTTAAAAAGGCTTTTGTTTTAGTTATACATTGCCTTAAATGTTAATGTTTATTTATGAAAGCTTCCGCAATATTGTTATCCTTATTGAGCATCTGAGCTCACCCATTTCAATGTTTTAATATTTTCCAGGATGTGAAGAAGTATTTTATGAATGACCTACAAGGATAGTCATAAGAGGATATGAGTGTGGACTATGGAGACTTTGTTATTATAGTTTTTCACTTTATAATGTAATGTAACATTTATGAATGTATCTTGTGTTTCCCAGGCTACTAAACTAATCGTTCTTTCGAGACTTGATCTTTTGTGATCATCCCAATGTTACGCAATAATGCACCGACTCTGGGTAACTGGGGTTGGGGCGGTACAACCATTCAAAATATGACTTGAAATATCCAATTAAAACATTAAAAAACAACATTATATATATTATGTTTCATATAAAATGATTTTTTAATTCCAATAAATAAAAACATAAATTAATCTGCCTCATCCTTTAACCATTATCTAGCTTTAATTATCTTATTCCTTAATACCTCCTTCCATTAATATTTAAATCTTACTATCTTAACTAAATAAAAACCATAAAATGCACAACCTTGTTGAATATTCATATTATATATCACATTAGGACCAAATTTTTTAAAAATACCATACCTTCCACATTTAAAACATTCAATAGTCGATGATGCCTTGCATAGACCATTATTATCATCCATTGTGTTAACTAAAATATTGATTTTTTGTGATTACATGCTTTGTGTCCTTCCTTTACACTCCCAAAACATCATTTCTTACCTCTGAACTATTCCATTGAGGGATTAATTACAAATTATTGAAATATAAGATTCCAAATATTCATTCAACTATATTCTTCAACATACATATTTTAATAAAAGTTCATCTTCCTATAATTTAACACATTAAAAATATCTGAAATGTTCACATTGTTAGTGATATATCAAGATAAAAAATTATGAAAAATCAAAACATCTTTCCCCCAAATCACCTTCCAGTTCTCTTGGTCATAGTAACCAAAATTTCTTTTATATTTAGTGTTAACATGACTACTCATTATAGAAATTTACTAAAACTGAGAAACATAGCATTAGAAACACTAATAATAGTTGAAAATTGCATAATAAATATAAGAAACTTATAAAATGTGTAAATGAATACACAATTTTTAAATATAAAACACCTTAGGTATATCTTTGGTCATATATTATTATCATCTTTTTAAATACTTCATGATGGTCCGTAAAGAGTTTTTCAATTTCCATAGAATATCTTATGGGAGTGTCAATCCTGCTATATTGTAAGGCCATTTTTTAGAAACCAGGTAACAATCACGTGTAGATAAATGCACTATTTTTTAGTAATTACCCCTACGTACCTCTATTCTAGTGATACATCCACTTTATGTATCCAGAATGGGATTTAAATTCATTTCAACCACTCCCTCTATACTTTACTAAAATTCTATTATAGTTTTCAATGATTTTAATAAACCTTATAATTATCCTTAGAGATATCCCTAAACATATCCTTAGAAATATTCTTCTAGAACTCACTAATGTATTCTAATCATGGTTTCCAAAGTTTAACTAAATAAATAATCTGATACCAACTATTGTGTCCCCAGATTCTCATAAATTGATATTAAATCATTTTTTATAAATATTCAATACATTAAACAAACACAGAAATGATGTACATAATAGGTTATTCTATTTTGAAAATTGGACCCACAAAAACTGGTACATAGGTACACTAAATTATCTCCTACTATTATATCCATATCTAGAACATTTATTGGACATATAATACATAATACATGTAATCATGACATTGGGAAAAGTTTATTAAGAGATAGTGAGATCAGATACACAATAAGGGTAAACAAGGGAGATATATAAACATAGAATTCACATAAGGGTATGGGAACATGAGAATAAAATTTGGAAACAAAATTATTCATATCAAAAATCATAATCATGATTCAAAATATTACAATTAGTAGCCTATAAGACATAAATCATAAGTTAATCAATGAACATGAGCCAAGAGAGAATAATATATTAATAATACATATATTTTTTTTCATACACATAATAATACAAAATAATTTCCATAGTAGTTAAATCATAATTCCAAGACTATTGTAGTGGAATGGGATTACACTAGAAACCATCAAAGTAGTCAATTTTTAATTCAACGAGAATTGTAGTGGAAAAATTATGTTACCTAAATAGGTTTACATCACATTCCAGAATATTCTATCTCACGATATATACACCTTCACCCAATGTAGTATCGGGTGATATAGGTCTCACCAATTTCACAATTAAAACAATATTTTTGCATTCTGCAAATCATAATACATTCATCATATCATAACCCATTAATTGAAATTGTTTCTCTAAATATTTAATCATATCATAACATGTAGAAAAGTGAAAGGATTTATAATCCAATTATTATTACATCATTGATTAACCCATGGAAAAGGAAATGTGTTTCATAAGAACTTTATCGTGGTATAACCCCTGGCAGAGAAAAATGTTTCTAAAACATCTGATAATCAAAATCAATTCATAAAAATAATATTATTATAATCATATGTTTACATAATGAGTAAATTATAAGTTACATCTAAGGATTTCATATAATATTGAATATGATTATGAAAGCTAAATCACTCAGAACATTTCACATGGAAAATAAATTTCCTTGTAAAACCAATTTTCAAAAATAACAATTCATTATTTTTTTGGAAATAATTTTTATTAAAAATAACCTTGAAAACATATAAATTAATATTAAAAATTCATTTAATAAATTTCAAGAGTAAAATATACTTTCAATTTTGAAATAAAAATTTTTAAAAGAAAAACATTTTGAAAATGATTTTTTTTAAAAAATAATGTTCTAAATTTATAATCTAATATTAAAAAATCATATCAAACAACTCTTTATAAAATATTCTTTCTTTTAAAAAATATATTAAAATAGAAAAAACATTCAATATATTATTCATTTTGAAATAATTTATTTATAATAAAAAAATTACCAAATATTAATGAAACATTTAACATTTAAAACTTCTATAGGAAGCATGAAATTACTGAGTGTTCATGATAATGGTAAAAATGGTTCATGTCGTTCTTGTTAGAAATAATATTTAGTTTATCATTTTTGGTAAAAATTGAATCGAAATTATTTTCTAAAACCACATTAATATTAATTAAAAAAAATTCAGCAAAAGTTAAATCATTTTTTAACATTTATTTAATAAATCAATTATAAAAATGTTAATTTTTTGATATTTGTTTTAGAAAAAATAGTTTTTAGTTAAAAGGGATTTTCGATCAAAAATAATTTTTTTTATTAAAAGCATTATTTTTGAACTCTTGAGTACATAAATAGAATAAAATTAAAGGATAACATGTATTTTCGTGAAATAAATAGAGGATAGTTAACGTAATTTGTTCACTAATATATGGATTTTATGCTTTATCTTGAAAAACATAATCATAAATAATCATGAAAAATGATTAAATTGGATATTGAACCATTACAATTTTGGTAATTTGAAAACATAATCCCCATGAGGTAATATCAAAAAATTAAAATTATGATATCATGTTTATTAATAATATCAAGATATTATCTCCCAAATGGGGTTTTATATACACCTTTTAAAAGAATAAAAGTTCATGACATAACATATGTCTCAACAATGAAATATTTTGACTTAAATTACTTAGCACTTTAGTAGACTTTTTAATCTTTATTAAAAATATAGAATGATAAAAAATTAAACCTTAAATACCATTAATGTAATTGTATTCAAGATATAACATTTATGTTTTTTGTATATTTACAACAGATAATAAATTAATCATATATTTTTATATGTCTCTATAAATAAAATAGAGACTCAGAATCCATTCTTGTTTTGTTAACTTTTGATTATAAACTATCTAATAGATAGATCCTAAAATGGATT
This sequence comes from Viscum album, assembly GCA_963277665.1. Taxonomy (NCBI): domain Eukaryota; kingdom Viridiplantae; phylum Streptophyta; class Magnoliopsida; order Santalales; family Viscaceae; genus Viscum; species Viscum album. The sequence continues at coordinate 1,511,651,227 of OY728157.1, read as the reverse complement.
TTTAAATCCCTATAAATTTATGTATAAAAAAATAATTCATGTTTAGTATATAAAACATATAAATAAAATAGGTGCTAATTATAAAATTTTCACCCCTATGTAAAAAGTTTGACAAAGATCCCATACTTTAAGTCTTGACAACATTTATAAACATAAAAATACTATTAAAAAAAATATTTTTTTATAAATATATTAAAAAAACCAGAAATATATATATCATTTTATATGTGACTTAATTATATCCTTTTATTACGTATGTATAAAAATTTCATTCTACAGTCACGTTTCATGCATGAACAGCTTTCTTTTTCAAATATGTTTTGATTCATTATTTTCCACCACATTAATTTGATTATAGATTACTAATATATATATTAATTAAAATTACATAATTTTCATATGAATAAATAAATTATAATTTTAATACAAAAAAGGAAAGTTGTTTTTTTGAAATTAAATACATAATGATCATAGAGATGATAAGTCGTACATAGGCATAAGTAAGGATTCCATTTCTCAACAATCATTATGGAAAAGTGGTATGTAATATTTTATCGTTAAAAAATGTTCTTAATATCATAAATAAAAATATTATTTTCTTAATTATTCATATAAATATAATCCATGTTACTTTTTAATGAAAATAGAGTCACCTTTCTTTGTAATGGTGGTTTGACACACATACACGAACAATGTTTTTATCTTTTAGAGAGGGAAAATGTTAAAAAGAAAATGAAATATTTTATTTTCATAATAATAAATATTTCATAAAATATCATAATTATTTCTTTTGTATAATATTATTTTATTATATTTATCCTTTTTTCCTTCCATGTAAAAAGTCAGTGAAAACGAATCACATCACATCATGAGATGGTAGTCCGCCATACAGTTATGAGATGATTTCATAAAAAACAGTTCTAATATAGAGATAGGTTTAGTTAATTCAATTAATATGAAAAATATAAATATATGGAATATTATTAGGTTATTATATCATAATTTTATAATAAAAATTGAAGGAGGCTAAGGACGAAATATAGCTAAAACTCCCCTGGACAAACATTACCACTTTTTAGGTATCCTCCATTGGTTTGCACCAAAATACTAATTAGGATATATTTTTTTCCAAGAAGGGCATCATTGATTTGATGAGATAAGTTAATATGAGATTTTGGATTCCTATAAATGAAACAATAAGGTTTTATGGTGTGAATAAGATATGAGTGATGTGGCCTTTTATAAGTTAGATGAGTAGAATAATTGTAAAATTTCAACATAAAAATGTTCTCCCAATTTTTTCACATGGAAAAAGTGTTGAAACTCACGGAAATGGAAACATAGGACATTATAATGTCTAAAAATTGTATAAAATATTTTTTGCAAGCTTATAGTTCATTTTGATCAGTATATATTTTATCAACTAGAGGTAAATCCACTTGGGACTTAACCACAGTAAATAATTGTTAATTTTAATAATATTCATTATTGAACAAATTAAATTTGACATGGTTACATAATATGAATTATTTTTATTCCAAATATGGAATCATTTTTTTTTTAATTCCATTCAGATATTTTTAAAAAAATTAATTTAAAATTAATCCCACTCATGCAATGAGAAAGCAGGTTTTCAATGAAAAATGTTGAAAAGTTTACAAAGTTTCTATATCCAATTTCTATATGAAATTGATTAAATTTACCAAAATTTTATTATTATATAAATAATTGAAATATTTTTTATTTAAAAAAATTTAATATAATATTTAACTATATAAATAGTTTAATTGAAAGGCAGTTTTTTATTAATATTTAATATTTTTCACTATTAATAAAAAAATTATTTTTCTGAAAATATTCACACAAATTAACTCTAAGATAATTTTTACATGATGGTTTAAAAAATAATATTTATTTTTCAACAAAAATTATCTAAAATTTTCCAATATTAGTTTTAAAATAAGTGGGCATAAAAGAGGAAAAACGTTTTTTTGAGTAAAACACAGTTTTGAATATAACATTTGATATATTCTTATCTATTTTAAAAAAAAGTATTAGATTAATATGAAATGGTTTACTAAATTTATAATATTTAAATTTTATTAAAATAATTCATAATTTTTATTTATTAATTTATTGATATAAAATGAATTTTTTTCAATAAATAATGTTTTCAGAAAATGATTTCCTTAATTTTAGAATTGTTTTTACTTTCATTACCAATTAATTCCTGAAAAATTAATTCATTATATATACATTTTTTAAAAAATATACATTCAAAATTTAGATAATTTTATTCTTCCATCCATTATAAAAAATAAGAGATGAATATTATTATAAATAATAATATTTTAACTGTATTTCACAATTTATTTAATCATAGAGTTGTTTGTAATACATGATAAGGTAAATGTTGCGTATAAAAAAAGATAAAATAAGTGTTTCATGTAACACAAGAAAAAATTCATGTTTCATGTAATAAATAAATAAAAAAAATTAAAATAATATTTAAAAATATTGTGAGGTGTTACAAAACTTGGACCGGACTCACCCATTGGGTGTCTAAGAGGGGTAATATTATTCCAAAACCTATATGACTTTATTGCAAATTTTTTACTGCTTCTATGATGGTCATGTTTTGTCTTCATTGGTAATGTATTAGTGGTATAAAATAATCTTCTTGTAATAAACTATAGATTTTTGTTATTAGGATAATTCCTAGGATATATCCTAAGGTTCAAAAAATTTCCAAAACATTATGTTTCATAATTTTTATTAATTACTATTATTAGATATGATCGAAATTATTTGAGATTATTACATGATGTTTCTAATTTTCCTTTAAAAAAGGAATATTTTATGTTTTATGTTAGTAGCTTGTGTTTTTAACTAGGGGTATTTTCAATATATTATTTCATCTATAGGAGTTCTCCTTGTTGAAAATCTGAATGTGTATTGTAGAAAATATATTAGAAGATAAATGTAACTCATCAAAAAATGATTCATCAATTTCTCTAAATTTTTTGACACCCAAAACTATCTCTAGATTAAAATTATTTCTATAAATAGATTTACCTAGTCGGAATGGTGGTTTCATATATTTATAGAATAAAATAAATTTTAAAAAATCTAAATTTATTCTCTAGAAGAAAAGGGTAATTAAAAATTTTTATTGTAAAAAACAATTCTTTTTATATGGGTGTTTGGTTCTGGAAAGGTTGTTGAAATCCATTATTCCATAAGAAAAAATCATGGATAATATTCCTTAATTGAAATTTATTATTTTTCTATAAGTTCTAAGGATTGGAAATCCAAAAATAATAAGATATAGGTCTTTGAATTTTTTTCTTATTTGTTGAGTGTGTATAAGTTAGTAGGGAAAAGGAAACATTTTACTCATATGAAGTTATCTTCAAAAAAATCTTATGGGTAGAAAATGGGTCTATTAGTGAGTTCCATAATCACATAGTTTGGTTTATGTTATACCATATAAAAATTAGAGTAAATGAAATACGTAATTATATTAATTGAGGCTCCTAAAGGATAATGTTCATTAGAAAAAGCATGTGATCTTATAGTGGACATGATAGAAAATATTCTGAGGTCTTACAAAATATTGGGTATTTTTGGGATAACAAGGTAAGAAATGTTATTATGTAATATTTCATCTACATTAACTCATAATATCATTCTCTATTTACACATTAATTTAATGAATTTTACATACATTTGGATATATAATATGACCTACAAGAGATCGATGTTGATCTCCACATTTTTGAATAATTATGAAATATATTGTTTTAGTATTTAATAATTATTTTTCTTGGGTATTTTCATCCTTTTTGGGTATGGGGGTTGGGGTTTATGTAGATATTCTATATTTCCATTACCCTATTCTTTCTCACATGCGGTGTCTTTTCAGATTTCAACTCCATTTTTTTTTTGCTCGAGGATTCAAAAAGTTTATGTTGTTGTTCACCTCCCACATTGTTCTCTATGGGTGATTCATTATTTCCTTCCAACTTCTTTCCACTTCATAATGTATTATAAAAAATGTTTCCTTTAGTATTAGAAATTATATGAGAAAAACTATTAACAGAACCATGATTTACTATATTATAGATGGTATTCATGAGTTTCACAATGGTCATTTTATTTAATTTTATTCTTATATATGAGTGATGAAAGTGGTCTGTTGACTATTTTTAGATTCAATTACATATCTAAATATTTTTTAAATAATCTTATGCTTAACATTATTTCTAACTAATTGCTGGTTGAAAACATTATTTATGGAATATAATGTGTTGAAAATGTTGTTGAGAATTCTGTTGGAATTGATTCCTTTGAGTCTACCTATTCCGAGGAAAAATTTTATAGGTAATGAAAACTCTAAATATTTTTTTAACACTTTTTTTATTCTTTGACTTCCTTTAGAACACAGAATAATCATTTTTAATCACATGAAATTTAGGTCATTCATCAGTAATATTCTCCTGAGAATAGAACAACTAGGAGACTTGAGGGGGGGGGGTGGTGGGTGTTGACTCATACAACTTGCTCACATTTAGATTTATCATAAGTTTTTTTAGTTATTCGAATAAAATTTCTATTAACAAATGATTTAGAAGTTTTTATATCGTTCACACCTCTATTTGCAGTTCTTATTCAAGAATTTTGGGAATTTTGAGAGATTCTCTCTATAATATTTATAACCTCGACATGAAACATATTAATCAACAATCCAAAATATGCATCATGTATTTTCCAATAATTTTTTGTAAATACTTAGTAAAATATTACCAAGAAGTTATATTCTTCATAAGGATAGTGTGTGGAATAGTTGTTCAGTTTCTTGAAACAAATCTTAAATTCAAAGGGAGTTTCTTCGCTTGATTTATTTATTTTTTAAATCTCATATCATAGTTAAGTACTCTATAAAGCAGGGAATAATTTATAGATAGAGGGAAAATATATCTCTTCCCATTAAGTGAATTATTCTCCTTTCATGTTAGAGAGCCACTCCTGTAATGCCCATTCAAGAGAGAAGGTTAATTCTTACACATAATATAAGCCTTAGTTTCTCCTATGGTTTTAAATTTATTTCATATCTATTTGCATGATTCAGAATAATATTAGGATCATCAAATGATAATCCCTGAAAATTTATAATAATTTAAATCTTCCAATTTTTGATTTCATAGTCCTGTTCATTCAATTTTATTTATTTGTTATTAATGTTGTTGTTCTCTATATACATTTTCCTGAAATTACTATTCACTTGAGAAAGATTATATTCCTCATTTTCCCTACCCAATGTAACACTATTAGAGGAATAAAAATAGGAAGGAGAGTTAAGAAATGGAATGATTACAAACGTACTTTCCTATTGTTTTATTTTTTTTAATATTTTTTTTTAGGGAGCATAGTCCTATGAACTATAGTGTTAAAACCAATGTGCATAGAATAATTTATTTTGGTCATTTAAAATGATTTGAAACAAAATTAATGAAAAAAACAATCTATTATATAAGAGATGATATTTTTAGGAGTTTCATATCATGGATTGGTAAATAAAATAATTTTTGAGCCCTGATTAAAATGTATTAGTAGTAGAACTCCGGTTTTTCAAAAGAGAGGATAGTGTAATAGGAGTGTTTTTAATTTTTTTGGCGGGTTTAGTTCATGATATAGATTTTGTTATTGATCTATATCATTTTTTAATTAAATTTTTATGATGTGGGATAACCATGAATATCCCCTAAACTTCCCAGTAAAATCACTAATCCATTTTTATTTCTTTCTTATTTTCTCACTAATCAAGTGAGATGTCCCCTAATATCCTTCTCCTAGAAGGATTAGTTTAAATGAGGGATTCAGTTACCACTTCAACATCACATCTTAGATATTCCATTAATATTAGATCTACTACTAAACATAATTTAACACACTTCTCATGATCTTTAGAAATGAAGAGGACCTAAGTGGCCACTACATCTGAACCAGTGAAGAGAATAAGATTAATCCAAAAATCAACAAATATGAAATCACAGAGTTCAAGATTAGTTATATTCGATGTAATGATTAATATATTGGTAAAACCACTGAAATTATGAAAAAATTTAATTGAGTTATAGAAAATAATCTTGGATCATCCACGAATATCTTTTTCTGACATCTCAAATGTATTATAATTAGATAATTTGAATGAAAGATCCCTAAAAAATTAAAAAGTCAAGATTTATTATTCTATCTCTTTAAGAGAGATCCCACTTCTCCTTATCTATTTTTATTCTTGTGTCTTCCATTTAATTATTTGGATCATAAAATCAAAAACATTTTTATGAAAACTCCTCAAATGATGTGAATTTCACATTTAATTACCTAGTTCATTCGTCAATATCAATGGGTGAAGTAATTATGAGAATAGTTGATCTCATTAAATTTTATCAAACGATTCCTCTAAATTCCTTACTTTTTTACAAGCATTATCTTAGCCACAGATCGCTACCACTTGGATATGGATCCCTAAGGACTCTATTATTTCCTAAACTGAGCACTATAATGTATTGGGAGTAAATAAGTCCATGATAAATGAGAATCCAACTTTGGAAATGAATTTTCATGATTTTTGAATTTTGGGGAACCATGAGTTTATTTAATATTGGTTCTGGACATGGTGAGTATTCATATACATCGAATTTAGATATGTAGCGATTTTGGTAGTATAATATTTCTAGGTACATTAAACCATCGGATATGAAAAAAATGATCATATTTTTCCTTCTTCAATAAATCCAAATATAAATATTTAATAGTTATTTATTCAAGATCAAATTTCAATGAGGCTCATTCAAATAGATGCATGAAAACATATAGGTTATCATGTTTATTTTCCTCATTCTATATATTTTTGAAGAATCAAAAAACAAAAAAAACTAATTCTTGGGGGTGGATCATCACCTAATTTTTTTTAATATCCTCACTAGATCAAAATAAACAACCAAAAATTAATACTTCATATGGAGTTTAAACTGGAGACTAAAGCATAAAATTTTCCCATCTTAACAAAATCACATGTAACATAGGATTTATTTACGGGTTTGAATGAGTCTATATGGTTATTCAATTTTTATATTCATGATAGGGATTTTCTCCTTCAAGGGTGGTCTTTAAGGATAATCATCGATGAATATTCAACATGGAGAGAATCTGTTAAGATTAAAATTTTATGGATCTTCCATACATGGAACAACTCAATGTATTCTTATTTCTTGGATCATTGGAGATTATCCATGTAGTTGTGTATCATATTGAAATACCTCAACAGAAACTAATGGTTCACATGAATTAGTGCGATGATATGTTTTGAGTCATTATCCAATAACATTAGATGAAATAATGGATCTTCATTGTGTATATTAGTCTCCAATTTAGTGGATGATACATATTATCCAAATCCATTTTGAAGGAGTGTGGTAGGGTTGAGAAATCATGTATTCTCTTATCAATTAGGTACCCTTTTAGAAGTATCTTGTGATCGCATGGGTGGAGAGAATAATGTGTTTCACCTCATTTAGTAGCTTTAAGGGTTATGTGATTCAAATTTCTCTTCATGGTCCACGAACATCATCAATGGTGGTGAAGCTTGATCAGTGTGTTTAATCACCAATGTAGATATGGCCATGAATTTCACTGGCAGAAGGTGGTGATATCCTTCACAATGACATAGAATCAAAAATATTCTTCTATATTGTATGCGTGAAAGTTATACTTCAGGGATAGTGGATATTCATTAGAGGTGATGTGATCTTGGAGGATTTAATAGTGTCACACTCAGATAGATCTCCGATTTTGTATGTGAAGATCATGGGATTTGGTAGTGCATAAGAGTGGATTCCATAGCAATGTATCTTACATTAATCCCTTCAATATCAGTAGATCCATATCAATTTTTACCATCTCATGCATATATATGATAAGACAACATTGATGATTAGTTGTAAATGAACCATTCATATATGTTGGGTTTTAGGATTGCATGGTTGATTGAGATGATAAACCTTGAGAAGTGTTCAGTATCTTGTTTAGTGTGTGTGAGTAGAAACAACACACCTTTTCCATTTAGAGTTGTCTTGTGACAGTTGATTCCCATTGCAAGGAATGGTCTGTTCACTTTTACTATATGGATGTTCCATCCATTTTTAATTTTTTTGGGTTTTGACAATCTATTTTTTTATAAAAGACAATAAAATCATCTGTCAAATCATATTCACCACTCCATAGGTGAAGTCGATCCATTATTTTTTCATTTATTTGTGGATTGATTAGAAAAAACATCTTTTGGTCTATTTGTGAAAATCTATGATCGGTGGACTTTCTTGGATATCCATATCACGGATCAACCATATCAAGGTCCTACAGCTAAATGATTGAACTTGGGTAGTGGATTTCTCATGTGTCAATTGCACAATTGAAATTGATTATTATTTTTGGATGGATGATTCACTAGTTATCCATTTTTCTAGTGGATGGATTGACCATAAGAATAAAATTGATAGTTGATCTATTCCATGTCCAAAATTTTAAAGACCTATGAATTAAAAATATGTAGTGAATAATTAAATTAAAACATTTAATGAAAAAATAAAATTAAAATTTCATCCAGATAAAATAATTCCATAATAATTCAATGAACCAATTTAACCATCAAACTCTCACCTTTAAATGTTCACACTCTAGTTCTGTTTTTCATTTCCCCAAAAAAAATCACACTATGGAAAAGATTATTAAATTATTAAACACAATATCAAATCTGTTGGTCGGAGTGGACACTCAAGAGGGGGGTGAATTGAGTTCCAATTAAAATTTCTGTTAAAAACAATTTCTATTAAAATCCCCCAATTTCAAAAACAAATTAAACTGTAGTGAATTTATATAGATTATGAAGGTTCAATTAATTTCTCAAAGATTGATTAATTCTCAGTTAACTTAATCTTATGATTAAATTAACCTTTGAAACTAACTTACTGATTTATAACAAATATAAACACTTGCTAATTTAATTATCAAAGTAGCTTTGAAGATAGATTGTATTTCAAAGTAGTAGCAGCGGAATATGAAATTAAATATGTATAGTATGGATATAGAGTATAACTACAAACACAGTGAATTAACCAAGAGGTTCAGTCTCAAGCCGAGACTTAGTCCTCTTCCACTTGGTGATCACCTGCCACCAAGCAATTTTATAAAAAGGATTGATACACAGCCTGTATCGGGCTTTACAACAGTTTTCACAAACTGCCCAGGTTTGACAACCTCTGCCACAGTTATACGTGGGAAAACAGACAACAGCAGCAAGCTGTCCAGGTCACAAGACCTCTACCACTATCCACAGTGGGAAATGGGGTGTAAAAGGGTTTGCTGAGGATTTATAGATCCTCCAGTGAAAGTACAGGAGTCAGTGTGTGTGTTTAATATAGCAGATAACACACACTGCTCAAAAGGTAGAATAAATCACAGAACAAGAGATGTAGAGTTTAGAAGTAGTTCTGGTGATCTCAGTGTAGCTCTTGACTCCTTTGTATTCGATCAGAAGTGAGTTTGAGTCCTCTTCTTGTTTCTGTTTTAGAAACAGAGTGTCGTATGCTCCAGGTTCACAGGTAGTGAGAATGTAGTCGATGATGTTCTTCAGGGTTCTTCTTGTATGCACATAACACTTCTCTGTGTTCTTGATGGAGCTCGTTTTTGTTTTTCTGGTATATTTTGTCCACGACGCACTTCTCTAGTTCGCATGCTCTGTGTATTCGTTGTATATTTGGGCAGCGTAGTCTTCTCGTATTTATCTCCCGACAGGGGACAGAAAAGATTTCTTTTCAGCAGGTACGAGGTACGGGTTCCTGACATCCGACAACCTTTATCAGATATTTGACAAATCATCAAAATGTATGATATGACCGTTAGATAAATTAAATAAATTAAATATAGGAAATAAAGAAGTTAAAACAGTGAGTCGAGAATGTATGTCACTGTTGACTTCAACTGTGGTCTTCCAACTGTGGATTTCCAACTGTGGACTTCCTTCTGACTACTGACTTCAACAAAGGGGCTTCCTGTCTGTAGGCTTGCAATAGTAGCTTTTACTCCATGTAGCTGTAGCCTTTCTAACTATAGACTTGTAACATCAAATTTGTAGAGCTGTAACCTTTGTCAACTGTAGACTTCGATCATCTGTAGACTTAGTAGACAGAAGCTGTCTAACAGTAACCTTGACTGTAGGCTTATGACTGTAGGCTTGTTCGACTGTGAACTTGTTCCAACTGTAGACTTGTTCGACTGCGAACTTGTTCCAACTGTAGACTTGTTCGACTGTGAACTAGTTCCAACTGTAGACTTGTTCGACTGTGAACTAGTTCCAACTGTAGACTTGTTCGACTGTGAACTAGTTCCAACTGTAGAGTAAACTTTGATCAGAAGTCTTGTAACTGTGACCTTCGTCTGTGAGCTTTGACAATAGATAGCAGTAGACTTGTAACTGTAAGCTTGTATTAGTCTTCGACTGTAACCTTGTAACTGTGAACTTAGACTGTAACCTTGTAACTGTGAACTTCGACTGTAACCTTGTAACTGTGAGTCTTCGACTGTAACCTTGTGACTGTGAGTCTTCGACTGTAACCTTGTGGTGACAGTTAACTGTATCTGTGACTTTGAAAATAAAACTCTGACTGGTAGCTAACAATACCAAACTTATGTAAATGCTAATGTAAGCTGTTACAGTAAAGTTATGAGAGTAAGAATATGAACTGTTTAGAATAAAATACGTTTAAGCATAGAATAATAAGATTAATGCAAAGGTTTAATACATCATAATTAATGTTTAAGCATGATTTGGGATTATCAAAACAGGTGATTCCAACAATCTCCCCCTTTTTGATAATCACAAATTATGTCAGTGTGAAATATAGAAGTATTAGAGAGAAGTGTGCAAAACACAGTATTGGCAATATGAGCACAAAAATTAGGTATAATCCGCAAGGATTTCTCCTCTCTGTATAGTTTTATTTTTCCCTTGAGTTTCCCTATTTCTCCCCATTTCTCCCCTTATCTATTTCTCTTTATTTCTCCCCCTTTGTGATTAACAAAAAGAAAGACAGAGAGAGAGAAGATAAACATTGTATTAATAAGGAGTACAATACATGACTCAAAATGTGAATACATGATCCCTATCAAAAAAAAAACATAAACAGACTCAATCCTCTTCATCTGGAGGTAAGGGATCTTTTCCTTTGGAGGAAGAAGATGGAGCAGGAGGTGAAGGATCAACAGGCTGAGGAATGGCAGCAGGAATGTCTGGAGGGGCAGCAACAGAGGCTCCTGAAGGCCGGTAGTGAGTAGCTTGCCGAGGGATCAGTGGTCTAAGGCTTCTGAGGGCTTCAGTAGGGGACATTATGGAAGAACCACTGGGGTTGGAGACAGGTAGAGCAGGAGGAACTATAACAGGTGTGCAATCCACATGAAGAAAAGGTAGGAGCAGATTCCTGAAATCCATGATAATGTTTCCTCCTCTGTCCATGGCAGATAAGAAGTCGTCTTTGTTTTCCAAGAATTTATCCAAAGCCGGGGTCAACTCTCGTAGCTTGCTAACTTGTTCCTTGAAGGCTTGAGTTACAGGAGGCAGCTTCATAGTTTCTAGCATGAGCTTGAAGTGGTTGGTCAACTGATGCTTGGTGAAAATCCGATCAAAGTAATAATCCACTTTACTTTTGATGGCCTCCTGAGAAGCAGTAGCAGCCTGCAGGTGCTCACGAACAAAGCCACTGACTTCTCTTGTAGTAGCAAGAATCTGTAGGTCTGATGTGTCATTTGCACGGGCCTGAGTAAGCTCTTCTCTGAGAAGGCTTTTAAACTGATCAAGGTCCACAGGAGAGCTAGATGAAGGAAGGGACTTGACTGAGAATGCCACTGTCTCCTTGAAAGACTGAGTCAGATTTCCAATCACTTTCTGAATGACAGCATCCTGATTGCTGAAGTGTTCTTTGACTGAATTCTTGAAACGCTCAAACACTTCCACAAATTGTTTGATCACCTCTTTGATGTACCGAATCTCAGCGGCCACTTGAGTTTGAGAACTGCTCATGGCAGTCAAAGAATCAACTGATTGTCTTAGGGAAACCACAGCTTCAGTCCAGCTTTCAATCTGAGTATGACATACTTTAACTTCATTCATCGTTTCTTTTACTGGGCTTGCCACAACACAGCCCAGGGATAATTCTAAAGATTGTTCCACATTTTTCAGCTCATCAAAAAGACTGGTTTTCAACTCTTCCATGGATTGTCTTATAGCCTCCTTCATTTCAACCTTTAAGGATTCAAGGTCCTCCTTGGTTGCCAATTTGTCAGTCTCAAGCATTGGAAGGTTGTTAGTCAGGATAACTGGATCCCTTGGTGGCTTGTCTTCCTCATCCGAATCTTCATAGTTAAGTCCAAGGACCATATATCCTGGATCTGATGACCATCCTTCTATATCATAAAGTACAGAGACTGAACCAAAATGCTCCCCCTCACTTGGAGCTTTCTCTTGAGCATTTTCCTCTATCTGTTCGGCTTTGGGTAACTCTATATTTTCTTCTGCAGTCCCAGCAGGTTCGACTGTAGTTTCCTCTGTTGGTTCAGCAGTGAGGTTAGCCTCTTTCTCTGTTGAGTCAACAATGTCTTCCATATCAACAACAGTGGATGCCACTCCTGCTTCCTGGTCAGACACCGACTTAATTGTATAGCCTATTGGAGGGCTCAAACTGAGCTCTTTTTCTTTCTCTTCATCATTGTCCTCTTCTTCAGTTTCAGCAACATTTTCATTTTTCTCATTCTTAGCCCCAGCCTCTTCTGTCTCAACAGTTTCATCCTCTTCAGAGGTATCTCTGACAACGTATTGAGATTCTTCTTCTTCGTCTTCAGTAGACTCGGTGTCACTGTCCCTTAGAACAGTCTCCCTACTTGGCAGTTCTTTTGGAGGGCTTGCTGCTCCAAACGTTATTGTCCTGACAGGACTGTGAGGTAGCTCAGGGTCACTCCCATCATCAATGGGGGTGTTCTCTCTTGTAGGGTCACTAGCTTCTTCAGCCTCCTCTTCATCTGAATACACAGGTTCTGGCTCATCAGGTTTTAAGCCTGGATCTCTTTTGTTTCTTGGCCTAGATGGATGAGTAGAGGGATCAAAATTCTCATAAATTCTCTCCTCATCATTCACCCATGATTTCTTCCAGGGATTCCAACTGATCTTCATGAATTTGCAGATTACCTTTGAGATACATACACTGTTTTTAGCCACAATTACTTCTTCTTGATTTCCAGCTACACGCTTTACTTTCAGCATCACCGAAATAAGCTTAGCATGAAACAAGGCATTGGATTTTGAGCTGGCCTTAATCATATCTTCCATCTGTGCCATCAGCAACCTACATAGGTTGATCTTCCTTCCATGCTTCAGTAAGTACATCAGGAATATGTCCTGGTACTTCAGTACTGCAAAGTCTCCTCTTCTGGGACTTAGTACATGCTGAACAAACTTAAACAGAAGTCTATCTTCTCCATTCATCTCGGCAGCAATAATCTTCCTTAACTTACCATCACCTGTCAGTTCTTCCAGAGCCTTCTTATACTCAAATATTCCACTATCCGGAGGAGCTACTCCAGAATAGTAGTCATATATTCCTTCATGAGGAACTCTTAAACAGGCAGCCCATTCGACAGAAGAGAAACTAACTTCATTGCCGTTTACTATGGATATTAGTCTATGCATATCATCCTCCTCTTCGAACTTTAGGAATTCATAGAATTCTTTCACAAGTTTTGGGTAGTACGGTCCATTGTTGTTGGTGAAGCATTCGGTCCATCCTTTCACATTTAGTGCTTCCAGTACTAACGATTTGCTCGACAACAACCATTCTTCACTTAGCTCCTTTTCCGCAAAGATTTCTCTCTTGGTCAGATGCGGGTTTGCAAGTCTTGTTAGGGTATTACTGGTGCCACTGGATTTGGCTCGAGTTTTCTTCGGCATTGGTGCATCTTCGTTGACAGTCGGGGGTCGCTTTGTTCTGGCCATTGGAACTGAATGAGGTTTCGAGGTTCGGTTGAAGGTTTAGGGTTTAGGACTTGAGAGAGAAAGGGTCGAGATGAGTGGATTGAGATATGTTCGATGTTCTCAATTTTATCATTTAGGGATTTAGAAATAAAAGTATAAAGAAAAGAAACGGTTCGAATTCCCGCAAAAAATAAAATAAGATTAAACAGCGAAACAGCCTACAGAGAGATGTAACAGTGAGGTACACCGGTGAGGTCTAACTGTGAGGTTTCAACTGTGAGGTTTAACTGTGAGGTCTAACTGTGAGGTTTCAACTGTGAGGTCTAACTGTGAGGTTTCAACTGTGAGGTTTCAACTGTGAGGTTTCAACTGTGAGGTTTCAACTGTGAGGTTTCAACTGTGAGGTTTCAACTGTGAGGTTTCAACTGTGAGGTTTCAACTGTGCTATAATTAATCATACCTAACTCATGTTTGATGTAACTTAATCTCTCAGAATTCAAAGGTTTTGTAAAAATATCAGCTAACTGATGTTCAGTGCCAATGAACTCAAGAGTGATATCACCTTTTTGATAATGATCCCTCAGAAAGTGATGTCTCACATCAATATGTTTTGTCCTAGCATGAGATACTGGATTTTTAGAAATGTTAATAGCACTTGTATTGTCATACCTTATAGAGACATGTTTGAATTGATATCCATAGTCTAGCAAAGTGTGTTTCATCCACAAGATTTGTGCACAACAGCTACCAGCAGCTATATACTCAGCTTCGGCAGTAGACAATGCAACAGAATTCTGCTTCTTACTACACCAAGATACTAGTGACTTGCCTAAAAAGTGACATGTTCCAGAGGTGCTTTTTCTATCAAACTTGCAGCCAGCAAAATCAGCATCAGAATAACTTAATAAATCAAATGATTGTCCTTTTGGATAAAATAATCCCAAATTGGGAGTATGTTTTAGATATTTGAAAATCCTTTTAACAGCAGTCAAATGAGACTCTTTTGGATTGGCTTGAAACCGAGCACACATGCATACACTGAACATGATGTCAGGTCTACTGGAAGTAAGGTACAGTAGACTACCTATCATACCTCTGTAATTGGTTTGATCCACTGGTTCACCAGTTTCATCACTGTCCAACTTGCAAGTGGTGCTCATAGGTGTGTCACTGCCTTTGGTGCCATCCAAAGAAAAACGTTTTAGAAGATCTTTAATATATTTACTTTGGTTCAAAATAATACCATTTTTATTTTGAAAGATCTGAAATCCAAGGAAAAATTTGAGTTCTCCCATTAAACTCATTTCAAACTCATTTTGCATTATTTTTGAAAAATCAACACATAAAGAATTTTTAGAAGATCCAAAGATAATATCATCCACATAAATTTGAACTATTAAGACATCTTTAGAAATCCATTTAATAAAAAGAGTAGGATCAGCTATCCCTTTAGTAAATCCTTTTGAAATAAGAAAAGAGCTAAGCCTATCATACCAAGCTCTTGGAGCTTGCTTTAAACCATATAAAGCTTTAGATAGTTTAAAAACATGATTAGAAAAATGGGGATTTGTAAAACCAGGAGGTTGTTCCACAAATACATCCTCAATTATATATCCATTTAGAAAAGCACTTTTAACATCCATTTGATATAGTTTGAAATTCAGATGATCAGCATAAGCAAGTAATATCCTAATGGCCTCTAGTCTAGCCACGGGTGCAAAGGTTTCCTCATAGTCTATTCCTTCTTCCTGACTATACCCTTGTGCAACTAGCCTAGCTTTGTTTCTGATTATGTTACCAAACTCATCAACTTTGTTTCTAAACACCCATTTTGTGCCTATGGTAAGAGTGTCTTTAGGTCTTTCCACTAATTCCCAAACTTTGTTTCTTTCAAACTGATTTAGTTCTTCTTGCATAGCCATTACCCAGAATTCATCACTGATAGCATCATTGACATTTTTGGGTTCAAGCTGTGAAAGAAAAGCTTGATGTTCAACCTGATTTCTTAGAGAAGCTCTAGTTTGTGTTCCTCTATCAAGATTACCAACAACAGCATCTAAAGGATGATTCTTTAGAATCCTAGTTGATTTGGTAAAGGTTGGACTAGAGATTTCAGGTTCATTTATAGGTTCGGGTTCCACAGAGGAAGATTCTGGAAAAAGTCCAGAACTGGATGTTTTTATTACAGGTTCTTTGGATTTGTCATTTAGGTCCAGAACAGATAAGTCTTCTTCAACATCTTCAAGAGAAGTTTTAGACTCATGTGGATCAGTCTCATCAAACTTGATGTGAACAGATTCTTCCACACATTTGGTTTTCTTATTGAACACTCTATAAGCTTTACTAGACATAGAGTAACCCAGGAAAATTCCTTCATCACTTTTTGGAGCAAATTTATCAAGGTTATCTTTAGTATTCAGAATAAAGACTTTGCAACCAAAAACTCTAAAGTAATTAACCTTAGGCTTTCTATTATTCCACAACTCATAAGGGGTTTTCTTAAGAACTGGTCTAATCAAGACTCTATTAATAACATAGCAGGCTGTATTTACAGCTTCAGCCCAAAAGTAAACAGGCATGTCATATTCATTAAGCATAGTCCTTGCAATTTCTTGCAGGGTTCGGTTTCTTCTTTCCACTACACCATTCTGTTGGGGTGTCCTAGGGGCAGAAAAGTTATGAGAATAGCCATTGAGTGAGCAGTAAGATTCAAATTCTTGATTCTCAAACTCACGGCCATGATCACTCCTCAGGGTCTTAATCTTAAGTCCACTAAGATTTTCTACAGACTTAGAGTATTTAACAAAGTAGGAACAAGCTTCACTTTTGTGAGCTAGAAAATATACCCAAGTATATCTAGAAAAGTCATCTACAAGAACATAGACATAGTGCTTCCCATTTAGACTTGAAATTCTTGATGGTCCAAACAAATCCATGTGAACCAGTTCAAGTGGTTGAGAAGTTGAAACTTCTTTCTTTGGTTTAAAAGAAACTTTGTGTTGTTTTCCCTTTTGACAGGGATTACACACTTTGTCATTTGGGAATTCAAGCTTAGGTAGGTCTCTAACTAGGTGTTTCTTAGAGAGTTTTCTAAGTGAGTGAATGTTGCAGTGTCCTAATCTCCTATGCCACAGCCAAGACTCTTTATGAAAAGCATTTAAGCAAGTAACATCATGTTTAGCTAAAGTGTTTAAGTCAACAGCATAAACATTTACATTTCTTAAGGCAGAAAATATTAAAGCATTTTTGGAATTATAAACATCACAAGAATTGTTTTCAAACTTGACATTGAAACCATCATCACATAATTGAGAAATGCTAAGTAGGTTGTACTTAAGTCCATCAACAAATAAAACTTTGGAAATTAATACTGAGTCAGTGTTACCAATCTGGCCTAGGCCGATGATTTTTCCTTTTGAGTTATCACCAAAAGTGACATATCCTCCATCAACCTTTATTAAGCTTTTGAAGCAGGAATAGTCCCCAGACATGTGTCTTGAACATCCACTGTCTATGTACCATACCTTCTTGTAATTGCTTTTCAAACAGATTTCCTACAAAACAGATTAGAAAAGAAATGACTTTGGTACCCAGATTTTCTTGGGTCCAGATATGTTAGCAATCAAGGATTTAGGTACCCAGATTTGTTTTATGGGTCCCATACAATTAATAGATGCAACAGATTTAGAGAGATATACTTTACTTGATCTATAACTATTTAAATAACCAGTTGAGGCATACGAATTTCCAAAACTGGAACTAGCAGGATTTTTTTCAGACTTGGAAATAAATCGGGTTTTAGTAAACTGTCTTTGTCCAGGTTGGTATCCCAAGCCAGTAGCATACTTAGGTGCAACTTGCTTTCCTAGCAGTTGGGTTAGAGTATCTTTTCCATTTGTGAATGTTTCTAAGTCCTTTCTAAGTTGTTCATTAGATAGTTTCAGTTCTGTATTCTCCTTTAATAACTGAACATTTTTCTCTTTTTCTACATCAAGTGCAGACTTGACACTTGCAGTAAGAGCATGCTGTTTCTTTAAAGACTTATATTTATCCTTTAGTTCATTACACGTTTCTTCCAGCATATTACAGTATTCAGTCAATTCATCTTTAGACATATTTTCAGAATCAGAACCAGATTCTGCTTCACCTTCAGAATAATAAGAGTTTAGAGTGGGAGTGTCTAGGGTTACCTCAGATGTGTTTGTCATGAAACACATATTAGCACGATTTCTTTCAGAATCACTGGACTCTGATTCACTTGTGCTGTCTTCTGAAGCACTCCAGGTGGCCTTCATAGCTTTCTTATAATTCTTGTCCTTGTACTCATATTTCTTCTTGAATTTTAACTTAGGACAGTCAGCTTTGATGTGTCCTTTCCTTTTACATTCATAGCAAACTATGTCTTCTTTTTTATCAGTTTTCTTCCAATATTTCTTCCACTTACCTTGTCTATCATACTTACCTTTGTAGTTTGGTTTTCTGAAGAACTTCTTCTTCCTATAGAACTTCTTGAATCTCCTTGCTATTTGTGCCATCTCGGCATCACTGTCAGAATCTAAGTCTTCACTAGATGAGCTTTCAGTTGGTATATGCACTTTCTCCTTGTCTTTGCTCTTCGATGCAGTAGACTTAAAAGCTACAGATTTTCGTTTTGGTTCCTCATCTTCCTCTTTATTCACCTTTATCTCTTCTTCGTACATCATCAGCTTACCAATTAGCTCCTTGACAGGCAAAGTTCCAATATCACAGGATTCTCTAATTGAAACGGATGTGCCTCTCCATCTGTCAGGCAGACATCTCAACAATCTCATGATTTGCTCCTTTGCTGGAACAATCTTTCCGAGTGAGCTCATTGTGTTGACTATCTCATTAAACCTGAGATACATATCAGAAATAGGTTCATCAGCTTTCATCTTAAAGTTATCATATTTGATAGTATAAGTGTTTAACCGCATTTCCTTGACATTAGTTGTTCTTTCATGAGAAACAGCTAAGGTGTCCCAGATTTCAAAAGCAGTTTTACATGCAGAAATTCTATTGAACTCCTCATCTCCTAGAGCACAGTAGAGAGCATTCACAGCCTTACAATTATTATTGTAAGCTACCTTAGTAGGTTCATCCCAAGTTATTCTTTCAGTGTCTGGAATCTTGTATTGAGACTCTATAGCAGTCCAAATATCAAAACCCATACTTTCCAAATGAATTTTCATTTTGAGCTTCCATTGGGCATAATTCACACCATTAAAGAAGGGTGGCCTGTTAGTAGCAGCACCTTCTAGTCTATTATCCATAAGAAAATTCTAGAAAATATTTTAAAGAGATAAAATTTAGAACTAACATAAATTTAAGATCTTTTAGATAAAACCACAATTACAGTGTAAAAACAGAGAGTTAAAATAAAACTTTGAGCAAGTAAAACAGAGATAAACACATCCTCTGATACCAAATGTTGGTCGGAGTGGACACTCAAGAGGGGGGTGAATTGAGTTCCAATTAAAATTTCTGTTAAAAACAATTTCTATTAAAATCCCCCAATTTCAAAAACAAATTAAACTGTAGTGAATTTATATAGATTATGAAGGTTCAATTAATTTCTCAAAGATTGATTAATTCTCAGTTAACTTAATCTTATGATTAAATTAACCTTTGAAACTAACTTACTGATTTATAACAAATATAAACACTTGCTAATTTAATTATCAAAGTAGCTTTGAAGATAGATTGTATTTCAAAGTAGTAGCAGCGGAATATGAAATTAAATATGTATAGTATGGATATAGAGTATAACTACAAACACAGTGAATTAACCAAGAGGTTCAGTCTCAAGCCGAGACTTAGTCCTCTTCCACTTGGTGATCACCTGCCACCAAGCAATTTTATAAAAAGGATTGATACACAGCCTGTATCGGGCTTTACAACAGTTTTCACAAACTGCCCAGGTTTGACAACCTCTGCCACAGTTATACGTGGGAAAACAGACAACAGCAGCAAGCTGTCCAGGTCACAAGACCTCTACCACTATCCACAGTGGGAAATGGGGTGTAAAAGGGTTTGCTGAGGATTTATAGATCCTCCAGTGAAAGTACAGGAGTCAGTGTGTGTGTTTAATATAGCAGATAACACACACTGCTCAAAAGGTAGAATAAATCACAGAACAAGAGATGTAGAGTTTAGAAGTAGTTCTGGTGATCTCAGTGTAGCTCTTGACTCCTTTGTATTCGATCAGAAGTGAGTTTGAGTCCTCTTCTTGTTTCTGTTTTAGAAACAGAGTGTCGTATGCTCCAGGTTCACAGGTAGTGAGAATGTAGTCGATGATGTTCTTCAGGGTTCTTCTTGTATGCACATAACACTTCTCTGTGTTCTTGATGGAGCTCGTTTTTGTTTTTCTGGTATATTTTGTCCACGACGCACTTCTCTGGTACGCATGCTCTGTGTATTCGTTGTATATTTGGGCAGCGTAGTCTTCTCGTATTTATCTCCCGACAGGGGACAGAAAAGATTTCTTTTCAGCAGGTACGAGGTACGGGTTCCTGACATCCGACAACCTTTATCAGATATTTGACAAATCATCAAAATGTATGATATGACCGTTAGATAAATTAAATAAATTAAATATAGGAAATAAAGAAGTTAAAATAGTGAGTCGAGAATGTATGTCACTGTTGACTTCAACTGTGGTCTTCCAACTGTGGATTTCCAACTGTGGACTTCCTTCTGACTGCTGACTTCAACAAAGGGGCTTGCTGTCTGTAGGCTTGCAATGGTAGCTTTTACTCCATGTAGCTGTAGCCTTTCTAACTGTAGACTTGTAACATCAAATTTGTAGAGCTGTAACCTTTGTCAACTGTAGACTTCGATCATCTGTAGACTTAGTAGACAGAAGCTGTCTAACAGTAACCTTGACTGTAGGCTTATGACTGTAGGCTTGTTCGACTGTGAACTTGTTCCAACTGTAGACTTGTTCGACTGCGAACTTGTTCCAACTGTAGACTTGTTCGACTGTGAACTAGTTCCAACTGTAGACTTGTTCGACTGTGAACTAGTTCCAACTGTAGACTTGTTCGACTGTGAACTAGTTCCAACTGTAGAGTAAACTTTGATCAGAAGTCTTGTAACTGTGACCTTCGTCTGTGAGCTTTGACAATAGATAGCAGTAGACTTGTAACTGTAAGCTTGTATTAGTCTTCGATTGTAACCTTGTAACTGTGAACTTCGACTGTAACCTTGTAACTGTGAACTTCGACTGTAACCTTGTAACTGTGAGTCTTCGACTGTAACCTTGTGACTGTGAGTCTTCGACTGTAACCTTGTGGTGACAGTTAACTGTATCTGTGACTTTGAAAATAAAACTCTGACTGGTAGCTAACAATACCAAACTTATGTAAATGCTAATGTAAGCTGTTACAGTAAAGTTATGAGAGGAAGAATATGAACTGTTTAGAATAAAATACGTTTAAGCATAGAATAATAAGATTAATGCAAAGGTTTAATACATCATAATTAATGTTTAAGCATGATTTGGGATTATCAAAACAGGTGATTCCAACAAAATCCATCTTAACAACGAAAAACATAAATTACTTATAGATATCACCATTTTACTCCAAATAAATGAATCAATTATTAAAATTTCCAACTTAATACATATACAATTTATATCTATATTATCAATGATTCACCAAAAACTATTATTTTACTAATTAATTACATTAAATTAATATGTTTCAAATTAATAAAATTAAAAAAAATCACAATAAGTTTCACTCACATAAACAACCAAAAATGTAAAGATCATTATAAGGTAAGCCATTGATATAAGTGAATTATATGAAACTAGTTCAATAATGTTTTAGTCTTTACAAATTGTCATTAAAAGTCCTATTTGATATAACAATAATATTTTATATCTTTATAAATTTTCAATTCTTATACCATTATTCGTTTTTAAATAATGAACATTGGTAAAAAAGAATGATTAACTTCACCTTTTCAAATCTACTACGAAACAGTTTGGATTATTGACACCAAGTTTTGAAAAGTAATTATAAAAATAAAATACATGAATAAAATTATTATAAGTGAAGTGTTTTAATTTAATTGAATATGAATAAGTTTATAAAACATGTAATTAATATGTTTATATTTATGATAGTATAGTTTAAATCATATATATGGAAATCATGATTAAATGTAAGTGACATAGAAGTTTAGACACATTTCAATGAGTAATATTATTTCTTATTGAACTTTTTTTGGATTAAATTAAATTTTGAATGATTTTATATATTTATTTAGAGGGTAAATGTTCTTATACAAATAAATATCCATGAAATATTTTATTTTCACTTTCTCTAAAATGGATAAATTTTTTAAAAGATGCACAAAACTTTGGATTTTTAAACATTGAATAAAAATGTTTTCAAGAAATATTTTTACAAGGATTAGATTTCATATTCTGATTAATATTCTAAATCTCATATATTTAGTAATGTTATGTTTAATGAATAGATATATATATATTTCTTTTAATATTTTATTATTATGGGTGATCATGTTTTTGGTGTCCAATGAAAAAATTCTTGATGTCATTTTTTAGAATTTCAATGTTTTCTGATTCCCATATTTTCTAGGTGTTCCTTATAATGTGAAAATTTAATGATTTTTATTTGGAACATGTATGTACGGATGAATGATGGGTTGGGTCCTGTATCTCCTCCTATCTTAGTGTTTAAGATTTATATCTAATGATATTGGTATTCATAAGTACATTTTAGATTCTTATAATCACAGGAACTGATGGCGTGACTCAATAAGGTAATGAGTCCACATTCTAATGATTGTCTCACAATTATAGGATATTATTCACTATTATATTATGCTCTCATAATTAAATTTTTATGTGAAATAATTCAAATACATGATATAGATATTATGATTCCATATTGATCTTTTTTTCTTCATGTTATTATTACATGTACTACGCATCTCAGTTATGTATTAAAATTATTCCACATGGTGTTATGATTTTACCTTATTATCATGTTTTAATTTATTCATATGAACTCATAAAAGTATAAATTATTTCTCATATCTTACTGGGAATTTTATTTCACCGCCTTCTTAATTTTTTATTACCCAGGTTTGAATAACGAGTCTTAATAATGAGATTTCCGGAAGATGGACCAGTTGCTCTCCATCAAGAAAAAATGATCTTGTGATTAAAAAAATAATATGATTATTTATATATTATATGAACACATTGAAGATATAAAATCCTTGGATATTATTATTTAAGACAAGTAATGCTTTAAATAATGTAATTTTAGAAAAATAAAGGCATGTTTTTATATGTTCACTTTATGGATTTGACTCTTAGTTATGTAATATAAATCTTATGTGGTTTATACAGGGAAATATTGAAAGAATACTAGATTTTTCTTTTGATATGTTATTTCTAATGTTACCTACATGGTTTACATATTATTGAATAATTGTTAATATGGGAAGTGATAAACCTATTAAGAATGTTGGGTTCGTTAGAAAAACTCCTACATTTTTTTCCAGTCGTATTCGAAGTGAAATAGAACAAAAAATTAATAACACATACATGGGACTAAAAATTGAAAACATATTAATTTAAATTTTAAATATGAACAAATTCAAATAAGGTTACATTAGAGTATAACATAACATGTAATTTAAATGTTTTTAAAAAAATATTGAAAAATATATTTGAATATTGTTGAAATATATTTTTAAAATATAAACATGGTTGGTTATTAATTTAGATAAACTAAATGTCATAATGCTGAGTTAAAATCCCAAGAATCACTCTATGATTTAAGAACACCTACTAATATTAATGAAAATATTTCCAATTCAAATAATAATATAATAATTCCATTTGTATTTCCAAAAAAAATTACATCATCAATGAGACCAAATTACATATTTTTACGAATCAATAATCAACTGAAATACGTTAGAAACCAAGTATGGAAAATAGGATAACTTTCTGAAGATCATTTATGATTTTACTTTTAAGTAATCTAAATAAAAAAATAATCAATGTCCTCTTGGATACAATTCACTCTATATGAAGATATATCTTAATGAAATTTCAATGAAAGAGATATGGAAAATGATTTATCAGGAATCACTATGCATATGTTGAATTCAATCAGACACCTGTGGAATTAAAATAAGAATATTGGCCCATCACAAGGGAAATAAAAATACAACGAGAGACCAGGGAATAGGATGCATGGTAGAGGAATTACATAAGTTTTTTGCATGAATAACATCCATATATTTAGTTAGCAATAAGGAATAATTATAATGATGAATACATAATAGATATATCCTCAAAGGGGGCCTCCAATGTGGCTGGAGAATAGTGATACTATGGGAGAAATGAGATATATGAAATAGGATTTAAGTGAAAAATATAGAAACAACCCAATTGCAAAAAAACACAGTGAAATTGATTACTTGTTCTCGGGACTCTAGGTTCCTACTAGAACACCCATGACTCCTTGTCCACAATTAGTTCCACTAGTTACACAAGAGAACCAACAAGTGAACACTATTAAAAAAACCCAAAAACAAAAATTTATTGTTTTAAAGGATTATAAAATTTAAAAAATTACAAATAAATTATCATCAATTTCTTAAAAAGAGATTTGAATTCATAAAATTCAAATATTTTGTAGCAAAAAATTTTCAAAAGGAAATAAATATAATTCATTTAATATATATATATATATATATCAATAAAACATTATAGTATATGTTTTGTCGGATTTAAAAGCTTGATAATAGAAATAAGGGGAAATCAATTGACGAATATATACTTTTATATAATTTAAATCATAGTTGGAATTAAAAATATTTCATTTTGAGATGAAAAATAAATAAAGAACACAATATTTTTTTAGTAGTTCCAATCAATGATATCATACACATACTAATTAGAAATGTCTAATATGGTAGATAAATGGTACCCAATAAAACATAATTTTCTATTAGATTAAAAAATAAGGATACAATATACCTTTCATATTATACAATTAACAAGAATAACAAAACTTTTCATGGGTTTCAATACCCATTCCAACCTTCCTTTTATATGTGGAATAATAACCACCTAGAGACATAACATTTTTACTGGAGGTATGAACAATATAGAAACAAACATTTCGTTGAGGAATAATCATGATACAATGATTTTGTGATGTAAAATAATAATGTATATATAGATTAAATGAAACATGAAAATAATAGTGAAATAAAAATTGATAAACCTGTACATGAAAGAAAAACTGAAGTGGAATTGTTATTTATTTTGGATCCATCTAAGAACAATATTCCGAGACAATGAAAGTTTCTTAGTAGATTATAATAAGTAAAATTTGTGATGAAAGTATAAAAACATTAGTTAATTATTTTTTCAATTCACCATTCATCATGTTATCTTAATCTTTATTTATAGTTGAATTCTTCAATGGTCAGTCCATAATAATCCCAAATTCATGATCAATACTTTATCAGTCATTGTTTAAAAAATATGAGATTTTTATTGGAAATTTAAAATAGTGTTCATATTTAAAAGTCTTAATTATATTTAAAATCAGTATGAAATAAAATAGAAATAAACTATAATAAAAAATTACCAATATAAAAATTAATCTCTGATTAGAGAATAACATGTCTTCCGAAAACATGAATTAATATATTTTGATATTATGAAATTTTATACTATGATATTATTATTTTAATAATTTAGTTTTAAAAATAAAAATTTAGGAAACACGTGTAATTATATAAGTGAAAATAGCGAAAAATATAATTTTAATTAATATCATAGTGTGAATACACATGTTTGTTATAGTGATTGTAGAATCAAATGAATTTAAAAGATCTAAACTTTTTTAGAGATGTGTCATTGTTATTTTCATATACTATTTTAAATTATTTGGTTATACCATAGTTAGGTTTTATTTTGATTTGTTTTTGGTAAAATTAGAGGAAGTTAGATACCCATGGGGCCTAGCATGGTGGGTACATAGATAGGGAAAACCATGGGGTTTGAACGAGGAAGATATGGACCCTATTTTGGGGCCATAGGAGGTGGTGGATAGTTTGACCAAACTATGGTGCCTCACTATAAAATGATAAACTCTTAGATGGAGGTGGTGTTTATGGTTTACATATTTCATTTCAAACTATTCTCCCACCTAATATTAAACGTGCTCAACCTAAGTAGAGGCACCCAGTTAAGGCACACAGTTTAGCATACCATTCACCTCTAACTAGGACTCCATGTTTGTGGGTTTTTAACCCGTTGAGTTTTTTATTAAAACTATTAAACACACCATAGTTTTATCCAAAATCACCCCTTATCAACCATATATGTATTCCTTTGATTTTTGAAGATCCTTAGAAGATTCCAAAACTCTAAAACCCCCTTCTAGTTCAAAGTGAGATTTGATGGAAGGTTTCTCCCCCTTTTTCAGTATGTAATATCATATTTTTTTGTTTAATTTTACTATAATATATTTATCTATAATTTTTTAGGCATGATTTCATCTATTAAAAATGGTTTCATTTCTAGGTTTAATGGTATTTGTTCTCAAGATCTTGGTTCTAGGTATAGATCATATATCTTCCATGCTGTTTTGATTTCGATCATTCTGCACCAAACCAAGGATTATGATTTTGTGAGAATTCATCAATGAGATTGAGGTAGGTGGTATTATTTGTAATTTTTAGTATCTTGGTTATATTTTAATGTTTTTTTTATAATTTTAATTTTTACAATTTAAAATTTCATTTTTTTAATATTGATTTAATTAATTTATTCCTTTGAAATTGTGACATTGTTCATTGATCATGTTGGTACCATTGATAATTTTGATTTCATTATTTTTTTAAACCCATAGAGTGTCTCAATATGATTGAAATTTTAAATTATGATTTATGAATATTTTTAATAACTATGATTGTAAAATTGGTTTAATAATGGGTCCTAAAAATTGTTGAAAATGGGATTATGAATGATCATTTAAAAATGGTTTAATGATGAATTGTTTATTTTATTCCTTAGAAATAATGTAAAGAAATATTATTCTAATTGATAATTGAATAAGTGTAACATGAGGAGAATTATTAAATAAAAGGTTAATAAAGATTATCCCTGGTATTAATCTGATATTTTTGATTGATTGATTAATCAGATGTGGGTCAAGGACTGATGCTCCAAATACTCATGTGGTGCTACACTGATGATCTAGGCCCACAAATTCATGAATTAAATAAATAAATTTGGGACATAGACTAATGATCCAAATACCCATGGGGTATGGGATAAGGATTTATGCTCCAAATGAATATGGGGTGCCAACTTGATTCCCTTGGAAGCCAATATATTGGTACTTGGATTGATGTTTCGACATACCAAAAATGAAATTGGAATAAAATGGATAGTGAAAACCAATTATATATTGAATTTTTAAAAGACAATGATTTATTATTTAGGCTTCGATTTAGTCCAAATCCGGTATGATATGGTTGGTTATAGAATATTTCAATGTGAATCATGTTTATTTTGAAATTTTTTCTTTATTATTTATGAATCTCTATACAGTATTATTTATAGGATATTGTTATGGATGATGTTGGTTGTGTGCTATGGATTTTCACTCACACCGTTATTGGGCAACATGATTTTTTTCTAAATATACATAATGTTTGTATGATAGGATAATGGAAAAATCAACATGTTATATTGTTGAGTTAGGATTCATGATGAAGCTAGGGTGATAGAAATAGATATGATGTTGGGACCCACATGGATGATGTTAGTGTGTCTTTATTTATTATTTTTTTGTGGAAACTTGACATGTCTATGGAATGGAATATATAATGATTTTTTTATGTTTATTTTTAAATTTTTGATATAAATGTTCATGTAAGGTTGTTCTTTAGAGATTATGATATAAAATTCTTTATTTCTTATTATCAATTATAAATTAATTATTATTCTTTTCAACCATTGAAATGATTTGATAATGATGTTATAATGTCTACATATTACATGATAGACCATCAAAGCTAGTTAATTAACTATGGCATATTATGTGGCATGCCTAAGGTCATTTAACGAATTGGCTCGTTATACAAGGATGTGACACCCACATCAAGACATTACATTGTTGTATAAAATGATTTTTTCTATTTTTTATTTTATATTATTATTTTCTAATGGTATGAAGGATAATATGATAGGTTGAGAATTTTTCATGATCTTTTTCATGGGTGTACTTAACCCACATGTAGGGTAAAACCCAATTACATAGGTTAGAATTTTTATTCACAACATTGTTGGTATAGTTGAATGTTATTTCACATTGATTGATTAAATTGTTGTGTGATGTTTTTTTTTGTATTTTACATCATGTCCAGGTATGGAATGATATTTGTGTAAAAATTTGTCATTGTAGGTACTTATGATTCTCTGTGACAATCATCATTAAGACAAGCATGGAATTTTTTGGGTGACATGATTAAATGAAAATGATTTTATTCAATAGTTAATTTAAATTGAATGTTTCCTAATGAAATATTTAAATTAGTAAAATAATAATAAATGTGTAAATTGAAATGTTTAAAATAGGTTAATAATGATAAGTCATAAATATAAAAGGGTTTA
This sequence comes from Viscum album, assembly GCA_963277665.1. Classification (NCBI taxonomy): domain Eukaryota; kingdom Viridiplantae; phylum Streptophyta; class Magnoliopsida; order Santalales; family Viscaceae; genus Viscum; species Viscum album. The sequence continues at coordinate 1,511,622,434 of OY728157.1, read as the reverse complement.
CACAATATTATGCATGGCCTAGGAGAGGGTTATGATATTGGATCAGTTTTCACCATGTGGAGATGTATGAGGTTTGCATTATTATATAATTGTGTGAATACCTTTTTTAAATGTTATTATGTTTTGTTTTGTATCCTAAAAAGTTTTTTTTTAATTTTAGGGATATAACTCCATGAATAATCGTGTCGATAGGACTATAGGAAGTAATGGATAGAAATGATCTTCTAGTAGTTGAACTAAAGGCCTCAATAGTTATGGGTGTATGATAGTGGGAGAATTTTCATGAGAAAATTTATTGACTTATGTGGTTTATGGATATAGGCCAATAGAGGGTTGGGAAGAACATATATGATATGAAATTCATGTTTTAGTTGTAGCACCCTATGATCTTCACTAGATTTGGTGTACTTGAGGAAATTGAGTTTTGGATTGATTCTATACAAAAGATCATTTACTATTAAGAAAATTGAATGGAGAGAATAATAAAATTGAATGATTAATGTTCCATATATTAGTGAAAATCTTTTGGGAAATTCAAAATCAATATGAACATCTAGTAGGAATATTATTGAAGGGATTTCTGGAGAAGTTCTTAGAGCACATTTATCCTAATTTGATTAGGCATGAAACAGAAGTTGAGTTTATATGTTTGACCCTAGGGAATATTTTCATGGAAGAATATGCTTTTCACATCACGAAATTGTACTTATTTGTCTCAAAATTTGTAGGGGATGAGGAAACTACTGTGATGATCTTTTAGTACAAAAATAAATGTGTGATTATGTTGTAGATTAATATCTTTTGGCTAAAGATGTTTTCTAAAGTAGTTAACCAGTCTACCATTTCCGAGGGGATCCTGATTGATGTTTCCAATGGAATATAGGTGTATTATAAAATATGATTAGGATTTATGTCTTCTAAGGTGAATAAGTGTTTTTGTAAGAATTTCACCTAGGATAGTTGAAGGAATATTAGCCAGGGGATGATTAGCTAATCAAGAAAATTATTTGAGTTCTTTTCAACCAGTGTGTTAGGTCAGGTCACTGTATTAACTAGTGTCTCTATCCACTATTAGAGTTTTGAGATTAATAAGGATTGTACATCTATAATTTTTCTTTATGAACCCACAATATATGGGTAGTGATAGAGGACCTAGACTAAACAAGAGTACAAGAATGGGTATTATAACTCATATCAGTCAAGAAGCTGGAGTTTTCTAGATGGGGCAGTTAAGGTGGTGGATGTGGTACATCTGGGAAAGAACACACATATCAGCAGAGTGATGTATCTTAAGTGACATGGACTATAATAAAGGGAACATGGGTTCGAAAGCTGCATGTAGTTAAACCTATACTTTTTAATAGTGAGGTGGGTCCATCAACAATAAGAGGTACTATTCATGTGGCTTATACACCCGATAGACCCTTATCAATTAAATGAGCCTCTTAGTTTATTATATCTATTAAAAATGTGGATGCTTAAATACTAATGGTGTACTTTTTGAGTGGTGTTATGATTATTGGCACACCATTGGGAGTTTGGTTTAGGGACATATCTATATGTTAGGGTTTTTCTCTCATCGTTGGAGAGTATTTTTTTATTTAGGACCTCTATATACTTGATATGTCAGGTTTTTTACTTGATATTGAATATGTAATGGTTGGTATCATGTTGGTCTAACATAGATTGTTATTGTCGGAGAGTGAACTTTAGATCTCTTGAGGATTTAAAATAATGTTAATCATGGAGAAAGGTATATACCAAAAAAAGTAAGGTCAGTTCATCAGAAAATGGGGGAGCTCCCTACCTTGCTTAAGAGGAATTATCTGGATGACATTGATGTATATCATGAAGTCTTTTGACATGTATTGGAAAGATTTCATGATGAGTTTCCTAAGGACATTTCTAGGCTTCCACTTGAGAGGTATGTTGAGTATAAATTTGACATCTTTCTTGGAGCCAAATTAGTATCTATTCCACCTTAAACAACAGAACCAATAGAGAATAAATAATATAAGATATAGCTAGGAGTTTTGGTGGATAAGATATAATTCTATATGAGTACATCATCATGTGGTTAAGTATTCTTTTTTACTCTTAAGGATGACAATAGCTTGTGTTTATGTATTGATTACCAAAATTTTAACTATATTTTAGTTAATAGTTTTATCCTATTAGACATATAAATGATATAGATAAAAATTTTAGAGGGTATTGTGTATTATATAAGAATTAATTGATATTGGGGTATCACCAGTTTATATTTAGACCCTCTGAAAGAACACAATCTTCTTTCAGAAGTAGGAATGGACTATATGAATTTTTTATAATACCTTTCCGATTAAATAATGATCCAAAAATATTTATTCCCATGATAACCTAAATCTTCCCCACATAATTCGAATAGTTTCATGATGTTTTTGTGGATTACATATTGTTGTACTCCTATAATCATGATGATAATTCGTGGAATCTTTATATCACCCTAAGTACATTAAGAGAAAATTTTCTATACTCTAAAAAATATAATTTTCAATTCTGAATTGACTAAGTAAACTTCATGGGTCACATAATCTCATATTAAGGTGTGATAGTGGTCCTACATAACATTCATGTAGTGGTTTCTTAGGAGCTATAGAATAATGTCTTTGACATATGTAACTTTTTTAGTTTGCTGAATTAATATTGGAGGTTTATCCAATTCTTTTTCCATTTAGGATAACCACTTTTGGGGTTGACCAAAAAGGTATTATGATTTAATGGAATAATGGATGTAGGGATTATTTCCATGAGATAAATCATTATTTCTCTAGTGCACTAAATTTCTTCATACCTGAGCTAGATGAGGAGTAAAAAATGTTTTGTGAAGAAAATGGGATAGTATATGGAGTAGTGTTATTGTAGGCAGATCTATTTGTGGAATAAGGGTCATGAATGTTGGGGAAACATGAATTGGATTACCTTATAAATGATACCGAGTTGGATGAGGTGTATTATTCTTTTATGTGTTGTCATCATTACAAATTGTGTAAGAATAATACTATTTATATCGATCACAAGACCTTAATTTATATTTCTTAAATTAATATTTGATCCTCTAGAAGAGGAGTTGGGTTGAGTATATGCAGTCATTTGATTTTTCACTTGCATATATACCTAAGATGGTATGTACAGTTCATTATTCCTATATATAAAAACAAGAACTCTGGTAGTTCATAATTCTAGTTTTGAGTGCAAGATTATGACCTTCTTGGATAAGATAATTTTGGTGGTATTGGAGGGACAATGGTAAAAAGCCCTCATATTAGTATTATTCAATTACAAACTTTTGTACCAGATTGTGAGAGGTAGTATGAGGATCCCATGTGTTTGAAATTTATGGAAATCCTTGAAGGTTGGGAGACACCTTCGGATTGGACTATAGATGAGGATGAGATCACCAATTTAAAAAGCCATGTTGTTTTGCTTACAATATGTGAGAAGAGATGATTCTTTTGTTTTATGCACAGAATATGGAATTAAATCCAAGTTTAACTAAAATTTACCTCGAACTACATTGATGGTATTGGTGGCCAGGCTTAAAAAGTGATATTTTATAGTTCAGGACATGATGCTTCACCTACCAATTGGTGAATGCCACGAATCATCATCCTAGTGGTTTACTACAACAATTTCGCATTCCTTAGTTGAAGTTGGATGACATTACCATGGCCTTCAAGGTATTCCTGCTATGGATTCCTTTGAATAATAATGTAATATAGAATATTGTCGACAAATGGGTAAAATTAAACCATTTATTTCCTATATAATAGACTTTCATAGTGGATTTGTGGGTGGATATGTAAGTTTTAGAGAAATTAAATTTTCATATGGTACCACTAAGTATTGTTTCATACTGTGATTCTTGATTTACATCATGCTTCGGGAAATTATTACAGAAGGCTTTTGGTACACAATTTTTTCTGAGTATGAATTTCCCCCAATAGTTGAAAGGGTAGTTAGAATATAGTATTTTCGTTCTAGAGGACGTTTTGTGAGTATACATCAAATATTTTAGTGGGTCTTTGGATATGCATCTAGTTCTCATTGTGTTTTCCTATGAAAATAGTTATCAGGAAACTATTTAAATTTCACTACATAAGGCACATTATTGTAGGACATGGTGATCAAATCTATATTGGATGGAGGTGGGTGAGTTTCAGTTTTTGGGAATGAGTCTCTTGCAAGAGACATTGAAGTATGTCCACATGGTTCAAACTCATATTTCTACAGATCAAAGTAGGAAGAATATGGATGATGATTGATGTAATTAACCCCATGTGTTTACATTGTGTGATTGTATAATCATTCAGGTGTCACCAAGATTGGGTTACCATATGATTTGATGGGAAGATAAGTTGATTGTAAGGTTTTTTGGACCTTCTGAGATTGGGAGAGAATCAGTATGGTGGAATACCGATTGGATCTTATAATTTTTTATAGATCTATGAATGATTTTAATCATTTTTCAGAAATTTGGAATTATCACCATGTCCCTTATCATGTGATTGATGTTGATTTTGTTGATCTTAAAAATGATCCATACATTGAGGAGTATCTGATTCATATTATGGATCAAATTAGGAATGTGTTGTGAGGAAGGGCTGTTATGATAGTCAAATTGGTGTGGAAATATAGTTGTGTTTATGAGAAAACATGGGAGAGTTAAGAAGATATGCAGGCATAGCGTACTATCCTTTTTAATTTGGAATATCAATGATTCTTTGTAATAAAACTTGATGATGAACTATAATAATTTCAGGATATTATAATAACCTATCCTTTCTAGAGATTCCTCATGATAATTTTCAAGAACTATTTTATATTTTTTCCATATAAATTAGTTGAGTTTTTCTTTGGGGTTGTTTCATGTTAAAATTTTAAAATTTTTAATCCCATGGGGTTGTGCATGATTGGAACATAGTTAGGGAAAACCAAGAATTTTTTCCCAGAAAACCTTGAGAACCATTTAGTATCCACAACAGGTTGTATATAGTTTGACAAAAAAATAAATCCTCCATCCCCAAACTGTGGACCCAAAGAAACAAATGTTTTTTGTGGTGTGTGTACATTTTTTTGAACTGTGCACCCACCTAGGAGTAACCATGCACCACCTAGGTAGAGTCATATAGTCAAAGATAATGGTTTGGAAAACTATGTGTCTATTCCAAAGAAGCCTTACATGCATGTTATAAATATACGAAATTATTTATTGAAATTATTAACCCCCATATTTTAAACCCAAATTATCACAGCTTGACCCTAAATTCTTTTACTTTCATTTTAGAAGTTCCCGAGAGGGATCTAGAGATCCAAAAACCCCGTTCAATGTAAATAAAAGATTTAGTGGAAGTATTTGAACCCTATTCTATTATAGAATCTCTTATCATTTAATTTTTTTCTAACCATTCATTCTCTCTTATTTTTCTAGGATCATTTTCTCCTTTATAAATGGGTTTATATCTATGTTTTGATAGTATTGTTTCATAAAATCATAGATTTTGGTATTGATCGTAGATCATCTGTGCCGTTGTGATTTGAATCACTCCCGAAAATATTAAGGATTCTGATTGGGTGACCATTCATCAATGATATTGAGGTAGGTGGTATAATATGAAATTACCATAGTCTTGATTATGATAACGTGTATTTAATTTTGTGGTTTCAATTCCCACATAGGGAAATTCTTTTTTTAACTTGATTTATTTTTTTTATTCTATTTATACATTGAGTCCCCTGTTAGATCCTTTTAGTTTCAATTATGTCTTGAATATAATCTTGATTGAAACCCATGTGGTTTAAAAATATTTTAAAAATGATAAACTATAAATTTTTATCATACAGTGGATAATTGGGATTGTGAAACTAGATGAATAATGTTTTGTAAAAATAGAAAAAAAATGATATTATCAAGGATCAGTACTAAATGGGTTAATGATGAATTATTTGTAGTATTACTGTGGAATAATGTAAAGAACCTTTATTTTGATTGAAAATTAAAATGGTGAACCATATTAAGAATGATATTAAAAAATGATAATGGTGATGAGCCTTGATATTAAAGTGATATATGTGATATTTATTATTGATTGATAAATTGGGTGTGGGTTAAGGCATGAATCTCCAAATACCCACATTGTTTAGGATATATTCTCCAAGACCCCAATTAAATCATATCAAAAATAATTTATAGTACATGGACTGATGCTCCAAATACACATGGGGAGTGGGATATGGACTGAAGCTCCAAATACCCATAGGGTTCTTTACTGATTCTCTAGGATACAAACATATTATTACTTGGATTATTTTTCCAAGATACATGAAAAAAAATTGGAATTAAATGGATAATGAAATCCTATTAAATAATGAACTTTGATGACTATGTGATTTATGGTTCAGAATCCAAAATTGGCCAAAGATGGTATGATGTGGTCGGTTAAAGAATTATTAAATATAAAACATACTTATTTTATCATTTTATCATTTTTCATTATAAAACTCCATAAAATATTATTCACTAGAAATTTATTTAGACACTTTTGATGGTGGCCAATTAATTTTTATAAACACCAAACATGGGATACCTGATCGGTACCTAAATTGAATTTATGTTTTTTGTATAGGAAAATGCCAGGAGCCCTTTTTTAGTTAATATGGAATTCAGGATGGATCTCTCATGGGGGAATGGTATATAATGTCAAAACCTTCCTATTAGATGTTAGTGTGTCCTTATTATTAGTTTGTAGTAGAAATTCGATAGTTATATGTAACAACATATCGTTTATTTTGGTTTGTCTTCATTATTCAAGTTTTTGATATGTATATTCATGTGTCATTGGACTTTATTGATTATATTATAATATTGGTTATTATTTATTATCATTTAGCTATTTTTTTTTAATATTTTATTCTCTTCATCCACTTCGTTATACAAGGTATAGTTTTTTCATGTTACATATTAGACCCTCATTACAAGTCAACAAGCTCAAAAATATGGGTTTGTGTGCCTGAGATCACGTAATGAATTGAATGGAGGCACTTATATGATGAGCCTTTTCCAGGAAATTTCCTAATTTTGTATATTTCAAATGTATTTGTTACTATTTTTTATGATTTAAAAAATCGTAAGAATATATTGGATTTTGAAATACATTAAAATATTTCGTAATATTTTAATATATTTCTAAAGACCATAAAATATTTCATAATTCCTTAACCTATTTCAAAGTAATATAAAATATTGTTGTAGTCCATAAAATATTTCATATGAATTTATAAAATTTACATCATATTTCTTAATTGTAAAAATATATAACATTAATGTAAAACGATGGAATTTTAAAAATGAAATGAGCATCATATGTATAATACGAAACATTGAAAAATATATAATAAACAAAAAAAGAAAAATAATGAATAATTTAATAAAAATGAATTTAATATCCAATAGATTCAAAAAAAGTTCAAACATTTAAAATGTATAAACATAAAAGAGAGATCATTGTATTTGCAAAACAAAAAGGTTAGTGGGAAAGGATCCACTCCACTAATATCACTATTTTTTATCGTTATGACACTAATAAAAAAATAAAAAAATATCAAAATTTTTTTTCTAATACAAATATAAAATAAAATTATGTTACCATATTTTTAGATGAAAAAAAGACACTCCCTATTTTTTTAAAAAAATAAATCCTTTAAATTATAAAAAAAATAGTAAACACATACTATTAATAAGGGTATTAAGATAAGTAATTTTATTTTCAAAACCAAGAAAAACATATAAGATAGTCCCATGAACAAAATTCATATGTTAAATAATAAAACACATAATAACTATTTATTTTAAAATATTATAAAAAAATTATATTATTTTCGTTCGAAATATATATAAAAGTAAATCCTCCAACACTTAAAATTAAAACTTGAAAGTAGATAAAAAAAATTATAAAATTTTCCAAAAATTGTTATGATTTATAAAATTAATAAACATTATTAAATACTATATATATATATATAAATTAAAATAAAACCTATACCATAACATGTTCAAAAATAGTTTTCTTTAACATCACTACATCCAAAAAATAGTAAAAATATTTTACAAATGATTATCTATAGTAACATTTTTTTAATTAATATATCCATCTTGAATATGATCTCAAATAAAATGGTATATATCCTTAATATTATTTTGTGTAAAACTCATTATTATATTCCTTGAAAGAGGATAATAATTATTAAAATTAATTTTTATTTTTTAAATGTGTATATTAAATTCTAATAAAGCCTTCTCGATCTATAACTGATGATGAAAATAAAAGAAACATAAATATATTCTACATCAAATTTAGAAAAACAATGAGACAAATCATTAATTGAAATATAAAAAATTAAACACTTATCATGAAAATTACATATTTTAGATGTATATTGTTAAATAATTATGCAACTTCAAGAATAAAAAATATAATAACCTTTTAAATAAAAAATTGATTTCAAGTATAAAATAAACAATTATTTACTATACCTTTAAAATAAATAAAACTAATTTTAGTATCTTCCATGTTAATTTCCTTTTTTTTCAAAATAAAATCTAAAACAAATTCAAAGCCTAATATAAGATTGGGTTATCTAGTAGTTAAATAACTCAAATTTACAGTCATTTATCTGAAATAATTATTATCAATTTATACAATAACCTAACCTGGCCCATAAATATCCCCCTTGGACCAAAAAAAATATATTCTTCCACCCCAAGACCTACTCCAATAGGATAAGTGGTGGTGATAATAAAGGAGTTGATAAAACACACACATGAGATCCCATAACCAATTAAAATATGTAATAGTCTCATATCTCTAATGATAAAGGTATGAAACAACCAATTAATTATATATAAATTCAACCAACTAAACTAAAAAAAGAAGACATTCATGAGACATCTTTGGTGACCCACATAGATATCTAATATGAATAATATATTAAAAGAAGTGTAAAAATACTAACAAAACAAAAAAATCAATTATCCAATGAAAAATGGTTTTAATTTCTAGCTATAACTAAACATGAATTTAACCTTCTATCACCAGTTCCTAATACCAGTAAGTTTCAACTATACTGCATCAGCTGAATTCACTAGGAATTAGCTTAGAAAAATCCACATTTACCCCACACCATCAAAATAACCTCTTATATATTGACTATATTTATGGACATAATATATGTAGATGTAAATCCCTTGTACTAACGATTATAGGAATACCTAGGGTGACACCCAAATAATAATTATGAATGAAAAAGAATTATGTCATCTAAAATATCCTAGTACTGGGGATTATATAGAATTAAATTACAAAGATTAATGTAGAAATACATGAACATTGGGAATCTCAAGGAACCTAAGACGTATTTTACACTAAAACATCAATCCTTAGTGCCTTATCACATAAGATTTCATATATTATCAGAATGAAAAATAGTACAGGAATACAAAAGTCAATATCCAACCACAATATCAAATATCAAAGGAACCCCTTAGGTTACTGAAGAACCATAACTCCAATAGAATTCAGTAATATAAAATATTCCAACAGTCACACCACCACCATAAGAAAAAAATGGGATCCTTCCCAACCCCACTGCATTTTTTACAACCAAATAAGCACACTCTAGAGTTGATTATAAGATAATCACTAATATCAGTAGTACTCAAGTGAAAAAGTAATGATTCATACCACACATCCATCCAAATATAAAACATTTTTCACTTTACATTATGATGTCATAGTACTACAATACGATCTTTGAAACCACTCATAACAGGCCACATGGAAGAAAACAACATCCTAGAAGACGCATTTGAAGAGGAAATTAAAGTCCTAGATAAAAGATCATTCCATCGGATATAGTGGGATACTGAATAACATATTATGTTTCAAATATGATGTGAGGATATTTCTCAAATGAAGGTAAGGTTATACTAGAAAACTATTAAGGAAAAGGAATATATGATAGTTATCTCAGTACCATGGAAGGATACTTGACCCTATCATTTTGAAACATATAGACATGGGATTCTATATACAATACAGTAGGTTGGGATACCTAAATCTGTCCCTAATAATCCCCTAGATAGGGGATTACATAGCCTGAGTATTAGGGTTGGGTAAAAAACTATTATAGGGGTAAAAGAGGATAAACTATCATAACATATGAGAAAACACACTCAATAGGGTAGATTGATGGTCATAATCCTAGAAAAATGAAATTACATGGTCTTTCCAAAGGATAATATATTATTTCAACCAAATTCATCAACATTTTTGTGAATTTCCATTGAACATGAATTGTAAAAGGAAAACTAAATGAGAATAATGATGTGTTACACTATATGTGGATCTATGTTAGTTACTAAGTGTGCATATCATAGCTCATGTCATATTTTATTAGAATTAAATAGGGTGTAAATTATATATACATGTTTTATAGTATTTGTAAGATAACTAGGTGTGATATACTTATACACATCGAGCTTCACATCTATAGAAAAATGGATTTTGGGGATCGCGAGGCAACTATTTTCTATTAAACTCAGACATAAAATCCTAGATTCTCATCTCTTTGAAAACATGTCATGTGCTCATCCGAATAGTAATTCTTATAGTATGTTTTTTTAGAATCTCTCAAGATTCAAAAATATTATAAATTTTCTAGCATGTTCCTTTAAATCAATCTATATTTATGTACAAACTATCTCAAAATGTGTCACCCATAGATCCACTAAAAATGTAAATGGATTCCCATCAACCAAATTTTTGTATTGAGATTCTCCATCAAATCCTCATTATCACAGATTAATTTTACAATGTCTACACGATTATATAATTGAATATTTTATTACAATCCACATCTATAATGTTTTCAACACACATGATCGTTTTCCAGAACATGAATCTCAATGTTATTCTCTCATCAATGATTCATTTAATACCTAACAAAACATGGAATGATTCCTTTTCACAAGTTAGCTATAATTATTTCACAAATAAAATACTATAGATGTACATTAAGAATTCATAAAGGAACCTAGAAAATCATAGAATAAGAAATAAATATGATCTTGTAAAATTGAAGAATTTATAAATTCATAGAATATAAAAAAACACATATTAATCACCCATTCAAAACCAATTAATCCCAAACCAACATATTAAAATAAAACATATTAGATGATAGATTTATGAAATAATCCTTCCCATGGGTTAATTTATATAGGGATTAATGCATGATAACATAAATAAAAAATATAAGGTCAAATCCACAAATAAAATAACCTATCATGAAAATGTTCTATCATTTTTGAATAATTCACCAACATGTGACGTCATTAGTGATCCAAATAAATAACGATTGTTGTTTTCTCTATAGATATCATATATCATCTATCATAAGTGACACCATGATAGATATCATCTAGGTATTCTAGGGTTTTTTGAATAAGAATATCAATTTCCTCACTGTGGTTCAAATAGAGGATTCTATAAGTCAAAAAATTAATTATTCAACTAATTGATAAAATAATTACTCCCTATTTAATCAATTCATGAATGACATCCATCCCAACACCTGATGAAACCAAAAAATAAATCAAAAAATTAGTATAAAAAATGTTCTACATATAAACATATTCCAATTTTCCGCATCAATGTGAACATTTAATAGATATATGCATTTTTTAAAAAATTCATGATTGTGGATTAAAAATAATATAATATTTTTTATATTAATATATATGATCCATTACACTATTTTTCCATACTTGATCAACAAGGGGGGTAAACCCTACACTCTATAACCAATCAAATCCAAACAAAAAATCCATGATAACCCTCATAGGTTAAATTATAATTTTATCCCTGGGAATGTGCTGAGAATTATAAAATTCAAAAATAGAGATATGTCAAAATTGAGGAAAATGCGGGACACAATATACTTTCCACCTTAAGAAATTCATCATTAGAATGATACAACCTGATGGGAATATATAAAATCCTCTAAACATACCCATATTGAAAACTTCACAAAATCACATGAAAATACTTTGGCTTTAGAGATTCCTTCTCTATGGGAACTTAATACATCACTCGCTATAAAGTATAACACCCTTTTTAATCTATAATGATAGAATCTATAGTCCATCTTGAAAAAATAAGGGATTAGAAACATGAATTCCCTTTTTTAATTACTCAATCATATATTTCAATCCATTATATGGAATTCTTATCTCATGGAACAAGATAGAACCCTAAATATTTCGATAATCAAACCCAACAGGTTCATTTTCAATGCCAAATATCACAGGAGTTACCCACTCCCAACTTTTTAAAGAGACTTCCAAATGGTTACTGGTTAAGAAGAAACAATATACAATGTACAACATCACTAATAAATTTTTCCACATTTATCCCAACCTTAGTAATGTTTCAAGGCTCCATTAATTGTAGAATAAAAATCATTATCAATTTCCCTCAGCTGTGAAGAAAGGCATGTGTCAAATAGATATATTGTAGAAAAAGAGAAGTATGTTCATTCCATCCAAACATTGACACTAATATATTAATATTTTCCCATTTTAATAATTAAATTAGATACATTTCCACCCTCTCCTAATGATATCATAATAGGGTTGGAATCACTCATTTATGAATTCTATCATTAATAAAATCAGTCCCAAAAAAAATCTTGGATAACTTCTTAATGATACACCAATACATTTCATTTAATAGAATATTCCATAATCTAAAGTGGATAGTTATGACCATTCAAATTACCCTATTTTCACTCCAAACAAAAAGAGTAACCTAACTTAGTGCTAAAAATTTAAAATATTCTAATTGAATGTAATCCATTGTATAATAAATAATTTCCAAGGGAAGGGTATCCTTAAAACAAACCACCTTACAAAATGAACCATGAAATATGATTTAGATAAATAGTCCCCGACCAAGATAGCCATCAGGACACCCATCACATACACCAGGGAAGAATCCTTCAAAATATATGGATGTGGATTACATTATTAAAACCATAAAAATAACATTTCGTCTCCATAACAATAATTATTAATCTTTACACAAACAATTTCCTTCATTAAAAAAGATGGAAGTGAACCACCCTCAAGTAAAAGATAAAATCATATCTCTTTCAAGGAAATAATTTACCTTCCATCTGCTTGCTCAATTTCCTAGTCATATATTTCTTCACTAAATAATGTCAATAACCACACCATGGTTTTGGTAATATAATTTCCTAATACTCCAAGGCCTCTATTTATAAATATCTAATCCAATCTATGACTCAGAGATTGATAATATATGTATATAATGTCTTTATATGCTCCACCATGAATCATTTAAATGTGAAATTATGTTTAATACACTAAAATTTCATAATGTTATATAATATTCCTATAGTCTGGGTTGATGCATACATGATAATATCACCCAGGGTCATTAATAAATAACCCTACAAAATCATCCACACACTTATTTACATTTATATGGAGGAAAATTTATATCCATTTACAATGTGTGTGAATCTATAAGAACAAACCAATAAGAAACCAAAATAACAACTATATGGTTGGTATCAATTTCCACACATGAGGGGTCATTCCAACTAAAATATGTAGAACATTCCCAATCATCACTAATTATATATCCTTCTTAGATTTATGATAGGAAACTTAATCTTACTGAGGTAGGTACCATATGGCCTTTTTTCCTTCATAATATAATCTTAAAAAAGAAATCTTAAGAAATATGGGGGTAAACTCGATCAATAAGACCGATAAACAGATAATGCGTGACATAAGTTAAAGAATTATACCAAATCAGGATCTAGTGTAATGTTCAATTAAAAACTCAAACTCTTGGAAATACGATGCTACAAAAATAAAATGATCTAATGTAAAAGAGAACAAGGATATTTTGTGAAATAGATATAATTAATACACGTTTTAAAATTAGTTTCATCATATGTTTAGGAATCCATTGTATGAATCATCCCATATCTGATGTATTCAACACTCTATGCTATCTAGGATATAACCAAAAGGATCATGATCTATGGTAATAATAAATGCATCTCCAATTGATAACAACTCTCACACTACTAGTTCACTAATAACCTATTCCTGGTAGTCATCGGGTCCTATATGTAGAGACCTAGAATTTCCATGGAATTTTGTTTCATAAATACTTGGGAATTTTGCAAGTCGGAAAAAATTGAAAGCACATGATTCCGAGGCCCGGTGTTCCCAGAATCAATTTCTGAAGTTTTGTTCGGGTATGTTTAGTAAACGTATGAGCGGGTTTTTATAAATTTTGAATCGGTGCTCGGAATTGAAATATTAGGGCACCGTTGAACTCGCAGTGCTGATATTTTCTTAAGAAGACTTTCACTTCGACGATAGTGGGTCATGTTTAAATTATAGTTTTTGGGTTTTCATGGAATGTAATAATATAAAGTGAGCTTCAGTTTATTTTATTTGAGCCACAATTTGGATGTATGGTGGTTAAAACCTCCTCATAGAAGATGGAGGTAGGACCACCACACCTTAACCTCCCATGAGAGGTTATGGTTATGGGGCCCACCCAAACATAACCTCCCGCAAGAGGTTACGATGTGGGGACCACACGAGCCTTAACCCCCCTTTTCATGGAAGAGAGTAAAACCTCTCAACTCTCCCCCAATAATGAGGGAGAGCATCTTGACCATCCCCTTTAATTCAATTGTGCCAACTCCCCTAATTAATTTGTGCCAACCCTTTACATTTAATTAGTTGGAGCCAAGTAATTAATTCATTATTTTTTAATTCTTGCAAAAAATTAATAGATACTCTAATATATTTTTTGGAACAACTTAGGAATTTGGGTGGAAGTTGGGAAAGAGGAGAGTTATGGAGAAAAGCTCTGAAGAAAGAATGAAGAATGCTCCACCGATGAGGAATGCCAATCCTCTTCAAACTTCTTTCTCAGACACCTAATGACGTGGAGCATCTTCCACGAGCTGACACAGCTCGGGTTGGGAAGCATGCAGCAGACGTGAAGAATGACAAACTTATTCTTCTACCTTCCGTGACTCTGTCAACGAACGACGAATGACACACAATCGTAGGGGGTTTATTACATGCTGATGTTATTCCTTTTCTATCTGCTGCAACTGTTGGAAAGGAATTGTTTGTGTGTGAGTTTTTCATATTCCTTTCATGATGATCCAATTGATACCACCCTAAAAACAGAGGGTGCGGTCCAAACCAACATGGCCTGAGCCCTCAAACGTTCTTGTTTGCGATGATCCTTGGCATGACGGCGAAGCAACGAGATGACGAAGGCAACAATGACAAAGGTCGTGCTTCCAGTGGCCTCTGAAACCTGTGCCGCCCTCGCGACACTCCGGCCGAACCATACCCGACAAAGCTGAGCCCTGGAAGAGCTGAGCTCCATGCATCCTTTGCACCCACCCGCACCACCGGCCTGCACCGGCACGAGTGGCGCCGAACAGGCCTGCCCGACCACCTTCTGGCCACTGGCCCGTCTATCCGCGCCCTACCCAGTGCCCTCCTGGCCACCTGTCGGCCTACCCAACACCCTCTCGACTGCCTGTAGGCCTACCTAGCACCCTCCCGGCCGCCTGCCAGCCTGCCCGACCACCCCACCGGCCTGCCCAGGCCGCCGCCCGGTCGGTATACCAGCATGCCTATGCCACCTTCCGGCCTACCCGGCTACCCTACTAGCCTTCCTGGCCACCTCAGCGGCCTACTCAGGCTTCCACCCGGCCTACCCAGCATCCCTGCCGGCCTACCCAGGCCGCACCCCTGTTCCCGGTCGAACCGGCCATCGGCACCAGCCTCCTAAGCCAGCCTTTGGCCTCCCTCGTGGTACCGCTAGCCGAACAGGCTCAGCCTCCTCGGCCAAGCTGCCCGAACCGTTCCCCTCGTGGCGCTGGTCGAACCGAATTGGTCGCGCTCTGTAGGCTGAGTCGTGCCCCTCACAGAGATCTCCAGGCCGAACTACCCACGTGGCCTATTGGGTTGGTCCATGCAGGCCGTGCAAGACCCAACAGGTCTGATCGGGTTGACCCAAACTGGTTCAGCCTAGACTAAGATGGGCCGAGTCAGTCCGACTGGGTCGGAATGGACCTGTGCCCACTATCGGCCTCTACTTTCTTTTAGACATGTCATTGGAACCAATCGACCATTTGATGAACTGTTAGTAGTGCTCGTAATCTTGGAATGTAGTCGTCCCTTTGAGTATACCTCACTGGAGTTTAGGGTAAAGTTGATATACAGTCAAGTTGGATCGTACACGAATACAAATGGGCCCCCGAGACTAAAAGGCTAATAACTCACAGACCGAGTGTATGATTGACGCATCATATATTGTGTTGAGACCCCTATGACGAGGAGAACCTTTGAGATAATTCTACGTTGGACTTCATGAAAGTTGGATTATTGACCTGTAGCTCATGGAGAAAATCCTCCCGGAGATGAATGAGCATATGTGCGGAGTTATCAGACCAGTTCTAGGTTTACCCTCTAGTGGGGCTAGGTAGTGGGTTACCTATGGACTCTTAAGGTTTAACCTCCAGGTGGGATAGGCAGTGATTTACCTGATGACCTATTAGGGTTTACCCTTTAGTTGGGCTAGGTAGTGGGTTACCCATTGACTCTTAGGGTTTACCCTCTAGTTGGGCTGGGCATTGGGTTGCCCGATGACCTCTTAGGGTTTACCATCCAGCTGGGCTGGGCAGTGGGTTACCCGACGACTGAGTTCTCCAGCAGTAGAGGTTTTGACATTATGACTGGGATGTTATTTGATACTACCCATAGATTAAAATCTTGTTTTGATCTGAGTCAGTAAATTTTGGGTTTACCTCATGATTGATATGGATTACTTGATAACTTAGGTATATGTAAGAGAATATACCTATGTGGGGTTATCTGTTGAATTCATAATTTGTGGTTTATTGTTTTTGGATTTTTTGATACCTTGAGGGTCTCAGGGTACCTAATGAATATATTTATACTCAACCCTACACTGGATATTCCCAGACCTCATTGTGCTGGATGTAGACGACAGACAATGCTGACGATGGCTAAGAGTACCAAGACTGGATGGTACCCAGAGCTGGATCACACGGAGTGACAGTACATGTAGGAGACGGACAGACGTGGAGTGTTGTGGAGGCTATCTGTACCTACCCTTCAGGTAGGATTTCCCGGTGGATGATCCAAGATCTATTTTCCCTTTTTCCAGTACTTGTACTTCTAATTTCCTTGTACATCACAGTTGGGATTGTATTTCTGGCCCCTTTTTACTTTTGAACACTCCTTTGAATACAGTTTTTCTTATTGTTTTACTTCTATCTCATACTCTTTTGTGTGTATTTTCATGTTATAAAGGAAATTCCTTCCCAGTTTATGGATTTACACTTTTGGTGCTAGTCGCCAGCCCCTGGCCTATTGAAGTCGGGCTTGGGGTAGTAACGACATGGGCCTTGGGGGACGGTTCGTGACAAATTGGTATCAGTGGATCCAATTATACCCCAGAACATAGGACTCTGATCATTCTTTTCTATGAAGAAATAGTGTTAAGTGTATTGAGTGTGGATCTTAGTTCAGGGAATCCAATGTTGTTGCTACAACCGACGTATCCATACATCAGGACCCTGACTACTGATCTCTGACTCAGTGCATGAAAACACTAATTGCGTGTGCGTTTTCAAAAGTTTTCTTTAAGTCAGTTCAATGAGGTAAGCTCACAAGGTAGATCTTTTGGTTATGGCACATCTATTTAGGATGCCTCCTCACAGAAAACCAGTTAGTGTTTAGAGAGAGTACACGATGATGGCCCACCAAGCGACGAGGATCTGGTGTAGGGCCCTCTTACTATGTTGGCACATTTGGGTGGTGTACTAGCAGCAGCACCACCCGTTGGGCATAAGATTCCACCAGCCGCACTGGCGGATGGTGCATGCTGGCTGAGCGTATTTCATGAGTTCTTGTGGCAGAGGCCTATGTGGTTACAAGGTGAGATAGATTCCCACGTAGTAGAGGACTGGCTGGAGGTGATTTCTAGAGTTCTCCACCTATTTGAGACACCCGTAGGGAAGATAGTGATCTTATCTACTAGTTTTTTCTACTGAGTGACCATGAGGTTGGTCGGTATAGTGATGAGGCTTTAGTACGTGGACCGTTGCCCGAGATTGTACCTTCAGGTAGCGTGTCACCTATATCACTTACTATTGGCCACCAGTTACAACCGAAAGTAACGATAGATGACACATGTAGGCTCAATACCTTACACCTATTTCAGCATCAGATACCCCTCGGGTTCTGAGTCGAGCCCGACTCACATGCAGCTGAGGACTGTCCTAAAAAGGTGGCTGAGAGTTCTCTAGAGCTTGTACAACATCGTCAGGATGACATGTTGGTAGTTCAGTATTCATCAAGGCATACCGATCATTCCCGGTACTCGATGAATAAGATATGATCAGTGATATGGGGCTTGGAATATCAAGGGAGGTGTGTTTTAGGACATCTGAGCCAACACATTTTCTCTAGAAGATAGATAGAACCTTCGCGGTTGAATGTTTTTTGGCTGAGCAGATACAGCCAGTGACTGTTAGTAGCGGGAAAATAAGAAACTTTCACTAGTCTCAAATACTTGGGCAAGAAAGTTGTTTCAAGAAGAGGATGTGATAGGGACATATGAATCTGCATGGTAGAAGACATGGAAGTAGAGCTAGGAGAGAATCATGATGTGGTGTACAATTCAACATGTTACAACCACTCACCTTTGTAGTCCCCGCCAGGCTCAGAGAGTTGGAGGGCAGGGGAAGAGAGTAGTTGTATGCAGTCAAGGAGTGTGAACCAAGGGCTCTAGGAATGATTCACGGTGCGGTCGGTGTCTACTAATAGCTTCCATATCAATATACATAGGTACCAATTATTCCTTACTTCTACGAATCTTTTCCCAGACCTAGTGTTTCTGGTTAAACCGTTGACTTGACCCTCACGTCTGGAGATACCTTTGGGAGGAGACTCGATAATCACACTTACACTGATGGTGTGATATAACCCTTGAAGTGAGAGTTTCGATTGGAACCCCTTGGTGGAAGTATCGAGGGATTATGTCATTAGTTTGGGTATGGAATGGACATCCACAGTTCATACACAGATTGACTGTATTAGGAAAAAAGTTTATGGTTTATCTACAACGTTGTGATGTGGTTTTCCTTAGTTTGCGAAAAAGGAAACCCAAACCGTTCATGTTAAACTCATTAATAAGAGGGTGTAACCAATCACTCTTATGTGGACCAGCCTTACCCTCGTGGCAGCAGGAGTTTTGAGTTTTCCGTTCCAAACTGGAGTGATAGAACATGGGGAAATATTTTCAAAAGATATTTCCAAGATTACCCCCCAAAGGGGGAGGGACATCTACTTTGTCTAGATACTACCAGAGGTTTGTTCCATAAATCATTAGATTTGCAGAACATCTATAATCCTTGAAAAATAAGGGGAAACACTTCATGTAGTCGGAGAGATACCAACAGAGCTTTCAGAAGATGAGGAAGAGGCTGACTAGTGCCCCCATATTGAGGTTTCTAGAGGAAGGCGTAGGGTACATAGTCTATTGCAACACATCAGGGACCAGACTCGGGTGTGTCCTGATGCCAGAGAAAGTAGTGATCACATATCGTTCTTAGCAGCTGAGACAACATGAGCCGAACTACACTACCCATGAACTAGAGTTAGCAGCAGTGGTCTTCATCTTGAAGATGTGGTGGCACTATCTTACGGGAGAACGTTTTATAGTGTACTCTGATCACAAGAGTCTCAGGTATATCTTTTCTCAGAAGGACCTAAACCCGAGACAACGATTATGGCTTGAGTTCCTCCAGGACTATGAATTCGAGATAGTCTATACTTCTGGGAAAGGGGTTGTTGTTGCAGATGCACTCAGCAGGAGGTCTGGTATACAGCTGTTAGGCAAGGCGACAATGTAGTTGGCTGCTTTACAGATATCCTTTATGGATAGATATGGAGCAGTCTTCCTTCAGTCTCTTACAGTCACTCTCCCACTTATTCAATGAGTCAGGGAGGCACAACGTGGATACACTGACTGAGAGACACGACGTGCTCAGATATCGATAGGGGAGGCACCTTATGGATTTTCTGTAGGTGGGGAGCATGCCATCCTCTTCTGAGGATGTACTATGGTACCAGTGTCACTTCAGGAGGAAGTGTTGATGGAGTTCCAAACATCCCCTCTTGTGGTACATCTAGGAATGTACAAGATGTAGTAGGACCATCAACGATAGCACTGGTGGCCAAGTATGAATAAGGTTGTATCAGAGTTTGTCTCTTGGTGCCTCATTTGTCAACAAGTGAAGGCAGAGCACCTGGTACCAGCAGGCTTGGTATGGCCTTTAGAGGTCCCATAGTGGACATGTCATGGGATATACATGGACTTTGTGACAGGACATCAACATACATCTAGGGGTCATGACTTTATTTGGGTGATCGTTGACCGACTCACCAAGTCGGCCCACTTTCTACCAATAAAAGAGCAGGGTTCAGTAGAGAGCATGGGACTCCTCTATGTGCATGAGATTGTGTGGCTACATGGAGTAACTTCATATATTTTCTCTGATCATGATGCATGGTTTACTTCCTGTCTATGTAAGTGTTACAGGAGGCTTTTGGGATGCAACTTAATTTCAGCACTGCCTTCTGTCCTTAGACAGATGGTAAGACTGAGTGGACGATACAGTCCCTCGAGGACATGGTGCGTGATTGTGTCCTCGACTTCAGTCGCAGTAGGGAGGATCACTTACCGTTTGTGTAGCTTTCATACAACAACAGCTAGCACTCTACCATTGGTATGACACCTTTCGGGGCATTGTACAGGTGACCTTGCAGATCACCCTTGTGCTAGACTGACCCTAGGGAGTCAGCACTGGGGGGACTAGAGATGGTACAAGCAACCACAGAGAAGGTGGAGATCATCCAGGAGTGGATGAAGACTACCTAGAGAAGGAAGAATTCGTATGTTGATAGGAGAAAGAGGCCTCTGGAGTTCGAGGATGGTGACCACATCTTCCTACGGGTCTCACCTCGATGAGGTCTACGAAGATTTGTCCAAGGCAGAAGGTTATCTCTGAGATTCAACAGACCTTTCCAGGTCCTCAACAGAGTTGGCGAGGTGGAATACCAGTTAGCTCTTCTACCTTAGTTGCACCGGGTGCATGATGTATTCCATGTATCCAAGCTATGGAGATATGTGCATAACCCTTATCACATCATCGACCATGGAGAGATGGACGTCAATGATGGGGAAACTTATATGGAGGTTCCAGTGGAGATTGAGGATCGATATATGTGGGCTCTACATGGATGGAAGATACCTCTGGTTCATGTTCGTTGGCAATACGAGAACCTCAAAGAGAACACATGGGAGAGGGAGGCTCAGATGTGTTCTCAGTACCCACATTTGTTCCCTTAGTTCGAGTTGTATCTTACGGGGATGTAAAGACCTGAAGTTGGGAGAATGTAAAGACTCGAAATTTCTGTGGATTTTTTTTAAATACATGGGAGTTTTGTGAGACTATGAAAATTGACAGTGCATGATTCTGAGGCCCTGTGTGCCTGAAATCAATTTATGATGTTTTTTTGGGTACGTTCAGTAAATGTACGAGTGGGTTTTTATAACTTTTGAACTGGTGCTCGTAATTGAAATCTGATGTCACAGTTGAACTTGCAATGCCGATATTCACTTAAGAAGACTTTCACTTTGACGACAGTGGGTCGAGTTTAAAAGATAGTTTTTGGGTTTTCGTGGAATGTAATAAAATAAAGTGAGCTTCACTTTATTTTATTTGAGACTCCATGTGGATGCTTGGTGGTTAAAACCTCCTCGTGGAAGTTAGATGTGGGACCACCACACCTTAACCTCCCATGAGAGGTTATGGTGTTGGGTCCCACCCAAACATAACCTCCCATGAGATGTTATGATGTGGGGACAACATGAGGCTTAACCCCCTATTTATGGAAGAGATCAAAACCTATCAACTCTCCCTCAATAAGGAGGGAGAGCCTCTTGACCTTCCCCTTTAATTCAATTATCCCAAATCCCCTAATTAAATTGTGCCAAACCTTTAATTAGGTGGAGCCAAGTAATTAATTAATTATTTTTGAATTATTTCCAATGAATTAATAGATACTCTAATATATTATTTGGAACAACTTAAGCATTTGGGTGGAAGTTGGTAAAGAGGAGAGTTAAAGAGAAAAGCTCCCAACTAATAACTAAGAATGCTCCACCGATTAAGAAAGAAGAACCTCTTCGAACTTCTTCCTTAGACACCTAATGACATGGAGCATCTTCCACGAGCTGACGTAGATTAGGTTTAGAAGCATGAGGCAGACACGACAAATAATGAACTTATTCATATACCATCCGAGACTCTGTCAACGAACGACGAACGATGAACAAAGGTAGGGGGTTTATTATATGTTTATGTAATTCCTTTTCTATCTTCTTAAATGGTTGAAAATTAATTGTTTGCGGGTGAGTTGTTGTTCATATTTTTTTCTTGATGAGACAATTGATACCACCCTAAACGTGGAGGGTGCGGGCTAAACCAACATGGCCCGACCCCTCTGCCATTCTTGTTTGAGATGATCTTTGACATGGCGACGTCGCAACGAGATGACGAAGGTGGAAATGACAAAGGCCGCGCTTCCCATGACCTATGCAACCCAAGCCGCCCTCACGGAACTCCGGCCGAACTGGCCTTCGATGAGCTGAGCCTCAGCCGAGCCGGCCTCCGCACGTCCCGTACACCTGGTCGCACCGCCGGCCTGCGCCGGCCCAAGCAGCGCCAAACCTGCCTACCCGGCCGCTGGCCCGCTTGGCCGTGCCCTACCTGGCACCCTCCTGACCACTTTCGGGCCTACCCGGCGCCCTCCCGACCACCTGCTGGCCTAATCGGCTACCCCAATGGCCTGATCGGCGGCCGCTTGGCTTGCCTGGCTGCCCTGCTGGCTTGCTCAGGACGGCACCCGGCCTACCCATGCTGCACCCCGGTTCCTGGCCGAACTAGCCGAGCCGCAACGGCCTCCCATGCCGGCCTACGACCTCCCTCGCGGTGCCATTTTCTGAACTTCATCGGCCTCCTAGGTCGATCCGCCCAAACCATTCCCCGCGTGGTGCTGGCCGAACTGAACCAGCTGCACCCTCTAGGCCGAGTCGTGCCCCTCATAGCGACCTCCGAGCCGAACTTCCCACGCGGTCTGCTGGGCAGGGCCCAACGGGCCGGGCCGAACCTAACAGGATAGCCCGCCCAATGGGCCGGGCCATACCGAACATGAATGACCGGGTCGACCAAGACCGTGTCAGCCCAGACTAAGACAGGCCGAGTCAGTCCGACCGCGTCAGACCAGACTCGGGCCCACTACCAACCATTACATTCTTTTGGACATATTTTTGGCACCAGTTGACCGTTTGGCTAACTGTATGTGGAGCTGGTAATCATTAAACGTAGTCATCCCTTTGAGTATACCTCACTAGAGTTCAAGGTAAAGTTGAGATATGGCCTAGTTGGATCGTACACGAATCCAACCGCCCCCATGACTAAAAGGCTAGTAACTCACATTCCAGTTGTCTGATTGACGTTCCGTCCTTTGCGTTGAGACCCCTATAACAAGGCATACCTTTGAGATACTTCTACATGGGACTTCGTGACAGTTGGAGTATCGGCCTGTAGCTCGTGGAGCGGATCCTCCCAGAGATCAGTGAGAAGAAGTGCGGAGTTATCTGACCAGTTCTGGGTTTACCCTCCAACGGGGTGGGGCAGTGGGTTACCCGTTGACAATTTGGGTTTACCCTCCAGCTGGGCTGGGTAGTGGGTTACCTGACGACTGAGTTCATGAGCATCTGAGGATTCAACATTATGACTGGGATGTTATTTGATACTACACCTAGATTGAAATCATTGTTTGAGCTGAGTCAGTAACTTTTGTGGTTACCTCATGATTGAGATGGATTATTTGACAACTTAGGTATATGTATGGACATATACCTAAGTGGGGTTATCTATTGAATTCATATGTTGTGGTTTATCCTTGTTGGATTTCGTGAGACCTTGAGGGTCTCAGGGTCCCTACTAAGTATCGTTATACTCACCCCTGCACAGGCTATGCCCACACCTCATTGTGTTGGATGCAGATGAGGGACAATGTTGACTAAG
Source organism: Viscum album (assembly GCA_963277665.1). Classification (NCBI taxonomy): domain Eukaryota; kingdom Viridiplantae; phylum Streptophyta; class Magnoliopsida; order Santalales; family Viscaceae; genus Viscum; species Viscum album. The sequence continues at coordinate 1,511,598,074 of OY728157.1, read as the reverse complement.
CCTGAGAGTACTAGGACATGGTGGAGCCCAGAGGTGGATGACCAGCGTGACAGTACACGGAGGAGACAGATAGATGTTGAGTGCTATGGAGGTTATCTGTACCTACCCTTTAGGTAGGTTTTCCCGGTGGACAATACATGAGCTATTTTCCCTTTTTCTAGTACTTTTACTTTTAGTTTCCTTATACTTCACAGTTGGGCTTGTATTTACAGCCCCATTTTACTTTTCAGCACTCCTTTGTATATAGTTTTTCTTAGTGTTTTACTTATAGATTGTACTCTGTTGTGTGTGTTTTCAAGTTATAAAGGCAATGCCTTCCCAGTTTAGGGATTTACACCTTTGGTGCTAGCCACCAGCCCCTGGCCGATGGAAGACAGGTTTGGGGTAGTCACCACATGGCCCTCGGGGGATGTGTCGTGACACTATAACATAGAGATACATATATTCTCTATAAATTATGTAGAATTCCATCATCTACACAATTATGAATATCATTAAGAGTGAATTTGAATTCAACTATAGAATGTTTTTATATCCATCCTGATTCCTATTATTCCAAAATCTCACACAAGTTAGTCAAGTATGGATATTGTTGCAGTAAAGCCCAACTACAGCTTATAATATCATCAATTGGTGATTTCTTCAATCGTCATGTTTAAGAGACACCACTTAAAAAAATCATAGAAATACCCCCATGTTTTTTTGAGGGTATAGTGCAAACAGAGACATGGTTACACAACTATTCATATGGTTCAACTTCTTAATATGAGAACTTCATCATTATCAAGGGAATGAATTCCAACCACATTAGATAAGAATATGTTTTGTTTGATAAAAACTTTATCCACTCATGGACCGTGTTACCATATAGAATATTCAATTACAAAACTAACCTCTTCCCAATAAAATTATGAATCCGATAGAAAATAGGAGTCCCTAAATCATGTGTATCCTCTATATATCAAGTATTATGCTCACTATGCAAATAAGGCAACCAATATATGTTTCTAAACCTAAAAAATAATAGGTAATACATCTGATCCTTGATAAAGATCCACACTAAGTTTAAAGTAAGTTATAACATCTAAATATACAAGGTAAGAACACCCCTTAACATATTGAAACAAAACTACCCATTAGTCATTATGTTTTGGTAAGAGTAACAACTAAAAATATGGGATCATCAAATCCTAATATATAGGTGCAAAATGGATTTCAAAGGATATTAACCTTTAAAAAATATAATTTTTGCACAAGGGTTCGATAATATATGGATTATTTTTCATAGGATGCATTTAAAAGATCATAAATGGCCACAATATGATTCATGTGTTAACATACATGTACCCTAATATTGATATTCCAGGGTTAGGTATTAACTAACTAGTTATTGGAGTCTTGAAAAATGTTACATATCTCATAAAATAAAAAATGGTTTCCCTTGTATGTTAATCAAACTCAGGACCCCTTAACATCATTTCAATAACTCCAAGACAAGTCCTCACATTACTAATACCTCTAGAAACCATCCCTAGGACATACCAACATTGATAAAACTCTATCATGTTCCAACCTATATGGAATCCACCTATATTAAATATATGATGATTGTACCACACCAATCCCACACCCCCAAGGATAATGTTTGGTAAATTGCATGGAGTATAAAAAACACACACATGCAAAACCTTAATATAAAATATCTAGAAATAGTCTCATGAATCTAATACACAAGTGAAGTAACAACACTAGACATATGTATAAATAAAGACAACTAAACTATGCATGAGACAAGAATAGAGGTCCATATAGGAAACATATAGAAATTCCATATTGTTGGAGAGGTAAAATATATTCACAATAGAAAAATAACAACAATATAGGAAAACTATTCCCTCATATATAGTTGTCTCCAAAAAAAATATGATCTACCATGATTATATCTATGTACCATTGTTATCCACCTAAACCAAATACCCCAAAACCTCCATGCACCCACTTTGAAAAAAACACATGAACTCCACATTCACAAGACCATCTTTTAATCTGGTTCTATATTCATAGATAAAACATGTGTGAAACCAGGGCCCCTAAAGAGTTTTGTATTAATATACAGGATAAGAAACCCCATAAATGAAAAATAAAATCCAATGAAATTTCTTCTCAGTTATTCTAATATAAAGGTAAATCAAGATGAATGTCCAGAAGAATAATTTAGATATTCTCAAACACTGGGAGTATTAGGGACATTGAGAAGATCATAGCATCACAACATCAATCATTCGAGCCACATATAATGAAAACATATTTGTTAGTAAAATGTGAAACATTAGATGAAGATAGAAATTGATATCTATTAATAACACCAGATATAAAAGGAAACCCCCAAGGTGTTAAGGGACCAATAATCCACCCCAGGGATGTGCTTAATAGGTATCTACTAATTACAACACTGCGAGATTCCAAAAGGTGATCCCACCCAACCCTAATGAATTATTTTCTACTGATGTAGAACATGATGCCCTAGGGAAAAGAAAAAAAAAATAATATTTTTTTTGGAGGGCTCATTTTTTATAGAATGTCATTAGACCTCACTGTTAGTTAAAAAATAGTATTCATCACTCATAACCACGTTGTTTATTATCATTAGGTGATCCTTGATATCATTTTACAAATTCTATATAAAAATAACCACCACAACGAGTGAAAAGTAAGATGAGGTAATTAAAATATCAAATAATTGGCAATAGATGAGGACATAAGGGGATAGATGAATTGACCAATAATATCACATATTAGGGGATCACATTTCATAGATGATGGTAACAAGATACAAGACCCTACATAGGGACAATAAATAAAGGATCACGACCCCAGACTGAAAACCTGTTTACCATGATGGGATAAATTACGCAATACATAACCATCTAAAAAATATGGTATCACATAACAATTTACAAATTTGGGATACCTATCCATATAAATGTGATGAAAAGTGTCTCTACCATCATGTTCTATATGAAAAACTACTCAGATAGAACAAAAAATGGTCTCAATCAATGGAAACAAATAGTACATAGATTTCCCAAGAGTGAACATGACATGTCACCCCATGTTTATGACATAAATGCGAACTTCCATTCAACAAGGAATGTAAAATATCTACTAAATTTTTTTCAAGAAGTGTTTCATAGAATGTGGGTTAATGTTTTGTACTCGTTGTACACTTGGCTTCTTGAGTTGTGTTCTACCATGGGAACACAGGTTGTAATATGATAATGAATAGCATACATGATACCTATTATAGGAGGGGATGTAATTATTGTAAATATTGAGCCCACTATATATGGAAACATGTAATATTGTCTTATCCACCTAACCCTATGATTTATAACTCAAAAAAGAAACTCTATCATTGTATCTCTCAAAAATAATGACATATATTCTTCCAATATATGAGATTTATAGTTTTGATATCTCCAAAATATCAATATATTCAATGTGATTCTTGATTTTCATGATTATTTCACTGGTATTACCTCATGTCATGAACAATACTCCCCTCAAATCACCACCCAAGGATTCATAGGCATTAGGAATCTATACCCAACAACCAATTGTTGGAATCAAGAAAGATTATCATCATGTATAAAACATCCATCATCAAATAAAATTTTTATTTGTCAAGTATACTTAAGATACCCACATATTTAATGTTATCATCATAACTAATAATTATCTCTACCATTATTCTTGAATATTATCAAAGATAAAATATTTAAGGAGATAATAAGAAAAAATACAATGAAATTTGGTCAGGGGTTTGTTCTAATATCTATCCAATTTGAATATTGGCGATGAATGTGAAGAATGGATATAGGACTCCATAAAATCACATAGAAGTGAAAAAATGACGACATTCAATTGTTCAATGTTAAAATTTATCAAATTTAAAGAATTAAGGATCACTTGACTCTTCTGAACCAATTATTAAAATCCCACAATATCAATTAAAAAATAAGATGAAAGGGATATTCTATCATCTGGTCCATGGATTAAATATTGAAAAAATTAATCCAAGATCTCATAAATAATTAACAATACGGTATTATTAATAAATAAAAAATACAAACCTTAAAGTGGATCCATTGTTTGAAAATAATTCACCCACAGGTGATGTTTTTTGTGATCATTATTAATTGTATTCATGGTTGGATACAAAAATATCCACGATCATTTGTTACGATTTATATCATAAGAGATCTCCCCTAAATATCTAAAGGTTATATAGCTAACTGTAGAAATTTTTATAGTTTTGTTTTAAATAGAGTATTCTCTATGTAATTGAATTTGTTAGATAATTAATTAATTAATTCCATAATTTATTTTCCCTTATTGAACTCCATTTCAATATTTGTCCTTAGAAAAAAAGTAAATCACACATAGGGTACAACCCATGTTCCAAATACATGGGAGGTATTAATTCCTTTATATAATATTCCCATTCATTTATATATTTATTTCATAAGAATAAATCATGTATAGAAAAAACTTTTTATTATATTTTTTCTAAGGTTCCACAAACCATGATATTCCACACTTACTTAACCAATTGGTAAAAATGTTATTTGAAATGAGCTAAATCCTCAAAAAATTAGGTCCCTTATATAAGAAATATTTTTTTTACCATATTAATTTTTGTATAACTCTAGAAATACAAAAATAGATCTTTGTTTACATTGGTGAAAAACTGGTTCACTACATTTAAGAGTAAAATAATCATATAGTAAATAGTTAGTAATTATAGGTGTATATATTATTTTATCATAAGCAAGTATAAATCAGTAAACTAAAACTTAATCATACATAGATTATTTCAACCTCTCTAAAAAATTATAGAATTCTAAAAAATCAATATATTCTCAATAGATATAAATTTATATTCACTAATCCTCAAATCATAAATTCTTTTACACTATAAATCACTAGATAATATATATATTATTTTATCAACATAAATATCATTAAAAAATATTCTGTTAGAGTGCTTCTAAATATATAAATTTTAATATATCCTTTCACAGAACATTTATTCTATAAAATCCAGTTAAAATATTAATCTATGATCAGGGCCTTTTTTTGTCCTATAAAAATATTTTTAAAGTCTGAAAATATTTTATGGTTACTTTTCATGTTCAAAACATGGTGTCTAATTTACATAAACAATTTCAGAAATAATTCCCTTTAAAAATATAGTTTTAAAACCCCATTGATAAAGCTGAATAACATTATAATCAACTCAATTGAACAAAATAGGAATATATTATAGTCCCAAAAAAAGTGAAAACGAAAAATCACAATCAATTTCTTCTTCGTGAAACTATTATTATTAAAAATAAATATATTTATTCATTAAAATTTATCCATAATCATCTATATTACTTCTAAAAATTATTATATTTCCAAAAATATGAAAAACATTAGGTTCTTTGAAAAATTCCAAAACATAATCCTTGTTAGTTAAAATCCATGTAGGATATTTAAATTTTTATGAAAAATCCTCTAGGATAAAATCTGGAATAAAAGATAAGTGGCCAAAAAATTACATAAAAATTTATGTTATTCACACTATGGTCATTATCTATAATAAATCTATACAGATGGTTATCTCTTAGGGTTTTGATATATTTTTACAAATGGTGATGCCCCTCTTTCAATATGTGAAATAATTTCATGATTTTAATCTTCTCCAAATTTACATTTTCTAAATTAGATTTTAATCGAATTTATGAAAAAAACCATTAACATGAAATCATTATTATTAAACATAAATTCAATATATTATTTATCACCCACACTTTTATATTGTAAACATTATTATTTTTAGTAAAATTAAAATAATTTAAGATTATTACATTATAAAATTATCATTAAAATTATCCAAATAATAATCCTTATTATAAAAAAAGTTTCTTCTAAAAACAGTCTAATATGTGACATTCTGTTTCTATTTGTTCCATAGTTTTTAATTTATTTTCTTATATATTTGTAAACTAATTTTATTAGAGTTATAACATACAATATTCATATATTCTAATCCAATGTATAGGAAGAATTATTGAATTTATTCAGAATAGTTTTATCCTATTAATGCATAGTTATATTCTTTCATTAAACTATAAAATTTTTACGGAGATATTTTGGCTATAAATTCATGAAGATCACAATTCTATTCATAATATAATTCAAATTATGAATAATAATATTCACTACCTATATCACATCCGATAATAATAATAATAAATAATTTCTCATTATAAGCCAATTTTTATTAAGAAAAATAATTTGTTGACTTTTCACTTTAATGAAATAAAAACGCTCATTTGAATCAACTAATATTATAATGAAATATATTACAAGTGAAACTAATATGCTGAATATGTTTCAAAAATATAAATATACTATTTGAAGAAGTCGTATAGTTTGAATATCTTGAATATATCAAAAAAAGTCTCTTCATTTCATTCACTAATACCGTTAATCATTTTTTTTCATCTAAAATATAGGGAACATCATAATTTGACAATTTTTTTAATGATTATATATTAAAATAAATTTCATGACTAATAGACCATGGATATAAAATATTATTTGTATATAAGTCATTAATAATCATTACAATTTGTTTATTAGCTTTGTAAAATTAATAGAGTAAATATTATAAATTTTTTAGTGTAACAGAATATGGAATCATTTTTAAAAAGTAATATATCATATTTAATTATTAAAATATTCCCAAAAACACAGAATTAAAAAATGAAAAACATATTATTATATAATTCTATTGTATAGAAAAAAAATATAGATGAATATTTATTATGAATAAAAAATTCTTTAAAATCATGAAACTTTAATGTAGACTTGTCACTGAATGTCATTAAGTATCTATCACATCTACTGTGTTAGAAAATATTTGATATGTTTAAATCCATTTGAATTTGAGTATAATTTTCCTATAAAATAAATATATTTATAGTGAAATCCAATTAGATTTTATTTAAAATTATATTAGAAGACAATTTTGGTACACATGAGTCATTGGGTCTAATAAGATTAGTAAAATAATTTTTGGGAACCCATAAAATATAAAACATGTTATCATAGTTAATATTGATTATTGATTATAAAAAAACAAATTATTTTATATGCATTGTTTATTATAAGTAAAATATAGAACATTCACTAGTATAGTGGCTTTGTATTCTACCACAAAAACATGAAAATGTTGAAATAATTCATTTTAAAATTTTCATAATGAATCTGTTATACATTTCTATAAATTAGGAACATATCCTACACCACTTTTATTTTGATTCAAATTGTTCATTGACATTACTTTATCATATTATTATTTTTCATGAACTTAAGTGGGAATAGTTTCCATTAAACACACAAATTCTTTTCTCGGTTGTTAATTTTCATTTTGAGTAATATAAAATCCATGCTAAAAATTATATTTAGATATAAGATCTATATTATTGAGTTTTATTATTTTTTTAAATAATATTTTTGTTGTAAACAATATTTTTTTAATCCCATTTAGTCATATTTTAAAACACTCTAAATTTTAAGACACCAGTTTATTGTTTTTCAATTTTTACCCTACGCCATTAAACAATAGGTTTTCCAAAATCACAATTATCCATAAAATTATATCATAAATAAATAATATAATATGTAATAAAATCATTTATGCAAACAATGTGTCATAGGTTAACATAATAGTTTCCCATTCAAAACCCATCACTTGAATATGAGTCTTCATTATAACTCAATCCACCTATTAAATATCATTCATTTTAATTCTTAAAAAATTTCATTTTTATTTTGATACTTCAAATTCATTAGTCAATATTTGTATTCCATATATTTTTATATTCATTTTTTTGAAAACATCGTCGCAAGAATTATAACTATTATTTTTAATTTCTTATTCATTAATATTTTACAAAATTATTTCAGAACCATCTTGAAGTCTACTATTTTTCATACCCTTGTAAGACCATTTAACAAATTGAGAAAGGTCATCTAATTATGTTTTGGGATTTGAGAATAAAAAGTGTAATAAGTTACATTTAAACTTTTTTTTAAAGAAACACCTTCCATTTTTTAGACTCCCCATCTACGATATTCTTTATCTGTATTAAAAGTTTTATTAAATACCTATGAGTTCATCATTCATGTAATCATATATTTTTTTCACTTTTTTCAATTCCAACATTATTTATAGGACATTTATTTTATTCTTATATATGTACAAGATTAACACGAATTTGTTTTTTCAAGTATTCACCATGTGTACCCATTCCATTTATAATACTTGTGAATACATGGAACATCTGATCAATAAATTCATATTATCCCATATTGAAGTCATGATATTATGCTCAAAAAAAAAAATTTGGTTCTATTTAAATTTTCAATACCATTATGGGTTACAATCAATATAAATTTTTTGAGTTGTTTTAAAAGGAGATAATTAGCTAAAAGTAGTTTTACAGATAAGATCATAAAAATTATTCACAACTTTATAATTTAAATAATACATTTCTAAATACTTACCTATTAATATATTTGGTTCATAAATAAGTAGTTTATAAGGTATTAAATGAAATTTATCATCATAAATTTTCAGATGATTACATTATAATTCCATTTGAGCGTTCATGTATCCGTAATTGTTACCATCGAAGTGAGGTGGTCCATGAGGTATCCAGCTGTAATTAGAATTTTAATAATTCATCTCAATATTGTTGTTTTAAATACCATTTATAATCTAGATTAATCATTAGATCTACCAAAATATAAAATTATTAAATTAATAAAAACAAATATTGCTCTAAATTTTTTTACTTTAACAAAAATTATTTTCTATGATTTTTATATATAAAGAGGTTAAAATTGTAGTTAACTTTATATTTCAAAATTTAATAAATTTTAAATAATTATTAAATATAAAAAAATTAACGTTTAGTGGAAACATAAATATAAAATAAAATAAATTTTTATATTAGTTTAGAACAAATGTGACACGTTATCTAAACTTCAATTATCTACACTCCTTGAGAAATATTATATTCAATAACTGTGAATTTTGATGTGATTTACAACATAAATTTTATAATAGATCAATACTTCGAAAAAACTAAAATTTATTATGTTTCACAACCCACTACGACCTCTATTTTATAATTTGAGACAGAAAAACATATAATATAGTATTTATATTAGAGGAATAACTAATATAGAAATATATCTCATACAACAATTTAATAATTATATCATTTTTTTGTGATGGAAAACCATAAGCTAGTTATTGTTATAATCTAATGGGAAAAGAGTAATTAAATATAAACCTATAAAAAATAAATAATGAAGCAATTTAAATTAGAATAATCATTTTAGTTTGAACACATTGATACATCTTTTCCAAGAGGAGTAAGATTTCCAGTAGATCACAAAAGGAGATATTCATGTTTATAGTATTGAAAAGACTTTTAACCATGTTATTCATGTTGTTATTTAGATAATTGTGTAGATATTTATTTATAGGTTAATTATCCAATTTTCAATCCATGATGTGTCCAAATTCTTGTTTAATGTTTATAGTAGTCCTGATTTATAAAATATGTTACATCTATTTGTTTTTTAAAATAATTTCCATATTTCATGGATTGGATATTTTTTTAAGTTAGTTCTATGTTAAAAGGAAAATAAAAAAATTGAATAAAAAATATATTCTAAATAAATTTTATGCAATGAAGAATTTGAATTCTAAAATTATATATTCACGTATTTTAATATTCATAAATTGTATCCTATGATATCCTTAATTTGATAATTACATTTCCAAATTTATGAAGACTACACTATAAAAAACATTTTACGAGTAAATAACTAAAAACAACATATTAACTAATGAAATAATATTAAATAATTGTTTCATATGAATTATTATAAAATCAATAGACATTTAAAATTTTTAGAAACAATGGCTCTAAAATTTCTTATACATTTACGATATTCAAATAAGATTAATTTTTTTATTAATTTGAATTATTTAATATATATTTAATTTTTTTATTAAGATATGAAATCTATTTCTTATGTATTAAATTTACATGAAAATACTTTAGAAGATTTTATATCACATAAAAATATTTTATTAGTCTTAAAAAAATTATTATTGAATATTAATTTATCAAAATCTATGACATCTAAGAAAAATATAAAATATTTGAATAAAAATAAGATTCATAGGTAATATATTATGCATTGAAAAAAATTAATATATTAGAAATGATAAAAAAAATATTGTTTCAAATAATATACTATGAATTTACAATCCATAAATGTCAAAAAACATTCTGAAATTAAAGAATTATAAACCAGAAAATGAATGTTTTGAAATCATTAACCAATGTAAAATGGAATGGATCCATTTCAATTGTCTAGTAATGAGTTATTATAGATTAATCATCATTCTTATGTATAATATTTTTAATAATTATGGATCATAGGGAGAATGGGTTTCATTTTAGAACTAAACTGGCAAAATGATATGGGAAGAAGTTCTATCTCAAGACAGAGAAATTATATTTTTGTATATGATATGATATTTTTTAGGGGAACATGATTTATGGTAAGGGATTCATAGTAGATCCATGGAATATTGAGATAGTGATGTTATATCAATGATTGAAGAATATATTTGATATTTTATTTTCCCTTAGATTTGAAGGATACTGAAGACACATTATTTAATAATTTTCAATGATTATTTATTTGATAACTACGATGACTCAAATGTGAGTGAATTTTTACTATCATTAATTCCATCAAGGGTATTTTGAGGAGATAAATAATTTTTTAACATCTATTCTAGTATTTAAATTTTCTTACTATAGTAAATTATTCTATATGTTTTTTTATTTAAATGGGGATTGATTAGGGTATGTTTATATTACATAAGACAACATGTTTGTGTATATGATGATTTAATTAAGTTAAAATGGAAAAAATACAACATTCATAATATAGAGATTGTAAAAATTCACCATCATCTAATGATTTTGAGACATTACCTATTTTTTAAGAGGTTTATAGTGTAGTCATATAATAAATATAATAGGTATATCTTCTTGTATAGGGATTGGAACATTATGGAATGGTGATGGGTGGACTACATTAAAAACACTGACTTTGTGTTATCCAATATACTAGTGATGTGCAATACTGAGGTAGATACCTTGATTCAGAGATCCTAATTGGTGAAGGAATCAAAAGATAATTGGAAATATATTGGCTTGATGAAATGCTTGTACCAAAAATATCATGGATAGATAAGTGACATAGAATTACATATGATATTTTTCTCTTCTACACATATTTATCAATTAAAGTAGGGGTAAATGATTAATTATTAATGAACTAAGGGTAGTGAATCATTTAATACTAGGGAGACCAGGAATATTAGACACCATTGATGGAATTTAAACCATAATTTTTTTATTATAGTAGGGGCTCATTTGTGTTTAATGAAATTTATTATTGGTATGCTTCACAACTCATGTTGGTAAGTTCATCCAGGAGATGAAAATCTGTATCATGAAATTTTTTAGAATTTCATTCAATTTGGGATGAAGTGGGATACCGAAAACTATAAATCATGGTGAATGTTATATCAATGAGAAAATGTGGAGAATTAGTGAACTAGAGTATGTTATCAATGCTTCATGTGATAATACAATTGTGGGAGAACACCATTTTGATTTTTTAATGGTCAATGTAAATATCCATAAAAAAATAATGTATAGTGGGGGATTTTTGATTGAATAATTATTTTGGAATACTTCTTTCTTATTTGGAAGACATTTTTATTAGAATAAATCTGTATGTTTTATATTGAATTGGTACATAATGTTACTAAATATTCATTATCTATTATGTGAGATAGTGATCCATATCTTATTTTGATATTTTAGAGAGGGTGATGGAAGGTGTTTAAAAAAAATGAGAGGGAGCACATCATATCATAGTTAGAATTACTAGTACACAAATAACAAATAAAAAAATTCAAATTAATTATTCTAGTTTATGGTGATGATATTGGTAGAGATTGTAAGGTTCTAATGAATTCTATTATGTACATCTCCAATAATTGCGGACAACCATTGATTTATATTGACCTACTTAATGAACTATTTTTATGACAATGATAATCACCATTTCATTGGGAAGAACTAGATGATGATTAAATTTTGGAACCTATGATGGTAGAGAAAATGATTGATCATATTTAAAAAAAACAATAAACTATTTTTTGTAGCCCATATTCTAATTAAGACTATTGTTTATCTTAGTTGTCTATCAATGGAGTAAATGGTTAGAGATTGATTATTCTTGTGATTTTCACTCTGGTTGGTCCATAGAATGCTCGGAAATATAGAAATGGTTGAAACCTAATATTTTTTTATATTTTATATTTTTGATAATGTCATTTATATTTATAATCTCTTATATCTTCACCTAATTTATGTTATACAATGAAAAGAGTCCCACTTATTTTAGTGTTGGATGTTCCAACTAGATTTGTATTATTTTTTAACCAATTTTATTTTATCAGGATACAGATATGACCCTTATGGAAAGGCTAGTGAGGATTTATAATGTGATTAAGAAAGGAATTATAGTATTAAGTATTATATTGGAGAGAGTATTATAAAAGATATTTTAAATTCAATGAGAGATTTTTAGGTTGAGGATCATATATGTCAAAAATACAGAACATTATATATAGAGAATATAAAATAGATAAATATTGGGGGAAAAATTATACATAGGGGAAAATTTTAACATTATGGGTTCTACAAGAATGATTCCATTTTTTTTTTGACATTTTCATATTATTTTTTTTGTTTTTAGTGGTACAATGAATATTATACTATCATTGAATATGGTTTGAGTACCATGTACCAATTTAAGGTAGTTCATTTATTGTATGGTTAACACAAAATCCAATTAAACAATATAGGGTAACTTTTTTGCTCAATTTTCTTGGGAAGTGGAATCCACATAATCCCTACAAGTCCTTATCTGATCAATTTTACTAAATGTTAAATTGGTATTTAATTTTGTGACTCAACATTTAGAAATTATAATAGACTTCCCTAAGCCCTATTAAATTTCTTAACTCATGATGGGATGAATCTAGATTATGTTGGGAGTCAAATTTGATATTCATATTAGTAAAAAAATCCGTCTCTCTTGTATTTATTGGATCAACATCGAATTTATCATTTAATCTCATAATATTGTTCATTAGACAATATAACAATATTTTAATTTCTACTTCCATGGGTATATATTTCTCCCAGGATAAGATCAATGTATTTTGAATATGTTTTTGAATCATTAATGAGTGTATCAAAATACAATGTTCATTCTACTAGGTCATGGTGGAATGGTTCAGGATTATTGACATTAGATAATTTTTAATGGCCCAGACCTCCCTAGTCCAGTGATTTTTCAAAATCTAGTGTTTAGGGTGTTTTGGGAATTCATAGTGACACATTAAAAGAGTTTTTGAAAAGTTGAGTTTTCCAATGGTAGGTCACACATTAGTAAGTTAAACATCGGTAAGTCGGGAATTGGTGAGTGGAATCTATGAGTGTTTTCATTGAGGGGCATTAGTGCATGGCATCAGTGAGTGGCATATGTAGGTTCAGTCAGTGGGTCATGTTTGTAAGTGTTGCTTGAAGGTGGTATCAGTAACTCGTGTTGGTATTTTGAGTTAGTAGCTTATGTCAGTGAATCACTATCAATGGGCCGCGTCGGTGAATCGACATCGGTGGACCAACATCGATAACTCATGTAGGTAGATCAGTGTCAGTGGATTAGCATTAGTAGTTCATAATTATATCCTCTATAGTAGGAGACTCATTTTGATAGTTTTCCAAAATTTCTAGTTCTCTCAGGTTTTTCCAGTTTCTCCCCTCTTACATATTAGTTAGAATTAAATGATTTAAGTATCATATTTAATTAGTTTTAAATCAATTTCAAAGGATTTTAATCATATCATAAATTCCTATGGTTTAGTAAAAATTTTAAATAGTCAAACTATGTAATCTTGATCATCATTTGACTTTAATGGCCCTCCAAATTGTTTCCTTTTGTTGATATTGTATATAGATTTTTTCTAAAGTTGAGATCCTCTATTCCTTGAGCATTTATCTTGGTATGCCCACACCCTTTCTTACCCATGGAGATACATGTTTTGATGTCACCTCTAGATCTAATTTGTCCTTGGATTCTTTCCTTCTTCTAATGCGCACCCTATTTTTGACATAAGGAAGAGTTTCTCATCATTTATTCTTTGATGTTGGTATCCCAAAGGCTTTATTCATTTTTTCATTATACGGGGTTGGTAAGAAAATATAAATTTTTGTTTACAGTCTAATTCCTATGTTAAAAATATAATCTAACATGTTACAAAGATACCCATACTTGTTATGATAATAAGTTTTGTAACATTAGTTATAAATAAGGTTTATATAAGTAGATGATGATGATCGTTCGTTTTATCCGTTATCTTTGATTCATGTTTTAAATTCTATCCCTCTTAAAATCATGTCCATTGGTGGCCCCTATTTGTACACATATATGTCTTTTGAATATTTTTTTGTTGTTTCCTTGATGATCTGCTAAAGTTATGAAATTGATTAACCAGATACACCAAGTAAAATATTTTGATGCCCCATGATTGAACTTTTTCATTGATCATCCTTGAATTATCAGTGTAGAATTAATGAACGAGGGTTGCTAAATATGAATACACATTGATGTTAGGTGTGGATGTGTGTTGTGTATGGTTATATTCAACCTTATGTTATGTGATGGTCGTGTGGTGTTGTGGATGGGAGTATGGTTGTGTGGATGGGGTGGTATGGATGGTTTAATAGAATATCAGGTTGAGAGATTGATTGATTGGGGAATGGATGAACTTGTTATGTAGTAGGACTGCATCTGGGATATGTTATGGTTGTTTGGGAATTGTATATTTATGTAGTGGGATGCTGATGGTAATGTTTGCGGTGATGTTTGTTTATGTATTTGGTGAGTGTGGTGTGGATATGTAGTTGGGTTTCTGAGTTTGGTTGTGAGGAGGTGTGTTATGGGGTTTTTATATAAGTTGGTGGTTTTCTTGTTTAGAGAAAGGACATGTAATAAGAATTTAAATAATGTAAAGGGTAGTGGAAGGCTTGGGTGCTATGTGGGGAGGAATAGTGAATTGGGTTGTTTTATCATAGTTTTCATTCTATATTTGGATTGATTTTGAGGCTTGTTGTGTGTCATGGTTGTTAGTTTCTCAAGTAGGGATGGAATAACTAGTAAATTCTTAACAACATAAAAATGATTAGGTGTTAGGAGGATTTATCTTATCAAATTCATACGTGACCATTGTTCGTTATTATATGTGTATTTAGAGGAAGCAGTAAAGGTGATAGTGTTATGGGGTGGTTTATTACTTGAGAACCCATAGGTTGGGATGAGTGTATGGTACATATATATATATATACTTATACTTTCTTGTGATTCTAAAATAACCCCACCCTAGTTGAGAAATATTTTCCCAAAAACACCATTATTATGGGGGGAAGGTTTATTTAGCAAAAATCCTTGTGGGAGGTTGGATGGCAAGCCACCTCCTCTTCCCTACTCCCTCTTCCAGGAAGTGATAGCCTACGACTTGTCAGGATGGTTTTTGTTTGTGAGTCCCCAGTGTATGTGGGTGAGTTGTGCTTATCTTTTGTCTTTGGATTGATATGTGTTGTGGTTCCCACTTTTCTTCAGGATGTGATGTCGTTTGTGTCCTAGGTGACGATGGGTGGGATAAGATGTCGTTGAGAGGCCCATGTGTGTTTGTATGGGATTTCATGAAGTATGTGGCCCACGTGTGTGTGATCAGTATATGATGTGGTTATATTGGAAGAGGTGGGGGCACCATGAGATTTTATATTAGGGTATGAGAGCGGCTAATTAGTGGGAAAGTGGTGTAGGATACCCTATCATTGATGTTCTTACTATATTATTTTAATTGAATTGCATTATTTGGTGGGAATGGCTTTGGTGAGGTTGTGGTTTTTAGTATACCTTGTTAAGTACTTTTTGTTTATGAGGTTTCTCATGGGAATATTAGTATGCTTCTCCACTTGAGCACGAGAGACTTTGGTTTTCCCAACTGTGTATACATGTATTCTCACACTATATATAAAAAATCTATTTTCTGGTTTTTAGGAGGACAACAGTGACTATGCAAGGTATTACTTTCTTAGAGGATGGGACACATGCTATGTCGTTGCATAGATTTTTTCTTTTGGTATTTACATTAGAGATTTTAATTTTATTTTTATAAGTTTTACTTTAAACATGCATGTGGGATGGATTATGTATTCATTTATAAATTTGTATTGGATATGTTTTGATGTTGATACATCTTATCTACAGATATTGGTTACTATTAAAATGGTAATGCCTCCCATTTTTTTTATATTTTCATATTCATGGAGTTGTTCTCCACCCTAGGGCCTTCTTGTGGTAGCACTTTTGAGTCATTATATCTCTTTCTCTATTGCTAGCTCATGTGGGGAATCTTTAAAGGGAGGGGGTCGTGAAAGAATGGTATCAAAGGACTTATGGTTGAGAGATAGGTTGTATTTTTGAGTCAATAATATTTAGGATATCATGGGTTGGAAGAGGAAGAGTATTATGTGATCTTGGTTCCAAACATACCCTCGGGAAGACAGGCTAGGACACTGGATTTTAAGGGCCACCATGATTGGATGCAAGGGCTTTGAGCTTACCAAACGTCCAAGTGAGGCAACACTATTCACAGGGTAGAGACCCTATGAGAGTTAAATGAAACCTTATGACATGTTTTTTTGTTTGAATTGAG
This sequence comes from Viscum album, assembly GCA_963277665.1. Classification (NCBI taxonomy): domain Eukaryota; kingdom Viridiplantae; phylum Streptophyta; class Magnoliopsida; order Santalales; family Viscaceae; genus Viscum; species Viscum album. Next base: position 1,511,581,060 of record OY728157.1, on the reverse strand, counting down.
AATTTCAAGGTATTAAATAAGTAAAAATTAAAAATAAATCATAAATAATATTACATAGACCTAGGTTTTAGAAGTTTTTTGTATATTTCAGCTATTGAAACTGATCATTTTCTATAAGTGGCTCAGGCAGTGGAAGCTCAATAGACAGATCTTGCTGATCAACAAAGGGTTGATCCAATGGAGGAGAAAACCCATAGGAAGAGAATTTTATGTGCATTACAAAAGAAGACCATGGTAATGTATGAGGGTAGTGCCTCAGACATGGATACCGAGAGATTGCTCAAGGAGCTTAATATCACCTACACCTTGATCCAGGCATTGACAGAGTATTGGGTTCCTTTAGATGTTAGTCAGATGAGAGGAGCTACGTGTTAGTGTTGGACATTGTACCTGGGGAGGGAAAGGAGACAAATGTTCTCTGGGACAATTTTGAGAAGGGGTTCTAGGATGAATTCCTTTGTTTGACCATGATGTCTGAGAAGCGACATGAGATAATTTCCATCAAGCAGTGGAGTATGTTGGTATAGGATTTGGGGATCAAGTTAAAGGATCTCTTTTTCTTTTCTATGGATCTCATTCTGAATCAGTAGTCTCAGGTACGGGGGCCTTTCAAGATTTGACCATCATGGATTCATCCTCATCAATTTCTATTTCAACCTTATAGTCCTTGTGTGTATCCTAAAAACCGGGGGCTAGTTTTATTATGTTTGGACCATGTGGGAACCTTCAGAGTCAGCACATAATAGCTGTTTGAGATTGGTATGGTGGATGTGGGAAGCTTCAGTTCCCAACTCAATAGGATTTGTTGGCCATTCCATTTTAGCAGTAGGGAATGTAGGCTGCTATTCCACTGAGGGTAGATGGATTAGGTGGAGGCCAACCTCAGGGTGTTCCTTATGGACCTCGACCCGGATGAGGTGAAGGAGGTATTCATTAGTATAGGGGTCGAGGAGCTGGCGATTTTTGTTGCACGTCATGGAGTCAATAGTTCGTGTTGAGACAAAGATCGTTTGAGGTACTATCAGCTTATTTAGTACTCTTTTATGAACCATGTTTGATTTAGAAGAATCACAATCCTTTATTGTACCTAGTATTTCCCATTCTATGGTTCTAGAAATACATAGGCTTTCTATGCCCCTGGTGTTGAGTACGCTAGTCGGAGGTTAGACCAGATGTTTGTTGTATTCCAAGGATATTGACTGATGATGGGGATGTATCAGTCCCATGGGGATTTTTCCTATTATAGATGCAACCATACACTTCAATCCTTGGAATCAACTAACTATAATTTTTCTCAAGATTTTATTCACTACTTTTAAAGAATATTCATGTTTTATGATGTGGATGGACAACATGTGGTTGTATTTAGAGAGAAAAGTTATCTAATGGGACGTGAGAGTATGAGGCCTATTATTTCCTTTTTTGAGGAGTTTTCATTATAATTAGTTTACACTGAGAGAGTGGATGTTCCCATCATTACTCTTAAATTATTGTTTGTCTTCTCTAAGGAGGTTTTTACTCTACCCCCTCAAGGTGATGTTGAGTTCAGGATAGAATTACAGCCTAATTCTTCTCCAATTTCAATGGATCCATATTGGATGTCACCTTCCATGTTACGAGAGATACATATTCAGATTGGTGATTTGATGGAGAAGGGATTTATCAAGACTAGTGTAACTCCATGGGGTGCTCCAGTAATTTATGTAAATATTGAATATGGTTAACTATGGTTGTGCATAGACTACCAGAAATTGAATCAGGTGGTGGTCAAGAACTCTAACCCTCTATTAAGGATAGATAATATTTTTGACCAGATGATGGGATAATGTTGGTTTTCTAAGATCAATTTGTGGTCTAGGTATCAACAGATGAGGGTGAAGGAGGGTGGCATCATGAAGTCTACTTTCATGTAAAGGTATGTGCATTTTGAGTTTTTTGTTATGTCATTCGGTGTTACGAACACACCAGCTATGTTAAGTTGGATCATGAAATCTTCCTTTCATGAGTTCCTATACCAGTTTGGCATCATATTCATCTATGATGTCCTAATCTACTTGATGTTATAGTAGAATCATAGAGAGAATCTCTAGACTGTCCTCGATGTCCTTGAACGCCACCATCACTACAAAAAGTTTTCAAAGTGAATTGTTTAGACATGGGAGCTCCACTTAATTTTACATGTGGTGTCTCATCAGGTCATAGTAGTGGACCCGTCATAGTTTAGGTTAGTTATTTCTTGGGAATCACAAAAAAATGTGGCATTAGTTTGTAGTTTTCTCAATCTGGAAGGCTATTACAAGATATTTTCACCTGATTTCTCTCAGGTAGTATCTCTATTGATGGGTCATACTAGAATGGAACATTCCTTTGTGTGGAGTGGTAAATTTTAGTTAGAATTCAAATATATTAAATTAAATTTCGTCTGTGCTCCATTTCTTTGGTTTCCATAGGAAGGGGTGATGTTCAAGGTGTTTTTTGATGCTTCCCATCTAGGTTTTGGGTGTGTACTAATGCAGCAACAGTGGTGATCTTTTATGGGTCTAGGAAAATATGTCCCCATGAATGAAACTATGCCACCCATGATCTGAAGCTTACAATATTTATGTTCTTACTAATGTTATAGAAACATTACCTCATTGGGAAGCGTATTGTGGTCTTTAGAGATCACAAGAGCTTGCATTATATATTTTCCTAGAGTGATATAAAATTACAACAGCGATGGTGGATGGATTTTCCTGAGGATTATAAAATTGAGATCTCATAAAGCCCTAGAAAATGGGGAATCAAGGACATATATTTGTGCAAGAATCCTCAAAGAGTTGTAGTTAGGGAATCTATAGATACATGGAATGTGATGGAGGGGTTGACCACCTTACACATAGATGCAGAAATGGATGGATCCAGAGGCTGTATTTTTGAGATTATGGTGTATTCATCTCTAAAGAAATGCGTGGAGGAGTCATAGTGGGAAGACATTGAGATGGAGGTGATGTGTGATCCCACTGACTAAGTAATGATCATGATGGATGTTCGAAGGATGGTCATAATATGATACTATTATGTGAAATGTTGGTTGTTCCAGTAGATATGCACAAGGGATTTTGTTGTAAGTTTCACAGCTCACCCACAGTTGTACACTCTTTAATTTCCATGATGTACCTTAGCCAATTGGAATAGTTTTGGTGGACCGTGGTGAAGTGGGAAGTGGCAGAGTTTTTGGTATGATTCTTAGTGCTCTAGTAGGTGAAGTATGTGAACCATGTTCTTGGTGGATTATTGCACCCCCTAGATTTTCCCAAGTGGAAGTGGTATGAAATCTTGATGGATTTCATCTTAGGGATACCTAGGGCTCAAGGAGGTTGTGATGTTACCTGGGTAGTAGTGGGTCAACTGATGAGATCAGAACACTTCTTGGAAATCATGGAATATGGTGTAGTGGATTCCTTGGTTAGGAGATATATGGATGAGGTTTTATGTCAGAATACAGTTCCAAGATCCATTGTCTTGGTCCATGATGCACATTTTACCTCATAAGTCTCGATGGGATTGCAACATTCTTTTGGAACTCAGTTAAAACTTCTCCCTAACTTCCACCCTCAGATAGATGAGTAGACATAGGAGAATATCCATAAATTGGAGGAAATGCTACCAGAATTCATATTAGATGCTTGTGGGTCTTGGGTGTGATACTTTCCTTAAGTTGTGTTCACTTACAATAACCACTATCACTCTTTAATTGGAACGACTCCATTCAAAATCCCATATGGATGATCTTTTCGTTCACCTTTGTTCTGGATAGAGGTTGGTGAGACCACTATTATTGGCTCTAAGTTAGTGAATATCATGACATAGAAGATTCAGATCGTTCTTGAAAGGATATAGGTAGAACAAGAACAAAATAGGTCATATGACAATCGTAGGAGGAGCCTTTGGAGTTCATTGTTGAAGACCATGTGTTCTTGAATGTTTCCCCGTAATGTCGGAAACAGATCCCCAGTAGAGGGTTAAATATTCTATCCCAGGTTCATTCGACCATTTGAGGTGTCGGTTTGACTTGCTGAAGTGGAATAACAGTTAGAATTGCCATCGTAGTTGGAGAGGATCCATGAAATTTTCATGTATCCCAAATTTTTTGATCTCTTCACGATGAACTAAATGTCATTTATTGATGGGTGTTGGATATTGAGGATGAAAAAAATTCATGGAGGGGCTAGTGGTGATCTAGGATCATCAGGAGAAGGTTCTTAATTGATATATCATTCCATTGGTTCATCTTTTTTGAAGGAATAGTGGCCTGGAGGAGAGTACTTGACAGGGAGAAGCACATATGAGTGCTGAGTGCCTAGTGTTTTTTAGTTTTTATTGTGCATTTTTCATTGTGATGTAATTCTTGAACCTTGGTTTCTATAATATGATTTGTTTCCTTATTCTATGATGTGTGATAATTTCCTGAACATGAAAAGAGGGGGAAATGATTCTTAATCGAGACGCATTAATTGATATGTGATTAAACCCATGAGGTAAATTTAGTGTCACCCATTTCAGATAGTATCTCGACTTCAATTTCCTAGAAATTGTGGCTTTGGAGCTCATGTGGTGTTTCTTATGGTTAGTTGGGGTAGTAGATGTTAGAGAATATGTTCTTGGATGTTGAGGTTCCACTCCACCTTTCTAACAACACATGGTGGTCTATTGCGGAGCTGTGATGTCAATAGTAGTGTTTCAATTGTAGTAAGAACCTAGAGAATTATCATATTAAGTTGTTCTTTATACCCCCATTCATATGGTTTTTTTTAATTCTTAAGGAATATAATAGTTTTAGAGGCATCTGATTAATGGATCAGACCTCCCCAGTCCATTGCATTGTCAAAATTCAGTGTTTTGGGTGTTCTAGTGAGTCTATATGATTCATTTACCGAGTTTTCCAATGACAATAGTTTTCCAACCGTAGTCCAGGTATTGGTGGGCTAGGTGTCGGTAGGATAGGCGTCGGTAGGTCAGGAATCAGTGTGTTGGGCACCAGTGAGTGGCATTGGTGAGTGGTCTTAGTTAGTGGAATTGATTATTGGCATCAGTGAGTGGAGTTGAAATGTTCTTTTATTTGGTTTCATTGGTGGGTGATTTAGGTAGGTGGTATTAGTAGGCCAAATCAGTATGTCTTGTCGGTATCTCACGTTGGTGACCTGTTGTTGGTGGTTCACATCCTTGAGTTGCATCTGTGACATGCCATCCGTGGATCCGTGATAGTAGCTCACATTAGTAGCTCAACATTGGTGTCTCAGCATTGGTATCTCAATGTCAGTGCCTCTTCCATCAGAGACTCATTTTGATAGTTTTCCAAAATTTATAGTTTTCCATTTTTTTCTAGTTTTTCCCCTCTTATGTCTTATTTGACATTAAATGATTTAAATATCATATTTAAAAAGTTTTAAATCAATTTCAAAGGATATGTATCATATCATCAATTCCTAAGGTTTAGGGAACATTGAATTAGTCAAACCATGTAATCATGATCATGATCTGACTTTAATGTCCCTCAAAACCGTTTCCTTCCCTTTATATGGGATATCGATTTTTGCTAAAACTGAGATCTTCTCTTACTTGAACCCTTCAGTTTTCTATTAGTTATCCCAAATCCTTTCTTCCACGTGGATCTGTTTGTTATTTTGTGACCTTCGGATCCAGTTCTTCCTTAGTGTCTTTCCTGCAACTCATACACCCCCTTGTTATTGGATCAAGGATGAGTTGTTGATCCCTTATTCTATAAGGTAGGGATCCCTTAGTGTTTATTTATTTTTCTATCATTATTTTTGGGTAAGCTAATGTATCTTTATGTTTATGGTAGAATCCCAGTCTTACAAAGATAATCTAACATATTATAATGATAACTAAACAATTTACAACAACATGTTTTGTTACATTTGTAATAAATGAGGGCGAGGAAGATGATCATGATGATAATTATTTTTATCTTTTTTCTTTGATCCATGTTTTAAATTGTATCCCTCTAGAAATCTGTGGTCAGTTGTGGCCTCTTTTTTTTCACATGTATGAATTATAATATATTTTTTGTTGTTTCCTTATAAAACTATTGAAATTATGAAATTTATTAACCATGTACACTAGGTCAAATAAAAGGATTCCCTAATATTAGACTAGTGTTTTTATCACCCCTATATAATCAGAGTAGAATTAAAGAATGGGGATTTCTAAATCTGAATACACAATTCTCTTTGGTGTGGTTGTGCACATTGTATGGTTCTTTTTGACCTTGTGGTTTGTTCTGGTCATCTGGTGTTGTGGTTGGGAGTGTGATATGTGTATGGGGTGGTACATGTGGTGTAATTGAATATTTGGTTGAGATATTGGTTTATTTTGGAATGGGTGAACATGTTTTATAGTGGGAATACATCTGTGTTGTGTTATGGGAGCTAGAACTTGGTATGTTCATGCATTGGGGATGCCTATGGTTGGGTTTTTTGGGAGGTGGATGTTTATGGATATGGTGAGTGTGGTGTAGATATTCAATAGGGATATCTTGTATGGTTTTGGTGAGGTGGGTTGTAGGGTTTATCTCTATATTAGGGTTTTTCTTATTAGGGAAAGGACACTTGGAATGACATCAACGAATGATAATGGAAGTGGTTGGAATAAGTTATAAGTGGGGTGTTTAATCATAGTTTTATACCTTTGTTTGGATTGGTTGTAGGATGGTTGGGTTCTGTGGTTTTCAGTTTTCTAGGTAGGGATGGAATAACTAGTAAATTCTTAATAATGTCAAAATAATTGGGTGTTAAGAGGATTTCTCTTATTGGATTTGGATGTGAAAATCATTCCTTTTTTACATGTATTTAGAGGTAGAAAAATGGTGGTAGTGTTATTGGGCGGTTTTTTACATGACAACCCATAGATTGGGATGAGTGTATGGTACCTATATATATATATATATATATATACTTTTACTGTCTTCTAATTCAATATCCACCCCACCAATGTTGAGCACTACATGCCGAACACCCCCATTCTTACAGGGGAGGGATTATTTCTATAAAATATCAGTGGAAGGACGTTTGGATGGACACCCACTATTCTATGCTCTCTTTTCCAGACACTGATATCCTAAGACACTTCAGTAAGGTTATTTTTTGTGAGGCCCATGTGCCTGCGGGTGAGTTGTGCTTCCTATGTTTCCTTGGGATATGTTGTGTTGTGGTTCCCATGTGTCTTCAAGATGTGGTGTGGTTTGTGTCCTAGGTGTCTATGAGAGGGATGTGATATTTTTACAAGGCCCAGGTGTGTGCTGGTAGGACTTGATATGGTATGCGGATCTGGTGTGTGTGGTTGGGTTGTTACTTGGTTATTTGAGAAGTGGTGGGAGCGCTAGGATGTTTTGTGTTAGGGTGTGAGAGCGGCTAATCAGTGGGAAACTAGTTAGGGGTACCCTATAATCAATGTGCTTACTATATTACATCTCTTGACTTCTGTTATATAGTGACTATGCCTTTAGTGAGGTTGGGTTGGCTAGTATACCTTATTATGGGATTTTGGTTTCTGTTGTTTCTCACGGGGGCATTAGTATGCGTCTCCACATATGCATGAGTGACTTTTGTTTTCCATAGTATGTATACATTCATGCTCACCCTATGAATATAAAAACTATTTTCAGATTTCTAGGAGGACTATGAGGACAATTCTGGGTATTACTAGCTTTTATGGTGGGGCAATTGTCATGTATCTTGTTACCTTTCTTGTTTTGGTATTTACATTAGAGCTTTTAATTTTATTTCTAGTAGTTTTACATTAAAAATTCACGTGGGATTGCTTTTGGATTCTTTTATATATATGTCTTGGTGTTTTTTAGGTTAGTACATCTTATCTACCAATTTTTTTTACTATTTAAAGGGTATTGCCTCCCATTTTTTGTGAGATTTTTCTACCTTTACTATTGGTCGCAACCCTAAGGCCTACTGGAGGTCGGACTCAGGGGGTCATTATCTCTCTTTCTCCATTTCCAACTCAAGAGCAGAATATTTCTAGGGAGGGGTTCATGATATAAATGATTATACGATTTTCACAGAACCTTATTATATTTTCGGTTTTCATTATTCACATCATAAAGAATTTTTATTCTTATGGGGTCATTTTTGTGAATTTTAGTTATTTTTCTCTTTCTGTAATTAGAATGTAATTTTTAAGAATGTTTTTGATAATAATTGGATTTTATAGATTGATAATATTTGGTAGTTTTTCAATTTTCCATGTTAAACCATGATTTTTTTGATAAAGTGTTTTATTTTAAATAATTTGTTTCGTGTGTTCACAATGTTTCATAAACATTTATTAATATAAAATTTATTTTTAGATGTTAATATTTTTGTTTTTCTATATTTTTTGGGTATATTGTTTCTGTTAAGTAAAATAATTTTGGGAAACCAACTCTGAAGTGTAAGATAAAATATCGTGAAACATTGAGTATCTATTGAAGGTCCTAATGATAAGGAGGAATGGGTAAATCTATATTTATATGTCATTTTTATTTTTAGGGTCTATGAAATTGAGGAAAAATTATGATTGGTGATGATCCACAATGGGTGTATGTTGTTCTCGTATTCTTAAATATATGATATATTCTTATTTATTCCTCATGTATCCTTTTTATATATTAGTTATTTTAATCTATATATTTGGATGAGAATTTGATGGGTCTCCATGAATGGTAAAATAATTTTCTATATTATTTTCATTTCATAAATTAATTTTATTAGAATTTGAGACAAACTCTATTGTATTGAATGTTCCAAACTATTTACAAAATTAATGGTTATATATTTCAAAATTGGTATGTATGGTATTTCAAGGGTGTTATCTTGAGAAATTATACAGGATATTAATACTCACCCCTACCTATACTTTTCATTGTTCCTGGGTAGATGTAACTCATTATAAAGTATTTAAGAATTATTTTTTTGATGTTCTTAGGTTATAGATATTAAGGTATGATTTTTTGGTATATGTGGTAGTGTTAGGCCATGCATTAGAGTATATCTTTGTCTATTTTCATCAAATCGTCATATGTTTCAAGGTTTTTTAGTATTTGACACATGAGTATGTTTTATTTTCTATTTGACTCTAGTTTTTTCTTCAATATACATAAAAAATTATTAATTTTTTTGTTTTGAAATTAAGTTAAATAGTTTCTAAAATAGTTGGTTTATTCTTTAGGGTAAATTCATTCATTGATTATTATGTTTTTTTCTTATTACTATATTCTAGGATATAGGTATCATGGAATATGAATTATTTTATGTTGTGGATCTAACCCATCCCTGAGATTATGGAAATGAGTCCCAGGAAATGACATTGAATTTTATCCCAATAGAATAAAATCGACTCATTGAAATATCTTATATATGAATGAGACATTTTCTTACAGGTGTAACTATTTCTCAAAGGTGAATTACTTTTGAAATGGTGTCACAAGATAAACATGTGGTATTGAAATTTATTTCAATGTATTTTATATTCAATTGATATCATTTCAAAATTAATGTAAAAATTTGATGTGATATGTATTTATGAGTATCCTTTGATTCAATGGATTATTAGAATATAAAAATGTTATGAGAGTATAGGAAATGTCTCATTATATTAAAGAGATTATAAGTCCATGGAGATTATGTTTTTATATTGATTCCAAAAATAATTTCAATATTCAAGAATAGAACATCACCTTGAACACATGTTAAAGATATATTATAATACTTGTAATCCAATGATGGATTTCAAAGGGCAATAAACTGTTCATATTAATAAGTGATTCACATATTTAATAACATATTCAAATTATTCCATAATTTTTATGTGGAGAAGGTTGGAAAAATTAATGTATGTTTTCTATGGTCAATATTCATATTTTTATACATCTTGATTTTATTTGAAGATAAATAAATTCATCATATTAATATGTTGTGGTTATAATTCTATATTGTTTTCTTGTTTTTGGGATCTGATGATTCATTCAATAATTTATGTGAGGAAGGAAATATTCTATTTTAGGACATCATGGTTTTAAATGTGATTCCCTATGATGAAACTATATAACTCTTATTCATGTTGATAATCTAGGAATTTGAAGGTGTGTTATGAAGTAAACATGATTTGATGAACATTTTGTGTTATATTTCATGATTAAGAAAGAATTTTTGGATGGTTCATCAGAAAGACGTAAAATTTGATGGTTTTTAAATTTCATTTTTTGAGGTAATGAAAAAAGGATTATCCTTTCTGAAAATAAATATATAGTTATTTTAGGGGATCCATTAATAGATAATATATTAAATAATTTTTCATAAAAACTTAAAATACACTATATGTTAACATAAAAATAGTGAATTCTTATTGTTATATTTTTATTTTTATTTTTTCTGGAATTTATTTAAATAATTGTGTTCTTATTGTTTAAGGATGAAAATAAGAGATTGGTACCACACAATATGGGGAATAATATAGAAAAAAGGATGTTCTTGAAGGTCGAACATCATTATATCTTTTCTAGAAGGATGATAACAACAAATTTTTTGGACTAAGTTTCCTTTTTTAAGAAGAATATAAATTAATTTATCATCATGGAATGACTATATGTATGTTATTTTTTGAGGTATGTATAAATTTTATCTAAAAATTGATTTTCTAAGAATGATGAGATGTGTAAGGAAGTTAAGACTAATTGAGATTCCAATATCACTGAATAAAAAAGAATAGATAAAAAACATTTTTTTTGGTTTTTGAATTATATATATATATATATATTTGATCACTTTATGGTTTTAGTGAAATTATGTATAATGAGTATATGAATATAAATTACTCATTTATGTTGATCATGCTTTATAAGTGAATTATATTCCCATGGGTGTTTCTGGGTCATTCCAATTTTATAGTCATTCATGTTTGATTTGTGAATATTATAAATGATGGAGTCATACTTCTTGTTTTTTCACTATTTATACCTCATGAATAGCAATATAATTTCATTGTTACCAAATTTATTAATGAATAATTAATGGTGGTTTACAAAATAATGAAACACAAAAAACATTCACAAATCCCCCTCTTAAAAATAAATATGTGAGTCAATACAAATAGGTATCCTAAAGTTTGTTAGTCAAAAAGTATTGCATACCTATATCTAATGAAGTAAAATATTAAAATTTGATAAAAAAATTGAAATTAACTAAATGATGTGTTCACCTTTAATATGACATGATTTTATGATCATGGCATAAAACATGACAAGTTTACTTATCTTTATTATAAAACTATATCATTTTTCAACACAACATACATGAGGAAATGTTACCTCATTTTATCTCAACCAATCACTATATTAACCAAAGTAATGAAATATTGATTAAAACCAAAACATGTGGATCACACAACATATATTTTTAGAACATATAAAATTTTTCGATTATGAAATCCCATATTTTATCCACTTATATCTTCTCTTAATATGTAAAATTAGTCTAAAACACGCACAATAATTATTTGAAACGTTAATAACCCATTTTTTACAACATTAGATTACATTTTAGTTAAACAAACACAATGCATATCACTTCATATATCATATTTAAACAAATCATTGATAAACATAACCATTCAATTCCTCAGTTTTCTATATAATTGATTACTTTTTCATTTCCAATTACCCATTCATCGTCTCATAATCAATCATTCATATAATAATGAAAATGATAACAACTGTATCTATATACATAAAATATAATAAAACTCATGTTTTGGACATAAAATTACATTTTAATCCCTTTGAAATACATCTAAAATTTTCAATTTCCATACACATTATATTGTGGAGAACCCACCTCTATCACAACCTGTCCCATAGGGATCATGTCGTGACTTCCCCAAGCCCACCATCCATATTCCAGGGGTAGGAGACTAACACCAGAAAGATGTATCCATAAAATGGGAAGGCATTGCCTTTAAACCCATACAAACTCACAATCCAAGAACACAACAAGATGAAAACATGAAGTGAAACTGAAGTAGTAAATGTGTGTACAGATAGTAAAGGGGCTGGAATACAATCCCAAATGCAAGGTACAACTAAAACTAAAAAAACAACTCCTGGGGTCGTCCACCAAGGATCCTACCTGAAGGGTAGGTATAACTCATCTCTACTACTGTCCACATCAGCCAATCTCCTCTTTGTACCACCTGGTCATGGCTCCCTCAAGTCTCTTCCAAGCTACTCGTCATCTTCAAAAGACACAATAAGTTTTTGGAAAATCCCAAGAATGGGTGAGTATAACAATACCTAGTAGGGACCATGATACCCTCGATGGTCTCTTAGAATTCCACAATGGAAAAACCAAAAAGCATGATCTCAATCAAAAATAAAAAAAGACATAGACACAACTCAAACCAGATATAATCATCTCATACACAAAGAAACATAAGGCCTGAACCTCAATCCATTTCCAGGATTTACAAAGAATGCTTTAAACGTTACTAAAGGATCATGATGACATGCTCCACTAACTGGCCATCCCTAATGGAATTTGTTTGATAGATGTACTCCATCAGGTACAACTCAACCATTCCCAATGGTATATTCGAAAGGACATGATCCTTCTGTAACTTTCTGTTAGAACTGCCTCTAGTTCCTAGAACTAGAGGTCTCACATTAACATTCATGTTCCCGATGAAATATCAAAGGAAACCAGGTATAGAGCCCCACTCCATGACACTAAGTCCTACAGTCGAGGGAGCTAAAACTCCCCTGAATGACTTAATCCCCATCACTACATGGAGATGGTGGAGTACTTCTACATATGTGAGGACCTTCACCCTACCTAGTATGGGAGTAAAAATCTGGTAGTTTGATTGCTGTGGGGGACCTGTGCCTTATTATGTGAGGGTAGTATTGATCCCATCCTAGAGGACCCGCACCATGGCATGGTAGGGGAGTATCGACTCTATAAGTGAGGACCCACACCCTACCCAGTAAGGGAGTACAACTCAAGTAGTTTGTTCACTATGGGGGACACGCACACCAGTACATCATGGGAGTACTAACCCTAGGTTTGAGGACCCTCACCCCAGCATGACAGTGGGGTACCAAATCTATATGTGAGGACCCGCACCCTACCCATTAGGGGATTACAACTCTGGTAGTTTGTTTGTTGTGGGGGACCTGCGCCCTAGTACGTCAGGGGAGTACCATCCTTATGCCACATGACCCGCACCTTGGCACAACAGGGGTGTACCGACTCTGCTGTAGCACTGTATAAGGAGGACACGAACCCTGGGTTGACAGGGAAGTACCTACTCCTAAAATAGAGGACCAGCACCATACCCGGTATGGGAGTACCTAACTCTTTGTGAGTTATGTATGGAGGACCCACGCCCTAGTTCAATAGGAGAGTACCGACTCCAAATATAGAAAAACCAATCATAGGGAAATGAAGCCACATTTATGATGTGAGGAGTCCTGTCTCAAGAAGATCAGAAAAGTAAGGAATACTCGATCCTTAAGTCATCAAGGGAGTATCCAACCTAACACTCACTACAAGAAACACCGTGGTTTTTCTCCTCTGATTATCGGCCATTTTTAACCTCAGAAATTTCAACAAATAAGTATCCAAATTATTTTTCATGTCATAAGGCTTCCAATGAAATAGAAGACACCTAAATCGGACACCCAGTATGCAAGATATATGCAATTTTGTGATGAGGGCCCAGTTGGATTCGAGTACAATCCAACCCAACCAAACTCAAATTTTTCTAAAAGTCATGTGGAGTATCTCAAAATGACAGTGTCACTCAATGGATACCAGTTCCATAGATGGTTTTTCAAATGGATGTCTGGTTTGTGAGATATGGACTTTTGTGCGTATATAGGCTTACGAGGGTTCGGGATTGGTTTGACCTGGTCGGACCGACCAGTCCCCACCTGACCTAGGCTGACCTGACTCGGTTAAGCTGGGACACAGCATGCTCGGCTTGCTGAGTCACTGATTGGCTCGGCCCACCCTAGTTGGGGGGGGGGGGGCTGCAGCCAGATCATCCCGCAGGTAGGCGCGACCCACGCAGTCCGCTGCTCTCGAACGGTTAAAAGGAGTTGTTCGGCTCCTTAATTGGTGACACCATGTCGCATCTGATAATCAACCATGGGACCCTCAATTAGTGGGTCCCCTAAATTGCTGCAACTCCCTTCAGCATGGCGCATGATGATGCGCCACCACCACCTCTGCGGCCGGTCGCTGCCAGCCGCCTGTCTGACCCCCGCAGCCAGTGGTTGTCAGCCACTTCCCACATCCACTAGCACCAGCCACCAAAACATCTTTCGCGGGCCACCAAGTGATATTTGTTGGTCCATTTATCCTTTCATATGTTCCAATGGTCTTCTTGGGATTCCTCAGTCATTGCACACCTCTCGATTTCAAGGTTCCATCAAGTTGGAAGAACTCGCCTCTAAAGAACACAATGAAAAACATGTGGCGGAGGATCTGAGCCTTGTTCGTTTGGCCCATGTCGTCCGTGATAACATTATAAAAAATGGTGGTAATTTGTATATCACATTAAAATATTGGTAAATTCAATTCAAATCCCCTTCTACAACCACCCGCAAATTAAATAATAATAAAAATAATCTAGGGAATTACTGGAATTAAATAACAATCCCCAACTCGTGATTCATTGGAGGTATCACATTCCTTGGTGAGAGGAGGGTCCAAGTCAGAGTGATGTTGTCGGCACTCATCGGTTCCGAATCATAGTCACCCAAGCTTCATCCTCCGTCAGTGGAAGATTATGTTGGACTTCTCCAGAGGTTCCTTTCTTGATGAAGCCTTGTCAAAACCCCACCCAAGGCTCTATTTAAATAGATGGGAGAAATGGTGAGTAACGCATTAGAGAGTTAATTAGATTAATTAATTGATGTAATTAATGTTCCACATTAATTAAAAGAGGGATGGTAATGCAACCAAAGTGTAACTAGGAATTTAAAACCCCATATTAAAAAATATGACCACCTTCGTGGTCCCCGCCACCTCCGCTCAAGAGGTGGTAGGATATAATAAAATAACAATTACATGTTATTTTATTAATCTTTTAAAATAATGAAAACTTTTCTTTTTCTCCCAACCTGCTGGGGTCAATGTCAATCTATCCTTATCCTGGCACTACAAGTTCAACGGTGCCCTCAAATTTTAATTTCGAGTAGCAGTTCAAAAGATACAAATTGCCACCCGTAAGATTACTAAACGTACATTAAAAAAAGTTCCAAAGTTATTAACAGTCACCCTTGACCCATGCCAGTCGAGTTTAGGCTCCTCTTAAGGGAAAAACGTCCCCATGAATCCAACGACAGTATCATATTTTCAATCCCAGTTATGGTTTAGAAGTTAGTGATTTTAACAATAAAATAATTTTTACATAATTTTTTATTTACGGCCAAAAACTAACATCAATTATTGGCCCATGCCAGCCAATGTTAGGATATACCTAAGGAAATAATACCATCAAGAGTTCATCGATGGGAACATATTTTTAATCCGAGTCACCGTTCATGAGTTATAAGAATCTGAAAAATAAAATAATTTTATTTAATAATTTTATTTACGTTTATGCCATTTTTAGGTTTTCTCAAAGGAGGCCTGCCCCCATCAAAATTTAAGTCACTCATAGGGTAAACCTGCCATCCTGAACACAATGATGCCATCATATTTTTGATCTAGACACCCATTTAAGGTTTATTCAACTTTTTTAGGAAAAATACCCATGCATACTATTTTAAGCTTAATACATTTTCTACAGATCATTCCGGGAACTCCGAGACTCGAAATAATGTGTTGTCAATTTTCACGGTCTGTTAATAATCCCATATAATAAAAAAAATATACGGAAATTTTGAGATATTACATTTCCACCAACAAAAGGGTTTTTGTCCCCGAAATCCAAAACAATGGAAAATCAATCAAATGAGGGTACTGAGCATGAATCTGAGCCTGCTTCTCCCATGTGCTCTTCTGGAGGTTCCAATGCTACCACTGAACTCGCACCAGAGGTATCGACCATCCAAGAAGGTATTTATCCTATCAATCCTCTATATCCACTAGGAACTCTATAAAAGTCACCCCATCGTCAAAGTCCAACTTTTCCTAGTTGATAATGTGTGATGGATCATGCACACATCTCCTCAACTACAATATATTGAAAAAATTATGCACTTGGTGCATCTGTAGAGGAATATCTAGGTGGTACTCCACCTCGCCCACTCTACTGAGAATCTGGAAAGGATTGATGAATCTCAGAGATAGATTGATTCCTCTATAGAATTGTCATAATACTCATCAGGGTGGTACCCACCGAAATACATGGTCTCCCTCCCTGAACTCTAACGATATCTGTCTCCTTTCAGCATAAGAATTATTCCGGATCTATGTAGTCTTCATCCCTGGCCACCAGTACTAATGCCAGAGGTCTTGTTACATCTTCTCCACACTAGGATGTACCGCCATAGAAGATGTGTGGAACTCCATCAACACCTCCTCTCATAGTGTCACTAGTACCTTGGTGTGTCTTTTTGGAAGGATTAAGTGCTCCTCACCTTCAGAAAAACTTTCATGAGCATGTCCTATGGATATTTGAGCATGTTGGGCCATGCATTCTATGTCCCCAAGTTGTGCCTCTAGAACTCGCTGAAGGTGTGGGGGAGTGATAGTTATAGACTAGAGGTAATCTAATCCATCACTATACACAACGGGTTTCTGTAACATGTCTAGTTTCTTTGTTGTGTCACTCAGCAATTGTTAACCATACCACCTACTGAGTGCATTTTCCACCACACCCCTTCTAAACTCCCATCCCCTGAAACTCTGTGAGAGCAACTCAATATGCAGTAATAGATATTGGTATCGTCACTAGGTATAATCCAATGTAGAATCCCCTATCCTTACTGGGAGGTAATTCTAGAAACATCTTTTGAAAATATGTTACCTCACTATTCCACTACTCTTGGGAACTGATAACTGAAAACTCCTACTGCCACGAGGGTAAGGTTGTCCAACTGAAAAGTGATTAGTTGCACCCTCCAATGCATGAGTTTAACTTGTTCTGCCTGAGTTTCCTTTTTTTCCAACCAAGGATGTCCCCATTCAAAATCTATAGATATACCATAAACATTTTTCCTAAAAAGGAATTTCTGAGTATGAACAATGAATGACCAGTACATACCCAAACCAACGTTGTAAGGCCTTGATGCTTCCACCAAAATGTTCTAACTAAAACTCTCACCTCAAGGGTCAGATCACACCGTCAGCATAAATGTGATTATTGAGTTTCCTCCCAAATATATCTTCGTATTTAAGGGTCAAGTCAATAGTTTAACCGGAAACTCTTGGTCTTGAACAAGATTCATGACAAGATGGAATGATTAGTACTTATGTCTATTATTACGACATATAGTAGTAGACACATGCCGTACCTTGAATAATTCCTGGAGCCCTTGGGTCACACTCCTTAACTGTATGTAGCTACTCCCTTCCCTTATCCTCCATCTCCCTAAGCATGGTGGGGACCATATTGGGGTGGTAGTTGTAACATATAAAAATGTATACCACCTCCTACTGCTCTCCTAGATCCTATTCTACGTCTACTTCCTCGTAGATTAATCTGTTCCTACCAATTCCACTTCCCGAAACATTTTCACACATCTAAGCCTCCAAGACTGACGTCAGTTTTCTCATTTCCCACTACTGAAATTCACTAACTTTATCTGCTCATCCAAATAATTTTCAACCAAAAAGGTTCTATCAGGCACCCTAACATATGTAGGAATGCATAAGGGATTATTTCTATTTCGAATGTCCCTAAACACATCTCTCTCGGATGTTTGAGGCCTAAATCACTGTTCGTTTTGTATTTATCGAGTAACTGGAATCAGCAGTACACCTCGATGAATAATAAACTTATGATATGTCATCCTGCCAAAATTTTTGAAGCTC
Source organism: Viscum album (assembly GCA_963277665.1). Lineage (NCBI taxonomy): Eukaryota > Viridiplantae > Streptophyta > Magnoliopsida > Santalales > Viscaceae > Viscum > Viscum album. Next base: position 1,511,563,028 of record OY728157.1, on the reverse strand, counting down.
TTGGGAACACATACCCTATATATTTTTATGGAAAGAGTCCCCCTTCTGTGAGGAAGGTTATCAAGGTCCATCCATGGATAAAGTCACCTCATCGTACGATATGGGTAATCTAAACCCATCCATATCCCTACCGAGCCACATTGAATACTCACTTCCAGGACCAGCATTTGATCTAACGGTGCCCTGGATAGATGGAAACTTAGTCACCACCTAAAGCTAGTCCTTATCCTCCAGTGAGTCGGGCTCCCCTCAAAACCTAAGGGGTATCTGTCACTTAAACTTGTGTAAGGCACTAAGCCTATAAGTGTCCTCTACCAATAGCGATGACAGTAACTACTTGCCAATAGAAATTGGTATCACTGGGAAACTACCCAAAGGTACCTACATAGATAAATAATTCTTTTACTAAAACCTCAACACACTATCAACCATCCTCATTCTCACGCATTGGAATCCTTGCTAGTTGTCTTCATGGAGACATCCTGAAAGAGAATCAAGATGAACTATAGTCAATAAGTTATACCTGGTGAGATGAGTCAAATGATATCAAAAGTAAAACATTTCAAAAACACACAACTCAGTTTTTTTGCGAACCAAGTCAGAAATCAGAATTTAGGGTTCTAGTGTATAGATACGTTGGCCGCCGCAACAACACTAGACTCCCCCGAACTGATAACAATACTAAAACACTTAACACTAATCTATTAAAAATATCAAAGTCCTAGTTCTTTGGTAGAACCAACTGTCTCTAATACAACATTGGCACGGCCCTTCCCCCAGGTCCCATGTCATGAGTACCCCAAGCCTGTTTTCCACAGGCGAGGGGTTGGTGACTAGAACCAGAAAAGATTATCCCTAAAATGGTAAGACAATACCTTAAAAGCTATACAAACACACATTCCAGGAACACAACAAGACAAATCTATGAAGTAAAACTGAAGTATTAAAGGTGTGTACTGAAAGTAAATGTGATGAAATACAACCCAATCTGAAAGGTACAACTAAAACTTAAAAATAATAAAATAGATAATGGGATCATCTACAGAGGATCTTACATGAAAGCTAGGTATAACTTGTCTCCACTATTATCCATGTCAACCAATCTCTTCCATGTACCGCATGGTCATGACTCCCTCAAGTCTCAGCCAATCTGCATGTCATCTGCACAAGAAACGACAAGGTGTGGGTGAAGAACGTGTAGGGGTGAGTATAAAAATACACAACTGGGACCTCGAGACCCAAAAAGGTCTCTCAGAATTCCACAAATGAAAAACCACAAAGCATGATCTCAATCAAAAATGATAAATAAATAAACATAGATCAATACAGATATACTCATCACATCCACAAGAAACATAAGGTCGTAACCTCAATCCATATCCATGATTTCCAAAGAAGTCTAAAAGCGTTACTCAAGGATCAGTAGTACACGCTCCATGAAAAGGGCATCCATGATGGAACACATCTGATTGATGTACTTCATCGGGTACAACATAACCATTCCTAATGGTACATCCAAAAGGAAGTGCTCCGTCGAGATATTTCTGCTAGAATTGCCTCTAGTTCCCAACACTAGAGGTCTTCCAGCCATAGTCTTTCACCCGATGCAAGACTAAGGGAAACCAAGTGAAGGGGCCCACTCCTCAACAATGTTTACTTAAGTCGATGGAGCTCCAACTCCCCTGAAGGACCCACTCCTCATCGCAACTCAGAGACGGGGGAGTACTACTCCATATGTGAGGACCCACAACCTACCCAGTAGTGGAGTACAACTCTAGTAGTTTTTTAGCTGTGGGGGACCCACGCCCTAGTATGTTAGGGGAGTACCAACCTTAGGCTAGAGGACCTGCACCCTAGCACGGTAAGGGAGTTCCGAATCTATATGTGAGTTACTTCACCCTACCCGGTATGGGAGTACAACTCTAGTAGTTTGTTCATTGTGGGGGACCCCTGCCTTAGTATGTCAAAGGAGTACCGACCCCAAGCTAGAGGACCTGCACCCCGGCACAGAAGGGGAGTACTGACTCTATATGTGAGGACCCGCACCCTAACCGGTAGGGGATTACAACTCCCTTAGTTTGTTCGTTCTGGGGGACCCTCACCCTAGTATGTTAGGGGAGTACCAACCCCAAGCTAGAGGTCCTGTAACCTGGAACAGAAGGGGAGTACCAAATTTTCTATAACACAACATAAGGAAGACCCCCACCCTGCGTTGAGAGGCTAGTACCTACTAAAAACATAGAGGACCCACACCCTACCCAATAACGGAGTACCTAACTCTATGTGAGTTATGTATGGAGGACCCATGCCATATTCCAATAGGTGGTTTCCAACTCCAAAAATAGAAAAACCAATAATATGGAAATGAACTTGCACTCATGACCTTGGGAGTCTCATCTTTACCTGAACAGAGGAGTAAGGAGTAGCTGCGCCTTGAATCATTAAGGGAGTAGCCATCTTAACTCTAGCTACAAGAAACACGATTGTTCTACTTCTCCGATTATTGGTCATACCTCAACTGCCACAATGTTCCAAAAAGAAGTAACCCGATGATCCATCATGTCATAAGGGTTATGAAACAATAGAAGACACGTCAATCAGACACCCGGTCTTTAAGCTACATGCATTTTTGTGTCAAGGGCCTGTTTGGATTCGAGTACGATCCAACCTAGACAAATTCCAACATTCTCTGAAAGTCATGTGAATTATTTGAAAAGGAACTTCTCTCTTTAATTCTCCCATTTCCATAGATGGTTCATCAAAAATACATCTAGTATGCGATATTTGACCTTTTGTGGGTATCTCGGTCCAAGAGGGTCTGGGTCCAGTCCGACCCGGCCTGAGCCGTCCCGACCTGGTTGGGCTGGGCCATTGTAGGATCGGCTCGCTTGGCCACAGATAGGCTCGGCCCTCCCTGGCTGGGTTAGTATGGGGGGGGGGGGCTCGGTCCACCGGTTGGCATAACCCACGCGGGGTCACGCAGTTCGTTGCTCCTGAACGGATCAAAATATTTGTTCAGCTCTTTAATTGGTGGCACTAGGCAGCACCGCCTTTTCACCCACTAGACCCATAGAGAAAAGGTCGCCAACATCTCTACAGTATAGATCCGTAAATCCCATCAGTGTGGTGCACTACCTTCACCTTCGCGGCCAGCTGCTGCCGGCCGCCTGTCTGACCAACATGGTGCCGAGCGACACCACTCTTCCATAGTGGTTGGTAGTTGCCGGCCGCCGCACTCATCTACTGGCATTGGTTGCTGGCAATGCCCGACCACTTCCAAGCCGTCACTTCTTCCATGGGCAACCGGGTGAGCTCCGATGGACTTTTCATCCTTCCATACGCGCATACAGTTCTCTCGGGATGCCATAGTCCTTGCACGCCTCTCGGTTTCAAGGTTCTGTCAAGCTGGAAAAACCCTCCTCTAACAAATGCAATGAAAAACAAGCGGTGTAGGGTCTGGGACGTTTTTTTTGGCCCTCTCCCTCCGTGTTATAATTATAACAAGTGTGGGTATTTATACATCACATTAAAATAATGATAAACCTCGTTCAAATCCTCTGCAATGACCACCTACAAATTTAAGAACATGGAAATGAATCCCGGGAATTAATTGAATTAAATAAAAACCTCTACCTCATGATTCATTAGAGGTATCACAGTCGTTGGCGGGAAGAGAGTCCTTGTCAGAGTGAGGTCATCAGTGTTCATCGGTCCCATATCATCACTGGTCAAGCCTTCAACCTCTATCGATGGAAGTTGCTACAAAACTTCACTAGAGGTTCCTCGCATGATAATTCCATGTCAAAACCCCACCCTGAACTACATTTAAATTGAGGGGAGAAATGGTGAGTAACACACTGATGAATTAATGAGATTAATTAATTGACGTAATTAACGTTCCATATTAATTACACGATTGGTGTTTATGCAACCAAAGTGTAACCGGGCATTTAATACCCCATATTAAACAATATGACCACCTCTTTGGTCCCAACCACCACCGCTCAAGAGGTGGTAGGATAGAATAAAATAACAATTAAATTTTATTTTATTATTCTTTTAAAACTATGAAAACTTATCTTTTTCTCTTGAACTACTGCGGTTGAAGTGAAGCTTCCCTAAAACAAATCTCAATGCTGCATGTTCAACGGTTCCCTCAGATTACAATTCTAAGCACCGGTTCAAAAGATAAAATTGTCGGCCGCACGTCTACTGAACGTACCATAAAAAATGTCCAAAAATTATTAACAATCACCCTTGAACCGTTCCGATTGAGGTTAGGATACTAATAATAGAAACACTTCCCCACGAATCTAACGACACTCTCATAATTTCAATCCAAGTTATGGTTTAGAAGTTATATAAATTAACAATAAAATAATTGTTACTTAATTATTTTATTTTCTGCCAAAAACCAACATCCACTATTGGCCCACACTGGAAATTTTTAGGTACTTACTAAGGAAAGAATAACATCATGATTTTAGAGGTGGTCTTGGATTTTTAATCCGAGTCACTATTCGTGAGTTATAAGTATTTTAATAATAGAATAAAATTATTTAATTATTTTAGTTATGGTTATGCCATTTTCGTGTTTTCTCAATGGAGGCATGTGTCGACGAAACTTATGTGACGCCTAGGGTGAACCCCCCATTCTAAAAACAACAGTGCCCCCATATTTATGATTTGGGCACCCATTTATGGGTTATTCCACTTCTTCAGTAAAACAACTCACGTGCGCTATTATAAGTTTAACACTTTTTTGACGGATCATTCCAGGCACTCCGGATCTCAGAATCATGTGCCATTAGATTTCACGGTATCGTAATAATCCCATATAATAAAAAACATTATACAAAAATTCCAAGACATTACAACCTATATGTAAAAATATTGAATCCCAATAATCCAATAGTGTCACATGATCCACAAAAAATAATAATTAATATTTTATTGATTTATTGGAATATATATATATATATATATTTGATTTTTATAATGATATCTTGAATAATAATATTTTTCCATTAATTAGAGATGAATATAGAGATGAAATGAAGAAAGAAATGGAACAGAAATGTTAATAAATCCAATAGATTTTTTTTGTTTTTTATTTTATTTTATTTCATTTTTTATTTTTTATATTTTCATAGTGTTTGTAGAATAGTGAAACAAAATAGTATATATTTAATTAAAAATAGAACACTTTTGATATTCTGGTTTATAATAATGTTTTACAACTTATGGGATAATTTTATGTTATTTAAATTTATCTTATATACCTTAATAATAATAGATAATTATAGTATGAAAATTGGATAATATAGTTTTTTTATTGATCAATATATATCAAAATATTAACAATTAATTTTAAAAATTTAGATTTATAAGGAAAAGGTTTCTAAAATTTTAATTAAACTATACATGTGAAATATGATATGAATACCTCATATGTTTTTTATTATTATTTTATTTCAATTTAAAATATATATTTTAATTATAAAATTATTAATACATCTCTTATGTTGAATAAAACATTATAGATAATGTTTGAATTTTGTGTGGTAGATGAGTCCCTAGATTATACAATTGATTTTTTTGATTTTGTTAGATAAAGATATATTTCTATTTTGGATGTCAATATTTCATGATAGAAATTTAAAAAAAGGTTATATTTATTTAATTAATGAAATATTTATTTTTTTGATAAATCATAGCCAATTTTTATTGAGGAACCATAAATTGTATTATTTAATTTGTATTTATAACTATGTACTAAAACAATAATTTTTGAAAATAATAATTTATATCAATCATTATTTAGATTATATAGGATGATAATTTTGATGTAATTAGTTTCATGTTTTTTGAAAAGCACACATATTTTAGAAAATCCATTAAAAATAAAAATAAAAATTATTTAAAAATAAATGAGAGAATATGATATTGAATATTAGTTAGAAGACCCCTACCATTTATGTAGTAACTATTTAAAAAATTGAATTTAATTTATGACATGTAGTCAAATTTATGGATATGATCTTCCTATCCTTTCATTTGTTTTCTCTACATTTTTATTTTATTAATAAATTTGGGAAATTGGGATTGCCTAGTTAAATGAATTATTTATTTGGTGATTGGTGCTTATTATATATTAAGATTAATAATAAATAAGAAGACTCTTATGAATAATTTTAAATATGTATATTAAGGGTTTAATTAAAAAATGAAATATTCTTTCTTAATTTTTATAATTACATTCAATTATTTGAGAATTATAAGTTGGAAAGCTTTTTTTGTATTTCATATGGTAAATTATAAATTATAAATCATTAATTATATTCATAACGAAATTTATTATCATTAAAAATGATTATTTCCTATTTGATCATTAATGAGATATTTTCATAAGGATAATAATAAGTTTATGAAGGTGCAATTTGTTACCAAATTTTTTGGATGATTTTGTTTAGGATTGTTAACACTAATATATATATATTTACAATCCATTGTTTTGTTTTTTAAAAATTTGAGCAATTATTATGTAAAAAAAGTTAATGATATTAAATTTTGAGATATTTAAAGGGTATGATCTCAAATTGTGTTGTTTTACATATTACCTATTAGTTCATTCAATCTAACGTTTTTTTGAAATGTAGTAAGAGAAATATCAAATTTCTGTAGAATAATTAGATAATTTAATTACAATAGGTTTTTCATTAGAAATTTTTCTCATTTATTAATAATATATTAAAATCAAAGAGAATACTAAATATATAAAAAATACTATAAAATAATGTTTTATAATAACGTAATCATTTCACACATCGTTATTTATGTTAAATCAGATGTTTTTTTACTAGAATATTCACAGTATAATAGAAGCCCTAGTTAATCTCTCAAGTTGAAAGGTTTGATCATTATATTTATAATAATAATTAAATACAACAACAAAATATATTCTAGTAGAAATGGGGGTATTAATGAAATAATTTATACAATGGAACATTTTTAATGATGGTAATGATATTATGGGATAATTATTATATGATCCAAATAATGAACCACTATTTCCTTAAACAAATACTACATATAAATATATTAGATCTCATTATAAAATAGAAAAGAATAATTCCATATCTTTATGGGTTTAGTGTCTTTAGAAATTGGGAAATATAAACAAATACTTCATAAAACATATACATCATCTCAAACATATTACTTAATAAATAGAACCTTTTTGAAATATCTTATATAATACCACCACACATGTCGTTGGGAAAATAAACCTTAAAATATGGTGAGATCTGATATAACACACCAAGATTCCACGATACACTTCTATTTGAATAATACAATAGCTTCCATTGTGCGCAACTCTGAGTTCTAGCACATCCCAACCAATCAAAATAGCCATTTAAAAAGATGTTATGAATAGTAATACCAAATTTTTTGAAATTTTATAAATTTTATTTTTCAAAATGGACTTCATTTTTTATTCATAATATCAAAATTAGCTTATGGTTATTTTTTTGGAATTTTTCTAAAAAAAATTAAATTTTGATGAATAGTGAAAACACTACGTTACTGTTTAAAACCAAATGTTTCTTTAAAAAATTATTATTTTTATGTAAATTTATTTTAATGTCAAAATAGATACATATTACCTATATTAGTCCAAATTAATTCATTGTAGTTATGTTATAATAAGATTAGATATATTAATTTTTATTGAACTTTTTAACGTCTTTTACCCCCCTTTTATGCATATTTGTATATTTGCATAAAAAATAATTTTACCGCTTCTGTGAATTGAATTTCAAAAAACCAATTGACATAGTTTTATTCTTTATATAAAATGTGGATTAATATGATGAAAATAATTTTTTGTAAATAGTAACTTTTGAATTTTATTTACCATGATTAAAAGTAAATAGGGTAATTAAAGGTAAAAATGATATTATAATTACACTAACACATGTACTAATTCTATTGGATATGTGTATTTCGACCAAAATAAACCTTAACATACGAATATGATCCTTTTTGATCCACTTGGATTAGATTAGGACATTTATTATATTTTTATTTAAAGAAGTGTTAAAAGTGTAAAATTTGAATTTTATTAACTAAACCATTTTTAATATATGGTTATAAATAAGATAAAATCAACTATAAATATTCATTAGAAATATAGAAATATTTACAACATCATATTTTTTTATTTAAAATTTTTAGACATTAAATAAGTAAATTTATTTATGACACAATGATCATGCAATAATTACCTAATTAATAAAAGATTGAAATAATTGATGTTATAAATATTAAAATTAATGTAAATTTATACTTTTTATACCACCCCAAAAATTCTTAGTCTAATATTACGTGTTAGGGTTGATTCAATTTTTTTATGTAATCAAGTTCTGATTACTTTAACAAAAAAATACTAAAAACTGTCAAAATTGACGTAAAGATGTTTAAAAAAAAGACTATTTTAATTGATATAATATTCATAAAAATCTAATATTCAACCAATGTTCTTATGTAATGTTATATATGTCATTAATGAACTACTTGAGGTCATTTTCCCATTTTATAGTAACTATATTAACTATTTAGTATAAAAATACAAGAAGACATGGTAAAAGTTAAACTATTTAACTAAGAGTTAAATCTAAAAGATAAGGTTAATATGGTGACATTAACTTGTCTAAAATATATTGGATGAAAATATTTCGACCCATCCCCACCTTATCTTTGAAATAAATCTATTTTGAGCTATTATAAGCTGAAAATAAATTTATAACAAATTAATATTTTTGGATTATCCAAATCATTTTGTCTTATCCAAACACTGATAAAATATACTCCCAACTACCCAATTTCATCCTATTGGACATACATTAATTAGAAATCCAACCTAAAAAGGCTTTTTGTTCAAATCAAAAGGAAGCACCCAAAGAAGAGGTAATTATTTTATCACCTCTTTCAACGTTCTTTTCTTCTTCCACATCCTATTTCTTTGTTGTTTCCAGACTAAAATAATAAATCCAGTAATTTCAATATACTGAGATGTTATTATAAATATTTTACAACCATATTAATTATTTTATCCATCCTATGAATGAAAAAGTAACCATACGTGCATACGTATGACTTACCGTCACCACGTCATGGTGTAGTTTTTTAATCAACGCTTCATTATTTAGATGGGTATAATAATGAGTATAATTGACTTAAATAATAAATATAACATGTTAAAGATTCTTTTTATATAATATACCATTAAATTATATAAAATTTCACTATCAATATAATGATATTGTTGCTCGTGCATACGTACGTCTAACCGTCTCCACGACGTGATGCGATTCAATTCCCCATTGTAACCATTCAAGAATAATTTTCATTTGATGATTAAAAAAATAAATTTTATGAACTTAAAATCATTCTAGATATGAATCAAATACATCTTATTCATAACAAACATGACTTATGTAACAAAACATTTAAAATAAATTGAAACATTTAACATGCGAAACAATTATACTACTAAAATATTATTAACAAAGAAAAAATAGAGGATAATATATAATATCATATTAATGTATGTGGTAATTATATAATTTTATAAAAATGATTTAACTATTATACATAAGGTTATTGTACCCTTGACTAAGGAAATTTACAAGCTAAGGTTAATTTTTCAATATCTTCATTATCTTAGATTGATTATACGTAAGTTTCTACTGGGACATCTTTATCATCCACATCCGTGTTTCTTAAAAATGTATTTCAAAACCATTGTTACAATTGGATGAAAATAACAGTTGGTGAATAGTAACTTTTGAATTTTATTTACTACGGTTAAAAGTAAATAATACAATTAATGGTAAAAATGATATATAATTACCCCAAAACATGTCCTAATTCTAATGTATAAGTGTATTTCGACCCAAATAAATCTTAGTACAAAAATATGATCCTTTTTTATCCATCTGCATCACATTAGGACATTTATTATATTTTATTTAAAGAAGTGTTAAAAGTGTTAAATTAAAGTTTTATTAACTAAAACATTTTTAATATAGGGTAATACATAAGATAAATTATACTTTGAATATTAATTAGAAATATAAGAAGATCTCATACATCATAGTATTTTAATTATAATTTTTAGACATTAAATAATTTAATTTATTTATGACACAATAAGGATGCAGTAATTACCTTATTAATGAAAGTTTAACATAATTGATGTTATAAATTTTAATATAAATGTAAATTGAAACTTTTGATGACATACATGGATTTTATAGTTGAATATAACATTTTAGGGATGATTAAATGTATGTTTTTTTAAGTAATAACGTTGTGATGACTTCAACAAAAAAATACTAAAAAGTGTCAAAATTGACAAAAATGAGTTTTGAAAACAAATACTATTTTGAATGATATAATATTCCAAAAAATATAAGATTCATCCAAAGAAATTATATAATTTTAGATATGACATTAATTAACTACTTAAGATTCTATAGGAATTTTATGGTAAATATATTAACTATTTAGTATAAAAATACAAGAAGTCATAATAAAAGATAAACTATTTAACTCATTGTTGAATCTAAAATATAAGGTTAATATGGTGAACTAAACATGTATAAACCTATTGGTTGGAAATATATTGATCCATCCCCACCTTATCATAGAAATAAATCCATTTGGAGCTATTATAAATTGAAATGAATTTTACAATAAATTAATATTTCAAGATTTTTCCTAAAGTTCCCCTCACCTCTCTTATAAAAGTTTACTTCCCCTTTTCATAAATTCACACCTCCAAATCCATTTAGCTCGGACAAAAACTAATAAAATATCCTCCCAACTACCCTAAATTAATCCTAGAGTCCTTAATTTTATCATAAATTCAACCTAAAGAGGCTTCTTTCAAATCAAAAGGAAGCACCCAAAGAAGAGCTAATTATTGTATAGCCTCTTTCAAAGATCTTTTATACTTCCACTTCCTCTTTCATTGTTATTTCCATAAAAAATAATAACTCTAGTACCATTTCCATAATTATATTTAATTAAAAATATTGTACAACCATATTCATTAATCTATCCATCCTATTAATGACAAATTCACCTTTTGTGCGTACGTACGGATTACCGTACCCACGTTGTGGTGTAGTTTGTTATTCAACAATTAATTATTTACATGGGAATAATAATGAGTATAATTGATTCAAATATTAAATATAACATGTTAATTGTTATACATATATAATATACAATCCAATTATATACAATTTTACCATAAGTAGAATGATATTTTCGCTTGTGCGTATGTACGGCTTACCATCTCCACGACGTGATGAGATTTCATTCCCTGTCATATCCATTCAAGAATAATTTTCATTTGATGATTAAGAAAATAATTTTTAGGAACTTAAGATCATTTTGTATTTGAATCAAATAAATCCTATCCCTAATAAACATAACTTACATAACAAAAATTATAAAGGAAAACGAATCAGGTAACACGTGAAACTGTGATACTACTGAAATATTATCAACAAATAAATATTAGAGGAACATATATGATATTATATTTATGTATATGGTTCTTTTATAATTTAATAAAAATTATTTAACTATTATAAATGAGGTTAATGTATCGTCTTCTGAGGGAAATTAATGTTAAGGGTTAATTTTACAATCTCTTAATTATCTGGGGTAGTTTATACGTAAGTATCTACCAAGAAATCTTTATCATCCACAACCGTGTCTCTTAAAAATGTATTTAAAAAACTTTTAAAAATTTTATATACTATTTCTTGAAGTAATTTATACCATTTATTTAATTTTTATTATTTTTTTAATGGAATCTTTCTGCCGTTTTCTGAACAAGGTACTTTATGACCTTTTAGATAAATTAAGGAAAGAAACTTTTTAACTTATATGGGGGTGTGGCTATTTTCCACCGTTATTACACCTTAGAATATTCCCTAACAAGATTATATTAATATTTTCAGAATAAATGTTTTTTTATTAACATGAAACTTTTATATGATTTCAAAGTAGAAAGTGGTATTTCTCTGAAAATTGTTTTTGTAATAATTTCATCTATTTAAACATATATTGTTGGATTTTATGTTTAATTGATATTTATTTTTTATGATATAATATTCCATATGGTATTGTTCATTTTATGATATATTTGACTGTGGATGTGCTATTTTTATTTCATTCACATTTTATGGTTAAAGTATTAACATTTCATTTGATATTTTTATACGAATGTTTATGTTATGTTTTACCCTTTTCATATGAGAAATATATTAGACGTAGTAAGTGATGGGCGTGACCCACTACAACCCCTCGATGAATCGGTAGGTCTCATGAGACAAACTTGTGTCTTGGAACAAGTCTTTTAAAATATGTTTATTTGTAGTCTTGGCACACAACCTTGACTATGTGGTTATGATTTCCAACATTATGCATTCCATAATTATGATATTAGCTATTGATATTTCCTGTGATTATTTGAGTAGTATAATATCCATGTGAATAAGTAAATGGAATTATTTGATTAATTATTTCCATATTATTCTGAATATTTTGTTTAAAAGGATTCCGTTTTAGTCTTATACATTGCCTTAAATGTTTTTTCTTATTTATGATAGTTTCCGCTATATTGTTAAACTTACTGAGCATCTGATCTCACCAATTTGTTATGTTTTATTTTCCTAAGATGTGAAGAATTATTTTATGAATAACCTATAGGGATAGTCTAAGCACTACTAGAAATGAAAGGTATACCAACGGTTGAAAAATGTTGGTATAGGTTGTAAAACCATTGGTATAAATTATACCAACGGTTTTACAAACCATAGCCAAATAATCCGTGACAACATACATATGCCAATGATTTCAAAGAAACCGTTGGTATATGTGAATATATCTATACTATAACAATAGTTTTATGTAAACCATTGGTATAGAGATGAGATATCCCAATGGTTATAAACTATTGGGATAAACTTTACCTAGACTTTTACCAACGGTTCCTAAGAACCGTTGGTAAAAGTCTCAACTATTCACACCAATACAAATGGTTTAAACTGTTGGTAAAATTTTTTCTCCAGTGGTTCTAAGAGAACCACTGGTCAAAGGATTTTTCCAATGGTTCTATGAGAACCATTGGTAAAAAGTACACAGAGCACCTATACCAACAGTTTAAAACCCTGGCATAGGCTTAGCTGTACAATTCACATAGTAGCCTGCTGATCTGTGTGATCCTATGTGAATTTTACAACAGGAAATTATATAGTCAATTATGAATACAATAAGGACACATAAATTAATAATCTATTATGAATACAATACCATAATAAATTATGAATACAATACATTAAAAACTGAATATGTAATTATATGTGATACCAAATTAAGAATACATACAAAATTTCATTTTGTATAACACATACACGATTGAGTTAATAAATTAGAAGCTAAAAACCCTAATTAATAAAACGAATAAATGAATTCAACACAATATGAATATGTTTGGTTGGTTTTCTGTATGCCGGTTGTTGTTTTCATTTAAAATGTTTCCCATTACAATTGAAAGTGAGACACTTTGAGTGGTACCAGCCAAACTAGGACTCGTATTGAGGCTCAGTTAACTCGTACATAACTTAAATGACCCATGGATTGTTGTGCTAAAGTATCAACACAATTAGAATACATTTGTTCAATTTTCTATATGTCAGTTGTCTTTAATTAAAAGAGTGTCCATTTTAAACAAAAGAGATACACTTAGAGTGATACCGACCAGAATGTGCCTCTGATTGAGGAGGGGTTGACTCGTACACGTCACATATGACTCATAGATCATTTTAATAAAGTATCAACATAATATTAATGTGTTTTGTTGGTTTTCTGTATACCAGTTTTTGTTTTCACTTAAAATGATGTCCATTTTAAACAAAAGAAAAACATTTAGAGTGGTATCGGCCACACCGTGACTCAGATTGATGCGGGGTTGACTCTTACACGTCAAAAATATCACATGGATAATTATCCTAATGTTTCAACACAATCCAAATGCGTTTGGTTAGTTTTCCGTATGCTAGTTGTTTTATTCACTTAAAATGTTGTACATTTCGAATAAAGGTGAGACACTTTAAGTGGTACTGGTTACACAACGCCTCAGATTGATACATGATTGACTCCTACACATCACAAATTTCCCATGGATCATTTTGATAAAGTATCAACATAATACTAATATGTTTGGTTGGTTTAATGCATAACAATTTTTTTAATTAAAAGGGTGTCCATTTTAATGAAAAGAGAGACACTTTGAGTGATACCAGCCACACCATTCCATGGATTGAGGTGGGGTTGACTCGTACACATCACATATGACTCATGGATCATTTTCCTAAAGTATAAACACAATTAAAATGCGTTTAGTTGGTTGAACGTATTCCAGTTGTTCTTTTCACTTAAAATGATGTCTATTTTAAACCAAAAGGTGACACTTAGAGTGGTATCGGCCAGACCGTGACTCGGATTGAGGCAGGGTTGAATCGTACACGTCACAAATGACCCATGGATCATTTTACTAAATTGTCAACACAATTAGAATGTGTTTTCTTAAATAATACCAACGGTTTAGAACCATTGGTATTGGGTACTTCCATAACTATTTCACATAATTCCCTCCAATAGCCCCTCCATTATACAGCTGCATAAAAAACCACACAAAACACATACAATGAGATTTAAAACAAAGTAAAAAATACCTAAAATAGAAAAAAAAACACATAAAACCAGAAAAATCGTCCAACCATGTCCTATACTACAATTCCCTATTTCAATATTCATATGACAACAATCTTCAAGTAGAGTTGAATAACAGGTTCAATAAGTCAAACATTATTTAAACCCATTTCAATCTTCATATGACAACCACTCTTCTAGTAGTAATTCACCTCACCCCAGAACAACCCCCAACCAGCACATCCCCCCACCTCCAAATCAAATTATAATAGAAAGAATAGTCTTAGAAATAATTATTAGAGTTGAATAAGAGTTTGAAATCGGCTCAAATCCCAATTTTTTTATGATCCTAGATTAGGGTATGTAATGATTTTTGATTCATTTTGCATTGAACTTGTATATTTTATAATATATTGTGAAAATATATTTTCTTAGGAGTCTCACCACTTATGACCCCATGAGTGAAACTACTGAACTCATGTAAAAGAGTTTGCGACTATCGTTGATGAGTGTAAATTTCAAAGACACCACCTCTTTGATTAGAGACATGTTATATATAGAAACTAAATTTCATAGTAATATAATTAATTCTAATGTGAACAAAATCATTTTCAGATGTGTTGGATAAAATACATTTAGATATTCAAATTTGAAATGGAATATTTCCTTTGTAAAGGAAATGTCAGTTTTGATGCAATCAGAAAGAAGATGAAGGAGGTAGGGGTGTTAATGTCAGTTATTGGGTGAATGGTAATGGCTTTGTTGGTAGACTATATAGTGGTAATAACATAATATACTTGGGTATTTGTTTTTATACTCATAGGGATCATGTCCAAATTGGATGAATAAGTGGATGTTGAACATGTGTCTGATCCAGAGTGTGTCGTGATGCATATGAGGTTGACAAAAAATAGTCCCCTTCTAGGATGGGTTATAGTTATACATGGTGTACTACTAGTTAATGTAAGGGTGGCACTTCTTTATTCGATGATAAAAATAATTGATGAGACCATATCATTCTTAATAGTGAGAATAATAGTGATGACACCGAATATCCTAAAAATATTTGATCAAACTGAATTATGCCCCAAATACACTCTTTAACCAAACCATCTTACCATAGAACTTTGACAAGTGGTAGAATATTCCCTCGCTACATGTTTTGGATGTTATGAAATAAAACCCCTCAATTTTTCACATTTTTAGGTTTTTGAGGACCATAATAAGATCTTTTGACAATGAAAGAACACACAGATATGATATATCATCAATCAAAAGAAAAATTTATAGAAAATTAAAAATGAATGAAAATGGATTTTACGTGGGAGTGTTTTTTTCTTCTTAAATCCAAAGAGAAAGTTTGATGATGCATGATATGAATCTAAATTTAAAAATGGGGTATGGAAACTGACCCATAGTTTCATGGTCATTAATGAAGGAGTAAATTATAAAATTCCTTACTTGATTTAAAATTTAGGCAGAACTTAAATGATCAGAAGTTAAACTTGTGATTGTCTAGAAGAATGGAACTGTAAGATTATTGACCTTAGTGAGAATAATATTATTGTTCTTAAGGATATGAACTCTAAATGATACATGTATGGTGTGATATATTGATTGGAGTAGGATTACACCACATCGAGCCTCAGATTGAGGTAGGGTTGACGAGTACATGTAAAAATTGACCAATGTATTATTGTCTTAATGGATCAACAAAATCCAAATACATTTGGTCAGTTTTTCGTATGTCAGTTATTGTTTTCACTTAAAATGTTGTTCATTTAACTGAATTGTGTGCCAACCATGAACGAAATATTTTTGGTTAAGAATAATATTTTTTATCTAAAAACACTGAAGTAAATACAAGGGAAAATTAAAATACAATTTTTTTTTTGAGAATTACCTTATAATTAAATAATTGTTGTGACACTTGGCCAACCATGAACCCACTTGGACAGCCCAGCCCCCCACCTAGACATCCCCCACACCACCCCATCCCCCCCCCACATGCACACTCCCCCTCCCCACCCTGAAACCATGAAATTGAAATTAAAAATACCTTAAATATAGTTTTTTTTCTTCAAACAAACACAAATATTATTCCTCTACTCCAAATGCTAAAAACTATGACATATTTTTTTTGGCAATTCCGATGTTTTTCACAACCTTCAAGGATGAAGAAAATCATGTTTTCTTCTGTTATTAGACACTTCAAGGTGTTCTAAAATTAAATATGTGGTTTTAGAAAAGAAAATTAAAGTGTTAAAAGTATAATTTTTATGGAGGGTTTTGAACATTAAAATTAATTACCTCCAACTCATATAGAGGATAATGATTTCAGAATATCCTATAACCAACACATAATTATAAATGAAGAGATGCCTCAAAGTGGTGTTAAATGAGGATAATTGTATTTTAATGCTAATAAGGGATGTATTAAGAGAACACCCTAATGGATTAAGAATTCCTAAGGAAATATATTAATGATACTGATATGAATCACCATTTATATATTTACATTGGTTTTATAGATGGATAATGATATTATTTTTCATGTGTGGAGTTGTGTTAACCTCAAAAAAACGAATGGGTTTCCATTCTATAGTTCTTAAAATATATTATCCAAATCTATGAAGTTTCCACCTGTAAACATGACAACCTTATATCAGTGCCTACTAGAATTTCATGACATTTATAGGATATATCTTTTGTGAAATGCCTATGCATTATAGGGGTGTTCATGAATGGTGGCTGTTTTCCCATACGTGTATGGAATTCAGTAACGAGGATGCGTTATTCCATCTTACCAATGTTTTAGTGTATTTTTAGGATGATTTCATGCATTTAACCTGTGTTCTAGTTTATGTTTAGGTGAGGTGAGTTAGAAACATGGTTAGGAATGTCATTAAAACATGGGTTCTTCCATTTAACCATGTAGTCTTGGATTTTAGGGATGAAAGTGTTTTAGGTGGGCTAATTACTAACCAATCTATAGTATGGAAAACACATCCTATGGGTATACCCATGATACAAACTCATATTTAAATGGGATGTTTTCAGCACCCCATTTGGCCAAACACACTTTTCACCATAAGGGATTGGCCATGTATATTTACATGGCTATCCAAGTCATGTACTCTATGTACATTCCCAAAACACTAGCATATCTTAGACACCATGTGAACCCTTATACAAACCATGTCAACCCTTATACCATATAGTCATTATTACAACCATTAAAAACAACTTATTAAACAACATAATTTGATAAAGATAATCAAATTGAAGATAAATCAATAATACTATTTGATATATCAAGTAAAATGAAGGCATACTATCTTACATCCTAATTGAACACCCACAACCATGATTAATATTCCTAGATCTCTCCTTTCTACCAGATCAAAAGAGAAAAAAATAGTTTCTAAACAACAAAACCAAGGTATAAAAAATAGTCTCAGAGCCACAAAACCAAGGAATCACTTACAGATTTGAAGTGTAGAAGAAACCATTCAATTGATTGAATATGGATAGATCAGTGGAAGAAGTTTGGAAGGCTAGGGAATATGGAGATTCGATTTAGGGCACCAATCGAGCAGAGGGAGACCTGCAATCGAGCAGAGGGGGAACAAGACAACCGATCTTCATTTAGGGTAAAACATTCCCAACGGTTTTTAAAAATTGTTGGGAATGTATGTATAGAATGGCCTATACCAACAGTTTGTATAAACTGTTGGTAAAAGGAGAAAAATTGTGAAGCCTATAGAAACGGTTCGCACAAACCATTGGTAAAAATCCAACATTTATCGATGGGTATTGGTAATCATTGGTAAAAGTTCCTATACTAAGGCATATACCATGGGTTTTACAAACCGTTGGTAAAACAATTTAAAAAATATTCTATTCCAATAGTTTTAATAAAACCTTTGGTATACATAGCCATTCCCAATGGCTTATTTAAACCATTAGGACAAGAAGCATTGGTAAAAGTTGGATTTCTAGTAGTGAAGGGATATGAGTATGTTCAAATGAGACACAATGTTTTTTATTTTTCATTTCATAATGTAATGTAAAATTTATGAATGTATCTAGTACTTCTAAGGATACTAAACTGATTAGCCTTTCGAGACTTGATCTTTTGTGATCATGTCAATGTTATGTAATAATGAATCGACTCTTTGTAGTTGGGGTTGGGGCGTCACATCAGATTCTCAATAAAGCTAAATAAAAGATATATAAATAATAACATAATCGTTACTTGAGAATAATGTTGTGATAACATGAAATTAATAGTTTAAAATACACACCCGGTATGTCATATATTCAGAATCATGAGCCATGGCCTAAAGACTGGAAGTTAATAAGTCATGAACAATACAAGAATCAAATAACATAATCGATTAGATCATAACATTGACAGTAAACATAAAATTTGGGAATACACATAAACTATGACATTCTTAACATATATAAATAGAAATAGGTTCACCTATTAAGTTAATGACTTGCAATCAGACCCTCAAAAAAACATATAAACATTAATCAAGGTCAACTCATAATCATATGGAAATGAAATTAAGGTATACATATAAGAATATAAAAATTTAATTAGTTTCATTCATGACATTTTTAACATGTAATCAGGTTTACATATAATATTTTTTAACATGTAATTAGGTTCACACATAACATTTCTTAACATGTAAAGATGTTCATGCATAGAATTTATAAACATGTAATCAGGTACACGCATACCATGTTTTTCATGATTTATCCATATTAATTCAATTAATTTTATTATGATATAGTTCCCACTAACAATATAAATAAAATTTTACATACTTGTTCCAAAAGAGAATAATACATTCATCATCATTAAATTCATTAATTTAAAATAATTTCTTTAATATATAAACTTTTTAAAAATTGTTTGGGTTTCATCAACACCTTTTAATAATAAATATAATCCATATAGAAAAATAATAAGTATAGTATACTTGGATAATATCCCTATTAAATCATAATTAACAATAAATAATGTTATATTAGATAAAAAAATAATTTTGAAAGATCGATTAAAATAATTCTCAAAAAAATAACATTTCCTTTTATAAATCATTTATATTAAAGAGACATGATATAATAAAACATTTTATTCTAAAATAATCTTTCAATATTTAAAAGGAAACAAAAAATCATTAATATGTCATGATGGTTGGAAAATCCTCTCATGTCGTATAAGTTAAAAAATATTTTTCAATATTTTTGTCAGAAAAGTCAAAAAGAAAATTGCTTTGAAAATTATAACAATAATACATTCAAAATATTTTTTAAAATATAAAAAATGAGTAATAATGAATATATAAATAGTGATAGAATAGTAAGATCATTTTTACCCAATTTAAGATAACATGGACATGAAATAAAAATATGGTTTTAATGGAAATTTTAAAAAGATAATTTTAAAAGAAATTCCCTTAAAAATATCATATCATTTAAGTGATCATTAATAAAATGAGTATACAAAAAGGAGAGATCTAGTAGAAATGGGATTATTTTTATCAGCTATAAATACATATAAAAAATTTTAAATACAACACTAGAAAAGAAAAAATCATTTCAATCATAATCATAACCTTAAATAATTTATTAATCAGTTCAATTGTATGATCAAAAAATAAATAATGGTAAAATGAAAAATTTAGTTACATGAGGATAATTAGATAAATTATACAGTATATAAAAGGGATATATATACACCATAAAAAACACAATTAGTGGCTAATAAGTCATATATCTCAATGAGGAAAAAATGAGATAAGAAACCCTTACTTTATACTTCCCTTTAGTTTTTCATACTTTAACCTCCTATATAATGGTTTAATGAATTTTTTTTAGTTCATTATAGAACCACATTAAAATTTTAAATACCTTATAGGATACATTTATAAAATATTAACAAAAACTCACTAATAATATTTTATTTTTTCTATTGTTTTATCTGTGTTTATTTTATGGTTTCATGAATAGTTCATTTGTGTATAATTATGGATTTTATTTTAAAATGAAAAAAATACTTTAAGTAAAATAAAATGTTTTCAATGAAAAATAAAAATAAAAAATTATTCCACACACCATATTTATTTCTTAAATAAGTATTTTATATTTGATTAATAATTAATTATAAAAGTTTATTATATTTTGACAGTTTTTTGACCATCAATAACGTGTTTCATTTTATTTAATATTATGTATATATAATAGATAAAGAATATGAAATAATATATAAAATTTGTATTAAAATATTTTATTACTAGAATGATACTTTTATGACTATCCTTGAAGGTGGTATCGAAAATGAAAAATATTTATCCATGGAGATGATTTATCACCATAATTTGGAAAATGGTTTCATTTCATTGACTAAGAGGAAATAATAAATTGGAAGGATATATGATAATCCATTTGCAAGATAAAATTATAGTATATAAATTATAATATATTTATTATCAATTTATGTGTAAATGAGGTGAAGAGATTGTATAAATATAAATGAATCCGATATAGGTTGTTTTAGAATGCTACATATTCAATATCAACTACTTGAAGAACTCCGTAAGGGAAATGGAATAGGTTTTTGGGTTAGAATTGATGCACTTTGACATGGGGAGGGTTTGTAAGAGGGGGTTTGGAATATATATTAAGAGATTTAGGGAATTTGAGGGGAAATGGGTGGGTGAGGAGAAGTATTTTTACTTGAGGAGTGGTGGTTTTAAGTGATTAAATAAAAATTATTTTATATTTAAGGCCAAAAACATTTGGGTGACATTAATTTAAATGAATTATATTGATAATTAAGGTTCTAAAGGATGTTTAAGTTTTATAAAAACATCAAAAACTAATTTAATGTTTTAGTTTTTATGTATTTTAAGATTTTACATTATAACATTAACCAACAACATTATTTTACCTATTTGGCAATAAATCATTTTTTCCAAAGTAACACTTTTATGCCAAAAACTAAAAATTACCTTATACCTAATTTTTAAATCCTTATTTTAAATATTTAATCCAATTTTAAAATTCAAAATATATAATTTTCCAAATTATAATTCAAATTAACCCGTCAAAACATAAAAGATTGTTTTTCAAAAAGGTACCTTTAAGAGTAAAATATACTTATACCTAAATAAGGTATAATTATTATTTAAATATAATTAATTATATTATATACAAATAAAAAGTTTATTAACTTTATTTTAGTTGAATTTAAAATCAAAAAATTTCATTTTAATATAATGAAATATAGTGTTGTATGAATATAGGTATTTTTTATTATTTACTGAAAAATTAATATTTCAAAAAATATATATATAATTGATCCTAAGACAACTTTGTCATTATGAATCCAAAAATATTTCTTATTTTTTAAAAATAAGTACTAAATTTTTAAAAAATTAATTATATAATCTTTCACAAAGAAATAAATAAAAATTGTTTTTGGAAGTTATCATAAATTTGATGTACACAATGAATTTAGTAATAAAGTAAGTGTATATTAAAAAGAATTATTTTATAAATTTTTAATGATTTGGAACATTATATATTTCATAAAATGGTTACTAATTTTAATTAACCAAAACATAATATATATTTTAGAATGGTCGTTTTAAAATAATAATATTTTGGAGATTTTTTAAGAATGGTGTTCTACGAAATGTAACAAATAAAAGAAATAAAATTTATTTAAAAAAGGAAAATATCATTAAATCAAAGGTTCTTACATTATACCCCCATTATAATTAATTTCCCTCTTTAAATTCATCACTTAGATACAAAATTTTGAGGATATCTCTTCTAATTTCATCATCAGGATCTGATCACGTTGTTGAGCTTGTCAAATAAGTTGTTTAATTTTGACTATAATTTCTGCAGTATAGCAGCAATCCTAGGTCGTCTCTCGACAGAGCCTTATATAATTAAATAAAAAATAGGGTTTCTATTGTTAAATTATAAGTGGAATTATGTTTTGTAAAACTTTTGTGTTTTATGATTAAAGATGAAAATTGAAAATGAAAGCGATAAAACAAAGTAGAAATGAACAAGATTAATTAAGTCTGGTCAACCCAGGGTACTCTCATGATGTTCATCCTTCAACGCTTCATGATATAGGGTTATGATATTTTAATACCTGCTTTATAACACCTAGAAACATAATCTTATTGTGTTTATACTAGGATACCTCCTAGGGTTTTGTCGAAAACAGACAATGATTAACCGGACACCGCTGATGATTGGGGGATTTTTGTTCAACATCATAACCAAAACTCACCAAGGCAACACATGAAGAACATGATGTTCTATCCATGTTTGTTTTTTATTTACTTGTGATGCCATGACATAAATGTACATGACCTTGATAGTGCTTATTGAGTTCAATTGACCTATATGAACCACACAAACATTTCAATTAGAAGTTGGGAAAGAAAGTGGTGAATGGTGTGAAACATCACATAAATAGATACCCCAAAACACGATCATATGAGTTGAGCATGACATACCAGTACATAAATCAATAAAATAAGAATATAAGATGATGAAATACAACAAAACAACCTGGAATTAAAAATATCATTCAAATATTACAAACATGATGTTTGGGATTTACATCACGTTCCTCCCTGGGTGATCACAAGGGGTTTAGAAATCTATAAGAGGGGAGGTAGAAGAAGATGTTGAAGTAGAACTTCCCATATCATCCATAACTTCTTGGGATTATAAAAAGACATCTTTGGGACTCAAAAATGGAATCACCTTTTCTCTGGTTCGAACTCACAAATGGGGTGCCCAAGGAGCCAATTTATAGGCAAAGTAGGAGGTGGTTTTGGGAACCCTAATTTCAATAATCCGCTTATTACATGGTTCTGGACGGTCAGACAGTCATAAATCACTTTGGACTAAAATACAACGTTTGTGGCCGACACATTTTCTACATCAATGTAAAATTTGGTGACTAGATATGGAATATAATTAGATATATAGTCGAAAAATAGTGGGAAACTTTTGACCCATTGCAGATCCAATTTATTGGATAGATCAGTTTGTATGGTCCTTTTAATGACTGAATTGGGATTTGGTTCATTCATATAAATTTAATAAAATGAAATTTCAGACCGTAACACAATTTTTTATCCCATTTGAAGGCATGGTTATGTATAAACATGCGTTTTAGTCCACTAGTGTTCTTGAATCACATGCAGATTGGGCCATCTTTCTTGTACTTCACCATGGGTCCTTCAAATCACCTCCACCTGCAATATAATTATCAAAATAAGTAACATTTTCCTTTTTAACAGTATCAAACAAAAAATAATTGAATCAAAATTGGAGTGAAATTTGTTATTATACATGTAATTTTCAATACAAAACCAGTTTAATACATTGGTATAGGGGTGAAATAAAACATTGAATCTTGGTACGATCAGGATCCCATATAGGTTCCTCAAATTGGTGGTTTCACTAGAAATCATTAACCCGATGAATGGTCCTGCTTCATAGATATTTATTTCTATGATCTAGAACCTTTATTGATTGTTATTTATAAGAAATATCTTTCTCCATCAGTAAAAACATTGATTTTATTACATGGGAATGATCAGGAATATACTTCCTCCAAAGAGATAGATAGAACACATCATATACTTGATAGAAATTATATAGAAGAGAAAATCGATAAGATATCATCTAAGTATGATGTTTTTAAAAACATGATCCTATAAATTTGAAATTACACATTTAAAATAAATTTTGGATATTTAGGAATTTATTTATGGGAAAACACATCTTAATAATTGTTAATAAAACATCCCCTTAAAAAGAGTGAAAATAAAATCCATTGATGACCACAAAAATTGGATTCTAATTAGAATAATATTAGTGGAATGTGAAAATTTAGACATGAAATAGAATAATATATATCATGTTATGATGGATAATGATAGATAATATTGACATTATAATGTTAATGACCACACAATCATATGTCATATTTATAAGAAAAATTTCATTAATATTAATTGAAAATATGATAATAGGGTAAAAAAAATTTAGAAAAAACTTCAGAAGATATACATAATGAATTTAATATCATTATTACAATATATATATTTGGTTGTGCCTTGATAATTATATAATATGTCTACCACTCCATAAAAGAATGTTGATATTTTATTGCTTGAAGAACTAGTAGACTATAAGATCCAAATTAGAATGAATGGTCATTAATTATGTATCTGGTTTTCATAAAAAAGGTTATCACAAGTTATCCAATATGGATAAATTGTATAATGTTTATATTTTATATTAATCTTTGAAACCATACACAAATTTTAACATATAAAATTCATAAATGTTTACCAGTATAAACAATAAAAAAAATTCAATGAAAAACTTTCTAAAGCAGGTTACTAAATTTTAAAAATAAAATTATCATTAATCCCCCAAAAACATGATATAAATGTTAATTTTAAAAGACCAAACAAGTGTATATCATTATTATGTATTCTATTAAAACATTTTTATATCCTGAATTACAATACATCCTTACTGAAAACATGAATTACAACTCTTTAATTGAATAAAATCATATATTATTGAATATATAAAATAGATTTAATAATGCTGTAAACACCATCAATTATGACATAAACCTTACATTAAATAAATAATTTGTCATTTTTGAGGTCATAAATACTATCTAATATAATATTTTCATATGATTCATATCATTATCGAAAAAAAAAATTCTTTTTTCAACATCCAGAACATATTATTGTTTAATTTTATGAAATCAAAATATCACATTTCCATTGAGTTACTCTTCTTGTCCATCAGCATCATTCAAGATATTCTTTGAAATACGTTACAAAAAACACAGACAGAACAATGCTTATATATTTAAGCATTAATAAAACACAATACATTAATTATAGTACATAAATACTCCAATAATCCCACTTATTTCACAAACCATTAACTATGATTCATCTTCATAACACTAAACACTTATTTGCATTTATATATCATTTGTAGTATGATCATTATAAAAAATATAACCATAACTCATACCACCATGTGGATTATATTCATGATAATTCCCCCTATGTCATATATTTTTATAATCTTCATATATTCCACATTAAATTAAATAATCAATTCATAATACATTAGGGAGACCGACATTCTTATCCATTTCATTAACCAATCTATTAATTTTTTTCTATGTAGTTACTTTCTTTGTGGATTACTTTTAAACACCAAAGGCATATTCCAAATCTGTTAATTTTTTTTATTTGATGCATCTTCCCACAAGTATTTCATTAGGATAATTGAACATTCATTCCTCTAGAGTCACCATTATACAAAATATTTCTCTTATAAAATATTTGTTGTGAAACTCACTAATGTTGAGATTATTGACCATATATTGAGATTGATGATTTTTCATAATAACAATGTTTTTTCTATTTGTACCCAATCTCATTTAGTTGATGATGAAGGTGATTGTTCCATTGTACATCACATTCAAAACAAAAATTAATATTTATAGTTCTCACCATTTTAATAAAACCAATAAAATATTGTGAGAAACACTAATCAAAGAGGGAACATCACATAATCAAGGGAAATTACTAATAAAATTTCAATCTATGACACCATAGTTTTAACTTATGTTATTCATGATCATTACTAAAACTCTAGGACTGTAACCTGGAGTAATCTATATAGTTCTATCCGAGTTTTACTTATCCTAGATTACAACGAGTAAATAAACCTTTTTCTATACCAACTATAATGGATCACTCCTTACATAAATTAATATTACATCTAAATAGATGAGTATTCTTTAAATGACATAGAAAACCCATACCATCATCATATTGGTTTACTGTCTTTGGATTCCAGGAAACATAAATAGTTGTTCAATACAACAAATATATTATCTCTAACATATTCCTTTATAACTTAAACTATTTTTTATATTTCATGCTTAATAAATTAAATCATGTATGAGAGAAAAGAATGAGAATAATAGGGTGAGATTAGATGAAAAATAAGGTTAAAATAATATATCATTAATAAAAAAAGATTTAAAATTGAATAAGGGTGTGATAAAATTAAATAGAAATTTTAAAATATATATCCTTTATTTCATTGATTCAAAATCTTGATTCATGGAATAAAGTTTGGTTGTTAATAAGAAATGAATGAAAAAATAATCAAAGAACATAATCCATGAGTGCGCAAAATTGACATGAAACCTATAATTTAGGCATAAACATAATCATATATAATTTTAAACATGAATAAATAAATAAAATCTTGATAATTAAGTAAAATATATGGTATCAAGACCTTACATTAAATTATGGACATTAAACCTAGTCCAAGCATAATATTTTGGACTTGAAAATTAGGTACATGAATAAAAATATGAACATGTAATAATGTTCATGAATAACATTGTGAAAATGTAATCGGTATTAGACATTCCATTTGTGAACATGTAATTAGATTCGTATATAGCATTTTTGAACATGAAATCAGGTTCGTGCATATCATTGGTAAACATGTAATCTGGATCATAAATAAAATTTTTACTCTTGATTTATCCATATTTACCCAATTTATTGGATTTATATATAGGTACCAACCATTATATGAATAAAATTATACAAACTTGTTTCACAAGGCCATAAAACATTCATCATCAAAGAATTCATGAAAAAAATGAATTTCATAAAAGTAAACCCCATGGAAAAAAGAAATTATTTTTATCACAATATTGTAATTATAAACACAAAACATAAAGAAAAACATTATGGATGGTATCTTTGGATAATATCCCCAGTAAATAATATTTAAAATCAAATAATTTCTCCTTATATAAAAAATTATTTTCAAATATCACTTCATTTTTTTAAATAACATTTCCATTATCCAATAAATTTTTTATAGATTCCTGCAATTATAACATAGAACAATTATCTATGTTAATAAAATTGTAATATTTTAAAGTAAAAAAATAATTAATTCATCATTATGGTAGTAAATTCTACTCATGAAGTATAATATTAAAAAACCCTATTCTATAATTTTTTACGAAATGTAAAAAATAAACATGTTTAGATAACAACAAAAAGAATGATTTAAAACCATTTTTAAAAAACTAAAACACATGTAAAAATAAATTTAATAAAAAAATAATATAATAGTAAAACCATTTATTAGTTTTTCTAAAAAAACATGGACATGGAAGAAAAATAGAGTCTTATAGAAAATTTAGAAATTATAATTTTAAAAGATATTCCTTTATAAATACCATATCAATGATGTGGTTATTTAACACATAAATGAATTATGTGTATCAAAATTAAATCAAAATATAAATATTTGAAATAAAACACAAGATAATAAAATATAATTTGAAACAAAATATTATCACAACATAATAAATAAACATTATATTTAATGAAAATAAGTGTAATTGTTTTAATAATTCCCTTACTACACTTTAATCCATCAAAATTTGATCCATATAAAGATATATTATCAAATGAAACATTAAATTGAATTAAGATAATTATATTAAAAATAATAATATATATATAATGGTATCATATACACCTTAAATAACTAAATTAATGGTAAATAATGCATATATATCATAGAAGTTAATGTGTTATAAGAACACAATGCCTCATGTAACCCTTTAGTTTTTCATAACTTAATCTCATGTATAATATTTTAAATAATTTTTATAACAAAATATAGAACCACATTATAGTATATAATACATTATTTTACACTTTTATAACATGTTTCAAAAGTTTAATTAATATTATTTCATTATTTTAATTGCTTCAAGTGTTTTCATTTCAGGGTTTCATGGTCGTTTTTTATGTATAATTATGAATACTCTTGTTAAGTGGAAATTAAACAACTAGATTAAAATTAAATGGTATTCATTTTCTTCCAAAAGATTAAATGGTCTTATATATCATTTTTATTTATCGCATGAGGTTGTTTAATTTGATAAAATGTTAACAGTAAATTTTTAGTTTATTTTGGATGGTTTTTTGACAAAAAGAAAACTAGTTTTGTTTTATTTGATATCATGTATATGTATTCATTAAAAAACATGAAATAATTTACAGTATACTTATTAAAATTAGATATAATTTGAATAATAATTTTAGGAACAACATTGATATAAAACCCCAGGTAAATAAAGAATATGACATTTTCATATTTATCCATATTTGTGAATAAAATATTAATATTTCTTTAAAGGGGACTCTATGCTCGATGGCGTACCCAACACACAACAACGAGTTTCTTGGGAATCTTACGTTGCACTCTAATAATAAAATAATATTATTTTAAATGGTAGTTAACATGTAGCCGTTTTATTGGCAGGAATGGATATAAATAACTAAAATATGATTATATATGTTTTTAAATGTTTTTACATTTATCCAATAAAAGATAAAGGCTTAAAATACAGAAAGAATTCAATTTTAGGCGTATATGACCTAGTTTTCACTAATGGTTCACTTATCTCCTTTTGATGGAGAACTGTCATTAAATATAGTTTTGCTCACTCTTATACATTCAATTGGACCAAATAAAACTCTTCTTGAGAATAGGGACATCAAAATTTACTTTGTGTAAATTCTTGGTATCTTTCTGATAAAGGTCATTTTTTAATGAATAGTGTAAAATGTTGTATTTTAAATTCAAAACCTCTTTTTAATCTAATTTATTTATATGATTAGATTATTTTTTTAATTGGTCTTAATGTGTAATCATAATATATTTTTACCATTTAATCCAATGGTGGTCACTGGAATCAATTTCACTTTGAAATTAGACTTAAACTGGTGCCAATCTTTTTATACCTATTGTTTTATAAAAACTCGCTATTTGCTCTGACAGCGGGAATTAATTATTAAATTAATTAATCTGACTTATATGTTTTGAATTTTGTAAAATAGACTTCATTTTCGAATTCGGAATATCAAATATATCTTAGAGTGAATTTTTTGTAATTTTCTGAAAAACTCCAATTTTTGATGAATAGTGAAACCACTAAGTGGTAATCAAGCAAACCGATTTTTCAGTTAAATGAAATTTTACCACTAATGTGTATTGAATTTTGAAAATCAGACATACATGGTTGTCATTAGTATGCAAAAATGTGTTTCAATGGGATGAAAATAATTTTTTTGGTGAATAGTAACTTTTTTTCATTAATCGCGATTAGAGGTAATAAGTGTAATTTAAGGTAAAAATGATATTATAAAAATGTCAAAACACCATGACACTTGTCCTACCCCTATTGGATGAGTCATGGACGACCAAGACAACCCATGGGTCGATTTAGGGGACCCTATGGAGCCTCTTGGATGAGATAATGACTTTAATGCCTTTTTTTTAAATAATGGTGAAAATGACACTAACATAAATTGTATTACTAAAACAATTTTTAGAAGGGGTTATACTAATCATAATTTTGTCTATAAATACTCTTTGGAAAGATTAAAATATTTCCTACATCAAGATATTTTTTTTATAATTTTTAGACATTAAATAAATTAATTTAATTATGACATCATGATGATGCAACGATGACCTCATTAATGAACAGTTTAAATAAAATGAAACGATAATATAAAATCTAAGACCTACACTTGTCCAAAAACTATTGGATGGGAATATTTCGAAGCCTAATCATGTTATATTTGAAATATATCAATGTGGGACCTAAGAAATTCGAAACACTTTTGACAATAAAATAACAGTTTCATGATTTCCAAAAGTGCCCCTCCTCTCCTCTTATAAAAGGCCCCCACCTCTACCTCATTTCACACACTCCTCAAGCCTTTGGCTCGGCCATAACCTTCCCATTTACTCTCTCCACATCCCTATCCAAATCCTAGAGGATTCCCTTTGGGCAAAGTCCTTTCAAAGGAAGCCTTTAGGCTCAAATCAAAAGGAGTTACACTTTTAAAGGTAATTCATTCTCTCATGTTCATTTGTTTTGTTTTGCTTCTCCAACCCCCTAAACAATTTTTATTTAATTATTTTGTAACAAAAAAGTATCTTCAATATACTAGGATGTTGTTATAATATTTATTCTAGCTATACTCTCACACAACTACATCAAATGGTTAAAGAACATACGGTTTCCGTGGATGGCGAAATTCTGCCTCCCGAAATGATGATTGTTCAATACTCATTTAACACCTTCAATGGTGTCCATTTTGAGGTCACTATTTTTATATATGATATATAATATGTTTATTATTTCCTTAAGATTCTGTATTTTTCATTTATGGAATACCATTATTGTTTCCATTATGGGTAAACACGGTATCTTCATTTTAGGAAGTGCGGACTACCACCCCCTGAAAGTGATTTGATTCGTTAATACCATATGTGGGATGTTTAAATGATAAAGTAAATGATATTATATATTTTATTATACTGGAATTATAATATACTCTTATATCATTATGATTCCATTCCAGAAAATACGAAATAGAAATGGAAGTAGCGTTCATGCGTACGTATGGCTTACCGTCTCCATGAACGGTGCATTTCATTTCTTACCTCTAAATGTGATGTAATATTATAAATACATGTATTTGATGAATATATATGATATATATGTTATACAAATCATTAATATCATTCTGTATATAACGAACCTTTGACCAAATTAACAACATGTAAGTGTAAGAAGTCTATTTTTGACTCAAGAACCAAATACCGACAAAATGAACATTATTAACTTAAATGATTACATGATGTTCATAAAATTGTATAAAAGGAATAATGAACTTGAAAAACGTTATTAAGCAAGTAGAGATTAAATCACGTTTATTATTCAGGACGTTAAAGAACGATCGAGTCAAGTCGGACCCGAGGTAAGGGATCTTACTCCTCTCTTTCTTTTTAAGTACACTCTTTTATGTCATTCCATATAAAGCTCATATTTATTGTTATTGGGATGTTATTTTATATTACACTTACTGTAATTTTTATTTTCATGCGATGAGAGACCCCATTCTCTCTCATCAATCCATTTTTGTATGTTTTATGTGGCGCCGTTAGGCTGCTGAGTTTTTGTAAGGGATTTTTCATCTCACTTTTATTCCCATGAGATTTATGCTACATTTTCCACAATTTAGTTTGAGTGGTGTATGTACTGCCCATTATTCTACTCTTTGTGTAATATAATTTCGTTTATGAGTATTTATATCAATGATTTATTGTCCTTCTTTCATGGGGTGTATGTTTTGAAAGATACCCAAGTCGGTAAGGGAACCTTTCACCCTCCTCTTTTTTAAAATACTTATTTTGTTGGGTCTTTTAATTTACATATTGTTATGTTGGGATATGATCTCATATATCCTTATTGATGTAAATTTTATGTCCAAGTGATGGGATACACTGTTTATCTGTCATAAACTCATTTTGATGTGACGTCGTTAGGCTGTCAAGGGAACTTCTTAACCCAATTTCGATTTCTTTGGGTTCAACATGTAGTTATTGAATATGTCATCCTTTTAATATGTGTGAATGACCTTTGATTATTTTACACTTAATATCCACTTATATTTGGTGTATTCGTTTGTCACACATAATTATGTAATTGATTTATCCTTAAACCAAGGATACCGTCATTGTATGGGACATCGTCTCAATCTCCTTTCATTGAGGAATATTTTGTTTTATACACAACCATCATTTGTATGGTCTATAAACCCCTTTGACTTTTACGTTTGTTCAAAAGGAATATTTTTTATACGAAGGGTTTTACAAAACGATAAAAGGGAATGTTTTTGTCGCGCGTATGCGGCGACAACGAATTCTCTGCCGCCGTGACTGTTATTTGAGTTTCGGCTTCCTCTACAAGTCGTACCTTCTTTTTAAAAGAAAAATAAATACCATGTTTTAAATTTCTTTTATTTTGGTATTGAAAATGGTTTTCATAATGTTTTTATATCAATGTGTTGTATTGATATCTTGTGATTGAAAGGTGGAAATGTTATGTTTCCTTTATGCATGTTTTATGTGATACGGTTATGTTGAGGTTCTTGGGAATTATTATGAAGATGGGTGGTTTCGTGATAAACTAAGGGCGGGTGAGCCCGATATAGCTCTCCAATGCATTGGGTAACGCAAAGGAGTGAAATGTAAAGGTTTCTCCGAATAGATTTCAGGGAATATACTATGATGGGTATTCCAAACGTAACAAAGAGGGTTACTCCCTACGTAATAATGTTATGAATGCCTCAAGTTACCTTTATGTCTTATGATTTCTTTGATTTATTCATGGTTTGATGAGGTATGTTAAAGTGCCTATGTTTTATGGGTAAAGTATGATTTCATTCTTATGTATATATGAACTAATGTTTCCTTTCCATATTTTTATAACCCTTACTGAGCTTTTTATACTCATCCCAAGTTTTTGAAATGTTTTCACAGGTCAAGGGAAAGGTACAAGATGTGATGATAGTGTCAAGGATGTGTCAATAAAGAACCCATGTTTTATTTTAAATATATTTCCGTTGATGGGAAGAATGAATATTGTCTTTTATGTAACCACTTTGTTTAAATGTGGAATGTAATGCAAGTTTCATGATCTAATTCTCTAAAACTCTAAACCTGAAAAGATCCTCAATGTGTAATCTTGTAATAACTCAAGATTAAGTAAGGTTTAAGGATGGGGCCTTATAGTTGGTATCAGAGGTCGGTTTAGATAACTTTAGGGGTTAGGGTATTCTTTAAGAATAAGTGGCATTACCATAATGGTTAGGATTTCAGAAAGAGTCCTAGTTTTAGATAAAGTGAATGAGTAAGTATATCTTAGTGTTTATATTCCTCATTAGTACATGATGGTTTTTTTTGATATACTCACACTGAACTTTTTGGTTTTAGTAAATAGCAGGATCTAGTAGTAACCAATGTAACAGTGGATGTGAAGGAAACTGTGACAGCTTTTTGAGAAAGCAACTGAATGATATGGGAGTTGCAATGAGAACTCTTGGGATTATCCTCAACCAACTATCTGGAGTCATGATTGACCACCTAAACCTTGGTGATTTCTCTAAGGTATCATATATGCGAGAAACAAATCCCTACGGAAGTACAGGTAATAATCATCAAGGTAAGTGTGTTAAAAAACCTATGTGTCAAAGATGTGGAAATAAACCCCTAGGAAAATGTTTCAAAGGGACAGAAATATGCTATAGATGTGGAAATGATGGTCATAAAGTAAGAACCTGCCATGGAAAAAGGAAGCATCCAGTTGACTCGAGGAAAGGGAAAGAAGTTCTTTCTGAGGGATAAATTGAATGTTTTAAATGTGGTGTGCATGGTCATTATGCAAACACATGTCCTATGAAGAAGTTTCGTGAATGGGGTCACCAAGAGCGTACAAATGTTCGTTTACCAATACCTAATGCCATTCCAATTGAGGATGAAGAAACTGACAATGACCAATCAAAGGTATGTATTATTTCATGACTATTGTTTTCCTATTTTAGAATCATAGGATACGATTCATGATTTTGTTTGTTGGAAAGAGGTATTTCAGAATAAGATGGAAAGGAATGGTTAATGTATCATGAAGAATGTTGAATGAGTAAGATGTCAACATATAAGGGCATTAAGAGTTATGGTGAAATTCTTAAGAGTATTTAGTCTCTTTTGATGATGGGGTTACATTAGGAGGCTTTTCATATTATGTGTAACCCTAATGTTTAATATAGGCAGATTTTATTCAAGGAATAGTTATCTTTTCTTTTGTGGACATAGTTATAAAGAACCATTTGGGTTTCTGTGTTCCTTACATTTGAGGTAATTATGGGTTACAATATGTTATGATTGAAGTGAAAGGCATGAGATAAAATTGATGTTAAATTATGTTATTGTTATTTTTGATGATTTTATCCCTTTTTGGGGAATGATTTTAGAATTATATAGTTTTGGAAAAAGGACAACACGCAGAACGTGTGACAAACCGTCACGTCGGGAAAAGCTGCGGGAATCAATCCCACAACCAAAGTGAGACTGGTATTTATCGCCTACCACTGGACTACATGAAGTCCCTGGTTAGTTTGACTGATTCTTTTGAGTTATATGATTTTATAAATTAAGAGTAAGTTGATTTTGGGTTATTTATTGAAAATGATTAACCTTTCATAGAGGATATGTGATTAGGTTAATTACTTTTCAATACGAGACTTTAGAAGAAACTGATGTTGTTTGGAGATAAATGTTACGATTTAACTTGGAAGACTATGTGACAAAAACCTTCAAATATTTGGGTTTCAATATTAGTTTGGTTTAATTTGAAGGATTTTATGGAAAAAAATTTTATCGAATGGTCCT
Source organism: Viscum album (assembly GCA_963277665.1). Classification (NCBI taxonomy): domain Eukaryota; kingdom Viridiplantae; phylum Streptophyta; class Magnoliopsida; order Santalales; family Viscaceae; genus Viscum; species Viscum album. The sequence goes on along the minus strand of OY728157.1, from coordinate 1,511,527,769 downwards.
CATTGAACTTTGGGTTTTGTTGGACAAATTTTGGAGATTAAGAATAGATTTTATTTTTAAAGGGTTATCCTTTTCAGGATTATCTGACCTTGTACTATCCTTTTTTGTTTTGGTTTTGGTTAAAGCCTAATGACATGGGAAGTATATAGTTCTCTTTGGTGGATTAGTTGATTCTCTATAAGTTGATTATAGTACTCTTAATGTGAACAAGTCTCCCTAAAAACTCGTCTTTTGGAGAAAAAAATATATGAGTTTGATTAAGGAATCTAGTAAAAGTTGAAAGTCAACATGATAAGTGATTATGATTCCTTATGAATAAATTTCTAAATAAAATGTAACTTAAAACAAAAATGTTTTCTATTAACTTTTCCTACTGGGGAATCGAATACCGTTTAACCCATCACAAGTTTGTGATTTTCTCATGGTTAACTTTCTCCTAGACATGTTTACTATCACTCTCCCTCAAGAACATGACCCTCTGCTTTTTCTTCAATGTCCATGTTTTTATACATATGGTTTAACTCGGGTGAACATTTGCACTTCTCTCCCATTCTTTTAAAGTGATTGTTTTACCGACTCTTGTTCTGATGTGGGACTATCAAGGATGTTTCCAAGCTCAATTTTAAAAATAGCGAGGACACAATTCTCAAAAGGGGGGAAGGATGTAACACCCCAGGTAAATAAAGAATATGAAATTTTCATATTTATCCGTATTTGTGAATAAAATATTAATATTTCTTTAAAGGGGACGCTATGCTCGATGGCGTACCCAACACGCAGCAATGAGTTTCTTGGGAATCTTACGTTGCACTCTAATAATAAAATAATATTATTTTAAAAGGTAGTTAACATGTAGCCATTGTATTGGTGGGAATGGATAGAAATAACTAAAATATGATTATATATGTTTTTAAATGTTTTTACATTTATCCAATAAAAGATAAAGGCTTAAAATACAGAAAGAATTCAATTTTAGGCGTATATGACCTAGTTTTCACTAATGGTTCACTTATCTCCTTTTGATGGCCAACCGTCATTAAATATCGTTTTGTTCACTCTTATACATTCTATTGGACCAAATAAAACTCTTCTTGATAATCGGGACATCAAAATTTACTTTGTGTAAATTTTTAGTATCTTTCTGATAAAGTTCATTTTTTAATGAATAGTGTAAAATGTTGTATTTTAAATTCAAAACCTCTTTTTAATATAATTTATTTATATGATTAGATTATATTTTTGAATTGGTCTTAATGTGTAATATTAATGTATTTTTACCATTTAATCCAATGGTGGTCATTGGAATCAATTTCACTTTGAAATTAGACTTAAACTGGTGCTAATCTTTTGATACTTATTGTTTTATAAAAACATGCTATTTGCTCTGACAGCGGGAATTAATTATTAAATTAATTAATGTGACTTATATGTTTTGAATTTTGTAAAATAGACTTCATTTTCGAATTCGGAATATCAAATATATCTTAGGGTGAATTTTTGGTAATTTTCTGAAAAACTACAATTTTTGATGAATAGTGAAACCACTAAGTGGTAATCAAGCAAATTGATTTTTCAGTTAAATGAAAGTTTACCACTAATGTGAATTGAATTTTAAAAATCCGACATACATGGTTGTCATTATTATGTAAAATTTGGTTCAATGGGATGAAAATAATTTTTTTTTGAATAGTAACTTTTTTTTCATTAATCGCGATTAGAGGTAATTAGTGTAATTTAAGGTAAAAATGATATTATAAAAATGTTAAAACACTTTGAAACTTGTCCTATCCCTATTGGATGAGTCATGGCAGACCAAGAAAACCCATGGGTTGATTTAGGGGACCCTATGGAGCCTCTTGGGTGAGATAATGACTTTAATGCCTTTTTTTTAAAATAAACGTGAAAATGACACTAACATAAATTGTTTTACTAAAACAATTTTTAGAAGTGGTTATACTAATAATAATTTGGTCTATAAATACTCTTTGTAAAGATAAACAGATTTCCTACATCAGGATATTTTTTTTATAATTTTTAGACATTAAATAAATTAATTTAATTATGACATCATGATGATGCAACGATGACCTCATTAATGAACAGTTTAAATAAAATGAAACGATAATATAAAATCTAAGTCCTACACTTTTCCAAAAACAATTGGATGAGAATATTTCGAAGAATTATCATCTTAGATTCTAAATATATCAATGTGGGACCTTAGAAATTCGAAACACTTTTGAAAATAAAAAAATAGTTTCATGATTTCCAAAAGTGCCCCTCCTCTCCTCTTATAAAAGGCCCCCACCTCTACCTCATTTCACACACTCCTAAAGCCTTTGGATCGGCCATCCCCTACCCATTTACTCTCTCCACATCCCTCTCCTATTCCTAGAGGATTCCCTTTGGGCAGAATCCTTTCAAAGGAATCCTTTAGGATCAAATCAAAATGAGTTACATTTTTAAAGGTAATTCATTCTCTCATGTTCATTTGTTTTATTTTGCTTCTCCAACCCCCTAAACTATTTTTATTTACTTCATTTGTAACAACACCAGTGTCTTCAATATACTAGGATGTTGTTATAATATTTATTCGAGCTATACTCTCACACAACTACATCAAATGGTTAAAGAACATACGGTTTCCGTGGATGGAGAAATTCTGCCTCCCGAAACGATGATTGTTCAATAATAATTTATCACCTTCAAAGGTGGACAATATTATGTCACTATTTTTATATATGATATGTAATATGTTTATTCTTTCCTTAAGATTCTGTATTTTTCATTTATGTCATACCATTATTGTTTCCATTATGGGTAAACACGATATCTTCATTTTAGGAAGTGCGGACTACCGCCCCCTGAAAGTGATTTGATTCGTTAATACCATATGTGGGATGTGTAAAGGATAATGTAAATGGTATTATATATGTTATTATACTGGAATTATAATATACTCTTATATCATTATGATTCCATTCCAGAAAATACAAAATAGAAATTTAAGTAGCGTTCATGCGTACGTACGACTTACCGTCTCCATGAACGGTGAATTTCATTTCATACATCTAAATGTGATTTAATATTATAAATACATTTATATGATGAATATATATGATATATATGTTATACAAATCATTAATATCATTCTTGGATATAACTAACCTTTGACCAAATTAACAACATGTAAGTGTAAGAAGTCTATTTTTGACTCAAGAACCAAATACCGAAAAAATGAACATTATTAACTTAAATGATTACATGATGTTCATAACATGGTATAAAAGGAATAATGAACTTGAAAAATGTTCTTAAGGAAGTAGAGATTAACTCAAGTTTATTATTTAGGACGTAAAAGAACGATCGAGTCAAGTCGGACCCGAGGTAAGGGATCTTACTCCTCTCTTTCTTTTTAAATACACTCTTTTATGACATTCCCTCTAAATCTCATATTTCTTGTTATTGGAATATTATTTTATATTAAACATACTGTAATTTTTATGTTCATGTGATGATAGACCCTATTCTCTCTCATTAATCCATTTTTTTAAGTTTTATGTGGCGCCGTTAGGCTGCCGAGTTTTCGTACGGGATTTTTCATCTCACTTTTATTCCCGTGAGATTTATGCTATATTTGCCACAATTTACTTTGAGTGGTGTATTTACTGCCCATTATTTTACTCTTTGGTTAATATACTTTTGTTTATGAGTATTTACATCAATTATTTATTGTCCTTCTTTCATGGGGTGTATGTTTTGAAAGATACCCAAGTCGGTAAGGGAACCTTTCACCCTCCTCTTTTTTAAAAGACTTATTTTTTTGGGTCTTTTAATTTACATATTGTTATGTTGGGATATGTTATCATATATCCTTATTGATGTAAATTTTATTTCCAAGTGATGTGATACACTTTTTAACTCTCATAAACTCATTTTGATGTGACACCGTTAGGCTGTCAAGAGAACTTCTTAACCCAATTTCGATTTCTTTGGGTTCAACATGTAGTTATTGAATATGTCATCCTTTGAATATGTGTGAATGACCTTTGATTATTTTGCACTTAATATCAACTTATATTTGGTGTATTCGTTTGTCACACATAATTATGTAATTGATTTATCCTTAAACCAGCGATACCGTCTTTGTATGGGACATCGTCTCAATCTCCTTTAATTGAGGCATATTTTGTTTTATACACTACCTTCCTTTATACGGTTTATAAACCCCTTTTATATTTACGTTTATTCAAAAGGAATCTTTTTTATACTAAGAGTTTTACTAAACGACAAAAGGGAATGTTTTTGTCGTGCGTATGCGGCGACAACGACTTCTCTGCCGCCGTGACCGTTATTTGAGTTTCGGCTTCCTCTATAAGTCGTACCTTCTTTTTAAAAGAAAAATAAATACCATGTTTTAATTTTCTTTTATTTTGGTATTGAAAATGGTTTTCATAATGTTTTTTTATCAATGTGTTGTACTGATATCTTGTGATTGAAAGGTGGAAATGTTATGTTTCCTTTATGCAAGTTTTATGTGATACGATTATGTTGTGGTTCTTGGGCATTATTATGAAGACGGGTGGTTCCGTGATAAACTAAGGGCGGGTGAGCCCGATATAGCTCTCCAATGCATTGGGTAACGCGAAGGAGTGAAAAGTTAAGGTTTCTCCGAAGAGATTTTAGGGAATATACTGTGATGGGTATTACAAACATAACCAAGAGGGTTACTCCCTACGTAAGAATGTTATGAATGCCTCAAGTTACCTTTCTGTCTTATGATTTCTTTTATTTATTCATTGTTTGATGAGGTATGTTAAAGTGCCTATGTTTTATGGGTAATGTATGATTTCATTCTTATGTATATATGAACTCATGTTTCCTTTCCATATTTTTATAACCCTTAATGAGCTTTTTATGCTCATCCCATGTTTTTGAAATGTTTTCACAGGTCAAGGGAAAGGTACAAGATGTGATGATAGTGTCAAGGATGTGTCAATAAAGAATTCATGTTTTATTTTCAAAATATTTCCGTTGATGGGAAGAATGAATATTGTATTTTATGTAACTACTTTGTTTAAATGTGGAATGTAATGCAAGTTTCATGATGTAATTCACTAAAACTCTAAACCTCAAAAGATCCTCAATGTGTAATCTTGTAATAACTCAAGATTAATTAAGGTTTAAGGCTAGGGCCTTATAATTGAAGGATTTTATGGGAGACAAAAAATCATTATCCATATTGACGATTCACCACCATAATATGGATAATCGTTTCATTTAATTGAATTGAAGGATGTAATAAAATAAATGGATATAATATATTTCATTACTAGGATAAAATTGTAGTATATAAATGATACTATATTTATTAATCCTTTATGGATGATGGTGGTGAGGAGAAGGTATAAAAATTAAATAAATTAAAAGAAGTTGATTGAATAAGTTACCTCTTGAATATCACCTCCTTGAAGGACCCTGTAGGGATCATTAAATTTGTCTTTGGGTGAGACCATCAGAACATATAACTTGGGATATTTTATAGAGTGATTATTTAAGAAATTTGGAAATAATAAAGGCTTTTGATGATAAAGGGGTGGTGATGAGTGGTATTTATACACGAGGAGGGGTGGTTTTAAGTGATGAAATAATGACAATTTTATATTTAAATCTCTCCACATTTGAGTTAATTAATTAAAATGAATTATATTTATAATTAATGTTCTAATGGAATGTTATGGTTGATAAAAACATCAACCACCATTTTATTTTTTTTTAATTTTAAGTAGTTTAATCTTTTACCTTTTATCTTTAACTCACTGCATTTGTTTACCTATATTGCGGTAAATAATTTTCCATCATGAAAAATGTTTAATGGTTTGAAATTAAAATATAATTATAACATAATTTAGACCTCATAATTAAAAATTTGAAATCAAGTTTTAAAAAATAAAAAAAAATCCATAATTTTTAATTAAAATTAAACCAATAAAACACATCAAAAAATTTGTTTTATTTGGAAAAAGGTGTTTTAAGATGAAAATTTAATTAAATAAAAATTAGTTTATAAATATAGTTAAAATGAAATTAATTATATTTTACCCAAAAATTAATAATTAGTTTACATTTATATCAATTTAGAATCATAATATTTATTTTAAATGTAAATAAAATGATGATTTTTTAAATCATTATTTCATTATTATTTGCTGAAAAATTAAAAATTTTAGAAAATTATCAAAACATATTAATAAGATTATTTTATTATTTTGAATTCAAAAATTAATATCATTTTATCAAATAAATTTAATAAAAGATTTAAAAAATAATTATATTTATCTTTGCATAGAAATAAATAAGAAATGGTTTTGAAGAAAAAATAAAATTGATGAACAAAATGACTTTATCAAACAATTATCTGGATATGAAAAATGAATTATTTAATACATTAACAATGAGTATAAAAAAATATATTTCATAATGTGGTTACTAATATTTATTCCTTCCAATTTAAATTTTAAGTAATAGTGGTCAGGTTAAAATAATAATATATTGGTGTTTGTTTTAAATAAGTGTTCTGGTCAATATAATTTATCAAAGAGATTAAAATAACATAAAAAAGAGACATTTAGTAAAATCATACAGTGTTATTGTCAACCTTGTGAAGTCAATTGATTCTCATCATTCATCACATTAAGAGATCTGGTTTGGATTTTTTAATACTTGATTTGTAACACCTATAAATAGAATGTAATGGATTGTACACAAGGATACATCCAAGAATCATTTAAGAAATAGATTTTGATTTATTGAATCCCATTTATGATGAAGGTATTTTTTATGAATTTAAAACCAAAACAAAGTAAGCAAAATCATGTGAAAAATTAAGATCCATTGAGTTAATATATTTATCATGATATCACGAAATAAATTTTCAATGAAATGTCTGTATTCATTTATGTTCAATAAATCAATATGAACAATATAAAAACACTTGAGAAGAATAATAGGAATTCTAAATGATGTGTAACAAATCCCATAGATGAGTACCCCCAAAACTGACCATTGATTCATCTATAAAAAAACATTAAAAAAAATTAAATAATGAAATTTATAAAAAAATATAACAAATGAGATTTAATTGGAAAATACCTTTAATTTAATCATGGATTCTAGGAGTCACTTCATTATTATCCCCTGCTGATCAATGGATAAATAAAATCCATAGAAGGAATAAAACCATAGATTAACTATTATAATATACTGATTAATCTCATATATAATTAAGGTATATATTTATTTCATCACGAGTGATATAATTATTTTTATAAACAAGTTACATAAGGGGTATCAAATAAAATTCAATATTATATGTGGTTTAGGTAAGTTGTTTGGGATTGAATTTTTGACCCACTTGATCGAGTTGATTGATAGGAAGAAGCACCAAGGAATGAATTTTTTAGACGTGGCCATTTGATAGATATGTTTAATGAAAGTGAAATCTTCATGATTAGATGAAATTATCTAATTATGTTGATAATTTATTAAAAATGGGCATGAAGTACCTTGCCCATATTTTCTTCTCTTGAAGGAATATATTCTTCCTTTTAAAATGGTACTTAGAACATTATAAATTTTATTCTAAGGCATCAGTCATACATAAAAATAAATTTTTGATTTTTGATAAAATATAACGGTACGATAATAATATGAAACTGTTTTTTACTTTGGTTAAACTATATTCTCATCATTTGGAGAATGTATTAAACACATGTTTTCAATGTATATATAGACATACAATTGTTCTACTGTTGCATTTATAAACCCCATAATAATATAAAATATAATTAAAATGGTTTTATTATACATAATATAGTTATAAAAAAGTTATGGAATATCTGGGAGGACTTAATTTTTTTAAATAGTTGTATCTAAAATTGATTCGAAAGAATGGTGAGAAAACTCCCATGGTTTTTATAACATTATTTTTCAGTAATTTAAGATAAAATTCTAGAGTCATTCCAAAATTGATACCTTTATAAATTTTTATGTTAAATTTAAAGGATCTTATTTAAAAAACCTCCAGAAAAGATAATTATTTAACTATATTGATGAATTTTTATAGAATACAATATTTTTTATATAAACAAGTAGATTTATTTCTTATTTCAATTTAAATTAGAGAATTAAAATATTTATGTATATAAGAAAATTTATATAAAAATTTCATTATATATGTAGAGATATTGTTTTGTAATATATAATTTTAGTCCACTAATAACAAATTTATTTTGATATAAAATAATGCATTATATATTTCAATGTCAGGAGATATAAGAAATATATTCTTTATAATTCTATTATGAATAAAACCGTATCTTGATATAGGATGTATATTTTTATACTGTTAATTATAATTTTAGATATACCATTTTTATTTTTAGAATTATATATTGTAAATTTTAGTGAATTATTGATTCTATAATTTAATATTATAGACTATGTTCATTATAATTCAATAAATAAATTTTTTCTTCACTTAATAACTTTTTTATTTTCATAATTCAACAATGGTAACTATTTTAGTTTTATGTTTTTCTTCTAATTTTATATTTTATGAGCATTGCTTATTATTTATTTTTAGTTGATTATTTTTTTGATGAAGAAAGTGTTTCATGCATTTAGTGTGATTATTTATTCATGGAACTGAGGATATTTTCAATGAAATTAATTTCATCTTTTATTATTTTTGGATAAATTATATTCTAACTGTAGTGTTTTTTGGAAATTAATATTAATTTTAGAGAATATATTGAATCAGAATGTAATGGTTTAATATTATACAGAGTTTGATATTTCAATAAATTTTATGTGATTATCATAAAAATAGACCATGTTGGTCGGAAAACCATGACATGATTTATATCTCAAAAAATAATGATATAATATTTTTTAAAATGTTTAGAGTGGTGATTTTGGTTCCAATATTTTTTTCTATAAATCCTTAAATGTAATGGTAATGAAATACAAAATCTGGATTTCTGTATTTATCCCTTAACTATAATATAAATATTTATAGTTGAAGGGGAAATAATTATATTTCTTATATTTTATAGAAAATATAGGGAGATAAATATTGGATTTAATCAGAATATTTGAAATTGGATAGATTAAACTTTCATGGTGTATCAATCATCACTCTGAATTTACATTTTATTTACTATGTTTTCACATAATGTGAGTATTGAGATAATGGAATAGATAGGAATGAAAAGATGGTTGACTAAAATTTTGGGTTAGGTTGTTGTTTGTCACATTTTAAAAATTCATGTGTTAGCTAAAAATAAATACGTATATTTTATGGGAAACATAGATTAGCTTCATAACAATGAATTAATTTAAAATTTCATTTTTATTTTTTATATATATTTTGAACTGGAGAGTTCAATATGGAGTCCTCTTACTAAATCCTCAACATCTGTGAAATATATCAATTGTAACATGATGTTATAAAACATTAAAATTCAAAAAAATTGAAAAAATTTCAAGTGAACATTGCGATGAAAGTGTATTATATAAATTAAATTTAACATTTTATATCATCAAGATTATGGTAGGTCTTATTTTGAAGTGTAACATAGTTTTGGGAGTAAAATACAAGAGGAAGAAATTCATGAGTAAAAAAAGTCACACAATTAATTATATGTATATTCTTTTTCATTATCAACACATTTATTGATGTAGGAAACCATATAAAGTTAGTATTGTAAGTTGACATTAAAAAGAATAAAATTAATTTGTTATATATTTTTTTCATAATTAATTTTCATATTTTTTATTATATAACACTAATATCTAAATGGAATCATCTCATTATAATATTAATAAAGTTTCATGGGGATAAAATAAAAGTGTCTCTTCAATTAATTTAATATATTAATTGATTTTAAATATGGAATATATTCACCGATATAATAATAGAAAATATAAATACAATATTTGGTGAAGAGAACAATTTTTTTTACATTTGATGAGTTATTGTAAGGACCTAGTGTTTTCAATATATAGACAATGCTCCAAATGAATTTATAATTATCATGACCTCTCTTCAATTATAATCTTAACATTATCACAGTAGACGAGAATATAAATGTTATCAGATAATTTGACAGATTCCATGGAATGGTTTTTACCCCTATAGTGAGCCGACATGAAAATTTATGCGTGGAGAGGAAATGAAAAAAATACATCAACTATAAAAATATTCTTATTTATATTTTAAAAATGTAATTATGATGAAATTATTATATATCACGGATAATGCTTTATATACGGAAAAAGAAACTTTTTTAGTATGTAACATGGGTTTTACTATAGTGATTGTGCAACCTTTGATTAAATCAGGATCCTCCAGTGGATATCATTGTGGTTAGAAAAATTAATAAAATTAATATATTTAATTATTTAATTGATAATTTCATTCATGGAAAACATATAATTTCTCATATTTAATCAACTTAAAAATGTATCTCTAGTAGTTTCTACTAAAATCCCAACATGAGATTGAGATAGATAGAGGCCAAGGATGAAGATGATATTGAGGTATCAGTGAAACTGGGAATCTAAGAATGAGATCGCAATGTTATTGAGTATATAATCTCATGACATCATTAAATGAAATATTGAAACCAATGATGTATTGAAGAATTAAATACATTTTTTTGTTGTTTGAAAATTACTATTTATAAATCCATTATGCTCTTTGTTCTTTATTATTCTTTCTTTCATAAAATATCCTCTTACCACGATGATAATATTATATTTTAAAATATAATTATGTGAATTCATATTGATTGGTTAGGAGCCCCACCCCTTACCTTTTCCCTCAATCTCACATGTCAATGCGGTTTTATAATGAAATCACCAAAGTATTAGGTTGGTTTCACATGGATTCAATAGTAATGAAGATGATTGTGATGATATTTGGAGTTTTTTTAATATATTATTTTTTGAAAAAAATATTAAAATAATCCTAGGTTAAATTTTTTCAATTATTAATCCTCAATTGATTCAACATCCTTAATGCCATTTGAATTTATCCAAAATTTCTTAAGCCTTATAAATCTGTTTCTATAGATAGATGACATGGAATGTGATGCAATTTTATTATATTCTAATAGACCCCCATCCATTAATTGATTGAAATGTATTTCATAGAAAAACACCTTTATCCTAAAAGACGGTAAAATATATTTTTAGTGGAAAAAATTTTCACCACTCCCCCTATAAAATCCATTCTCCCTTACCACATTACATTATCCAAATTTTTGTCTCCCTCTATCTAAACATTACCCTTATCTGTCTATGTTTCACATAGTTTATATCCTTGTTCATGACTTTCATGATATCTTTAAATGAGTTAGATTTTTGTGATAAATAATTTAATGTAATTTTTATAATTTATGTTAAAGGCAATTATTAATTTAGTTGTTTAGTTTTTCTTAATTTTTTTTATTTTATTTACATTATTATTTAGCAAGTAAGATATAATTTATATATAATAATTTTAATTACGAATTGAATTACTATTATTCAATTATCATAAATTTAATATTTAATTTATACTTTTATTGGTAATGAAATTATTATATTAAAATGATTGTTATTTAGAATGTCTTAGTAGTTTTTAAATATTAGTGGCACAATTATTAACTAAATGATAACTAACAATGTAATCTTTAAGTGCATAAAATTAACTAATAAACAAAAAATAAATAATTACATAGTTGTAATTAATTAATATTAATTAGATGAGTAATTAATATTAATGAAATAATGATAAACTATTAAATAATTAATAATTAACAAGTAATGAACGAATAATTTTCTAATGATTAAGGAATGAATAAAAAATGTTTATCAAACGATTAATTATAGTTTAAATAATGATTAACTTTGATTTGAATAAAAACAAATAATGTATAACTATGGATAAAGAAATGATTTTCTATCGATTTAATAATAATGACCTAATGATTAAGTAATGGCTAACCAATATTTTGATAAGGATTAACTAATAATTTAATAATAATTATTTATAAATTATCTACTTATTAATTATTAAATTTCAAATGATTAACCAAATATTAATTAATTCTAAAGTAATGATTATGTATTCTTTAACTAAGGATTAACATAGTAATAAATAATTATTATATAATTATTAACATATGGTTAATTTAAGACAATCTCATGATCAAATAATGATTATTTAATGATAAACTAATTATTAAATAATAATTAATTAATGATTACATATTAATTAAATAATAATTATCTATAAACTAAATACCCAATAACTAGTGTTTAACGAGTGGTTAACCAATGATTAATGAGTGACTAAGGCATGATTAACTTCCAAATAACTAATGCATATCTACATATTAAGTAATAAATAATTAATGATTAAAAAATTAATAACTAATGAATAACTATTGATTAAATAATGATTAAATAATTATTAACAAATAATTACTTAATGATTAACTACTAATTTACTACAAATTATCTTCTTGAGGTATATTAATTAATGAATGGTAAACTAATGATTCATGAGTGATTTAACAATGATTATTAAATGATTAAATAATGATTCACTTAGTATTAAAAATTTATTATCTAATGATTTACTAATGGTTAACCAATAATTAATTAGTTATTAACATTTAATTAACTAGAAACAGTCAACTTAATAAAATATTAATTAACGAATGATTAATCAGTGAATAAATAATTATTAAGGAGTTACTAATTTATGATTATGTTATGATTAGACTAGTATTATGTTATGATTATATAATAATTAAGTAATGATTAATTAATAATTAGATAAGAATTAAGTTCTGATTAAGTAATGATGAACTATTAATTAACCGATAAGTAATTAATGATTACCTATTCAATTAAAATTATTTAAATATTAATTAAATATTAATTTCCTATAAAATAAATAATTAATAACTATTAATTAAATAATTATTAAGTAATGATTAATGAGAAATTATAGAATGATCAATGAGTGATTAAGTAATTGTATATTTAGGATAAATTAATATTCAATTAGTGACGAATTAATTATTAACCAATGATTAAATAAGTATTAAATGATGATTAGATAATGATTGTATTTTTATTATATTTTTATTCAATATGATTAACTTAGGATCAAATAGGGATAACCACATGAAAATGTTGCATAACTACAGAACTAAATTATAATTGCTATGGGATCTAAGTTTAGATGATTTACCCCTGTAGTAATATTAAAATTTGGAATATGAAACATTAGTGTCGTCATTTAGGATATAAGAAAAAATTAGGATTTTTTGGTCAAGTAAATATAGTTTTTTATTTGATTAATGAAATAACTATCTAGATACTACCAGAGGATGTTGTTCAAGAATTTCTTCTGCAAGGGGTAATTACCCAAACAAGGGAACATTGGGAATTGACATTATCATCAATAAGTGGACAGAAAAGTGTACTTTTTGAACACCTGGTTTAACACTCTTACGATATATAATTTTGATGATCCGTGTTATCTTTATAAAATAAAGTAATAAAAATTAAAAATGATTAATTTTGGACTAAATAATATTAGTTTAATCATTGAGGATATAAGAAAACATTTTAAAATTTGGGTAAAATAGTGGTTGTGTGGTTATCAATGAAATTAAATCCATGTATAGATATAACAAGTGGAATTCTCTCTACCACATTAGTACATAGGGATAATAACTAAAAAAATATGCATTGTGAATTATCTCAATCTTCACCCAATGCATGAAAAGGATGTATTCATGCACACATTATTTTAAACTTTTAGGGGATATGATTTATATGATTCACATTATCTTTACAAACTAATGAAAAACATTTTATAATATTAAATTTTGGACTATGAGACATTTGTTTCATCATTGGTTACATGATAAAAAAATATAAAATTCCAGTAATGTAAAGAATGTGTGTTTATAAAATAACAAAAATCCATTTAGATATACATAAAATTTATGAGGCTCAAAAATAGTTTTACCACGTGGTAATTAACCTAAAAATGGTGCATTGGGAATTGACTCAATCATTACCCAGTGCTTGAAAAAGATGCTTATCATCATACATTTTTTGAAACTATTGTTTATACAAATTTTATTATTCCAATTATATTTATAAAATGCTAATTCTATAGTTTTTAATATTAAAATTTTTACTATAAAACATATTTTTCATTATTGAGTATATAAAAATAAATTCTAAATTTCAACAGAGTTAGGATTCTAGGGTCAACTATATAGGATTATTAATCATTATTAATAATATTTTCACTATCAGAATATTGATTAGAAATAATTTTTCATATAGGAAATCATTTTTTCCTTTTTCAAATACTACATAGAGTCTATTCAAACCAATCCACGAGCTTCATAAAGTGAACAACCATCAATAATGGGTTGGAAGTATAACTTTTTTACCCTAAGAGATCTTTAGGAAGGAATTTAGGGTTGGATAAATCTGAGACATAATCATGAGAACTAGTCTATTTTATATAGACATTTTCAATTATTTTGTAGGATATAGATTCTAAATTATCCATTATCCAATGATAAAGAATTGTTTAAAGAAGAAATAATATGAAACCCATGACGTGAAAATTACTTGTTGATGCTATATGTCAAGGTTTCTACTTTCTATAAGATGTGTATAATTGTACGATAGAATAGGCATTCAAGATTCATTAAAGATGTTCCATCCCCATAATATGAAACTTTTTTATATCATGTGGAAGACTAAAACTATACCGATTACCAATATATGTTGAAATATCATTTTTATTATTAGGAAGTGTCTAATGATGGAAAAAATTAAGACAATAGTTATTATGTGATGAAATCTGAATTTTTTGGGGATGAAGTTGTTTGAAATTCAATAATTTTACATAAAACTCGACATGAAATAAATCATCAACGAATCCTTACATCATGGTTTGAATATATAACGAAATTTTATATATTCTAATGCAATATTTCTACACCTAAAACTATCATTAGTATATTTTGTAAGGATATATTTTGAAGAATAAAAAAATCAGTATAGGTTGAAAGATATTTTACATGACAATATTCCCCAAAAAATACACAAAAATAATTTTATACTAATATACATAGAAAATATTATGTTCAGGAGTTAAGTAAAAAAACTGTATGTAGTGTAAAGAAGTTGGTAATTATTATAAATTTTTTTGGGGGGATATTTACTAATATTTCTCTTAAAGGTTATATAATATCTATAGTTGGGGTATTACTTGCTTTCATACATCCAAACATGACACAAGATCATACATAATTTTATTCTCAATTCTTTTCATCTATTATCACCAAGAGGATCAAGACTTTCTAACATGTTCCTATAGTCCTTTCATAGGAGAGTATAGAAAAAAAATTATAATATTTATTATCGAATGCCATGGATGGAAAAATATATGAATATTGTAAAGGTGTAATTTGATTAAGATGACTTGAGTAGGTTTTGAAACATTTTATATCTATGTTGAGGAAAAAATATGAAATATTATCCAGTCTAAATCTGAAAAAATGTGTCACAATATAAGAAACAAGATTTATGTCATGTATAATTTCATCAATTATTCTAAGTAATCATTCCATTTATTATTATTATTTCCAAAAATAGATTGTATATATTGATGAAATGTGTCTGTATAGAATGTACATAGGTATATTTCTTATTGAGGAAACCCAATATTGTAACAATTCAACCCTACAACTTTCATTTTCCATTATGGATAAGGAAAACAAATTTTCAATGAGTTGGTTTTTAGAATTACTTTTCTAATATTTCACCCATTTTATGGGTGTATGTTTGACACATAGTCTTAATTAGATAATCTTCGAGGTAATCAATGTAGATCATATTATTTGTATATCCCAAAAGTCACATAAATGATAATATATTGAGAGATATTTTCATCCACCTATAAAATAAATTTATTGATCAATCCAAAAATAATTCAACCATGAATCTTTTTATTCAATATTTTTATTATTTTTAACTATGTATACATAAGTATAAAATTAATTTATGGGTAATATGAATAGTTTTTGACTAAAATGTGATTAATAAGTGATGGTTTAAGTAGTAATTAGAAGGAATTAAAAGGGATTATTAGGGAGTGAATAATTACATGATGTTGATTACAAAAAGAATATTAACATTGGTATGTGATAAAGAGAAGAGGTAGAAGCACATGACCACAAACATTGTGCAGTTAATGAATGTAATATTCAAGGGGATTTGAATTTTAGCAAAATGTGGCCTAGTTAGGGGGAAATGATATAATTGTGCAACATGTTTCATAAATAGAGATAAAAAATGATGATGATATTCAATAGGGATTTCGATACATATGGAACATTCAGTGATATATTAAGAAGAACATAAAAAATATTTTTTTTGCTGAGTGTGACTTATCAATTTTAGAAATAGTCAATTTTAAGTGAAATAGTATGTAGACACAATCATGGGAAGTATTGGTCGAGTATTGGTTGTATTAGTAGATGTGACACAATTTCATTGTGAAATATTCCAAGCATTGTGGTTTTCATGTGAACAAACCATTTTGGAGTGTACCTATCATTATATCTCATAATAAGAATATGTTAATCCAACATACAATATCGAAACCATTTATAACTTCTATGGTCCACTATGAATTCCCATTAGTTTGTTTTTTCATTTCTAAATTCCTTATGTCCAACCAAAATTGATACCTGACATCAACAGTTTACAACCCCTATAGAGGATGAAGGCTATCAGGATTCAGAATAAGATGGAATTTCTTCAAGACCAAGGAAAATTTTTGTGTAATAATATTTGTCATATGGATGGATACAATAGAAAATAAAGAATTGATATTACTCAATCAGGTTATAACTCTTAGAAATTATAATCTATTTCATCTAATATGAACATTTAATAATACCATTTACCAGTTTTATATAAAATCCTTCAATTTTTTGAAATTTTAGACTTTTATGAATACTTTTATTATCATACAATAAATATGTCATAATTTATAATGCTGTTTACTTAAATCACCCACATTTATAAATAATTTTTATAATGTAATGATATTATAATTATATTAATTTTCTAATCATAAATAAATATGGGAATATTTATTTTTAACATTGTTTTAAAATTTTAAGTTCACTTTAAAACATTATCACATCAATCAAATCAATATTGTTATTTTTTAGAGCCCCAACCCAGGATTTGGAATAGGCCCTTTGGGCCGTCTCCAGTAATGGGTTTTGATAATTTTATCCTACACTAACTTTTACATTAAATTCTATCACCCAATAGATGAACTATTTGTTGGTCTTCAATATATAGAAAACTCTTCCCTTGTGAAGGATATATCAATTTCATTACACTATATTACGTCAAAATATCCCGTAAAATATCTATATAAAAGTATCTTCTACTCTTAATAATATATACAATTTCATAGGGATGTGGGAAAATAAAAAGTGTGAGAGAAAAATATAAGAGTGGGAAAACATAAAAATGGGTTATAAGGTGAAAGATCATAATCATGATAGATCACATGGGCATGGGAGAAATTTTGGATTAAAATGATAAATAAATAAAATGACATTACCACCATAAAATGAGATAAAATATTCAAAAAAGGAATATAATGGATGTATATAATATATACCATGTAACTGAAACATGTGAATATAAACATAAACTATAGAAAAATAACATTAAAACAAGTCATAATAAAGAAATGTGGAATCAGAAAAGGAATTGGTAATCAAAAAATGGTGATTAATCCCAATAATTTATTCATAATAAGTTATAAAAAATCGCAATCATGTCTATAAATTATGATGCGATAAAAATAAATCACGAACAATAATTATCTTTTAATAATACTCATTCATTTACAAATATTATATTTATCTCATGAGATATAAAACATTAACCAATGTATTATATAGTTATGTAAGATCCTACCCATCACATAATTTTAAAACATAATTACGTACACTAAAATAACATAAGAGAATATGTCATTCCTTTATATCTTAATTAAAACATGAACACTAAATTGGTTTCATGAATATTTAATTAAAAACATATTATAATCCATTTATATAAATTTTTTAGATGGTATCATTATAGAATATCCCTTGGGAAAGATTAATGTAATAAAATGTTGTTAACATGTATGACAAATAACATCTTTAATGAATTATAAATTTGATTTTAGAATCATGAAAAAAATGATATTTTCTTTTTGTAAGATATTTATTGTAATGTAGAGGCTATAATCATGTTATACACTACATTCTAATAAACATAATATTCTATTAAAATAATGTTTTATTTACATTTTATACTTAATTAAGCTTTAAATCAATTTTATACATAACGATATAGGACACTGGTGTACTCACTAACTAGTATTCGAATGTATCACATGAAGTGACAGTGGGACCAGAGGTTCAGTAGATTTTGGTGCATATAGAACACTATTATCATCACATTTTGACTACATCTATTATTATACCATACATACAACAAGTTGGCATCCATTGAATTGATTTATCTTAGTATTTATTTCTTTATCATCACTTACTTATTTCCATATCTAAGATATGAATAATTGAGACTCACACATTACACATGATTTAGAGAGATACGAATATCACACTTGAGAATGTGGTAGTTATGCTCATTCTTCATATCCAGGGTCATAAAATTATTTTTATCACCCATGGAGACTAGCCTGAGCTTGACAACAATTACTTGATTTTAAATTGTAGTACGATAAAAAAAACTATTGATGGAATCTCTCTCTTTATGAGTTAGATAGACATTAACCTTTCATATTTACTCATTAAAAATTTTTAGAAGGATATCGTACATTATACTCATGAATATATATTGATGATTATTTGAGGTATATCGTTTACTGATCACTCTGGTATGTATGTCCAAATGATGTATTTGGGGTTACCAAATGATATTTACAAGGGTGGATGATATAGCTAGGATTCTGTGTCCTTATCATAAACATATGAGGCATTATTCATAAAATTATGATCAAATTATAATGATTTTAGGGGATGTGTTATACTCATTTAGATGTTGGAATGGGAGAACAACCCTGAAAGCCACTATTACTTCTGATATAGAGCCTCATATATATGTTAGGGGTGCTGATCCATGTGGGAGATGGTATGAGTATCTATACTTATTTGGATGATAATATGATTAATTGAACACTATTTTATATTATTTAATATTTATAATGTTATATATTACATATGGATTCAAGAATAATAGTTCATCAAAACTCTAAGACAAAACGTGTGTGCATACATACTCATTTTCGATTGTATACTACCCGCTGATGAATAAATATAAAAGCATCCATTAAATAATAAATTTCATAATATTATCATTTTATAAATTACTAAAGAAATATTCTAACAAAAGATACATGAATTTTAAAAATTAATGGATTCTATACTACTCTCTAGTAGATGAGCTTACATAAAACTATCAAGATAGGCTTTATGATTATTCTGTTGAAGTTTCTATGATTCACTTTTTTTAAGGATTAGATCCATCCTGAGAGAGTTATGATTCATTTTTAATTTATTCAGAGTATTCAATTAGAAATGCTTAATTCCCTCATGTTTTTGGGGAGGAATCATGTAAAATTTTTCTAATTACATGTAGTGTATCTCAACCTCTTGGAATGAAATGAATCATTTTGTAACAAGGGAATATGCAAGGTAAAATTCTATATATCATCGTAGTTTTAGTATGATCCTTGGTATGGATAGAAGTATAGACAGAATGATACACCACATGACAAATGGATTCACTATTTAGTAAGTCAATAACATTACTGTCATTTGTTTTTATACATTTTTAAATTCAATTTGAATCTATTTATAACATAATCAACTACAACATATTTCCATCATTTATGATCTAGAGAATGTAGAGGTATTTATCTCAATAGTATACTATGCTAAAATAGAGGAGAATAATCCAATATATCATGTTCTACACAATAGTAAATTTTATCATCCACCTTAAGGAGATGATATTTCTGTATAGGGAGAATATGCTCTGAATCATGAACCACCTATAGTAGTCATAAATGTTGACAAGATACAATTATAAGGATTTGTACCAAGTTTTTCATTGTGTGAGACCCCACATACTGCACTGGAAGAGGAATGAACTATCGTAGTCTATTATTAGTCATTTTCAGATGTATAGTATCAGGAGTGGTTTGTCTTTGGTTTTCAGCATATCCACCATTGTCCCTGGGTAGAACAAATAAAATCTTGAATTATGGGTCCTTTCTCTTAACTCCTTATTTCGTGACCAACCCTTTACCGACCATATTGTTCCCCCTTTATATGGTAGAAGGTCCTTCCACATACATAGTGGTATAAGTATTAGGTGCACATCATAAAATCCCAAAGGCACATCATCCAGATGATTCACAGATAGAGCATCTGACATTCGACATTCTAGTACAAGAGGAAGATCCCCATCTAACTTATTACAGTCCACCCTAGAATAATGGTTTGTGATTTTGATTTGGGAATCCCTTTCAAATACCATATTGTGAGAAGATACCTCATTATATAAATTTATTGAACACATTTATCAATATTTTTACAATTAACTTAATGGATATGAAAATAGATTGTTTTCTAGTTTCAAAATACATTTATATCTTTTATATTCATGAGATTTCTTTTATTTTTAATATTTTTTATGTTATTAGTTATTTTTTAACTTTACATTTCTATATTACTTATATTTATATATTATATTACTTCATATTTAACTTCCTAAAACATATGAACAATTAATAAAATGAAATTATGTAACTTAAAATATTTATAAAATATATACTATAATGAATATAAAATTAAAACCTAAAACATATCCTAAACATATTAAAAATATTCAAAGAAATATAAAAAATGTCATCAACATAATACAACTAAATTAATTTACATGACATAAAAATTATTTATTAAAAACATAACATTTACACATTAAAAAATTATTCACATAAATTATAGTATAACTAAAATATAAATGAAATTTATAACATTGGGAAAACATATAAGAATAATTTAAATGAAAAGGAATGTCAAAAAAATTATAAATACAAATGTAATGTTTTAAATCCATAATTTTTTGTGCTGTTAAAATTATTTTTCATTAACATTTTTAATGAAATAATTGTTATGTTCAATCATTTATTATATATATTCCATGTGTTTAAAAATTCATTAAAATTGAATTTATACTTTATAATATATATAATTTCTTGGTCACCTATATGAATAGTTGTTATGATAAATATGAGTGACTTTGAAAGGGTATAGATACATCTATTCAAGATATTGGGGATACATTAGAAAGAAAATCATGAAATATACATATTCAAAGAAGGACATGGAATGAATCCAACTCAACAACTCACTCAACCCATAGGGGGATGCAACCACTAAGCTTCTCCTAGAGGGCTGATTTGAAAGATTATAAATTATAATGTATAAATAAAATCAAAATGTAATTAGAAAAAATAAATCAATATATAAAAAATAAATTAAAACATTTTTCAATAAATATATTAAAAAAATGATAATATTGATTCCACATACATTATTGCATAAAAAAGTTACAATTTAAAAAATTATTTGGTTGAACTCATATAAAGTATTATATTATTAGTTATATTGTTATGAAATTTTATTAATATGTCATTATAATTAAATTTAATTAATTACTTTATTAATTATTTACCATATTAAAATAAGAATATAAAAAATTATATAAATAATATAATTTTTAATGTAACTAATAATGAACTTAATAATATAATTCAAAAATAAAAATAATTAAATTAGTAATATAGACAATTAAATTATTAGTAATAATGTGATTATTAACAAGTTAATTTAAAATCAATAATATGTTATAATAATCAAATTATTCACTCTTATATATATATGTGTATATAAATATAACAAAATAAAAATAATAATGTATATTTTTAACATAAAAAATACACACAGGCACACACTCACACACATATATATGTAATTTCTTAAATAAGGTTTATTTTTCCATTTTCGAAAAGGTGTTAGGGCCCATAACACCATTTTTAAATTTTTACATCAAAAGTATTATGGTTCGTACTACCTTTAGTCTGTGTGAAAAATTTCAACTGGTGTGAATTTCCTTAATGCATTTCATAAATATTTTCTATTTTTGAAAAATTATAATATTTTTATTTTAGATTTTTTTTTCAAAAAAAATTAAAAAATACTATCTGAATATTGAGGTGACATAAAGTGAAATGAGGCATGTATCAATTAAAATAGATTCTTGATTATGGCCCAACTTTGCATGTTACAGGTCAATAATGTAGAGGACAATGATTGAAGATGGGATTGTGGGGTGATGAAAATCACTTGAAGGATTGGGAGGTAGTGTGGTGTCTTGGAGAGTCCTCCCAATAGTGTGTTTCATAAGATTTGGGGATATTGATATAGTCCTATAGCATCGTGCAAATTAAGGGTGGAAAATAAATTTTATAGGGTTTCAATGTGGTAAAATGAGATGTATAAAAAATAAGGGTAAAAAAAAGAAAAATGATAGGGGTTGTTATTGGAAAGAGAAAAATCCCCCTTACATGCTATATTACATTATCAATTATATACACACACATATATATATAATGGTTCTTATTAAGGGGGTTTATTATTTTTACTATTTTAAATGGATTATAAGTGTATATGATCATAATTTAGACATCGAGATAGATTATTCATATATAATATGTACTACATAAATTGTACTCATGGCTTGGTACATGGGTCCCATCGCATATCCTCTCTGTTTTTTAATAAGATGTAATTCACTATTTCAACCAAACACAAATTTATGATAAATAATTGATTATCATGGGTGCTATCTCAGGATGATTATAGTAAAATTATCATCATGGCTATCCAAACCTTTATACAAGTTAAGTTAAGTTGTTTTTTAATTTTATCTATGTAGGATCGATGCATGTGTTTAAGCATAATGTTCAATGCTTCCTCTTTCAAAATGTAAGATATGATATCCCCTAGTTTTCACTCACTTATAAAAATTAATTTTTTTTATGATTTCCTAAAAAACACTTTACAAGTAATAAAATTGAAATGATGTTCTAAGCACCGATAAAAGGGGTTTCCCTTTTATCGGTGCTAGTTTAGCGATGATAATGTATAATTTTATCAGCGATGATAACAGTGATGAAAAAATACATCCTATTATAGTTTCCTATTAAAATTACAACACACTACAGGAGTAAGTATAGAATTTAGTAAAATTAAATTCACATAAAAAATAATAAAATACAAAATATTATAGAAATATCAATAATATTGGTTTTGATAATTACATTAGTGAGTACAATTTCTCAAAAAATATTCCAAAACATCATTGTTCCATTTATTTTTTCCCCAAACCATCTCTAAAGATCCCGATAGTTCTTTAAAATGCACTTTAAAGATACTGGTCATGAAATCAGTTACTAAAAAAGCACCCCAGTGCACATGTAAAAAAATTCAAATTTTAGAACTTTTATAAAAAAAATTAATCATAAATATAAAAGAATACAATAAAATTTATTTTTTAAATTGAAACCACACATTCTAAGTAAAATAAATAACTTCATGTATCATATTGAGATGAGGATGATTAATACACACCATAATTGAATTATTGTTTTTTTTACTAATATAAATAAAAGTCTGAATTATTTGTCTTGGTTTTGAGTATGTGATTTTTTTGAACTAAAGTGTCAATATTAATCAAAAAACATACACTTCAATTCCTATAAGGAGCACAATGTATCGAGTTTAGGTGAGGCTAATTAATTCACACTACAATTGATTTAAAAATAATTTTCCTAGTGCATTAGAACAATCTAAATGTTATTTCTTGATTTTGAGCATGTTAGATGTTTTATAGACTAAACATCTAATTTTAAATTTAAAACATACACCTTGAGTCATACTAGGGATACCGTTTATTATATTGAGGTATGATTTATCTATAAATGTAAAAAATGTCTCATTTATCATTCCTTAAATTTATAAAATCAATATAATGGGTTTTCTCCGTTTTGAGTATATAATGTGTGATGTGAACCAAAATGTTAATTTTAAACTAAAAAAATACACTTCGAGTCATACCCTGAACAAAACGTATCAGATTAATGTGTAGATGATTCCTATATAAAAAAAATTAAATATTTATTATTTAATTAATGTATCAAAATAATCTAATTTTGTTTACTCATATTTAGGTA
Source organism: Viscum album (assembly GCA_963277665.1). Taxonomy (NCBI): domain Eukaryota; kingdom Viridiplantae; phylum Streptophyta; class Magnoliopsida; order Santalales; family Viscaceae; genus Viscum; species Viscum album. The sequence continues at coordinate 1,511,503,273 of OY728157.1, read as the reverse complement.
TATAACATGTGTTCTGAAAGAAAATGTAAATTTTATATAAATACATACTCTTTGAGTCACAAATATCATAACATTTTGTTGAATTGATGTTTTGTTGATTACTAAATGTCACAAATAACATAAGAACTATTTTCCTAAATTATAAATTAAATAAATCTGCATTATCTATGTTTTTAGTTAATGAAACATTATTTTTACTAAAATGTAATTTTTAAAATGAAAAAAATGCACCTGATGTCATAAATGTTACACATTGTGTCATATTAAGGTGTAAATAAACCATACTAATCATAAATAACATATAATATATTTTCCTAACTCATCAAAATTATATGCTTTTCCTTGGTTTTGTTTATCTGTCATGTGAGTTTTTCTAAAATGCCAGTTTTAAAAAAACACACTTTGAGTCATATCATTCACACCATGTGTCATATTAACATGAAGTTGATTCCTATATTTCATAAGTGACTTAGGGATCAAAATCCTAATGTATTAAGATAAAATGATCATGTATTCCAGTTATTAGTTAGTGACACATTTTTTTAACTTAAATTTAAAGCTTAACCTAATGACATGAACATTGAGTCAAAATGGTCACAAAGTGAGTTAGATTGTGTTAAATATGATTCCTACATATCAAAAAATTACTTATAGATCATTTAACTAAATTTAAAAACAATATGAGAATGTTTTCATAATTTTGAGTATGTAGTGTGTGTTATGAACTAAATTTTAAATTTTAAATAAAATCAAATGCATCAAGAGATTCTCATCACACCATTTGTTAAATTAATTTTTGTTAAATTCTTGTTTTTCAGAAATTACATAAGAATCATTTTATTAATTTATTAACACAATCCATGTTTTTTTGGTTTTATGTGATTTATAGAAATTATTAACTGAAATTTTATTTTTAAATTAAAAACATGCACTTTGAGTCATACATGTTACACCATTTATAAAATTGAGGTGTGGATGATTATTACACATCGAAAAAGCCTTATGGGTAATTTTACTAATGTATCGAAATAATCTAATTTTTTGGGATAGTTTTGAGTATCTAGAATTTTATTGTAAAAAAGTTCCAATTTTAAATAAACACACCCACATCGAGTCCTGATAATCACACCATAAGTCAGATTGATGTATGGTTGATTCCATCATATCAAATATAACCTAATGATATTTTTTAAAAATTATTAAGACAAGCCAAACATTTTTACTCATCTTTTAGTGAGTGGATCTTGTTTGTATATAAAATATCAATTCTAAACTAAAATATTGTAGTTTGAGGCATATTAGCCACAATGTTAATAATATTATGGTAATGATGATTCCTACATGTGAAAATGACATATGGAACTTTTTAATAATGTATAAAAATAATCTTATTGTGTTTTATTAGTTTTGAGTATGTGGCAAGTGTTTTAACGTTAAATTTCAATTTTGAATAAAAAATACATTGTGATTGATACAGGTCACACCATATTTGAAATTTACATGTTTTTAGTTCCCACACCTAAGAAATTTCAGAATGATCTTTTTACCAATGAGAGATGATAATCAGATTTTTGATATATTTTCATTGCGTGATAAATGTTTTTAAATAAAATTTCATATTTAATTTGAAAAATTGAACTATGATTCATACGAGAAACACCATTTATTAAATTATGGTGGAACTCTTTCTTAGACACAAAAAATTACTTAATAATCATTATTCAAAATTTTTAGAATTATCATAATTGGCCTTTTCACTTTTTATTTTGTGGGATGTGTTTTGAACAGAAATGGAAATTTTATATAACAACACACACTTTGAGTCATACCCATCACAGCATACTCTAAATTGACATAGGGTTGATTCCTACATATAAAAAAATGATTTAATGGTAGTTTTGATAAAGTATCAAGAAAATAATATTGTGTTGTCTAGGATTTTTGTGAGTGTAACATGCTTTAAAATAAAATATCATTTTTAAACATAAAAAATTTATTTTCATTCATACTAGTCACATTGTGTATAATATTATGATATAGGTTATTCCTACATTCAAAAAAATAATTTTTTTTCATTTTACTAATGTATTAACACAATTTGAATTTTATCTTAGTTTTGAGTATATGGATTCATTTCTGAACTAAAATGTCTATTTAAAATAACATCACACCCTTTTCGTTATACAATTAGCATCATTGGTCAGATTGGTGTGTGCTTAAATCCTATATAGAAAAAAATAATTTAGGATCATTTTACTAAGTAAATAATATAATATGACAATATTTTATAGTTTTATAATGAGATACATAAGTTTTTAACTAAAATTTAGATTTTTAACTTAAAAATATGCATTTTAATTTATAACCTTCACAAAAAGTATTCGTTTTTTGTGAATATATTTCTAACATTTCGAATATGATGTAAAATACTAATATAAAACATGATAAAACTGGTTTTTGGATTGATTCACCACATTAAATTAGGCACACACCCCCATACACCAAAGGCTATCACCTAGGAATGAGGATATAATGAGGTAATGTGAGGAGACTATACCCCATATATCACTGTCCATAATAAAATATAGAATAATTAAATTATGTTGATTATATTAAATAATCATATTTTTCAAAAATAAATTGAAAACCAACAATAATACATGAAATGTATAGAAGTCCCAAATAACCAATCTATAAGTACAATAGTTTTTCGACAGTTTTGATCATTGATACATAACAAAATAAAATAAATAAAATAAATCAGATCGTTATAATCTTTGAGCATAACCCCACCCAAATATCCTAGATCCATCCAAGATATCATACATGAACACACTATCTCAGGCCCCTACTTGACCTATTTCTACAACCACATGAACATATTCTCGGGTACCAAAGTGCAGTGGGGACCTGAGATGGTTATGATTACAAAACTCGTTATGGAACCACAAAAAAATTATCATACTAACCAGTATATGTCATGATAATTGATCATAATATTATCATGTTAAATTAAAGGATAGATCCAAATAAATAATATTACTATCGATCTATAGTTCCAGGATATTGATTGACTATACCTTCTTCAATCTAATGAATGAGTGCCTCTGAAAACATTGTGATATGCATGCTTCCAATATTACATGACTTTTTATATATTAAAGAAATCTGTGTCCAATATGGATGAATAAGGGAGTATATTCCATATAATACCTACCAAATTTCTTCCAAACCCTGGTGGCATGTATCAAATACTTGACTTGAGAGAACTAAACAATTTGGAGTATGCATCATATTGTTTGAATTTGGGGATGAGGCCCATAGTATGCCTTTTTGAGGGATCCAAATCCCAGAAATCATATATCATATACATGGACAATGAACTCCAAATCAGGGTAATACTATATCAAATGAAATAAAATGAGGCGCTAGGACCCTGAAATACCCATAAAAGGTCTTCACATCTCAAAGGATACAACCCCTGAATGTCCAATCAGATTCCTTGACTATGGGTATCCACTCCTAATATCATCTGATTAGAAGCTATGTGAGGTATTCATGATCCTAGGGATGAACCCCATGGTATTATGATCAGATTACATGAATCTAAGGATGTAATCCCCCTGGTGTTCTATCATTTGGGATATTTAACTAATTCATCCCAAAACCACCCTGTTTGAGCCCTAAATTATTTGAAACTCCAGTACTGATCTCCATCTCCCTAGTATCTATGACTGTATCCAGCACAAAAGCATTTTATAAAAATATTAAAATGGATCCAATCAAGGTAACAAAACCTTATAACATCTATCCCAAAGGTATTTACCTATAGGGAACACTAATAGTTAATCAAACTCTTGTGGTATCCATCAATGCCAACAGACCCTCATTCTCCTAGGGCTAGTATAGATTCCATGGTGACACCCATTACTATATCACGTTACCTGTAAAATGTAAGTCTATCAATAGGGAACACACTGTGTATCCTTAGTCTAAACATAGATGAGGAATCATCACATGGTCCTTGGTCCTATTCATAGGCTCAGGCTGGTACCCCGTGCACTAGGAAAACACATCTCACAACATCATCAACACGGTAGAACAACCTCACTTGATATGCTGTCTATCCACATATGTGGTAGTCAAGAGATAACCCATTGGCTATATCATTCATTAGGGTCACTATAGGATGATCTTCCCAACTAAAATGGCCATCCTAAATCCTATATATCTAGGATTTTTTAAAGTAGATTGGAAATGGTCACTCATCCTATCCTCACCTTAATATGCATGAACGACTAAATGTACAATGGTGTGTCCTGTACTGTCTCAAGACCCAATACATGGGATAAGGGGATCAAGGAGCATCACATCACAATAGTTGTGAATTAAAACTCATATTTCATAGTCCCAACCTTTTCCATAATCAACCAATGTGACAACATAGTGCACAAGGTTTGTTCAAGACCCTTGGTTCTCAATAATTTTAATATTAAATTTTAATATTTATTAAATGTGATATTTAAATTAAATAAAACATGTAAAAAAGGGGCCCTCAAATTTCCTATTCTCACCACATATGAGTTCCATAGGAGACCCATAGTCTTAATGTGTCATTATCTTCAATAATTGTCTGATGTGTCAAAAGCATGCTTAGGGGTTCTTGGTGATCCAGGGAGGTAACAATTACAATTAAGAATTTTAATTAAGTAAAATAATATATTTAATTATGTCAAATGGTAAATCTTATTTAATTAAATAAAATAAGGTAAATTCCCTCATTAGAATTTCCAATAATCCATGGGGTTTATATAATAAAATTAAATTATATATGAAAGTTACATAAGACCACATAGGTTCCACTAAGGCTTTCTCAATTTCATGCTAGTCGTTGAAAGAAGCTTCCATGGACATCCAAACTAAAATAACCTCAACTATATCCAATCAAACCCCTATCGTAGAATAAATACCCCAACTCATTCCATGATACTATAGTTGAATAATTATTAAAGATATAAATAAATAATTGATGAAATCATCCTTGGTATATTGATGGTATCTCACCATATGATTTTACCACACCAAAATCATCACCAACAAGGTTCATTCTAACCCAAAAAATCCTCATATTTAGAATGAATGAAAAACCTATTTTATTCTTTCAATTTAATATCTGGAAAAATAATTTATGATAAAACCATTTTGTAAAATGTTAATGGATACATACCTCTATGAATCAACACATATATAGAGGTGGGCATCATTTTGGGATCCCCTATTTCTAGGACATATGGAATATTCGTATAAACAATATGATTTTATATTCTATATAGAAATCATAATTTAAATATGAAATTAATATCTTATAAATCAGATACAATGGGTTAAGAAGAACATAAAAGAATTTCGGATGAAGATCTCACTCCCTGATATCAATTAATCGAACCCAAAACCTCATTGAACAAAGAAGAACATAGGGATATGAGGAGTTGGATAAACCCACCAATACACTACCGAATTGAAAAATGATTGAATAGGGGAAAATACCATTATTAATAATAAAATATAATGGTAAAAATTCAAGATGTTACATAGTGGCCAGGACATGAATTTTCAAGAAGTGTCCCTAGATATATTTTTTCCATCCTATAATTCCCCGACCATACTCCTTGAACCAAATTCATGCCAGGAATCACTATCAATGACGTTAATGTCCCATTAAATATATTTTCATAATATTTGAATACCCATTTATGTTATATTGTTTGAACGAACCACTAGGATAACAATTGAAACATAAACCACATCAAAAAATCATTTTGGGACCCCAAAATTCTTAGAACATCGTTCTGATTTGTCCATATTAAAATAACCCATGAAAAAATTTTGAAAAATTAAAATTTCAACCTAAAATTTCATCTAGATCATATATGTTTTATTATAATATCCCCACTATAAATGTTTTCATCCCTGAGAATCCTTTTTGAATGTCTACTAGAAAAACCGAACCTACACGGGTCTCTAAATCATTCTCAATTCATTATGTTCTACCCCAAAATTTCAATAGAGATTCCATTATGAATCTCTATAAAAAAGGAAAATTATTAACAAAAATCCATTCTAGAACTCATAACAATCACTAGAACACTATATGAATCTCCAAAACACCCATCTATTTCTGAAACACAACTATTTCTGAAACACAACTATTTCATCAGTCATGGAATCAGTAGGTTCATGGTTATTTCCATCATTGAACTCAATGTATTGTAATTAATTATGAAAAAATACATATCCAATTATGAAATCACTTATTAAAACATGACACTAAGGTCCCACAACATAGTTTATAGGGTTTACATCTCACCATGAATGAACATAGAAAAAATCCCAAGAAGAGATGGTTCCACCTCCCATATCTAATTATGATCCAAAATATATGACTTTACACATCCTTCACAAAATCCCTAAATATGTCATTATTTCCTTAGAATGTCTCATTAAAAACATTAAATACACATGTCCTAAATAAAATGACTTCCCTAAACCATGTCACTAACTCCCCTATCCTTTCCACAAATTTACTCAAAAAAGGCACCCTAAAAACATTTTATTTAATGACTCACCCATAAACAATGTAATAAACAAATAATTAATGGTTTTAACATAAAAAACATGTGAAAAAATAATACTTCTTACCCAGAAGTAATTGACAAAAATGGGTAACCCACTTAAACAAGACATGAAATATTACATCATAGGATTAACCCATGAACCATTTCATGATATGGGGGTTACCCAACGAACCATCTTTTGACCACACTAGAACATTATGTGGCCTCTATGAATTAATCGACTCTATCCCCTAAAATGTTGGTATTATAAATCATGTTTTTAATGGAACTAGATAAACCTGAAATTACCACTCACCTTTATCCAAATGTCACCTTGACCATCTAGAAGCTTGTCCAACTATGGAAATGACCCTTATCACATAAGGTACATCATCCAACAACCTATGGTGTTATCCCTAGTATATGTATTTTCTTAAACCATTTCATGAGTGTAACAAAATGGAAGACCATTAACCCAACTAAAAAAAGGTAACAATGTGTAAATCTAATCCACTCTCAATGTATTTTGGAAAATGGAAATATATTAGGAATGATCATCTAAAAGAATGTGAGTACTCAAATATTACATCAATATTCAACAAAAACCCCGATTTAAGGACATATATCCTCTTTCTAGAAAGGATGTTACCAAATTCAAGACAATCATTCACATATTCCAAATGGCATTCTGTATCTATAGAATGTGACTACCATCATGACCTTTCTCTCAATTAAAATTAAAATACATGAAAAACCAATATCCATGGTGTCCTTACTATATTATAGGTGTCTTCCCATGCTATAATATAGATTGAGTCAAAGATCCATCCATCACCATGGATTCTAGTACCAAAACACATTAAAAATTTGGGGTTAATAATCTGAATAATTTTACCCCTTGAAAATGATTTATGAAACAAGCACAAGAAATTAATGTGATTATCGTAGATGTATAAGAAATCATAGTCATGAATTTTACCAAGACCCTAATAAACCGATATTACAATTATTTTGAAACTTTAAACATCTACAATGTTAGGGAAACCTCTCTAATGGAGCATCATAAATCAAACAAAGAAACCAACCCTCTAGAAAAAAAGTCATAACTAAGGGCCTCTGGCCTCCCATAGGGAGACCATACTTTTACATAAATTACTATTAAATAATTTATAATATAAAAAACATAATAGAGTTACAAATTCATGATAAAAAGGTCCAGTTTCCTAGAAAAAATAGGTTTACACATAACTTCTACATAATTAAACAAAAAAATTATTTAATTCATTTTTTCCTTTGTTCTCATTGTCCCTTGGATTTTTCTTATTATAAGTATTCACATATGATTATACATCAAAGAGAGGTGTGAGATAAAATATAAGTAAGATAATGAATAAGAGATGTGAAAAAATATAACACGGGAGAGAATAATAATAATTATAAAATCATAATCATAGGATATGATTAAAAACATGCGGAAACAGGCGGTAAAGTAATTGAATATGAAAGTTCATAAAAATGAAACATCATGTCATAGTTTTCAAATACCACACATATATGACAGAAATGATAGACTCATGTTCATAAATAACATAGGAGAATAATCATAACAAAGTTATTTTAAACAATGATAGAATCATGTTTATGAATAATACAAATTATATCATGAGATAAATAAAATTAGACAATGCATTTGAAGGATATATAATTTCAGTCCCATCCATCACATCATAACATTTACATAATAATGAACTCCACATAGATTGTATTATAATCATAGTCATGAACTAGAAATTGGGGATCATAAAAATTTAATCAATAATTATTTCATGAAGAAACATGGGATTCAAAAAATGAAAAATTATAGAAACATATTTTGTATAATAATGATAATTATTGAGAAAATAATAGAGAACTCAAGAGAATTTGAGATGTATTTTGGAATGAATATTTCTCATGTAAAATATTTTTATTTTTCATAAATTCATGTTGGTAACGTGTATATAAAAAAAATAAAAGGTAATAATAATTGAATTAGATATAAGGAAAATAAAAGAAATAATTATACTAAATAAGTCATTTAATAGGGATAACCCAAACAAAAGGAGCTATGTTAAAGAATCTCCTCAACTTAATTCCCACTAAATTTCATCACATTTCATTCCTATTTAATAATAAATGTATATTTATTAAAACATTAATATAGAATATAATTAAAGACATTTATAAAACTATTTATAAATTATAATTATTTTATAAAATCTATTCGTTTTGGTTTATTGAATTTAAGTATTTTGATATCATTATTTTCAAAACAATTTATGGTTTCACATTGATTTCTCTATTTTAACTCTAATTAAATTAAATAAGATTGTAATAAACTCTAGAAGATTATTATACATGTTGATAAATACTTATATATTATATATAATTAATAATATCCATCAATAAAGGTGGTTATAATAATTTTCTAGGAAATGTATTTATAGGTTCTTAATCAACATTTAATGGGATGTTGTTGAAAGAGAAAGAAAGGGATGTATGCCATTTATATTTTTAATAAATATTATAATACTATTAGGTTAAAATCATTTATAAAATTTTATATTTTTATAAATTAATTTTATATTTTTGGGTTTGAATGGAATTATAAATAATAATAAAGAGAAGAATAAATGAGTGAAGAGTCAATAGTGACTTATTCACTCCTTGGTGTAACTTCCATTGTACAAAACTATAACTCCCTTATAGATTGGTGTGGGATTTCTATGTAATGTAACCAATTATTATATGGGTATTTTGAGGTAGTAATTGGGTAGATATTTGGATTTGGAATTTCTAAGAGGAGTGGTTTTATAAGGTAAGGTAGAGGGGTTGTTTATATTTGAGGAGATGGTTATTTGTAGAATAAATTATTGAATAATATTTTATTCCCGTGGTAAAACATGTAATAGTGATCATTTGAAAATATGAATTATATATAAATATAATATAATTGGTTTATGAATTTAAAGCCCATTTATAATTCTTGTTCTATATTTTATTAAAAAGTTAATTGGAAAAAAAAGAAAATTGTTATTTTAAGGATTCACTTTTTCTTTATGTTTTGGATATTTATATTTAGATTATGATATTATATTTTTTTAATATTTTAATAATTCATTTATGAAATAAAATATTTTTTAGAAGATCATCAGGTATAAGAAATTTTGATGACATTATAATATTTTGAATGATGTAATTTAAGATACATCGGTTATGTGAAAACAATAATTTTACTATTCAACTGAAAATTGATGTATTTTTGAAATGTATAAAAAATAACCAATCTAAAATTTTGAAATGATGATTAAAAAATTAATATTTTTTTAGAGAAACAAATATAAAAAAAATTATTCTATTTTTTACTTAAAAATAATTATTTTAACAATATACTTTAAAGTAAAATTTATTAAATATTTTCTTATATAATCATTGAGTTCTCTAATTGTGATGTTTTTTAGAATTATAAAATTTATATTTATATAAATTAATCATGATAAATAATAATTTAAGTGATAATTACAATTCCAGTAGTTTGGATAATATTCTAATGGTCCAGTTTACTATTCCAATGGTCAGATTATAATTCCCATCAATCGGGTAACTATTCCAATGGTAACAATACCTCATAAATATACCAATTCATTAATTCAACCAATATTCATCTGAATTCCTATTTGGTTTATATATTTCTATTTCCTATAATTTTTCTCAGTTAAAAAATATTGTGTTTCTATTATATAGTATTGGCACTGGGGTGATGATTTTAGTAAATTGGGGCGATCCACATTACCTCATTAAGAAACTTTTCCCTAATATTTGAACTCATATTATAGGATGAGAATATATGAGGGTAATTTTTTTCATTATTTTATCTAGTTCCCATGTTTCCTCAATAAAATTAGGGTTCCTCCATAGTAATTTTATAAGGTGAGTGTGTTTATTGCATAGAACATTATTTCTACAATCCGAGGTCATTCTTGTCTCCTCTTCATATGATAAGATATTATATAGGTGTACCACCTCTGGATTTGGTACATCAATGGGACCAGGTATTTAATTCCAGAGGGGTGATAATTGGAACACATCATGAATATTGTCCATTCTAGGTGGAAGTGTAAGCTGATAGGTCACTGCTTTTAAGTGATCATGATCTCAAATGGGAGAATGTACCTTGGTCAAAGATTCTATTTATTTTAAATTACCATGACTATCTTACATGGTGATATTAAATGGAATTAATTATCTCCAACATCAAAATCAAAGTACATTTGATGTTTTTCATCATATCTCATTTTCTGACTATGATAAATTTTTATATGTTTTTGTAGGTCTTGATCCGTTTATGTAATTTATTTCACAAGATCAGGTCCAAGATGTTTTTGTTCCCAAACTTCATCCCAAAAAGTCGATGTTTTTTATCTCATCTTATATAGAAATTAATTTGGAGCTATTTTAATACTAGATTGAATGTTTTTGTTATATGATAACTCAACCAATGAGATATTTTGATACAAAAATACTTTGAATTCAATTATACAGGCTCTTAGAATTCTCTCAAGTGTCTTGACAGTCCTTTTAGAACAGTAATAAATTTGGGGGTGATAGGTCATTATAAAATTCAATTCATTACTGAAATAATGTTGAATAATTCTCTAGAATTTAGATGTTAACCTTGGATCATGAACATAGATGAGAAAAAGTGGCACTAAATGAATCCTTACAAAATCCTTTAATTATATCTAGGTAATGTGTTCAATAATGAAATATTCTTTAATGGTGATAAAGTGGATAGTCTTGGTGAGTCAATCCACCACAAACCATATCAAATTGATTCCTTCTATTTTTCTGGGAGACCATTAAAATGTCTATAGTGACATTCTCCCAAAGAAATATGGGTATATGAAGATGTTTCATCAATTTTTTGGACTTATACCACTTGGATTTAACTAATTAACATACCAAATACCACGTGATATACTCTACAATCGTTTTATTCATGATGTCAAATTAGATGTGTTCTATAAGATCGTGGTACATCATGGTACATGCTATATGGATATAGAAATATTAGAAATGTGAATTATAGAATTTATAATTATTTATCCATGGTGATAAAGGCCCACAATAATCATTCCAAACCAATTCAAACCATAATCATCGATTTGGAAATTATGTATCATTCCTTTACTACATTCACCTCCTTTAGTAGCTCAATATCATCCCTCTATTCATCCTTGAACTTCTCTTGGTTAGATGGTTGAAATATAATTTTGGATAGGTAGTATGTGTTGCATGATATTTTTATTTCCAATTCCATCCTTTGAATATTCGCGAATATATAGTCTCTCACAATTTAGATCATGGAAAAAGTTACATGTTATTTTCTACTAAGAGCATAATCTACCTTATCCACATTTCATATATATTGTAGAATAGAGTAATTGTTGTCCTTGATTAGCTATACACATCTTATTTTATGTCTACTGAACTTCATCTATGTTAAAATATACTTTTTAATCGTAGGATTGGAACATATTTCACACCTCTCACCATAGAGGAAGTTACACCATACCATTAGAGCTAAGATCGTAGATGCTAACTCTAGATCATGTATCTAGTAGTTCATCACATAGATCATAATTTTTCATGAGGTGGGCCATCACTTTATCATCTAGTATGAGTAAAAAACATAATAAATTCTTTTCAGAATAAATGATTATCAGAAAAACTTCTCTAATTATTGGTAGTGTGATTACAGTTATAATGATTAGAATATTCTTGAGCTCCTTGAAGATTTTATCACATTTTTCCATCCAGATATAATTTACCAATTTCATTGTTAATTTTGTTAGTGGGATAGAAAATTGTGAAAAAATTACATACAAAACATTTATAATACCCATACGATCAATAAAAATTATGGATATTTATGAAAGTAGTGGGTTTGGGCCATTACTAAATGTCAATTATTTAAGGGTTCATAAAAAATAACTCATTTTTTATAATTTTTCATAATAATGAAACATGTTGGATCCAAAAGTCCCAATTTCTAATAATAAATTACTTTTTCTCATTTATTAATGTCTCTAGTAAAATCCGTATATGATCTCCATGTTCCACCTTGGTTTTAGAGTAAATGAAAATATTATTTATAAATACTACCATAAATTTATTGTGGATGTTTCTAAATACACTATTTAAAAAACCAATGAACATTTTAGGGGAATTGTAATGTTCATAGGGAATCACTATGAACTCATTGTTCCTATACATTTTAGTGAAATATATAAACTAAACTTCATACTTTTACACCTTGAGTTGATGATATATAGAACAATAATCTATATTTGAGAAGTACTGATATTCTCATAGTTGATAGAATAATTAATTAATCCTTCTAAGTGGGTGAATGTTCTTTATTGTTATATTGTTTATCTCTTTATAATCAATAATTAACCAGATTTATCCATCCGTTTTCTTAGTAGAGGGAAATTGATCACCCCAAGGAGATGCACTAGGGAATATGAACTATTTGTTAAAATGATTTTGTAGGTGATTATTTAACTCTTACAGTTTTATCAGGGAAGTTTTGTATGAGAATTTGGAGGTAAGAGAAGCTTTGGGATTGAGATATATTAGGAACTCTACCTCACGATCCAAGGGAAGTCTATGTAACACATCAGAAAATACCTCATTATAATCCATAATAGTGGGTATTTCTTCCAATTTTATAGCTTTCATTGAATAAAGCATTTGATAATTGGAAAATTTTCATATTGTATCAACACCCTTACCATTGATGGTTTATTAAAATGAGCTTCATGATATTCAATGAATTTATAAAATGTAATTTCATGTTTCAGAAAATTAAAGGAGATTTTATTTTCCTGAAAATGGTTGTGTTATCTGTATAATGAAATCCAATCCATGGCTAATATAGAATTTAATTCCACCAATGAGTATATTATGAGATTATCTGGAATAATCATCCAAATATAACATAAAAGATAATAGTACAACATTTTGGTTTCAAATATGATGCCACTAGGTGTTTTTAAATACATCACTCTATAATGGTATCGAGGATTGGATTCAAAAGTATTAGAAAACATTAAGGATACAATAAAATGCATTGAACTAGAATAAAAAAAAATTTTCTATTGTTGAGTGAATAAGAAGTTTAAATTTTAAAATTTTATTATCATGTTTAACTTCAGTAGTAGTAATGGAATAATATTTCCATTTCTCCTTTGGATTTGGTGTTTGCTGATATTGATTACCCTGAAGGACATGTGGTTTAGTTCACTAGCTTTTACATTGACCTTTCTACCTATAAATTATTCATTGAACCATGTGTAGTATGTTAGGCGGTGTCATCCTTTCCTCCATCATGTTATCCATCTTTTCATGTGTATTTTACATTCTTGAGCTTTGTGGACTTCTCTCCCACACTTTCATCATTTACACATACCACTGAGGAAATTCCCATGATGTTTCGTCCCAAATTTTTAATGTGTGTGTAGTTGGATCATCTTTCTTCATTTTCATTTTTCCCAAAATATTTTAACTATATTATTATTTATTTATCTCCATACCCATGAGACCATTTTATGAACTCCTTGTCTACTTTGAGAGCACATTAAACCACTTCTCCATAACACCCAATGTCTCAGATATCTAGATAAAATCAAAGGTGTGGTTTTAATATAATAAATAATCTATCTATTTTTATAAATTTTTTTATAAAGAAACACGAACAGTATCTTGAAATACATTTGATGTTTTCCTCATAAGCCATGACAAATTCACATTCCTTTTTCTTTAGTTATATGAATTCTCCATCCATAATTTTTTAAAAATTTCTCATGAAATTCAATATAAAAAATATTTTTTTAATGTATTCCCACCCCATGTATTCAATTTCATCCTTCAAATTTATGTTATTTATCATTGTTTACAATTGATCAGCTTTTCTATCTAAATGATAAATAGTAAGAGTCACATTTTCTATTTCAGACTAGTAAATACTATAAATGACCTTCTCTATTGACTTATCCAAAAATTATGTGACATGTAAATCATATGTTCAACTAAATTTTGGTGGTCAAAACTATTTAATGTACACAAGGTATAATTGATACTTCATGGGTGGAAGAGGATGTTCCATGTGGTTTAGGAGAGTATTCATAGCCTAAGAAATCTAGGTAATTATTTCCATGTTTTTTAATCTCCACCTCCCATTGAATTGGAGATGTCATTCATGTATTCATTACATTGTTCCCCACATGGAATGTTGGCCTAGATTTTCCTGTTTCCCATCATCTTCTAAAACAGAACCCTTTTATAAAATCATATGTCGATAATTAATGAATAATTTATTCTTTTACATAATTATATTTTAAGGCATATCTTATGGTACCCTAATATTTAGTAATTTCCTAAAAAATTGCCTCGGATATTAACATATACTTATTATTATCTTAAGAGTTTTAACTAATGTTTTATATTCCTAATTCCTAAATTAACTAAACCATGATATGATACCAACTATAGAGACCCTACATTTTCTTACACAAATATTACTTTATTTTTAAAATAATAAACATAATAGTGAAAAAAATATTTGATCAAAATATTTATTGTCATTAGAAAAGTGGGCTTATAAATTACATTTACATAATAAAAAATAAATATTATTTAATTCATTATTATATATCTTTATTGTGGCCTTCAAATTATCTTTATTACTAGTAATAAAATGTAGGTTTAAATAAAAATAGGGGTGATATAAAATCTTTGTAAGATGATGAATAAGTTCTATGAACTAATATTACATGGGTGAGAATAATCCTCATAATGAAAAAAAAGAATATTTTCATAATAAAAAACAGAGGGAAAAATATGATAAATTAATATAGTGTGTAAATTCATAAAAATTGAACATCAGGTCATTGTGGTCAAATACCACACATTTTTTCAAACATAGATAGAATCAGGTTCACACATTACATATGCTTTTAATCATAACAACCTCATTGTGAAAATATATATAATAATGTTCACCCATAATACACATTATCTCATGATATAAATTACATTCACTAATTAATTAAAGGGATATATAATTATTAACCCTCCAGTAACATCCAATCATTTACATAATCAGGCACACCTCATAGAAAATATTAAAATCATAGTCATGAATTAGCCCATGGAAATGAATGGGTTTGATAAGGATTTCCTGAATTATGATTTAATTAATAAACATGGTGTGCCAAAATAAAAAAGGGGGGAAATATATTTGGTATAAGAATCAAAATTATTAAGAGAAGAATACATTATTAAATATGTATCAAGATGTTTTTTAGATACAATATATATTTGGGGAAAATAAGTATATTTGTAAAAAATTCAATTTGGAAACATTTATATCCATGTAATAAAAATAGAATAATAATTAAATGATATTTATTGAAAATTAGAGAAATATATATAACAAATATGTCATGAAAGATGAATAATATAATTAAAAGGATTTGGGTTTCATTTTACCCTTACCGTTATTTTAACCTTATTTCAATGCTTTTCATCCTACTAAATAATAAACAATGATTTATTAAAACATCAATCTAGAAATGAATTATATTCATTTATAAAAATATTTATCAATTATAATAAATTGTTTATATTTCATAAATTTTATAGATTAATATTTATCTATTTTGATATCATGTTTTTCATAAAAAATTTCCCACCCCACTTTTATTTCTCAATTGTAGTTCAAATTCATTTATAGAAATGAATATTTTACTCCATCAGTATATAAGAAATGTAATTAATTACTTATATATGAAGTTTAATTAATTATATCAAATGATGAATTTGGTTACAATATTTGTCTTAGTGGAGTTTTTGTAGGTGTTTTAATGTCCATTAACGAATAATGTTGAAAGGGATAGAAAGGGATGTATGACATTTATATTTTACATAAATAGGAAAATTTGATTATGATATCATTATTAATATAATTTTGATGTAGTTAATAAATAATTTTATTGTATATGGTTTTCAAAGGAATTGAGAAAAATAATAAAGAGAAGAATAAATGATTGATGAGTTAATAGAGACTTGTTATCTCCTTAGTATGGATTCTCTTGTAAAACACTGTAACTCAATTGGTGATTAGAGTTTGATTTATATAACGTATCCCTAATTATTCTAAGGGGATTGAGATAGAGAATTTTGCAAGATATGAGGGTTTGGAGATTTTGAGAATAGTGTTTTAACAATGAAGATGATAAGGGATATTTATACTTGAGGATATAAAATTTTTTCAAATAAAATATTGAATAAATTGTTATATAAATAGTAAAACATTTTATAGAAATTTTTTGGAAGTATGAATATTATATAAATATTATATACTGTTTTTATACTTTAAAACCAATTTATATTTATAAGAATTTATTTATTAAAAAGGGATGTAGAGAAAAATATTATTTTTTATTTTATGGAATCACCTTTGTCATTATGTTTTAGATATTGTTATTTAGTTTTTAAAATTGAATTTACTGTACTTTAATGAATAATTTCTAAAAAAAATTTCATTGATAAACTAAAAGTTATAATATGGTTTATTTCATTATTATATGATGAATGATGTAATTTTAGAAAGACCCATTATGTGAAAAAATGTATTTTTATTATTCACTAAAAAATCAAAGTATTTGAGAAAAACTCCAAAAAACTAACCCTTATAAATTTAAAAGTGATGGTTTCAAAATTAATTTTAGTTTTAAATTTTTTTTTATAAAATTAGAAATTTTTCATTTTAATATATGATTAATATTTTTTTAAAAATACA
This sequence comes from Viscum album, assembly GCA_963277665.1. Lineage (NCBI taxonomy): Eukaryota > Viridiplantae > Streptophyta > Magnoliopsida > Santalales > Viscaceae > Viscum > Viscum album. Next base: position 1,511,485,753 of record OY728157.1, on the reverse strand, counting down.
TTAAAATTCATTTTTTTGAAAATGTTCTTAATAATTTATTTGAGGTTTCTATTCTTGTTTTTTATTTTATTGAAATAAAAAATTTATATATACGTAAATTGGTCATGATAAATATTATATATATCCCAATTTATAATTTTGAGGTTACATAATTATTCCAATAGTCGGGTTACTTTTCCAAATGGTCATGTCACTATTACAATGGTCTTGTTACTATTCATAATAGTTATGTTATGATTACAACAATGACATTACTGATCCAATATTCACATTACCTACAATATATACTATGAAATTATTTTTCACAATATTCAACTAAATTTATTTCAAGGTTCTATATTTCCATTTTCTTTAATGTTTCCATGGTTTACAAATTTTATTTTCCATTTATATAGTGTTGGTAGTGGGGTGATTTTTCGAGTAGATTGGGGAGATCCATATTTTTTCATTTTATAATTTATAATTTTTTGTATCTTCTTTTCTATTGTAATGTTTAGAATTTTAATTGGTTTAATTCTAGAATAATTTATAGTATATACCAATGAAATAAATTATTTCAAGTTTCTTTATGTTTATAATTCTATATAGTATATTATAACATTCATTTACTACCATTGATAAATAACATTTATAAAATATGGGTTAGTAAATCTCATCCATACCTAATAGTAATGTCTCAAAAAAGTGACAAGATCTAAGAAAAAATTCCATAGTTTAATATCTCATAAATTTACAACTCATGTGGAATAAATTATGAATGAATCTCAATGATGCATGACATCAAACATAAAATATTTCCATTCCAATGTTCTCATAAATAAAAGGAGATAAAATACAAACAAACCGGCCACATGGGATCCAATACGTAGTCACAATGTTCCATACTGACATACCATGGTCACTACACTCCCTAGGAATGTGGATTGTGTTTATTTCATCATCGTGGGGAATCTCATTAAAGAATCACAAGACCAACCATCAGAAGGAACACATATGAAGTCACATATTAAATTTCTTGTATTTAATGTGAATTATAGATTCCAGATATCAGGAATGAACTATTGAATTTGCAGTCTAAGAGTCTAAATCAAGTTACTAACCTCATTGAAAATGCCCAATACCAATATATCCATCATAAAAAACAACATACAAGCCACACATCCATCAAAAATGGGTAAATAAAAAAATAACATAACAACTCATGTTAAAACAAATCCCCATACCCTACAAACCTGTAATTCAAAATAGAATTGGTTTTCAAGAAATAAAATCCCAACATAAAAAATATGATATGATACATTCCTAAATAACCTATTAAACAACTCCTAAAATCATATGAAAAATTAAAAATAAAGGGTTGACACTAAATTTTAATGTCCCACCCTAGGAAAAATTAATACTAATAACCGAATCAGTTCACCACAAGATCTTAAGCACACATCCCCATATACTAGTGGAATATGACTAGTAGTGAGGTTCTCTGATAGTTTCATGGGAAGACTGCAACCCTATATAATCACGCACAATAAAATATAGAATAACAAAATACATCCAAAGGAATAAATAATCAATGTACACATAAATAAATAAATAACTGGAAATAATAAATGAAATGAAATAAATTCTTGAATTACCATGCTATACATACAATGTTTCTCCCATAGGTCTGATCATATATACATACCAGAATAAAATAATTAAAATAATATGTTTCTACAATATCTCACATGCATTCCCCATCGACGTCTCTTGATACCATTTGGGTAATCCATATGGGATAATCTATCTCAGGACTCTACCCAACATCTTCCTAAAATCATGTGATTATATAATCAGTTACCCAAGGGAAGTGGAATCTTTATCAAGGAAAGAGTATAAAACTCAGTTGGGAACCACCAATATGGTCATGTACTTACCAATATATACAGTGATATGTGAATGTGTCTTGATGAGATAAATTCAAGGATAAATACAGCTAAATAAATTATTGTATATCTATTGGTACATGACCCCAATCAACTATACATGTTATTTTTCCTAATTATACAGCGTCTCTGAGAAAGTTGGGAGGAAATATCCTCCCTAATAACATATTTTTTTCCTAATTCATGGGAACCCCCATCTAATCCACATGAAACTAGGAGAATATCCCCCAACAGCCCTATTTGGGAGATCCAAATCCATTGATTCATGTACTAGATACTTGACTACTGATAGCTTAATAAATGGAATCTTGTATCATATTACCAAACTCTAGGGATAAGGCCCAAATAATCTATATTTGAGAGCTCCTAATCAATGAAATCATGTAGTAGATAATTAATTAGAGAGATCCAAATCAAATATAACCTCTATAATGCCATATGAATCTTGGTATGAGGCCCATGAAATACATTTCTAAGGTATTGGTGACTATTTAGTTGAATCCCATTATAGTATGAACATATTTCTTAAATCCATGGATGCACTCACCCAATTGTCATGTCAAAAGCTCTGTGTGGTCTTCATTACTACAGAGATCCAACCCACCATAGTATGATTAGAAACATAGACTATGTGAATATAATCTATAGGTATTAATATCTTGTGGGAACTTATTCCATGGTATCCCAATACCATAATTCCCAATACCCAAATGCCTAGTGGCTCATACACCAAGCTACAAATTCATAGCAGCGACAAATGTTTGGAGCCCCATAACATAGAATCTCATAGATATAACCTAGCTCCAATAATGGTAGAAATATTTTATCATATATTTATATATACCATTGGAAAATTCCCAAAGTAAACATTAAAAGTTAGTTTAATGACTAGATCCTCTATCTCCATCCATATCCCCCCGAGCTCCCACGTCGATTATGGGTTTCATGAATACACAGTCTACAATAATGATTCAACTGATAAATGTTATTCAATCAATATGGAACCCACTATGTACCCTCATTCTCAACAATTTTGTGAATCCTCACCTATTCCTTAATCTTAGTCATAGTGTCATGTTTACACCCCATTCACTGCAAAAACATATCCCATTACATCGTCCATAGGGTAGCAAATTATTAATGGATATGTTGTCTTGGAACTTTGGTGGATGTCAAGAGATATATCATATCCCATACCAGTCATTAGGTTCACCCTTGGTCAATCCTTGCAACCAAAACTAGTTTTCTCTGTCATATGGTTTTTCCACCATGGCCTTGTCAAATCAGACATGAGAGGTTCACTCATCATATCATTACATAACCAATCCTAAAAAGTTCAATGTAAATAATGGGATAATCTATGAAATAAATCCCTAATAAAAATATTAAGGGGTGGGGACTTTCCTCAAACCACAAGAGGTTTGGATTCATATTAATATGTCATAGTCTAAGATTTTTAAATTAGTAATTATGGAAACGAGCTACCTCATAAGGGTTGTTGATGAATTCTCGTGATAATTAATTTTAATATCATATTTTCATTTAATTTCAATTTCACCATTATATTAAATAACCCATTTAATAAAAGGGGGTCTCAAAAGACGCTAAATAACATTATAAATGTGTTAGATTCCATCTATAGTCTGAAGGTATTAGCATCTGGAATTATTCGATGATGTTTTAAGAAAGATATCAAGGGTGGTTCGTAACCCATGAAAATTAATATTCCATTAAGGTATTTATAATTTAATGAAAATATTTATTTAATAAAATTAAATATGGTAAAATCCTAAATGGAATATCCATGGATCCATGAGCATCATAAAAAAATAAAATTCCATATAGAAGGAATTCAAGACCACTTACCTTTTACTGAGACCTTTCCACATTGACATAAAGGGCCTCTATTATCTTCCAAGGCCAACAAAGATCATCCAATACAATATTTTTCATAATATTCCATTCTGAGAGCCTTGGGCACCCAAATCATTCCAAGAAATTCAAACATCATTAATTATAGTTTATATTATAAATAAATTAACTACAATAGTTAGTAAAATTTTGAAAATAACAAACTGGTTCATTCAACCATGCCTAACCCATTGACAACAACTTGGGTCATACTACATATTTATCCCTAAAATTTGAACACCCCAATTTATTCTATATATTCAACAGATACTAAATGGATTTATAGAAAAAACAATTTGGAGAATCAAAATGTAGACATACCTCCATGGATCGACTTGAGAACATTAATCGAAATATTCTTAGGGTCCGCATTTTCTATTATTTATTTTTTATATATGGAAATTTGATGATTTCACTATTGAATAATGAAATAAGAATTTCAAACTAAAATGAACATTCTTATAATAATAAAGGATATGTCAAGAACAACATGGAAGGATGGTAGAGGAATATGTTAAAATCAAATTTCGCCAGATCTCAACTATGATCACATGGAATGGGAACGAATGGAGGGAGAGGAGGAGTTGGCCGAGTCCTCCAACACAATACATAGTTTCCCAACTTTGGATAAGGGACCAAGCCCCTATTAATTAATAATTGAAATTTGGAATAATTTAGTAGTTGACTCATGGGTTTTCCATGAATTATTGGAGGTGGACTCAGGACATGTTTATCATGTATTGAACTACCCCAACCAAACACAATATACCCTATTCATATTTTGAATCACAATTCCATATGGTTATAGTATTCTTGGGGTGTATTCAATCACCTGACACAACTTTTCCACTTCCAATGTATGCTTAAACCCCTAGTTCATTAACTAAAACATTAAAAAAATGTAAATACATTATTTGGGGATGAAAATGTTCTATGAACCCCATTTTAATTTCTATAATTCAAAAGGTCCCATCCACCAATGGGAAAAATCAATTTTTTTCTGAAAATGATAAACAACTCATAGATTACTTCATAAAAATTACAAATAGATAATTATCTAAATGTATTTGAAAAATATTAATGTGTTTTTTAATTTGGGTAGGTGATATATTTTTGTATATAATGTGTAAAATTTTAACTACAAACATTAACTATGAGTCATACCTGAAAAAACATGTATCATATTTACAGGTTACTAATTTTGAAGTGATTTTTTTGGAATCATTCTCATAAAGTATAACAAAATATGAATTAATTTTATCTTTTTTTGTATTTAAAAGGTTTTGGGAATTAATATGACAATTATAAACTAAAATAGTAATATTGGGAACACCTTGTATCAGCTTAAGGTGAGGTTGGTTCCTATTCATCAAAACCTGCTTTTTATATAGCAATGCATTCAACATTATGGTTTGTATTACAAGATTAATATGGTGATTCAAAATAAGATATGTTGGAAGATGAATTGTGGCTACCATTCCACATTTGAATTTTTTCTATTTAATAACATGAAATGTTGAATGTAATGGAGACGAAAATGAAACATGAATCATCATGAGTGCATCATTCATATTGATTGGATGATAATAGTACTGAAGTTTATCATCCTTGACCAATAGATTATTGAATAATTTATTTATTTATGATCAATATGAAAATTAACTAAACAAATATCATATTAAAATTATAACGACACATAATTTACATAAAATTTTTGTATTTCAAATTTGAATTACACTTATTAAAAAATATAACAAAACCACGAAAGGACTGTATAGGTATAGTGTCTTTAGAAATTTTGAAACATAAACAACTGGTTCATAAAGCGTCTACATTGTCTCCCATTTATTTCATCATATCTATAGTCTTTTTTGGAATATCTTACTTAATAACATTATTCCTGACCTGGGGAAAGAAAACATACAAAAGGGTGATCTCAAATGCTCAGTAAGGGTAAACAAAAGATATATCAATCACATCATACTCATAAGAACATAACATTTTGGAAATCTTAAAATGAAAAAGAAATCATAATTTCATAACATGGGATAAATCATAGTAGTGAAATGAAATCCAAATAAACATAACTTAAAACATGAAACTTTGTGTCATACACACATAATCATAGAGACTCATTTCTTAGTAGTCAATACTCATAGCCAAGACTATCTTTGCGGATAAAGTCCATTTCTGAACCGAGTTCACTCCTCGTTTCAGTCCTGTTTCACTGAACCAGATTAACCTGCCATTCCAGCCATGTCAATCTCATGAGATATAAATCTTACCCAATGAATTGGAGAGAGATATAGGTCCCAACCATCTCATAATTATACCATTATTATGTGTGCCACAAGATCATAAATCAAACATCATAACATAACCCATGTAATAAAAATTGGATTCTTAAACATCATGCCATCATAATATAAATCATATAAGATAAAAGTACTTCATAAAAATAATTCCATCATAAAATAATCAAATCAATGTAAAAATGGGGATAGAAATAGAACCCTATATTATCTTATATGGAAAATAATTTTGAAAAAATACTTGAACTCCGTTCAGGAGGAAAATATCTATCTACTTCAAAAACATTTTTTCTTTCTTAACATGTCATACAATTTTAAACTAAAATAAGTTGATTAAAAATAAACATGAAAACATGTAAAAGAAGCTTCTTGGAAATAATGTTTTTAAAATCCATTCATGTCGTATAAGTTAAAAAACATTCTTCTCGTACTTTTGTCGGAAAAGTCAAAAAGTACCTCGTATGAAAAACGACAAAAGATTCCTTTCTTATATTTTACTAAAAACTCACCGAAGGGTAAAATTGGTTTTAAAAAATTGTATGAGGATATAAATAATATTAAATATTGAGGAAACTTGGACGTGGATGATAAATATTCCCTTGTAAATTTTGAAGTATAAACAATCTCAGATAAAAAGTGAGATTGCGAGATTGTCCCTTACCTTAGGTCCAATTTGCTTCGAAAGTGTCTTAACTCCTGTATAATGATTTAAATAATGTTATTGACTTATTACAGAATCATACTCATTGGTATGATATCATATATGGTCATATTCATAGCATATTATTAGTAATATTTCATTGCTACTTTTATTCAGGTGTTTATTACTTTTTGTTCTTATGCGTGTTTTGTCGAATAAATTCTTATTCTTCTTTTTAGGATATAGATACCCCATTTACAGAATGGTATTATTTTAATATATATCATAATAATTCATTCAATTCATTTATATAATCATTATGCAATGAAGATCATTTAGAACTAGTCGCATCACATCGTGGAGACGGTATTCCGTACGTACGCACGAGTGATGATATCGTTCCAATGATCGTGAAATTGTAATGGAGTGTATATATACTATTTAAGAATCAATATCACTTTACAATAATCATATATAGTTATTATTTAAACCATTATACCCATACAAGTAAGGTGGTGGTGGAAAATAGATTACACCACGGTGTGGAGACGGTATTCCGTACATAAGCACGCGCGGTGATTTATTTTTCCGTATGATGGATAGATGGTGAAATAGGGTTGTTTCATACATATTATAAAATATCAGCATATGAGTGATACTTATGTTATTAATTCATAATGAAATAGCTAATGAATAAGAAGTGGAAGAACAAATAAATTTGAAAGAATCGGTAACAGACATTACCTCTTCTTTGAAGCGCTTCTTTGAGACCTCCTTTTAGGGCACTAAAATTGGTATTTTAAGAAGACCAGGACCTCTAGGATGTTTCTAGGGAAGTTGACAGGAGAAATTTCAAGGGTTTGGCCGATCTTGAAGGCGCAAAGTTGTGTGAGGAAGAGAGGGAGGAGGTGCCCTTTTATAAGGGAGGAGAGGGGCTCCTATGGAAAAAATAAAAACATTATTTTATTATAAAGCCATATTCGGTTTTAAATAGCTCCAAATTGATTTATTTCGAATATAAGGTGGGGATGGGTCAAAATAATCTAATATAATATAATTTGGACAAGATTAGTGTACTATTTTAACCTTATCATTTATATTTAACTTTAAGTTAGATAATTTTACTTTAATGGTGTCTCTTTGTGTTCTTACACTATATGGTTAATAAACGTACTATAACAAGACAAACGAACCCCAAGTTGTTTATTATTAATATATATAACCTTATATAAGTCATTTGGCCGAACATTATATTTTTAGGAATAAAATAACAATTAATAATATAATATTTTTTTTATAAACTATTTTATGTCAATTTTGACATTATTTAGTAATTGATTTTTGTGAAAATCATCAAAGAATTATTAGTTCAAAAAAAGTTAATTAAATAAATAATAACATGTCATATTAACCTAGAAAATTAGTTTAATTCAGAAAAAGTCTCAAATTACATTTATTTGGGTATTTATGAAATCAATTATGTCAATATTTCATTAATAAGATAATTATTGCATCATCATTGTGTCATAAATAAATTAAATTATTTAATGTATAAAAATTACAAATAAAATACCATTATGTATGAAATCCTTTTATCTTTATAAATAATATTTATAGTCGAATTTATCTCATGTAAAACCCTATACTAAATTTTTTTCACTTATTAAACTTTGTTTTTAACTATTTTAACCCTTCTTTAAATAAATTAATAATAAATGTCCTAATCTAATCCACGTGGGCCTAAATGGTCATATTTTATTCCTAAGGTTGTTTTTGGTGGAATTACACTTATAAAATAGAATTAGGAAATTTGTTAGGGTAATAATAATAACATTTTTACCCTTAATTACCCTATTTACTTTTAACCGTGGTAAATAACAGTAAAAAGTTATTATTCACCAAAAATTATTTTCATCTCATTGAGCCACATTTTACATACTAACATCAACTGTGCCTCTCGGATTTTTGAAATTCCACTCATAGAAGCGGTAAAATTATGTTTTATGTAAATTTGAAAATTCTCCTAGGAGGTTTGTAAAAGATGGTGAAAAGTTCAATAAAATTTTTTATATCTAAAATAATTATAAAATGACTCCAATGAATTACATTGAACATATATAAATATATTATGTATCAATTTTAACCAAAAATAAATTTAATTAAAATAAATAATTATTTAAATAAAAAGTCGTGTTTTAAAAAGTATCTAGTGTTTTCACTATTCATAAAAAATTGAAAGTTTCTAGAAAAATACCAAAATTTCACCCTAGGATAATTTCAATATTCCGAATCCAAAAATGAAGTCCATTTTGAAAAATAAAATTTACAAAATTTCAAAAAGTGGTTATTACTATTCATAATGGCTAGTTTTAATAATATTTTAATAGCATGTCGTTGTTTAGTGAAACTTGGTATTACGTACGACAGAAGGTATCAAGGAAGGTCGCGATTGCGTGTAAAGAAATACAAGCTAGTATTGTGTGTAGTGAAATATTCCTTTGATGATTTATATAAAATAAAAAGAAAATATTTCTTATAAAAGTATCGGGTGTTACATTCTACCCCCCTTAAAATGAATTTCCCCCTCGAAATTTGTCACTTGTAACAAACAGATGAGGATACCACTCCCTCATCATATCCTCAAGCTCCCATGTAGATTCTTCTAATTGGTGGTTCCTCCATTAAACTTTCACCAAGTGAGTGGTCTTCTTCTGTAGGACTTTTTCACAATGATCGAGAATCTCTATCGGTTGTTCTTCATAAGAATGATCATGTTCCAGTTGTACAAATTCTTAGCTGAGTACATGTGAAGGATCAGGTATGTACTTTCTCAGGAGAGATACATGGAACACATCGTGAACTTGAGAGAGATTCGGTGGAAGCGACAATCAGTAAGCTACCTTCCCAACATGATCCAGTATTTCGAAAGGACCGATATACCTAGTGTAACGCCCCGACCCCAGTTACCTAGAGTCTGTGCATTATTACATAACATTGGTATGATCACAAGAAAGATCAAGTCTCGAAATACCGATTAGTTTTTTAGCCTTGGAAAGACTAGATATATTCATAAAGTTTTACATTACATCATAAAAATGAAAACTAAAAAATCATAGTCTCCATAGTCTACACTCTTAACCCCTCATACTATCCCTGCAGGTCATTCATAATTTACTTCTTCATATCCTGGGAAAAATAAAACATAGAAAATGGGTGAGCTTAAATTCCCAATAAGGATAACAATATAGCGGAAACATTCATAAATAATAATAACCATTTAGGGAAATGTATAACTAAAACAAAAGACTTTTAAACATGAACATCAACATAGTATGGAAAAAAATAAAATGAAATAATTCCATTTACTTATTCACATGGATATTCTACTAATCGAATAATCACATGCAATATCAATAACCACTTTCATAATGATGGAATGCATAATACCAGACAATCATAACCACATATCCAAGGCATCGTGCCAAGACTACAAATAAGATTTTTCCAAGGCCTTGTCCCAAGACACTAATTTGTCCCATGAGACCTACCGATTCATGGAGGAGGTATAGCGGGCTCCACCCGTCACATATTAAGTCCAATGCATTCCCATATGAAAAGGTTTAAAAATAACATAATCATTCGTATTAAAACTAGCATAAGAAATGTAAATACTTCATCCATAAACCATGAATGGTATAAAAATAACACATCCACAGTCAAACATATCACAAAACTTTTAAAACAATATAGATGTTTTGTATCATAATAAATCAACTTCAAATAAGCGTAAAATCCATCAAAGGATGTTGAAATAGTTGAAATCAAATTCTTTTTAATGAAATATCTCTTTCTATTTTGAAATCATATATTTATAAAATAAAACATTTTCTTTGAAAATATTCTTATAAGATTGTAAGGGAATCTTCGACGATTTTATAACGGTGGAAAATAGCCGCACCCACCGTATAAGTTAAAAAAACATTCTTACCTTAATTCTTTTGAAAAGGATAAAAAGCACCTTGTTTGGATAATGACGGAAAGATTCCTTTATAAACCTCTTATAAAAATTCAAAAAAGGGTATAAATGACCTTAACCCATATTCTTTTAAATAGTAAAAATGTTTTGAAATACATTTTGAAGAAACATGGATGTGGTTTATAAAGAGGTCGTTGAAGATAATTATGTATAAACAACCTCGGATAATGAGGAGATTGCGAAATAAACCTTACCTTGTACTTTTCCTTGGATGGGGGTAGGTTAACCTCTTGTATAATGGTGAAATAATTGTTATTAAATTATACAATAATCATATACATTAATATGATATCATATATGATATTTTAACATTGATTTGCTTATAATATCTTAGTATTATCGTTGTTTCGGGTGTTAACTTACTCATTTTCTTTTATATGTTTCGTTATGTAAGCCATGTTTGTAATGGATATGTTGTATATTATCCATATCAAGAATGATATAAAGTCCTTAAAAATTAGTTTTAAATCATCAAATGATAATTATACTTGAATGGATATGATGGAGAATGAATCTCATCGCGTTCGTGGAGACGGCAGTCTGTACGTACGCATGAGGGACAATATCATTATTTTGATATTAAAATAATATATAATGTAATGGTATATCATTTATAAAGAATCATTATCATGTTATATTTATTATTTACATTAATTACACATCATTATTATACCCATCAAAATAATAATTTATTGAATAACAATTACACCACGACGTGGAGACGGTAAGCCGTACGTACGCACATATGGTGACATGTTATTCAAAGAATGTATAGAATACTGAAATATGGTTGTAAAATGTTTATAATAACATAAAATTATATATAATATACTGGAGTTATTATTTTATAATTTTAATAAAAAAGAATGAAAAAGTGGAAGAAGAAAGAAACTTGAAAAAGGGTGGTGAAATCATTACCTCATCTTCGGGTTCTTCCTTTTGATTTGATCAAAAGGGCTCCTTAAGTTGGCTTTCTGACTAAATAAAGGCCTCTAGGATGAATTGAGGGAAGTTGAGAGAGTATATTGGTAGAGTTTGGCCGAACCAAAAGGCTTCTAAGGTGTGAGTTAATGAGAAGTGAGAGTGCCCTTTTATAAGAGGGGTGAGGGGCACCTTTGGAAAAGCAAGAAATATTATTTTATAATAAATTCATATTCGGTTTCTAATGGCTCAGAAGTATATTATTTAAAGGTTAAGGTGGGGATGGGTCTCAAAACACTCAAACAATAGAATTTAGATAGGTTTGGGTCATTATATTAACCTTATCTTTAAGTATTAACTCTTAGTTAATTAGTTTCACTTTTACAATGTCTCTTTGTATTTTTATATTATATAGTTAATAAACATACTATATACATATAAGGGACCCCCAAGTGGTCCATTAATGATACACCTATCATGATATAAGTCACTTTGCCGAACCATATATTTTTAGGAATTCAATATCAATTAATAATATAATATTTGTTTTCAAAACTCTTTTATGTCAATTTCGACACTATTCAATATTTTATTTTTAAAAAAATCAAAACAGAATGATTACTTATATAAAATTTACTTAACGTATTCCTAACATGCCATATTAACCTATAAAATTAGTGTAATTCATAAAAAGTCTCAAATTATATTTATTTGGGTATCTACAATATCAATCATTTTAATTTTTCACTATTATGGTAATTACTACATCACCATTGTGTCATAAATAAATTACATTATCTACTATCTAAAAATTATAAATAAACTACCATTATGTAATAAATCTTGTTATATTACTAATTAATATTTATAGTCGAAAATCCAACATATATATCCCTATGTAAAAAATTGTTTTTCTAAAAGATATATGCTTGTGTCATTTTTGTATTCGTTTTAACTTAATTAAAATAAAGTGTCCTTATCACTTACAAGTGGCCCCATGGGGTCCCAAAATCGACCCAAAGATGACCATGGTCGGAAATAAATCTACCAATAAGGATAGGACAAGTTTTAGGGTATTTTGGTATTATTATAATATTATTTTTAACCCTTATTTACCGGATTTACCCTTTAATCATGGTAAATAAAATATTTACCGAAGTATTTATTCAAAATGTCCAAAAATAAAAGTTACCTATTTACACAATTTGAACATCCTGATTACAAATATGGAATCCATTTTTCCAGATTGAAAACATAGAGGTGGCAGAAATTAATTTAAAATTAATTCCCACTGTCAAAACAAAAAACGTGTTTTTAAGATATAATAACTATCAAAAGATTGATACTTGTTTATATTCCGTTTAATTGTGAAATTATGTCCAATGAACAAAATTGTATTAAATGGTAAAAATATATTCTAAATATACTTTAAAACCACTCAAATTCATAATTTATCACTATTAATTATTTTGATTAAAAAAGTTTTTTTTAATTAAAATTTAGTAATATTCACTATTCATCAAAATATTAAAGTTATCCGAAAAGTACCAAAATTTCACCTTAGGCTAAATTCGATACTACGAATCCAAAAATGAAGTCCATTTTGAGAGATAGAATTTATAAAATTTCAAAAAGTAGGTATTATTATTCATAACGGCTAGTTTGATTGGTTGTGGTGTGTTAGAACTCTATGTTGCGTACAACACACGCTATTGCATTATTCAAAGAGAAACGTACCGTAGAAGCTTGGGGTGTTACATTCTCCTCTCCTTCAAATAATTTAGTCCTCAAAATTTCTAGAATACTACCGCATGAAAAGACTTGGGTGGTTCTTCATCATAAGTTCTTCGAGTTCCCAAATTGCCTCTTCCATCTCCACAAAACATTTACCAGACACGTCGTCCGGTTTCTCAGTACTTGTTCTCTCGTATCAATAATCTTGAAGGGTTTTCGCACTAAGACATATCGGGTTCCAGTTTTAATACCTCATAGGTGAGTAAATGCATTGGGTCAGGCATGTATTTCCTCAACAGAGATATGATGAACACATCATGAACTTTGGAGAGACTCGATGGCATTCCCAATCGTTAAGCTACAGCGCCAATTCGTTCTAGAATTTTGAAAGGTGAGATGTACCTGGGACTCAATTTACCTTTTTTACCAAAACGTATGACTCCCTTCTATGGAGATACCTTCATAAAAACATGATCACTGACTTGAAATTCCAAATCCTTCCTTCGATTATCGGCATAGCTCTTCTGCCTACTTTGAGATGCTTTGATTTGATTTTGGATTACGTTCACCTTTTCCATCGTTTCCTCCACCAGTTCTGGGCCTACAAGTTTTCTTTCACCAACGTCGTCCCAATAGGTTGGTGTGAGACATCTCTTTCCATATAACGCTTCATATGGTGCAATTTGAATACTGGAATGAAATCTATTGTTATAGGAAAATTTTACCAAAGGTAAATATTGATCCCACATACCCTTAAAGTCAAGTGAGCAAGATCTCAACATGTCTTCTAAGGTTTGAATTGTTTGTTCTGATTGTCCGTCTGTTTGAGGGTGGTAGGCAGTGCTCAAATGAAGTTCTATATCCAGGGATTTCTGAAGACTCTTCCCGAATATTGAAGTAAAATGGGGATCACGATCAGAAAAAATTGATAGGGGTACTCCATGATGTCTCACAACTTCATCAATGTATAGTCTTGAAATACTTTCTAGTGGTAGATCTTCTTTTATAGAAAGAAAATGTGCTGACTTGGTATGATGATAAAAAATGACCCATATTTCATCGTTCCTTCAAGGAGTCTTTGGTTTCCCCATGACAAATTCCATCGTAATATTGTCACATTTCCACTCCGGTATAGGAAGAGGTTGCATGACTCCTCCAGGCTGTTTCCTTCCATCATTCACTTGTTGACAAACCATACATATTGACACAAAATCAGCGATCTCCCTCTTCATGTTGTCCCACCAAAAGTGTTCCTTCAAATCTCTATACATTTTGGTGCTCCCAGGGTGTATAGAGATATTGGAACTATGAGCATCATCCACCAATTCCATTTTTAGATTAGGTATATCGGTAACACAAAGTCTCTTCCCGAATTTCAGAATTCCATCTTCACACACAAATTCTCTCAATCTCACATCATTCACACTATTAATCTTCTTTTGAAATTCTTCATCATCAGTCTGAGAACTCTTAATAATTTCTAGTAAAGATGGTTTGACAACCATTTGAAAAAGCATTGATGTTTCACCTTCCCTGGTTATTCCCATGTCCAACTTCACTAGATCCATGAAAATTGGATCCCTTTCAATTCTCATGTTGTTCGAAACTCCATAATATTTTCTGCTCAAAGAATCTTCCACCTTGTTTGCCTTCCCCGGGTGGTAGTGTATCGTGCAATCATAATCCTTGAGTAATTCAAGCCATCTGCTTTGCCTGATGTTGAGTTCTTTTGTGAGAAAATATACTTCAAACTATTTTGATCAGTATAAATCTCACATTTTTCACCATAGAGGTAGTGCCTCCATATCTTCAATGAAAAGATCACAACTGCTAACTCAAGATCATGTGTAGGATTGTTTTGCTCATGAATTTTCAACTGTCGTGATGCATAGGCAATAACCCTATCATTCTGCATAAGGACACAACCAAGTCCTTTCTTCGATGAACCACTATAAATAACGAACCCATCATTCCCCTTTTTTAGAGTCAATATAGAAACATTGACAATTTATCTCATTAGTTCTTCGAAACATTCTTCACACTCTTTTGTCCAAACAAATTTAACCCCTTTATGTGTGAGCTTCGTAAATGGGTTAGTCAATCGGGAAAAATTCTGGACGAAACGTCGATAATAACCTGCCAAACCAATAAAACTGTGTACCTCAGTTATACTCGTAGGTGTTGGCCATTCATGGATTTCCTTGGTCATAGAAGAATCAACAGAGATTCGTTTTTTAGAGAAAATATGGCCAAGAAAATAAATCTCATGAAGCCAGAATTCACACTTGCTAAACTTCCCATATAATTCATGTCTTCTCAGAGTCTTCAGGATAATCCGCAAGTGAATTTCATGATCTTCATAGCTTTTAGAGTATACCAAGATATCATAAATAAATACCACCACAAATTCATCGAGATATTCCTTGAAAACTATATTCATCAGATCCATGAATACAAAGGATGCATTTGTCAAGGCATTACAGTAAACTCGTAATGCCCGTATCTGGTTCAAAATGTTGTCTTCGGAATGACTTCCTTCTTTACACACATCTGATGGTATCCAGATCGAAGGTCAATCTTTGAAAAGTATTGATCTCCATGAAGTTGGTCAAATAAATCATCAATGCGAGGTAGGGGATACTTGTTCTTTATTTTTATAGCATTGATCTCCCTATAGTCGATACATAACCTCATAGATCCATCTTTCTTTTTAACAAAAAGAACAGGGGCTCCCCATAGAGAAACACTAGGGTGAATAAATCCCTTATTAATCAATTCCTCTAGTTGTTTCTTTAGTTAAACTAATTCTACAGTGTCCATTCTATAAGGGGTCTTCGATATAGGCCTTGATCCAGGAATTAAATCAATGGAAAAATCAACTTCTCATTCTAGAGGATGTCCAGGTAAATCTTCCGGAAATACATCTACATATTCTTCCACAATAGGTACATCCTCTATTTAAACATTCCTTTTCTCACCCACAGTCATTTCATTCTCTTCCGCCCCAATAATTGAATTTAGTTGAGCTACTGGTGGTAGATCTAGATAAGAATTAGGTGGTGATGATTCTACTCTAAAGATAAGGTGTTCCTTATCATCATCATAAAAAATCGTAACCTCGTTCTTCTTACAATAAATCTTATCATCATAGTCCAAATGACAATTTATACCGAGGATTATATCAAAATCAATCATAGGTATGACGATGAGATCACCAGATAAAGATAATATATGCACTCTAATGGTGACTAATTCACAAAACATTGTTGCAATGATACTTACCTTAGGATTTTTAACTGACAACTCCCTTGTTAAATCAAATTGGAAATATCTAATTTTCTTAGAAAACTGGGAAGATATGAAACAATGCGATGATCCAGAATCAAATAATTCATTTACTAAACTTGAGGAAACCATTAAATTACCTGCCACCACGTATTTTGGAGCTTCTACCTTAGTAGTAGTGGTAGAAAAATCTTGGCCTTGATCCCTTGGCCTTTTCTCAGGGAATTTCCCCTGATGATTAGGACATTAATTTTCATAATGTCCCATATCCCTACAATTTTAGCATTTAACATTGGTAGATTCCTTCTTCCCTTTGAAATTTCGATCTTGGTGGCCTTTTTCACCACACTTGTAATAGACACCCATTCCCTTCAAGCAAGTACCGAGGCGTTTCTCCCACATTTACCACAGGATGGATATTCAACCTTTCCCTTATTCCCCTTATTTCCATTCCTAGAATGATCAGCAGATCTCTTCTTCTCTTGCTTTGCTTTAAAGTAATAAGACTTAGAGAATTCCTTTTCTGTCTTGATAGCACATGAGACAATGTCTTCGTACGACGAGAAGGATTGTGAGACTAATGCTCGATGGAGAAATGGTGTTAACCCATCAAAGAAACAATCAATCTTACTTCTTGGGTTATGTATATAATCTCCAGCATACCTTTCTATCCTTGAAATATTAGCCTCATACTTTGTGACATTCTCATCCTTCTTTTGTCTCAGTCTCAGAAATTGCCTTTCCATATCCACTCGATGGTCACGAGAAAAGTATTTTTCTAAAAATAGATCTTTGAACTCCCTCCATTAAATATTTTATACTTAATCATCTTTTTTAGTGTTTTGAATCAATGACCACCATTGATCAACATCTCCAGTGAGGCGGTAAACTGCCATGATAACTTTTTCCCTTTCACTACTCCCCAAAGCCTGAAATATTTTCTCTAGGGAATTTATCCATTTCTCAGCTACTAAGGGATTTGTACTCCCATTGAACTTTTTTTGGTTGTTTCCTCATGAATAAATCTAACATTGATCCTCCATGTAGTTTATCAGGGTGATCCATATGGGTAAGGTTATTATTCATAACCTGAGTGAGTTGTCCCAGTATGGTGATTAGCTGATCGGCACCAGTTGCATCACTAGCTCCACAATAATTATCTTGGGTAGGAGGGAAATCCCTACATGGAGTGCATGCATTGATACAGTTTCCATTTTTTCACTAGGCACCATTTCTAAACAATGGCATAAACTAGATCGGTTTATGAATCAAAATACACAATTTCATACTTATAAAACACTTAACATAAATTGAACTGTTTATGGATATAATCCATAATCATAAAATTTTTTTCTTTGAGTAAGTATATACTCATAAACCAATCATAATGA
The DNA here is from genome assembly GCA_963277665.1 of Viscum album. Lineage (NCBI taxonomy): Eukaryota > Viridiplantae > Streptophyta > Magnoliopsida > Santalales > Viscaceae > Viscum > Viscum album. The sequence goes on along the minus strand of OY728157.1, from coordinate 1,511,467,598 downwards.
TTTGTAATGAAAATGAGAGTTATCCTAAGCATATCCCCCGAGAGTGTCATAACCGAGAGTGCAACAAGGCTCGTTGTCGTTCACTAGTTCCTGTTCGAGTCTATCTCAAAGCGGTGTTTTCGGGTTTCACCCTTAGGTACATCTGTGCCAGAGCCGCCTCTACCTGATCGTATCCAGACAGAGTTGTATTTCTCGGAAAACTCACAAAATATCTACAATACCAAAATTCTAGGAAGTTCATCTATACTAATCCTCATAGTTCATATTAGGTCTATGTGCTCTAATTAGAGTTTATCTAAATCTGGCTTCCAAGGTTTGTACTAAACATCCTCTGATACCAACTGTTACGCCTCGACCACAGTTACCTAGAGTTGGTGCATTATTACATAACATTGGCATGATCACAAGAAAGATCAAGTCTGAAATCACCGATTAGTTTAGTATCCTTGGAAACACTAGATATATTCATAAAGTTTTACATTACGTCATAAAAATGAAAACTACAACAACATAGTCTCCATAGTCTACACTTTTATCCCCTCATACTATCCTTGCAGGTCATTCATAATTTACTTCTTCACATCCTGGAAAAATAAAACGTAGAAAAGGGATGAGCTCAAATACCCAGTAAGGATAACAATATAGCGGAAACTTTCATACATAAGAATAAACATTTAAGGCAATGTATAACTAAAACAAAATCCTTTTACACTTGAACTTCACCATAGTATGGAAAACAAATAAAATGAAATAATTCCATTTACTTATTCACATGGATATTCTACTAATCAAATAACCACATGCAATATCAATAACCACTTTCATAATGATGGAATGCATAATGCCAGACTATCATAACCACATAGCCAAGGCCTCGTGCCAAGACTAAAAATAAGATATTTACAAGGCCTTGTGAAAAGAAACTAGTTTGTCTCATGAGACCTACCGATTCATCGAGGAGCTATAACAGGCTCCACCCATCACATATTAATTCCAATGCATTCCCATATGAAAAGGTTTAAAGATAATATAAACATTCGTATTAAAACTAGCATAAGAAATGTAAATACTTCATACATAAACCATGAATGGTATAAAAATAACACATCCACAGTAAAACATATCACAAAAACTTCAATACAATATAGAAGTTTTGTATCATAATAAATCAACTTCAAATAAGCGTAAAATCCATAAAAGGATGTCAACATAGATGAAATCAAACTCTTTTTAGAGAAATATCTCTTTCTATTTGGAAATCATATATTTATAAAATAAAACATTTTTCTTTGAAAATATTCATATAATCTTGTATGGGAATCTTTGACGATTTTATAACGGCGGAAAATAGCTGCACCCGCCATATAAGTTAAAAAAACATTCTTACCTTAATTCTGTCGAAAAGGTTAAAAAGCACCTTGTTTGGAAAAAGATGGAAATATTCCTTTATAAACCTCTTATAAAAATTCATAAAAGGGTATAAATGACTTTAACCCATATTCTTTTAAATAGTAAAAATGTTTTGAAATACATTTTTATGAAACATGGATATGGATGATAAAGAGGTCCCAATAGATAATTACGTATAAACAACCTCGGATAATGAAGAGATTGAGAAATAACCCTTACCTTGTACTTTCCCATGGTTGGGGGTTGGTTAACCTCCTGTATAATGGTGAAATAATTGTTATTAAATTATACAATAATCATATACATTAATATGATATCATATATGATCTTTTAACATTGATTTGTTAATAATATCTTAGTATTATCGTTGTTTCGGGTGTTAACTTACTCCTTTTCTTTTATGTATTTTGTTACCTAAGATATGTTTTTAATGGATAGGTTGTATCTTATTCATATCCAAAATGATATCAAGTCCTTAAACATTATTTTTAATTCATCAAATGATAATTATACTTGAATGGATACGGTGGAGAACGAATCTCATCGCGTTCATGGAGACAGTAGTCTGTATGTACGCACGAGCGACAATATCATTTTTTAATAGTAAAATAATATATAATTGGATGGTATATCATATATAAAGAATAATTATCATGTTATATTTATTATTTAAATGAATTACACATCATTATTATACCCAGCCAAATAATAATTTCTTGAATAACAATTACACCCTGACATGGAGACGGCAAGCCGTACGAACGCACGTATGGTGACATGTTATTCAAAGAATGGATAGAATACTGAAATATGGTTTTAAAATGTTTATAATTACATAAAGTTATATATAATATACTGGATTTATTATCTTACAATGGTAATAATAAAGAAATAAGAAGTGGAAGAAGAAAGGAACTTGAAAACGGGTGGTCAAATCATTACCTCTTCTTCAGGTTTTTCCTTTTGATTTGATCAAAAGGGCTACTTAAGTTAGCTTTTTGACAAAAGGAATGCCTCTAGAATGAAGTGATGGAATATGAGAGAGTATTTGGGTAGAGGTTGGGTGAACCAAAAGGCTTTGAAGGTGTGAGTTAATGAGAAGGGAGAGTGCCCTTTTATAAGAGGGGTGATGTGAACCTTTGGAAATGCTAGAAATATTATTTTATAATAAATTCATATTCAGTTTATAATGGATATAATGTATATTATTTAAAGGTTAAGGTGGGGATGGGTCTAAAACCACTCAAACAATATAATTTAGATAGGTTTGGGTAATTATATTAACCTTATCTTTAAGTATTAACTCTTAGTTAATTAGTTTCACTTTTACAATGTCTCTTTCTATTTTTATATTATATGGTTAATAAACATACTATATACATTCAAGAGACCCCCAAGTTGTCCATTAATGATACATATATCATGATATAAGTCTCTTGGACTAACCTCATATTTTTAGGCATTTAATATCAATTAATAATATAATATTTGTTTTAAAAACTCCCTTATGTCAATTTTGACACTATTCAATAATTGATTTTTAAAAAAATTATAGAAGAATGATTAATTCGAAAAAAGTTAATTAAATCATTCCTAACATGTCATTTTAACCTATATAATTATTTTAGTTAATAAAATGACTCAAATTATAATTATTTGGGTATCTACAATATCAATCATTTTAATTTTTCACTATTATGGTAATTAGTGCATCACCATTGTGTCATAAATAAATTAAATTATTTAATGTCTAAAAAGTGTAAATAAACTACCATTATGTAGTATATCTTGTTATATTTTTAATGAATATTTTTAGTAGAAACTCCAACATATATAACATTATGTAAAAATTGTGTTTCTAAAAGATATATGCTTGTGTCATTTTTGTATTCATTTTATCTTAATTAAAATAAAGTGTATCTATAACTTACAAGTGGAACCATGGGGTCCCAAAATTGACCCAAAGATGCACATGGTCGGACATGTATCGACCAATAAGTTTTGGACACGTTTTAGGGTAATTTTTAATTATTATAACATTATTTTTTAACCCTTATTTACTGGATTTACCCCTTAACCATGGCAAATAAAATATTTACCGAAGTAATAATTCAAAATGTCCCAAAATAAAAGTTACCTATTTACACAATTTGGACATCCTGATTCAAAATATGGATTCCATTTTTTCAAATTCAAAACACAGAATTTGCAGAAATTATTTTAAAATTAATTCCCGCTGTCAAAACAAAAAGCGTGTTTTTAAGATATAAAAACTATCAAAAGATTGATACTTGTTTATGTTCGGTTTAATTGTAAAATTATGTTCAATGAACAAAATTGTATTAAATCGTAAAAATATATTCTAAATATACTTTAAAAACACTCAAATTCAGAATTTATCACTATTAATTATGTTGATTAAAAACGTTTTTTTTAATTAAAATTTGGTTATTTTCACTATACATCAAAATATTAAAGTTATCTGAAAAGTACCAAAATTTCACCTTAGGCTAAATTCAATACTCCAAATCCAAAAATGAAGTACATTTTGAGAGAAAAATTTTATAAAATTTCAAAAAGTAGGTATTATTATTCATAATGGCTAGTTTGATTGGTTGTGGTGTGTTAGCACTGCATGTTGCATACAACAAATGCTATCGCATTATTCAAAAAGAAATGTACCGTAGAAGATTGGGGTGTTACACCTAGGGCTCAGCTTTCCCTTCTTTCCAAATCTCATTACTCACTTCGAAGGAGATATTCCTAAGAACACTTTATCACCCACTTCTAACTCTAAGTATTTTCTTTGGTTGTTGGCATAACTTTTTTGTCGACTCTAAGCTTCTCTTATGTGTTGTTGAATAGATCAGACCTTTTCTACCACACCATCAACAAGATCAGGTCCTAATAGCTTTCTTTCCCCAACTTCATCCCAGGAAGATGGAGTCCTGCATTTCTTTCCATAGAGAGCTTCAAAAGGAGCCATCTGAATACTTGAGTGAAAGCTATTATTATAAGAACATTCTGCCAAAGGTAGGTGTTGATCCCAACCAACTTTGAAATCCATAGAGCAATCTCTCAACATATCTTCTAGAGTTTGAATTGTCCTCGCAGACTGACCATCTGTATGAGGATGATAAGCAATGCTGAAACTCAACGTTGTATCCAGAGTATGCTGAAGACTTTTCCAGAACATTGAGGTAAACCTCGGATCCCGATCATATATAATAGAAAGTGGTACTCCATGCAATCTTACCACTTCCTTTACATATATCCTAGAAAGCTGATCCAGAGTGAAATCCTCTCTAATAGCAATGAAGTGTGCAGACTTTGTAAGATGATCAACTATGAAAAAGATAGCATTATTGACTTTGGATGTTTTAGGAAGTCCTGTGACAATGTCTATAGTGATGTTTTCCCATTTCCATTTGGGTATGGGTAATGGTTGTAACAACCCCTTAGACTTATATATCTCACCTTTAACTTGCTGAAAAACCAAGCATCGAGAGACATATTCAGAAACATATCTTTTCATGCCATCCCACTTGAAGTACTCTTTCAGGTCCCTATACATCTTCGTGCATCCAGGATGAATAGAGAATGAAGAACTATGAGCCTCATCCATCAACTCCTTCATTAATCCGGGGATTGGAGGAACACAAACCTGATTCCTTAACTTTATTATCCCATCAAAATCAAGGTTGAATTCCAGAACAGTTTTCACCTTCTTCTGTAACTCTACATCTTCTTTCTGTGCCTCTTTAATCTTCACACGTATAGATGGTTGAACATTCCATTGTGAAAGATACTGTTTTCCCATTTCATTATAATTCCAAGATCCATCCTTTGTAAATCCATAAATATTGGATCTTTTGTGATCCTCATCATGGATAAACTAGCATCGTTTTTTCGACTTAATGCATCTGCCACCTTGTTTGCTTTACTAGGGTGGTAATTAATTGAGCAGTCGTAATCCTTAATCAGCTCCAACCATCAGCTTTGGCACATATTCAGCTCCTTTTGTGTGAAAATATACTTTAAGCTTTTATGATTAGTATAAATATCACACCTTTCTCCATAAAGATAATGCCTCCAAATATTTAATGAAAAGATTACCACAGATAACTAAAAATCATGAGTTAGGTAATTTTGCTCATGGATTTTCAACTATCGTGAGGCATAATCTATCACCATATCATTTTGCATAAGAACACACTCCAATCCCTTCTTGGATGCATCACTGTAGATCACAAACCTTTCTCCACTACAAGGCAGTGTGATCACAGGTGCACTGGATAACCTTCTTTTCAACTCCTTGAAATTCTCTTCACATTCCTCCATCCAAACAAACTTAACTTCTTTCTGAGTCAACCTGGTGAGTGGATTAGATAATAGTGAAAAATCATTCACAAAACGTTGATAATATCCAGCCAAACCAAGAAAAATTCGGATCTCAATTACTGTTGTTGGTCTCGACCATCTTTCGATAACCTCTGTTTTTGCTGGATCCACAGATATCCCCTATTTTGAGATTATGTGACCCAAAAATGAATCTTTTTTAATCCAAAATTCACACGTGGTAAATTTGGAATAATGCCTCTCCTTTTTCAGGGTCTTCAATATAATTCTCAAGTGATCTTCATGTTCTTCCTTGCTCTTTGAATATACAAGAATATATTCTATAAAGACTACCACAAACTGCTCAAGATAGTCTCTAAAGACTCTATTCATCAGATCTATGAAGATAACAGGGGAATTAGTAAGACCAAATGGCATCGCTATAAATTCATAGTGTCCATACCTTGTATGGAAAGGCGTATTTGGTATATCCTCGCTTTTTACCCTTAATTGATGATACCCTGAACGAAGATCAATCTTGTAAAAGTATTGAGCTCAGCGTAGTTGGTCAAATAAGTCATCAATGCGCGGGAGAGGATATTTTTTCTTGATAGTGATCTTGTTATGTTCTCGATAATCAATGCAGAGTCTCATTGATCCATCTTTCTTCTTAACAAACTTAATAGGTGTTCCCCAAGGTGACACACTAGGGCATATGAACCCCTTATCAAGATTCTCTTGGAGTTGCTTCTTCAATTCCTGCAACTCAATTGGGGCCATTATATAAGGTGTCTTTGAAATAGGTAAATCACCCGGTATGAGTTCTATTAAAAACTCAACTTCACGATTTGGTGGAAGACCCGAAAATCCCTCCAGAAAGACATCGTCAAACTCCCATACAATAGGAATATTCTTAATCACGAGTTTCTCACCAACCATTTGAGATAAATAACCTTCATTTAGTGGAATTGAGACCCATAATATGGAATAAATTTCCACTGGATGTTTATGTTCATCCATGCATCAATAGACGATCATAGATTGATCTGAAATATGAAATGTGACTTCCCTTCTTTGGAAATTGATATGAGGTCCATATAGAGAAATATAATCCACGCCAAGAATCACATCAAATTCCACTATAGGAAGGATCACAAGATTTGCAGGAAGAACTTTCCCACAAAATTCAATTAGAGAAGAATTAAAAACATTGGATGCGACTGTTGTGCCATTAGGGGTTGTCACAGCTAACTCAACATCTAATTGTTGAGGTAATACGGCGATACCCTTAGAAAATTATTCAGAAATAAAAGAGTGGGTGGATACAGAATAAAATAAAACATTTTCTACGTTAGAGTGGATGGTAATTGTACCTTTTACCATATCGTTATTGTACTCCACATCGCTGATAGAAATTTCATGTAACTTTCCTTTGTCTTTAGCCTTAAGAGTTTTTTGGCATAGATCATCATCAATAACCCTTGGATCAGGGTATTGATTGGAAAAATGCCCCATTTCCTTGCACTTGTAACATTGATGTGTAGGAGGTGCACTATGTGTAGCCTTTTCATTGTTCGCATCACTAGACATCTTCTTCCCATCATTGCGGCATTCAAATTCCCAATGTCCTTCCTTTCCACATTTGAAACATTTACTTGTCCCTTTAAGACAACTCCCTCCAAATTTCTTTCCACACTTTGAGCATATGGGAAAACTCATCTTCTTTTTAGTGTGCGCTTTAGATTTTCCTTTGAATTCCATTTTCATCTTCTTATCAAACCCATATGACTAATGGGTTACTCCAATATCCATCTCATCTTTGAGAGCACATCGAACGATTTCGTCATAGCTATTGAAGTCCCTTATGGCTGGCGCCCTTCGAAGACTTGGTTTTAAGCCACAAATGAATTGATCGATCTTAATCTCAGGTTGGATAATAATACCATAATCATACCTTGAATTTCTTGTAAAATTTGCTTCTTAGGTACCAACAGATTCATCATTCTTTTGCTTTAGTTCAAGAAACTCCTTCTCCATCTTTGATCAGAGAATATGAGGGAAGTACTTATTGAAAAATAAGTTCTTGAACTCGTCCCATTCCATGGACTCAATTTCATCTCTTGGCCTCGTATTCCTGATAAGATTCCACCATTGATCAGCATCAACTTCCAAAGGATACACTGCTAAGATGACTTTATCATGTTCAGAACATTGAAAAACTGAAAATATCTTTTCCATAGTAAAAATCCATTGTTCATCAACTAATGGATCAGTAGACCCGCTGAATGAAGGTGGACGATGTCTCATGAAGGATTCAATATAATGTAGCTCCTTCCTTTGCTCGTTTGGAAGTCCTGCAGGATTCATAGCTTGAGAAGGTTGTGTGAGCATGGCTACAAGATTTTTCATTCCAGATCCCATAACGTTTTGTTTCTCAGGGGGACAATCATTGCATTGCCCGTCGCATTCCACATTAACACGGTTCCTTCGGGTTCCATCCATTGACTAAATCCAAGAAGAATAGTGTGAGAAACACAAATTACAATAGGAAAACCACATAATCAAGAATAAAATTTCACACTTAAGGTATTATCATTGGTTATTAATGTCCCTTTCTAAAATACTAATATTGTGCTCTATGCTTAGACATATCCTCAGGGTTATTACTAAGGCTTTCACATCCTAGTTTACATAGGTTGACTATACCTTTCCTCTGATACCAACTATAACGACCCATACTTTACATACAATGTTAGTACGTAAAAATTGAATTACACTTATTACAACATATAACAAAACCACGATGGGACCGTATAGGTATAGTGTCTTTAGAAACGGGGAAACATAAACAACTGGTTCATAAAGCGTCTACACTGTCTCCCATTTATTTCATCATATCTATAGTCCCTTTTGGAGTAGCTTACTAAATAACCTTCTTCCTGACCTAGGTAAAGAAAACATACAAAAGGGTGAGCTCAAATGCTCAGTAAGGGTAAACAAAAGAAATATCAATCACATCATATTCATAAGAACATAACATTTTGGAAATCTTAACCAGCAAAAGAAATCATAATTTCATAACATGGGATAAATCATAGTAGTGAAATGTAATCACAATAATCATAACATAAAACAGGAAACTTTGTGGAATAGACACATAATCATAGAGAATCATTTCTTAGTAGTAAATACTCATAGCCAAGACTATCTTAGAAGACAAAATCCATTTCTGAACCGAGTTCACTACTCGTTTAAGTCCTGTTTCACTGAACTGGATTAACCTGTCGTTCCAGCCATGTCTACCTAATGAGATATTAATCATTACCCAATGCATTAGAGGGAGATATAGGTCCCACCCATCTCATAATGATTCCATTATTATGTGTGCCACAAGATCGTAAATCCTACATCATATCATAACCCCTGTAATAAAAATGGGATTTTTAAACATCATGCCATCAAAACATAAATCATATAACATACAAGGACTTCATGAATATAATTCAATCATAACATAATAAAATCAATGTAATATGGGGATAGAAATAGAACCCTATATTATCATAGATGGAAAATAATTTTGATAAAACACTTGAACTCCATTCTTGAGGAAAATATCATTTCTACTTCAAAAACATTTTTCCTTTCTTACCATGTCATACAATTTTAAACTAAAATAAGTTGATTAAAAATAAACTTGAAAACTTGTAAAGGAACCTTCTTGGAAATAATATTTTTAAAATCCATTCATGCCATATAAGTTTTTAAAAAACATTCCTCTCGTACATTTGTCGGAAAAGTCAAAAAGTACCTCGTACGAAAAACGACAAATGATTCCTTTCATATCTTTTAAAAAAACTCACCGAAGGGTAAAATTTGATTTAAACAATTGTAGGAGGACATAAATAATATAACATATTTAGGAAACATGGATTTGGATAATAAATATTCCCCAGTAAATTCTAAAGTATAAACAATCTCAGATAAAATTGAGATTGCGAGATTGTCCCTTACTTTAGGTCCAATTTGCTTCGCAAGTGTCCGAACCTCCTGTATAATGATTTAAATAATGTTATTGACTTCTTCCAGAATCATACTCATTGTTATTATATCATATATGGTCATATTATTAGCTTATTATTAGTAATATTTCATTTCTACTTGTTATTCATGTTTTTATTACTTTTTGTTCTTATGCGTGTTTTGTCGAATAAATTTGTATTCTTCTTTTTAGGTTATAGATACCTCATTTACATAATGGTATTAGTGTAATATATATCATATTAATTCATTAAATTCATTTATATAATCATTATTGAATGAAGATCATGTAGAACGAATCACATCACACTGTGGAGACGGTATTCCGTACGTACGCACGAGCGATGATATCATTCACATGATCATGAAATTGTAATGGAGGGTATGTATACTATTTTGGAATCAAAATCACTTTACAATAATCATATATAGTTATTATTTACACCATTATACCCATTCAGGTTAGCTGGTGGTGGAAAATAGGTTACACCACGGCGTGGAGACGGTATTCCGTACGTACGCACGCGCGGTGATTTTGTTTTACGTAGGATGGATAGATGGTGAAATAGGGTTGATTCATACTTATAATAACATATCAGTATATTATTGATAATGATTTTATTAATTCATAATGAGACAACTAAATAATAAGAATTGGAAGAAGAAATAAAGTTGAAAGAATCGGTAACGGACATTACCTCTTCTTTGAAGCGCTTTTTTGATTCCTTCTTTTAGGGAACTAAAATTGGTCTTTAAAGAATACCAGGACCTCTATGATGTTTCTAAGGAAGTGTAGAGGAGAAATTGTCAGGTGTTGGCCGATATTGAAGGCACAAAGTGTTGTGAGGAAGAGTGGGAGGAAGTGCCCTTTTATAAGAGAGGAGAGGGGATCCTTTGAAAAAACTAAAAATATTATTTTATTATAAAGCCATATTCGGTTTTAAATATCTCCAAATTGATTTATTTCGAATCTAAGGTGGGTATGGGTCGAAATACTCTCATACAATAGAATTTTTACAAGTTTAGTTTACTATTTTAACCTAATCATTTATATTTAACTTTAAGTTAGATAATTTTACTTTTACCGTGTCTTTTTGTGTTCTTACACTATAAGGTTAATAAACTTATTTTAACAAGCCAAAAGAACCCCAAGTTGTTTATTATTAACATATATAACCTTATATAATTCATTTTTACGAAAATTATATTTTTAGGAATAAAATAAAAATTAATAATATAATATTTGTTTTAAAAACTATTTTATGTCAATTTTGACACTATTTAGTAATTGATTTTTCTAAAATAATAACATAATGATTAGTTCGAAAAAAGTTCGTTAAATCCGTAATGACATTTCATATTAACCTATAAAATTAGTGGAATTCATAAAAAGCCTCAAATTACATTTATTTGTGTATTTATAACATTATTTATGTCAATATTTCCTTAATTAGATAATTACTGCATCATCTTTGTGTCATAAATAAATTAAATTATATAATGTCTAAAAATTACATATAAAATACTATTATGTAGGAAATAGTTTTATCTTTTTAATGAATATTTATAGTCTAATTTATCTCATGTATAACCCTATATTAAAAATTATTTACTTATTAAACTTTGATTTTAACTATTTTAACCTTTCTTTAAATAAATTAATAATAAATGTCCTAATCTAATCCAAGTGGGCCTAAATGGTCATATTTTATTCCTAAGGTTGTTTCTAGTCTAATTACACTTATCCAATCTAATTAGGACATGGTTTAGGGTAATAATAATAACATTTTTACCCTTAATTACCGTATTTACTTTTAACCGTGGTAAAAAAAGTAAAACGTTACTATTCACCAAAAATTATTTTCATCACATTGAACCAAATTTTACTTACTGACATCAATCGTGTCTCTCAGATTTTAGAAATTCCACCCACAAAAGCAGTAAAATTATGTTTTATGTAAATTTGCAAATTCTCCTAGGATGTGAGTAAAAGACGGTGAAAAGATCAATAAAATTTTTTTATATATAAAATTATTATAAAATGAATCCAATGAATTGCATTGAACTTATATAGGTATTATGTATCAATTTTTACCTAAAATCAATTTAATTAAATTAAATAATTATTTAAATAAAAAGTCGGTTTTTAAATAGTAACCCAGTGTTTTCACTATTCATAAAAAATTGAATGTTTCCAGAAAAATACCAAAATTTCACCCTAGGATAATTTCAATATTCCGAATCCAAAAATGAAGTCCATTTTGAAAAATAAAATTCACAAAATTTAAAAAACTAGTTATTACTTTTCGTAACAGCTAGTTTTAATAATATTTTAATAGCATATCGTTGTTTAGTGAAACTCGGTATTGCGTACGACGCAAGCTATAAAGGAAGGACGTGATTGCGTGTAAAGCAAGCCAAGCTAGTGTTGTGTGTAGTGAAAGATTATTTTGATGATTTATATAAAATAAAAACAAAATATTTCTTATAAAAGTCTCAGGTGTAACAAAAATGATATAGAAATTAACTAAAAACATTAGACAAAATGATAAAAAAAATAAACTAAATATATTTTCGGAATATACCTCTTCATGATGTATTCATACATTTTGACACCATGTATACTTCCCATTAATTTCAAAAAAAATATATCTCCCCTTTTAAATATGAGGACTGTCAATAGGCCTGGTGTTACTATAAAAAATAAGAAAATAAATTATAAATTATTTAAATAGAATTGTAATTATCATATGAAATACCACATCAAAAAAGATAATTTTTTGTAGAATATGATATATTTCAAAAATATAAAAAGTTAATAACCGTCATATTTTCAATTTTTTTAAATTAAATAAATATAGGAAAAAAATTAATTTCTTATGAAATATGTTTTGATAGTGAAAAACTATTTTATATACAATCAAATATATCCAATTTTAATATTTAATAAAATTATTTGTCTCATTGAATATCTCCATTCCATGATCTCATGATATTTTAGAACCTACCTAAAACAATATAATTTTCATTAAAACATAATATAAAATATGTATCTTGAAGTTTAATTGTATAATATTTCATGAAGTATTTTTGAAATTCATAAATATCATCAAGCATGGTAAATTTGTTAGGTATTCATGCATTGAGTCCATAAAATAAATCTTTAGAGTTTCCAAATTGTTTCAAATGAGAAAAAGATGCATACTAAACCAAAAAAATGGAGTAAGTAAATAAAGGAATTAAAAAAATATATTATTAGATTTAATTGTGATGTTTCACTCCTATATATTTGGTATTAAGAATATGATGTCATATATAAGTTTGTTTTTGAACATTGTAGATAGTTTTCCCAGATTGACTAAATATTCCTTTTATTATAATGATATTTTTTTCATTAAGTTATGTTTGGTATAATGAGTCTAAATATTCACTCATAGGGTCTCCCTTTAAATAGTATTGCAATATAATTCTAGAATAAATATAAAAATATTTAATTATAATTAACAATGTAGATCAGTTATTGTATAAAGAATTCGTGAAAACTCACCTCATGTACATATTTCAAACTATTTATCATTTCCATTTATTCTTGAGGATTTCATGTAAATTATCATAAATAATAAATTATTAATATTTTTCTTCAAAATCTATGATTTTCATATCACAATATATAATCATTGTATCTGCATGAAGTTATGATGTTAGTAGATATAAAATATGAACAAGTAGGGTAAAGGATCATTTTGAAGGACTTTTCAATCAATTCTTTATACATAATATTGTTTTTATTCAACCATCCTTTTCTCCCCTTCCCTTTCTCTTTCTATAATAAAATTCATCAGTTTATACCTATTTCATTAATTGTTAATAGTTTGTCATAAAAAAACTGGAAAGAAATAAATCTATATTGAAATTTATTTTTACCATATCAAATGATTATTCTATGGATGTTTCAATGCCAATATTGATGATAGTAATATCCTAATCATCATGTAGACAAAGTAGTTCTAGACTCATCTTACAAGCTACATGAATCCCTACACTCGCAAGACCTTTTGTATGTTTTTTTGGTAGAAATTCTATTAGTTTATTTATGTTGTACCCCTTAAAATAAGTAAATGGTTGGGTGCTGATATTTATAAATCAAAATAATTTTCATCCTATATAATAATTTTGGAGGAATGGTATTTGAGTATATATTAATCAATTTTTAGAGAAACATATAGGAAAAAATTGATTAAATATGTTAAGGAAGAAAATTAAAGGGAATGTCTTTCTTTGAAGATGGAGGGGGTGGGTGGGGTATTCATGTAGTGTTTATTATTTTTTTTTGTTTCCTATCATTGATTTAATCTTATAATTTTGTATATACACTGAGTATAACCATTATGTTTTTATTCTAGGGAATATATTCCTTTCACCATGTCCTCCATTTTCTTATATTTATCTCTACGTGTATTTTTTCAAAAATAAATTTCAATGTGATATAAACATACCATGACCATTGATGAATCAATATTGTTCTATATTGTTCAATTCCACTGATACTATTCACCCTTTGGTATGGTTGATGATGATTCTTTCTTCTAAATTAGTTTCAAATATATGAAAATAATTGATCATTTTTATGTAATAAAGATTCAAATTAAATTATGTTTTAATTATGTTATGCATAAAATTTAATCCCATATTTTTTCTATGTTTTTATCTATTATTATCCCAACATCATTTACACTGTACTCATTTTATAGGACATGATATGAGATAGAATTTTCTATAGATTTTGATTCATCAATATACATATAAAAAAGGAAAAAATTTATGTTCTTATTCTATGAAACATAAAATTATTAAGGTATATTTAATATGAAGATATTATTTTTGAATTTATGTGCTTGTAATCCTTTTTTATGGTAGGAGTGAATTAATTTTTTGGCATGATTCTTATTTTCTAAACTCATTTGTGTTTCATAAATTAACATTTTATAATCAAATAGATCAATCCATTAATTTTCATGTAATGTGTAACAAATCACAGTATAGATTAAAATATTTATTATCACGATGAAAAATAAATGCATTACACATTTATTGTTCATAATATGGGAATAAATCTGTGGTGGGTAAATGTTTACATTCCCTTTATCATACCTGAGATGATACTTCATATGAATTTCCTAAAATTCATTACGAGCCATTCCATTGACAAATAACACATATTTTATACAATTTTAATCAAAAATAAAATCTCACATCAAGGGATAATAAAGAATAAATCAAAATTAAATATTTCTTCATTATAATAATGAAGAAATAATATCATAATGTTACTATAATAGCTTCATAAATTAGTTTCTAAAGAGTGATCACATCATTTTGTAATGTATCTGAACCAAATGATACATATATTAGAGTGGTGAGACTAATGTAACTAATGAATATGGACTAGTTGGGGTTAATAGGATAGTCACATAACATCCAAAAAACACGAATTTTATGCCTCTTCTTTTCAATATAAATTTTTTTGTTAAAACTATCACACTAAAAAACACTTTTTTTATGGGACATAGGTTTTACACCTTCCATGATTTCCATAAGTTCATCAAAATCATGTTGTTGTTCCTTATTATTTGTATCATCAAAATGTGAAAAATAATTTTGTTCACATGAATTTTGAGAATTAACATGTTACGAAACCTATTATTCTTTGGATTTTGACCATTAGAATTTGCAGAAAATTTTTGTTCTTTTTCATTAGGAGAATCAACATGTTGAGTATCAACTAATTCTTCAGGATTGGGAGGATTCACATGCCTAAAATCCATTATCTGTAGAAGTGGTTATTCATTGATTTAATATTTTGTAAATATAGTATTTAACTAATTATAATACGAGGTAAATCAATTTATATTATAATAAATTAACCACAAAGTTGAAATCATGTTTTTTTATTTTAATTTTAATGTGATTTGGACACTCTATCGAATATCCTAATCAAATCCTTATAGTATCATCTGAAATTTATGCCACTATATACATTGGAACCAAAAACAATATTGCAATGTCCCAATAAATGGTCCATCTTTAGTTGAGTTGCATCATACTATTCAATGGTTTTGGGCAATAACAAAATAAGTTACCACTTTCTATTTTTAGGATCTAAAATATAAAATACATTTTATACATATGATGCCCTTATAAATAGATCATCTTTGTACCCTTCCTTAAAAAAATTAACATTAAAAAATCCCAATTTATTTATATTAACAACATTCCAAATATCAACCCACATGCATTAAAAAATCATCACTTTGAATATTTTATTATATAGCTCTTGTATTATTTAAGGGTTCAAAACTATGAAATAATCTTATACATTGGATTTATATCCATATTACAAGACACATGAATCACTTCAACCACCAGTGTAACTCTAATATTTTTCATGGGTTTTCATTCATTGGTTTTTATTGTATAGAATGTATAACCATTAATTTCATACCCCATATAAGAAAATAATTGCACACTTGGTCCTCTTGATATCCATATTAGCTATTCTAAAATTGGATTTGGAATTTTTGTTGACTTATTAAAAATATGGTATCTAATGGTTCCTATAAATGACTGATTCTGTGTATTTGATATCCATCATTGATCCCTCGATGAGTTCAACTGCCTAAGAATTACTTTATGGTTTCAACATACATTGAATAGTATAAATTGGTAATAATAATAAAATAGTTTCCATTCTCATCATTATTAATTGTAATTGTGAAAACATTTATTCTTGAAATTCCTTTAACCATAAGACACCCGGTGATATGAGAATTTTTAATACCAATTCCTTCTACATGAGATAGGTAGTTGGTACATAATTAATGGATTCTTTAATAATATATTTCTCTACAATATTACATAATATCTCACTTTTATATTTGAAAAACCATTTCGAAATCTTCATATACCATTAAATAGGGTACATCCATCCATAATGTACAAGACGACATAGACAAATATCACTAACAAAATGAACCATCAAGTGAACTATAATATCAAATAATATCAATGGAAAGAATACCTCTATCTCAAAAAAACAAGACATCAATATTAATTTTCATTATTAGAAATTTTTCAGGTATATTAATTTATTGTATATAACTTTGTAAATGAAACAATTATTTGTTTATGTTTGATAAAAATTTATAAAAAAATTAAAAATAATAATCATACATTAGATCTTGCATAAAAATTGAAAATCATATATTATGAGGCCCTTTAACATTAAATCAGTCATAGAATTAATACTCTTGATATTTGATGAATATTTCTATGAAAACCATACATTGTTCATGAAGTTGACAAATTGATACCTCTCTTTCTTGGAAAGAGAGTAAGATGTTGGGGGAATAAAAATCAACATTTCACCAATCAATTGGTCCAACTCTTCATGTGTCCACATGTCAATCATTTTTAATACATACTTCATTCAAACCTTTTATTACTGGGTTCATTTAGTTACATTCCAATGAAACTATCACACATATTTTTTTCCACTTCCATGACTTTAAAAGAATGCCTGATGTACATAAAATTCCAAAAAATGATATCCTTTTCAAAAAATATGTTAATAATATTTTCTGAGAAGGTTTACTAAATGTGGTGTCCAAATTATTTACATTATAAAATTTTTTAACACAAGTGGAGATGGTTTTATACTGTATTCTGCACTACCATATAATGATTTAATCTATGTTCGGTATTAATGTTGTTTTGGTAAAAATATATGATTTCCTAGAATCACTGACTTCAAAGAACGTTTCAATATAACTGAGTGTGTAGCTTGTCTATAAGTGGGACATTGTCTAATCCATTTAATTCAATATCCTAAAAATTATCATAAGATAAAAAATAATTTCTCATCCCCTAAAATATGCTTCTCTTGTGAAATATTTTTTTCAATTAGTATCATAAAATTTAACGTTTGAATCCAATAATAATTTCAAATCATCAATCAATAGATCCAATCAAAATTAAAAAAAAATTCTTAGTTTGTTAGTTATGATATAAGTATATACCACAAAATGTATTTTCACTTCTTTCATAACCACAATGGAATGTTGAAATTTACAAACATAAAAGGACATGTAGAGTGAGTTCTTCATTGAAAATGAAATGGATTCACTCCATCTATAGATAGTACAAGATGAAGGTTTCTCAACCTATATAAAAATGTAGGATAATCATGATCTTGTTTCTTCCTCTAAGGAGCATCTAACAGATTAAGAATTTACAATATTTATTTTTAAATATTTATGTAACATCAATTTTCTTGTTGAACCAACACAACCATATAGGTTTTTAAACATTATAATGATAAGAATATACCATACAAATTTAAAAGTACATGATTCATCATTCCTATATCAAGACACACCACAACTTGTGAATTTTTCTATGATTCAGATTCATGGAATAATAGTATTCAATCTATTGGATATGCATGTATTCATTCATAGACCATAGCCATTAAAGAAAACATTTGTTAGTATTATATTTTTATAAAGGAAGCTCATTATCTTCTAAGAGAATATTATAAAATCAATAAATATTTTTTTTAAATATATTATAACTCGATCCATTTAAAACATTTACATTACATTGCTTTAGTATAGATGAAAATACTATATATTTAGTTTGACAACCCTAGAATTATTTTTTATAATAAATCACTAACTTATGAAACAATTTTTGAAATTCATAAATTTTATCTTCAACTATCACTATAATTTTTTGTAATATAATCAATATCATCATTTTTAACTACAAGAAAATCCATGATATGAATCACTGAAAATAAAATTTTTTATTAGTAAACAATTATAAGGAAAAGTGAGAAACCGCATAATTTCAACTAGGAGGATGGGCCTCATAAGAGATCACAAAATTACTGAAATAAAATTTAAGCCTACGAGTTGATTCTTCCCTAAATTATTTCTAGTATATATAGTGAACTTGTGTATTTAGATCTACAATAAGGTTGTCTTCAAAGCATTTCTCCAACTTATCCCAAGTTTGAGTATACTCCTCTTTACTTGCCTCCCTTCATTAAATACCCTTATCAGATTAAGGACTTGTTTGTTGATCCAAGAAACCTACTCACTATTGACTACCACTCAAAGTGTCCTACCCATCATCTTTTCTGTGTCTTCTTGGGTATAATTAATGTAAAGAAACTCCTCCACTATTTCTTCCTTTTAATGGACAAGAAGTCGTGAGGAATCCCCGCTAACTACATTATCAACAATGGTTTTTTCCACACCGACCTCACTATAATTGGATGTAACTTCTTCAGGGTCCCCCCACATATTATCAAAAAGAGAAGGCACACTTTTTAACTCCTTGGATTTAATATTTTTAACTTAAATGGTCTCCATTGTCGTTGGAATGTATGAGTAATCCTTGAGCCCTTTGTTTTTCTTCCCTATGCTCAAGATACGCCCTCTTCAGTCCAGATCATATTTCTATCCCTTTTTCATCCTAAAATTTTAGAGGCTTTTACGATGCTTCACATCCATATTTTCCTATGAATAATAGCTAAGGATATCATCCTAAGACTCTATCCCCCCTATTATTTGACCTTAAATTACTTTCTCTTTATCAAGAACGAGTCCCTCCAGACCTGCAAAACGGTACAAGTTTGGATGTCCTCCTAGCTCAATCCTTATCTTGCAGCCCAATGTCCTACCAGATCTATTGTGGTACCCTTCGTTGAGTCAGTATTATCCATGTTACAACTTTCATCCTCATTTGAATTCAAAACTTTCACCTCAGTATCCAACACTTTTCATGGATCATTTGAAATCCCTACCTAAACCTGAAGTATCCTAGAATTAACAGACTTTTGTCCCACCAGCTCCACTAATGTAACTTGATTTTCTTTATCAGATCCATGTGCTTCAAAAAACTCTAAAAGAATTACCCCTTGAAATGGGACAACTCTAAGTGAGGTGGAACTGTGCTAGTGTTTAGGGGTTCAGTATCTCGAATCCACATTACCTTTCTAGGATCAAGTTGTTTCTTCTCAAGTACCCTAAGATCCTTCTTCATATGATTAAAAATATCCACAACCTTTGAGTTAGAGGAGTGTTTTCCCACCATTTATAGTGAAATTATTGTATCCACCATACGATAGTCATTGTGTGTCTATGCCATCTCAATATCCTTCTTCTTCCTCATGTCTCATTGCCTTGCACCACATCTGAATCTATAAACCAGATTTCCAAAAATGCTTGCATACTGGGAAAAAATACACCCATTATTCGAAGAACTCAACATATTTTGAACTATATTATTCATCAATAAAAACCTAAAACCACTCCAATGGTTCTTTGGATACATCCAAATCTCCACAAATCATTGGGTTAATCAGATGGCATACCGATTGGGTTCAAATGTCAGCACATTGGGAATAACCAACCATATTCTAAAGAATTTCAAGGATATCAGGGTTCTCAAATGGAAGTGGTAATTTAGGGAAACTAACCCATTAGTAAAAAAAAGTTGAATCTATTTTCATGTGAAAATAATAGGTTCAAAGGAAAAGGAAGAACCTGAAACTGAAGCACTTGGTGGAGCACCAAACATCGCACGAATCAGGTCATCCTCAAAAGTGAACCAAACCATCAGGTGATGCTTGTCTAGAAGACCAAAAAAAGTGTTGTCATGTCGCCCCTATATTTAAAAACGAACGCTTCAAACTCATAAAATGATGATTGAAATTGTTGAAATTGAGCCACCACCATAATATTTAAGAGTCCAGAAGATTTCCTGAATTCCAAAAGTGATAACTGTAGTTGATTCTCGCCATTAACCAAATATGGAACAATTGAACTAAGAGAAGTAGGTGTAAATTTCAGTCGATCCTCCGAGTTAGTTAAGGGAGTTAAGGAATTCTGCAAAAAAACAAGAGAATCCTTCTCCCCCTTCCGATATTAGGAAGGGTTGAGCACGAAGCCATCGCCATCCCGAGTTAGGGCATCGCCACCGAGCACCGAGTAAGGAAATCACGGCATCCTCCCAATTCTCCATCTTAATAGATCCAAGATATGGAACTCATCATTTTCCAAACTTATAATATTATCATATCATCTATAAAATTTATTGTTATCACAATCACTAGCCATATTTTTTCCAAATGTATACTCCAATATTTATTACAATGACTTATTCTATGGTTGTTAAAGTGTTCTTCCAACTCCTCTAACATAATTATTATTGAATAAGAATAACATAAATATTGATAACTCATTTGATAAGCTTTAGATGCATGATATTTGGAAAAACATTATGAACACTTTCATCGCATATACATAATATTTTGTTATGAAATTATATTCCATTAATTTTCAATTCGTATCCATACAACATTGTTTAGTTATATTAGTATTTAACATAGTATATGAATTAAAAGATCGTATGAGAATAAAAACCCAAAATGTTATTATTATAGAATCATTTAATATACATGAATCCATTATTTTAGGATAATATGAGATGAATAATTCTTACTAAGATTGTATTATATTGATTTAAAAAATTTAAATAATAGAGTGAGTGGTATCTATAAAGTTACAAGGAATATAAATAAATATTCCTTTATTTAATAACAAAGATACTTTTTATGTCTTCTGTACCTTTTAGAGGTGGTAATAAGATAAGAGGGAGAGGTTTGTAACGCCCCGACCCCATTTACCTAGAGTCGGTGAATTATTACATAACATTGGCATGATCACAAGAACGATCAAATATCGAAAGACCGACTGGTTTAGTAGCCTTGGAAACACTAGATATATTCATAATGTTTTACATTACATCATAAAGTGAAAAAATACTGCAACAACATAATATCCATATCCCACACTCATATCCCCACATACTATCCCTGGAGGTCATTCATAAATTACTTCTTCACATCCTGGGAAAAATAAAACATAGAAAAGGGGTGAGATCAAATTCCCAGTAAGGATAACAATATAGCGGAAACTTTCATAAATAAGAATAAACATTTAAGGCGATGTATAACGTAAAAAAAGCCTTTTAAACTCTAACTTCAAAATATTATGGAAAAAATAAAATGAAATAATTCCATTTACTTATTCACATGGATATTCTACTAATCGAATAATCACATGCAATATCAATAACCACTTTCATAATGATGGAACGCATAATGACAGACTATCATAACCACATAGCCAAGGCCTCGTGCCAAGACTACAAAAAAGATTTTTCCAAGGCCAGGTGCCAAGACACTATTTTTTCTAATGAGACCTACCGATGCATCGAGGAGCTATAGCGGCCTCCACCCGTCACATATTAAGTCCAATGCATTCCCATATGAAAAGGTTTAAACATAACATAAACATTCGTATTAAAACTAGCATACGAAATGTCAGTACTTTCACCATAAACTATGAAGGGTATAAAAATAGCACATCTACAGTCAAACATATCACAAAACCATAAATACAATATAGAAGTTTTTTATCATAATAAATCAACTTCAAATAAGTGTAAAATCCATCAAAGGATGACCACACCGTCGGCGTAAGTGTGATTATCGAGTCTCCTCCCAAGTTATCTTCAAACGTGAGGGTCAAGTCTACGGATTACTGGAAACTCTAGGTCTAGGAAAAGATTTGTGAAAGCGAGGAATGATTCATATCGACGTTTGTTACTACAACAGCTAGTAGTGGACACAGACTATCCCTTGAATCATTTTTAGAGCCATTGGGTCACACTCCTTGACCACATGCAGCTGCACTCTTCCTCCGCTCTCCAGCTCCCTGAGCCTGGCGGGGATAACTAAGGTGGGTGGTTGTAGCATGTTAAGTTGTACAACTCCTCATGCTTCCCTCCTAGCTCTGCCTCCACGTCTTCTGCTTCGCAGACTCATCTCTCCTTTAAGCTTCCTCTTCATTAACATTTAACACGCTTGAGTCTCTAAGACTGGAGTCTGTTTCCTATTTCTTACTGCACTGTGCAGTCTTCATCTGCTCCTGGATGATCTATACCTTCTTTGCATAAGATATAAAAGAGCTGCTAAAATTTCTCCTTTTCCGAAAAGTGAAACTCGGTCTCATCCCCTGGATGAACCACGCCCATTGCCTAATACAATCAATCCTGACATGAATGATGCATTCATGTCATGTATGACGTCGTAAGGCCTCGACGTAACTACTAAGAGATCCAAATGTCACTCTCGCCTCCAAGGGTCGAGTCACACTATCGGTATCAGTGTGAGGTCACTGGGTCTCCTCCAGCAGAAATCTCGAAAGTGAGGGTCAAGTCAACAGTTTAACCGGGACCACTCAGTATCAACCAAACAAAAGGACAGGAAAGCAAACAAAGATAAGTGTATTTTTATTATTGCAGCTCATAGTAAAAAGACACGAATAAAACAACAACATAGAACTAGAAGTACAAGGGACGTATCCAATAGTTCTGCTCCTGTCCACCTGCTCCCGGAGCTCTACTTCCTTGTCCACTGATCGGTTGTTGCTCAAGCACTCGTCGCTGCTTCTGCCTCGGTATCTCCTCCAATGCCTGCGGATCAACTGTACGAGGAGTCGGACAGTCACGTGCCGGGTGACCCTTCCCGCTGCATGAGTAACACTGTCTGTTTCTAGAATGCCTGGCTCTGACCCCACCCCGGGTTCCCCGCACCACCGGTCCTAAAACCCGAGATCGTCCAACTGCTGGTCTGGTCCTCCTGGACCTCTGCATCATCTGTCTACTGCCCACAGATGACTCAGCTACTGATCGAAAAACACGCGACAAAGGCAGAAGCTTCTGTACACACTCGAGGGGTAGAGATTCTGGCACAAACTACACCCTGAAGAAGGTCTCGAAGTATTCCCATGCAAAGGTCATCCCGTCGCAAAACTGAAACAAGTGGCTCCACCACCTGCCTGTTGCTGCCTGAAGAAGGCTGTCAGAAAAGATCACCATGAAGTCTACCGGCGTCATAAGTAGCCTGAAGACTCTCACCACAGCCTCCAGCCAAACCTCAGCCACCTGTGGGTCCGTCTCTCCCCGGAACCTGGGTGGCCTCTGGCGCTGGAACTTGTGCAGCGCACTCAAGTGGCAAGTATCGCCTACTGCTGGGGCTGGTGGCATCAGTGGCCCAATGTATGGAAGTACCGCTGGTGCCTCCGCTGGTGCCTCAACTGCAAGAGGGCCCTGTACCGATGCCTTGTCGCTCGACAGGCTGTCAGTACGCACATCCCTCTGGGCTCTAGCTGGTCATCCGAGAAAAGGAATCCTAAAAGAAACAACGTGACATGGTCAAACGATTATACCTGGTGAGCTTACTTGGTTTTAGCTGATATTTAAATAAAACTTCTGGAAACACACACGCAATCAGTGTTTTTGTGCACAAAGTCAGAAATCAGTTGTCAGGGACCTGGTGTATGGATACGTTGGCCGCCCGCACCAACACTGGACTCTCTGAATTGAAAACCACACTTGGTACTCTTAACACTATTGCTTCACAGAAAGAAAATATTAGAGTTATAAGTTCTGCGGTAGAACCGACTCCTCTGATACCAATTTGTCACGACTCGTCCTCGGGGCCCGTGCCGTGACTACCCCAAGCTCGCCTTCCATAGGCCAGGGGATGGAGACTAGCATAAAAGGCGTAATTCTTGATAACAGGGAAGGCATTGCCTTTATAAAAGTAAACAAACACCATAGAGTACAAAGGAAGTAAACACAAAGTACAAAAAGAAGTGCTGAAAGGAAAAAGGGCCAGAATGCAAACCCAAAAGAAAGCACAACTACAACTGAACAAAGTACAACAGAAAAAGACAACAGCTAGAGGGACGGAAGCGGCTCCTGGGTCTTCCTCCTCGGATCCTACCTGAAGGGTAGGTACAGATTGCGCAACTCCTGGATCGACCGCCTCGGATCCTACCTGAAGGGTAGGTACAGATAGCCTCCTCAACGCTCTCGCCCGTCAACCTCCTCCAGATACTGACTCGTCGTATAGTCTACCTCCGGGTACTGTCTCGTCGTGTAGTCCACCTCCGGGTACCGTCCAGTCCTCGAACACTCGGCCTCTGTCCGCACTACCCGTCGTCTGCAACCAACACAACGAGGTGCGGGCATAGCCCGTGCAAGGGTGAGTATAACGATACTCATTAGGGACCCCGAGACCCTCAAGGTCTCACTAAAACCAACAAGGATAACCACATAGAAGATCTCAACAGATAACCTCTACTTAAGTATATGCCCATACTTATACCTAAGTTATCAAGTAACTCATCTCAATCATGAGGAAACACAAGGATCATGAAATCAACGGATAACCACTACCCAGGTATATGCCCATACATATACCTATGTTATCAAGTGACCCATCTCAATCATGAGGTCAACAGAAAGGTCAAAAAGTCTCATCTCAAACCAGGATTTTCATTATCGAATCTGTAACTGCTAAAGAGCTTCATCTCTGGAGTGTACAGTGGTCCTGTCACGACTCCGAGGAACTGCTCACTAACCTAAGACTGCTGAATTACTCCTCCTGTCGAGTACTGCGGGTCAGCCACCCAGACACAGTAGTGATTCCCGCCGAGGTATTTCACCCAAACACAGTAGTGCACACCCCATAGTAGCCTGCTGAGGTACTCTCCGGATGAGTACTGTGGGTCTGCACTTTCACACAGGTAGTGCTCCATTCGCCATGGGTTTGCACCTCAGAAAGTAGTGCTCTGTCCACTGGGCTAGTCGACTCACTCTAAGTCGAGTCGGTCAAGCAGTCGTCAGGTCTCATCCAGCTACACGGTCTCCGTACTCCGCACGCTCGTCTCTGGGAGGGTCCACTCCACGAGCTATAGTTTCATACTCCAAGTATCTCAAAGTCACACGAAGAAGTATCTCAAAGGACCGCCTCGTCATAGGGGTCTCAACGCAACAGACGGCGCGTCAATCAGACGCCCGGTCTGTGAGTAACTAGCCTTTTTGTCCCAGGGCCCCGGTTGGTTTCGTGAGCGAACCAAATCCTGCCGTATCTCAATTGTACCCCGAACTCTCATAGGGTATACTCATAGGGACTGTTTCTCAACATGATCAACAACGCCACTGACTGTTCCTCAAACAGACGTTTGTTCAGGAAGATATCAGCTTTTCTGTTCCCGGGACCCGGTTGGATTTCGGGTACAATCCAACCCGGCCATATCTCAACTGCATCCAAAACGTGGGCGAATTATTTCAAAAGATCTATCTCACTTAGAGGAATACAACAATGTCAAAGTCACGTCAATCGGACGTCCGATACTCAAGTTACGAGTGTTTCCGCTCCGAGGGCCTGGTTGGTTTCGTGTACGAACCATCCCGGCCAAACCCAAAGTAATCCAAAACCTTGTGTTCGATATACCGAAACGACCGTCTAGATCCAAGGATCATGTTTCCTCTGACGGCGAGCCGTTTGGAGGCCTGTAGCTCAAGTTACAGGCATTTGACTGAAAGTGGCCGAAAACGGGGGTCTGGGCCCGGGGCGACCTGGCCCGACCCCCCTGGGTCGGCCGAACCGGGGCGACCCGACCTGGGTCCGACCCAGCTGGGCCCGGCCTGGCCCGGCCCCGCTCGGTCCAGCTCGGTCCGGCTCGGTCCGACCCGACTGGCCGGCCGTGGCTCGGCCAGCGTGGCCGAGCCGAATCACGGAGCGGCGGGGTGCGCGGCTCCCCCTCCCTTCACCGCTGATTGAGGCCCGCGGCGAACCGCCGGCCGCCTCCTTTCCGATCGCCGGTGCCGCCGCGCCAGCGTGGCGCGCCGCTGCCGCCTTTCGCGGACCACCGGACGCTCTCTGGTGGTCTGTTCCTCCTGTCGTCTTCGCCTATGGTCCCCCGGGACCCCACCTTCACTGAGAAGGGATTCAAATGCCCAAACGACCTGCTTCGTCATCGCCCGTCAAACCGCATATCAAAAATGAAATGCGCCGTCTTCTTAGTTCTCTGGCGCGACGTGTTGGCGTTGTGCCCCTTCGTCGTGGCCCGACTCCATCCGCGGAAGTCATCGGGTTTCTCCGCCGTGACGCGACAGCATCGCACCTTTGATTGTTTTTCACGACGCGGCGCGACGGCGCCACACATTAATTGTCGCACATTTCCACGCGGTGCGATGGCACCGCACCATTCCCGTTTCAATCCACAAAAGAATCCAACATGAAATAAGGAGGAGGGTCGGCCGTGTTTGTGCGGTCCGACCCCCCTCGCGTTATTCGATAACAAAAGGTCATATTTCACGAAGTTCGTCAAGGAAATAAACACAAGCAATTTAAATAATAACCCTCAACATCAAACCACATGATCGAACGATCCGCAGATCAACCCAGTATTGGTTGGTCCGCGCTTGACATTCTTTTCTCAAAAGATAAGAGAATTCCAAAAATAAATTCCCCTACCTCATGTTGTCCTTCGTTTGTTGACAAAGTCGCGGGATGGTAGTGTCGTTGTAGAACGGTATCAATTCCGTCGTCATCGGATTGAGCGCCATCGTCGATGGCGACGTTCCCCGCGGTGATGCCTCCTACCTTGAGGCTGAGAAAGAAGAATAGAAGGCACGTCGCTGGTGCCTTCGCGTTCTCTGTCGGAGGGTCGGTGTTCATCACATTCTTCGTTGAATTCTCGACTTTCTTCAACAATGGTGATGGAGTTCTTCAAAACTAAGAGCTTCCATTCTCCAAATCCACACTTAACCAAGTAACCTAATAAAATAAGGTCTCCCATTATTTTATTAACACATGCCAAGCTTTTCAAATTCCAAAATTCAAATAACTTAATTAATTTAATAAT